>OY747708.1:12342500-12942500 GCA_963556495.2 Valencia hispanica | reverse complement strand
GTCCCAAATTTGATTTGCTCGTTCAGTCTGTCTGTAAAGTTTCTAAATGGAGACTCATTTGATGTGGCTGAGTCACAGGAAGATGAAGACTTAATCTCTGATGGTTGTTTATCTGTTCGGTCCTGTGGTGTCATCTGTACTTGCTGTTTTTGTTCTCTGATATCCATGGGCGCCTCAAGGTCAGCTTTTGGGAGCAAGTGTTTTGCTTTCTGATTTTGATAAGAAAAAATGTTTGCAGCTAAGAGCCTTACTCCGGACCTGTTCAAATAGCGCATTCCTGCTTTGAACAGACGATTCGCACTTCCAAACACTTTGAAATTATTAATAAATGTGAACGACTTCTCAGCTGATTGTTTCTTCAATCATTTATGGAGCATGCGGAGTCTGCTAAATCTTTCATCATTCCCTTCAGGGACTGGGTCGCTGATGAGGATGTTTACGTTAAGTCCTTCAAGTCTCTGTAGGAGATCAGAAAAGTCTCTTTTCAGAATCTCTGATTGTCTCATCGCGATATCTGCTGATCCAGCGTGAATGACGAGCTTTTCCAAAGCAGGATGTTGGTCCAAGATTTTTGGGATTTTTTCTGATATTTCTCTCACTGTATTTTTGTAGCAGCTATAAACTTAGGTATTCTTGCTACAAAAATCCTCAATTCCATTAATTGATCCGTCTTGTATGATAACAGTCTTTGCTGGAGGGGCTCTTACTTTGTTATGTGTCCGTTTGATGCGGCTGGGTTTCTCCTGGTGGCTTTGACTGGTTCTGGGGGCTGCGTCATCTTTCGGGGAACTCAAGGCTGCAAATCTGTTTTTCAGTGGGATTCCATGTGGAGAAATATCTCTTGTTTTTGTTTGAAACCTCTTTTGTTTACTTTTAGCAGAAGCGGCAGTTCTGGGTTCAGAGGTTTCTCTGTGTCGGAGTTTCTTTTGTTTTTTTTTCCTCGGAGAACAGGCTGGGGTTGATTTCATGCGTTTTAAAGCTGGCCAGTTTTCATTGTAGTGCGGAGTTCTGCCCCTCAGACGCCTGTAGGGAGTCTCTGTGGCACGGTTAGACCGATGTAACACAGGGCTGTTTGTATTCAAAGGTAAAGGTAAAGTTGTGTCATTTTGTCCATAATCAGCGTGGAGATCAAAATTAATTTCCAGACGACGTAGCTTCGTTTCAATGCCCTCAATTCTGTGGAGCAGTTTTTCAAAATCCTCAGCTGAGCAAAAAGCCATGTTGATAAGTCCATAGAAAAGTAATCCAAGAAGAGATCTGGTCCAATACAGTAACTCCAGGGGCTGGGAAAATAAAGTACCTAAGAAAAGGTTAAGAAAGAAAACAAGAAAAGCAAACAGAAAATAAAATAAAGTGAACGGATCTGGAGAGAGACAGAGAGCAGCTGCTCCTCCTTCAGCAGACAGGCCTATGTCACTGATCTTTCAAATAAAATTCCAGGAAAAACCTGACGTTGGTGGTTAAGAAACTGTGAAAAAGTTCAAGAGGCATTAATAATTTTGGAAAGCACAGTATTTGCCTGTTGCCAGTATGTCTCCTGTATTCGTCTAATCACCACCTGTCAGAAACTGTTATTGATTACCAATATAAAAAAGTTATAATGTTTTTAGACACACAAACATATTTTTTATGGCAGAGTTCAAGACAAGACAGTCCACAGCTCAGAGCAGCAATAGTTACATAACACGTACATATTTACAAGTACAACAAAACATTTTAAGCTGAACTGGTTTGATCTAAAAAAAAAAGTGAAACAAAATGTAGGATTTTTTTTCTAACCAAGTGACTCTAGTCAGTTTGATCTGTTCATACAGGAAATTGTCTAAACACAGGAAATCGAGTGTTCAGAATAACTTTTTGGAATTTGGATGGCAGGACAGAAACACCTTTCTGGTGAAGTAATCCTGGTTATACACCTATAGCTTGGTTTTTCCTTTATAATTAAAATGAAGCTCGGAGTGGATTGGCAGTAAAAACTCTGCCTATAGGGCAGTGGAAAAACATACTTCGCCAAGCTTATACTGAGTCTGTATTTCCAAATTCTTATCACTTTGGCCTTTGAAGTTCATCTTTTGGAATTCACTGGTGATGACCAACAGAGACTTTCCCTTTGTCTCTGGCAAAAACAGGCCGATGTAAAGAGCGGACGACAGGCAGATGGCTCCAAAAGGCACAAAGCAGTACTCACTCAGTCCTCTCTGCAAAAAGAAAAGAAAAAACACATAAAATGAATGCTGTCATTTATGTTCTAAACAGTAGAAACTAGACAATGTTGTTATTACAGCAAAAATAATGCTTTTTCAATAAAAAAAGGGAATACCTCACAGTTCAATACATGGTCCACAGCTACTTTTTTATTTCTTATAAATAACTTTCTTTTTGGTTGCCCAGCGGCTAGCTTTATGCAGATAATATGGTTTTCTAGACCATTATCAGAAAACAGGGTACTGGGGCATTTCAAATTATTTTACAAAACTGCAAACACATAGGCAGTGAGCTTATTTAAAATGTTACCAGTAATTTTGGACCCACCACTTATGTTTCATACATATATAAAGAAAATCTAATCTCAAATCTCAAACTTTTTTCTTGTTAAGAAATTATATAATTATTCCAGCAGCTAACATGCTTTGTGCATGCTATAATTTTTCTTACACATTTTCTATTGTTTGGGCTTAAGCATAATTGTTTAAGAAACATACATGTTTTCTTTTTTTCCTCCCATTTGTGGCATCATTATCAATCTTAAATAATCGATAATGACTATTGAGACACTGCCTCACCTGCCTTCCCTGACCTTACGTCACTGAGAGAAGTCATCTGTCTGAGGTAAAAATCCAAAACCTCATGACAATAACCCATGCAGCAATCTCACTTAAGACATTTGATTAAGCACAAGTGCGCATTTCAGTTCCATGCAGACCTTTTTTTTTAAACACAAATTTCTAGCGTGACTTCTGGTATTACTGGACAAATGAATAACTGGTAGTGTGCTGGCTGCTGTTGTCAGTCAAATTCAAATTCAAAAATACTTTATTGATCCCAGAGGGAAATTACGTGTTGGTATAGCTCATATAATTAATTCTTTAAGGAGTTGTTGTAGATAATGATAGCTGTGGGCAGGAAGGATTTCCTGTAGCGGTCTGTATTGCAGCGAAACGGAAGAAGCCTCCGACTGAAGACGCTCTGTTGTTGTATGACTGTCTCATGAAGGGGATGCTCAGGGTTGTCCATAATTTATTTTATTTTATGAAGAATCCTTCTTTGCATCATCATCTCCAGATGTTCCACAGTTGTCCCAAGAACAGAACCAGCCTTCTTCATCAGGTTTTTTAGCCTTTTTAAATCCCTGGCTCTGATGCTGCTACCCCAACAGATGACGGCTGAAGAGATTACACTCTCCACAACAGACTTGTAGAAGATCTCCAGCATCTTGCTGCAAACCTTGAAGGACCTAAGCTTCCTCAAGAAGTACAGTCTGCTCTGTCCCTTCTTGTAGACGGCTTCACTGTTCAGTCTCCAGTCCAGTCTGTTGTCAAGGTGAACTCCGAGGTATTTATACTCCTCAACCACCTCCACTTCTTCTCCCATGATAGAAACAGTTTTTGACTTATCCCTGTTTCTTCTGAAATCTACAATCATCTTCTCTGTTTTGTTCACATTCAAGGTAAGACGATTGTTTCCACACCATGTCACAAAGCGGTCCACCAGCTCTCTGTATTCAGCTTCTTGTCCATCTCTGATACACCCGACAATTGCAGAGTCATCTGAGTATTTCTGCAGATGACAGGTCTCTGATTTGTACTGGAAGTCTGAGGTGTACAGAGTGAAAAGGAATGGTGAGAGTACGGTCCCCTGTGGTGCTCCTGTGCTGCTGACCACCTGGTTTGACACAATTCTTCAGTCTCACAAATTGTGGTCTGTTGGTCAGGTAGTCATTGATCCAGGCGATTGTTGAGGGCTCCACCTGTGTCTTCAGGAGTTTCTGACAAAGCAAATCAGGCTGAATTGTGTTAAATGCACTGGAGAAATCAAAGAACATGATCCTCACAGTGCTGCCTGCTTTGTCCAGATGACAGTGGGTTGGTTGAAGTAGGTGGATGATGGCATCTTCAACTCCAACTCCACAGCGATAAACAAACTGCAGTGGGTCCTGATACGTTCTTGTTTGCTTACTCAGGGGTGCCAACAGGAGTCTCTCCAGGACCTTCATGATGTGGGATGTCAGGGCAACGGGTCTATAGTCATTGATAACTGATGGGTGAGTTCTTTTGGGTACTGGAACAAGGCAGGATGTCTTCCACAACTCTGGAACCTTCTCCTGAGTTAGGCTAAGGTTGAAGAGGTGCTGCAGAATCCCACAGAGCTGCTCTGCACAGGCCTTCAGGACTCTGGGGCTAACACCATGTGGACCTGCAGCCTTGTTCCGGTTCAGTTTCTCCAGCTGCCTCTCCACCTGACTTTTGGAGACAGACAAGTGGGAGGGGGAGGCAAAGGGGGTAGCAGCATTTCCTGACTTGGTTGAAGTCAAACTTGTGGAATTAGAAGAGTCCATGGCTGAGGTGAAGGATAAAACATCCGAGGTGTAACAGGAAAGCTGCTGATCAGAGGAGAGTGGGATGTCTGTTTGACTGGGAACAGGAGAGGAGGATGCTGAGCTTGTTCCTGAACTGAACCTGTTGAAGAATGTGTTCAGTTCATTGGCTCTGTCCAGACTTTCATCTATCCAATCCTTCCTGTCCTTAAAGCCTGTGATCTTTCTCATTCCTGACCAGACATCTCTGATATTGTTCCTCTGTAGTTTGTTCTCCAGGTTCTTCCTGTATGCCTCCTTGCTGTCTCTGATCTTGACCTTTAGTTGCTTCTGTAAACTCCTCAGTAATTCCCTGTCTCCCTCCCTGAAGGCTCTTTTTTTTCTTGTTTAGCAGTTCCTTCGGGTTACTGGTGATCCAGGGTTTGTTATCAGGGAAGCATCTCACTGTTCTGGTGGGGATGATGTTGTCCACACAGAAGTTTATATAGTCAGTCACACACTCAGTCATGGCATTAATGTCCTCTCCATGTGCTTGACAAAGAGTCATCCAGTCTGTGGTTGCAAAACAACCCTGCAGGGCTTCTTCAGCTTCCTGTGACCATTTTCTTACAGTTCGATTTGACACAGGTTGCCTCTAAACAAGTGGTTTACAGTGGCTTTCAAAAGTATTCGGCCCCCTTGAACTTTTCCACATTTTGTCACATTACAGCCACAAACATGAATCAATTTTATTGGAATTCCACGTGAAAGACCAAAACAAAGTGGTGTATACGTGAGAAGTGGAATGAAAATCATACATGATTCCAATTTTTTTTACAAATAAATAAGTGAAAAGTGGGGTGTGCGTAATTATTTAGCCCCCTGAGTCAATACTTTGCAGAACCACCTTTTGCTGCAATTACAGCTGCCAGTCTTTTAGGGTGTGTCTCTACCAGCTTTGCACATCTAGAGACTGAAATTCTTGCCCATTCTTCTTTGGTAAACAGCTCCAGCTCAGTCAGATTAGATGGACAGTGTTTGTGAACAGTAGTTCTCAGATCTTGCCACAGATTCTTTATTGGATTTAGATCTGGACTTTGACTCGGCCATTCTAACACATGGATATGTTTTGTTTTAAGCCATTCCATTGTTGCCCTGGCTTTATGTTTAGGGTCGTTGTCCTGCTGGAAGGTGAACCTTCGCCCCAGTCTCAAGTCTTTTGCAGACTCCAAGAGGTTTTCTTCCAAGATTGTCCTGTATTTGGCTCCATCCATCTTCCCATCAACTCTAACCAGCTTCCCTGTCCCTACTGAAGAGAAGCACCCCCATAGCATGATTCTGCCACCACCATATTTGACAGTGGGGATGGTGTGCTCAGAGTGATGTGCAGTGTTAGTTTTCCGCCACACATAGCGTTTTGCATTTTGGCCAAAAAGTTCCATTTTGGTCTCTTCTTACCAGAGCACCTTCTTCCACATGTTTGCTGTGTCCCCCAAATGGCTTGTGGCAAACTGCAAACAGGACTTCTTTTGGTTTTCTTTTAACAATGGCTTTCTTCTTGCCACTCTTCCATAAAGGCCAACTTTGTGCAGTGCACGACTAATAGTTGTCCTATGGACAGATTCCCCCACCTAAGCTGTAGATCTCTGCAGCTCGTCCAGAGTCACAATGGGCCTCTTGGCTGCATTTCTGATCAGCGCTCTCCTTGTTCGGCCTGTGAGTTTAGTTGGATGGCCTTGTCTTGGTAGGTTTACAGTTGAGCCATACTCCTTCCATTTCTGAATGATCACTTGAACAGTGCTCCGTGGGATGTTCAAGGCTTGGGAAATCTTTTTGTAGCCTAAGCCTGCTTTACATTTCTCAATAACTTTATCCCTGACCTGTCTGGTGTGTTCTTTGGACTTCATGGTGTTGTTGCTCCCAACATTCTCTTAGACAACCTCTGAGGCCGTCACAGGGCAGCTGTATTTGTACTGACTTTAGATTACACACAGGTGCACTCTATTTAGTCATTAGCACTCATCAGGCAATGTCTATGGGCAACTGACTGCACTCAGACCAAAGGGGGCTGAATAATTACGCACACCCCACTTTTCAGTTATTCATTTGTAAAAAATGTTTGGAATCATGTATGATTTTCATTCCACTTCTCACATGTACACCACTTTGTATTGGTCTTTCACCTGGAATTCCAATAAAATTGATTCATGTTTGTGGCTGTAATGTTACAAAATGTGGAAAAGTTCAAGGGGGGCGAATACTTTTGCAAGCCACTGTGTATTCTGAACAGAGAAAAACAAGATTGTGATCTGATTTTCCTAGAGGAGGTCTTGGGTTGGACATGTATGAATCCTTTACATTTGCATAAAACAAATCCAAGGTCTTGTTTTCTCTTGTAGAGCAGCTGACAAACTGTTGAAATTTTGGAAGTGTAGTAGAGAGGGAGGCATGATTAAAATCACCAGATATTGCCACAAATGCATTGGGGTGCTGTGTCTGTAGCTTAGCAACAACAGAACTGATGACGTCACATGCAGTGTCGGCAACGGCTGAAGGTGGAATGTAAACAACTGCCAAAATTACACTGGTGAACTCTCTTGGTAAATAATATGGCCGAAAACTCACGGCCAAGAGTTCGACATCTAGGCTACAGAGACGACACTGGATGACACCATCTGTTGTTGACAAGCACTGCTACTCCACCACCTTTTCTTTTTCTGCTCGTCTTCAGATCTCTGTCTGCTCGTACAGTCAGGATGCCTGGCAGACAGACGTTTGAGTCGGGGATATGATCCAGCAGCCACGTCTCAGTAAAACACATAACACTGCATTCACGGTACTCTGGCTGAGTCCTTGTAAGGGCTTGGAGTTCATCCATCTTGTTAGCCAGTGATCTTACGTTGCCCATTATGATTGATGGAAGAGATGGCTTGAACTTCCTCTTTCTCTGTCTCCTTTTCGCTCCTGCTCTGCATCTACGTCTCCTCCTTATCAACTCATCAGGGATTTGTGGCTTCAGTTGAGGTATTATTTCAGCTTTTGCGATGTTAATCAGCTGCTCCCGGCTGTAAACCACATTGTTGCCATGGTTACGCATCATAACAAATTGTCAAAAAGGGAAAAATTTACAGAAAAAATCCTTCCAGCTTCACTGCACCAAAAACTAGAAAGTACACAGATCAAAAAAATGCAATCTTCTTTAAGAAAAAAAAGAAACCAATGTACAAAAAACCAAAACTTAATATGTAGCCAACAGAGCCTCTCCAACATGCAGCCACCCAGAGCAGCGCAATTCTAGAAATTTCATTGTTGAAATCGTCCATAGTACAGTATTAAATCCTCCTATTAGATTATTTGAGGTTTTTACACTTTGCCACTCGGTTCGAAACATCTTTTAGCTCATTTGAACAATTGCAGGTGTTTGGTGTAACAAAACCAAAGGCAAGATATGCTTCATCATATTTTCTACTCTTTGGCTGGGAAGGAGGTTCGTTTAGATGCATGTTTGGTGATGTTTTATGTTCTGCGTTGCGTTTATGTGGGAGACTCGTCAAAAACCTGTCCATTATTGTCCAAGCATTTATTTTATCCATTCCTACCGCGCACCCCCTGCAATGACTCTGTGCCCGCTACTTTGGGAACCACTGATTAAATCCTGGTATCTTCAAACATTGATAAATGAGATGCTGTCTTTGATTGACTGATTTTCATTTTAGTGTGTAGTTTTATTAAGCAGAGTGTATTTTTTCAGCGGTAATCTTACTTTAAACATTTTTTATTGAGTAACCTATGTAAAAGCTCAAATTTGGATAAATGTTGAAAAATAGTGAAGAAATCTAAACTTTGTGTACGACACATCAGTGTCACTTTGTGCGTTGGAGCTATCTCAAACTGTGTTACCCCTATTAAGATGATATTCTGTTTTATTATCTTCTGTTATGTGGCTAAAACATTTACTTAGTGATTAGACATTTGAGAAGAACTACTAAGAAACCTTTTACATTATCTGCAGCAATGGGCTAAAGCTTAACGCTACCCTTAATTTCATAATAATTTTCTTCAAAGTAGCCTTATTTCCAGAGTTTTCTTGAAACCTAAGCTGCTCTTCCGTCATTCCCATTCCCAGTGCCTCATGCAGACATCATAAAATGCTAGTCTTTGAAAAATTACGAATAAGGACAAGACAAGAAACAAAGACAGTTTGAAAGTCTTAAAAAAAACTGAAGAAATTATGATGATAATAATTTATATATATATCACAAGAAAGTCGGGCTCCTTTGTATACTGAGCAGTTGTTTAATAATTATCCAAGGAAGCCTATGTGATATGTACATTTCAGCCTCCTCCTTTGCAACAACGACCTCTGGTCAGTGTATCAACCATAATAATGGATGTTTTATATGGTGCCCTGGATCTGAATCAGTTCATTTTAAAACTAGATAAACTACAGGTGCAACGGGTGTTTTAAATAGAGGGATAAAGGCTCCAGACTAACCACCAAAAATGGGAAGATCATCCCAACAATGAACAGGTTGAGCCACATCATGGAGCCGGCAATCATGTATGCAGCTGGCCGGGCCGTCTGATTGAAGAGTTCAGTGGGTAGCACACCGGTTACTCCAGCTGAGTGAGAAAGTAGAAGTCAAAACACTGTTTAGTTTGTATATTAAACTTTATTTCTACAGCACATTTTAAAGAAAACAATATTAAAAAATTAAAATGAGTTTGAGGAAAGGAATTTTGAGTAGTTTATTTTATAAAAGATCACTGTGACATCTCCGACTCAGCCTTAATCTTAACTGCAAATGCTTTTGGTTCACTTATACTATACAGTGATAATATTAATCCTGGTTTCATCAACTGGCTATATTGCAGAGTAGACACTGCTCCACGTTCATAATTTTGTGAGTTTGCATGAGTGAATAAAGAAGTGTTATATTAACAGGAGTGTTTTTACTTTATTTACAGCATTACTGGTCTTTGAGACTTGGAGAAAAAAGCATTTAGGGATATTAAGGAATGAGCCGCAAAAGGTTTTAAAAACACAGATTTTATTTACTCTTCTATCTTCATGATAGCATTTTGCTCAGCTTACCTGGTCCCATCCCAAAGCTGAGAATGTATGTGAAGATGCAAGCCATGCTCAGGTAAGGCATCCAGGATATATACCTCTGTTTGAAAAAGAATCATGTTCTTAATAAAATGATTTTTTTTAAATGGATAAAATCAAAAGTTTCTCATTATCAAATCTCTGTTTGCAAAAGTCAGATGTCATCTTCTTCCTGAATGCTGACTTTTAGCATTAAAAATGCGTGATAAACTCCTTTAGTCTCTGTAATAATTCAGCATTATAATAATAATAATAATTAGTCAAATCTAAAAAGATGTGTTCAAGCAGATGCTGATTACCTCAAACGACAGAGCGATGGTGAAGACGATGGCCCAGATGGTCATGAGGAAGAAGCCTCCCATCAACATGAACTTCCGACCTTTGCGCTCAACTAGCATATTCTGAAAGTGTTAAATGTGCATTTTTCAGACTGTTTTTTTTTTTGGTGCAAATAGATGAGATTTAACTTCAGGGCAAACACAGTTTGATTGAAAGCATTAAAAAAAATCAAATACATGTACGTATGTACTTGGATGAAACAGAAATATATAATCTACAATGCCTAAAATATTGTTTAAGTGTTCTAAGGCTACAATTGGCTTTCATGACATCAGTCTTTCAACTGAGATGCTGTGCTTTCCTCAAAGAGACTTACTGAAGGATTCACTCAGTTCTTATTGGTCAATTGATTAAAACAATTTAAAAAATGGCAGCATGATACTCGTATTGTTTGAGTCAAATTACCTACAGAGCCTGATGTATAAGGAGGCTGATGTTAAATAAAAGAAGAAAATCATATTAGTTGGGTGCTTTACATGGTTAACAAAGAAAAACGCTAATAGTAACATATCCAACTCTTTGGACCTTGTTTACTCGCTCCATCTCTGGTGTATGCTATTCAAAGTCTGTTAAAATATACAAAGCCTCAGCAGGCAGCTTCATATACTTAAAGTCAATTTCACTCTGTAAGTTTGAAATTTCATTTTTATTGCTAGAGAGAAATGTTTGTTGACAGTCCAGGCCTTGATTCAAGGCTTTTTTCCCTAGTTTTTCCTCTTTCTCCAACAGGTTGCTTAATGAGAGCATGAATGGAGGATACTTACACACATAATGCATGCTGTAAACTCACAGGTCCCAGTGCCAATTGTGACATACTGAATTTGATCATCAGCTATGCCGGCCTCTTTAAACACATAAGATGCATAGAAGTGAATCTATAAAAGAAAACACAAAATGTGAACATTTTAAGAGTGATCACTGTTACAGGGTTTTTAATGCTCATAAGCTGATTGTGCCCACATTTGTACACATTCACTCAACAAAAATATAAACGTAACACCTTTGTTTCTGCTCCCATTTTTCATGAGATGGACTTAAAGATCAAAAATTCATTCCAGATACACAATATTACCATTTCTCTCAAACATTGTTCACAAATCAGTCTAAATGTGTGATAGTGAGCACTTCTGCTTTGCTGAGATAATCCATCCCACCTCACATGTGTGCCACATCAAGATGCTGATCTGACATCATGATTAGTGCACAGGTGTACCTTATACTGCCCACAATAAAAGGCCACCCTGGAATGTGCAGTTTTTTGCTTTATTGGGGGTCTGGGGACTCAGAACCGGTCAGTATCTGGTGGGACCACCATTTGCCTCATGCAGTGCAACACATCTTCTTCGCATAGAGTTTATCAGATTGTCAATTGTGGCCTGTGGAATGTTGGTCCACTCCTCTTCAATGGCTGTGCGAAGTTGTTGGATATTAGTGGGAACTGGTACCCGCTGTCGTATACGCCGGTCAAGGACATCCCAAACATGCTCAATGGGTGACATGTCCGGTGAGTATGCTGGCCATGCAAGAACTTGGGCATTTTCAGCTTCCAGGAATTGTGTACAGATCCTTGCAACATGGGGCCGTGCATTATCTTGCTGAAACATGAGGTGATGTTCATGGATGTATGGCACAACAATGGGCCTCAGGATCTCATCACGGTATCTCTGTGCATTCAAAACGCCATCAATAAAATGCACCTGTGTTCTTCGTCCATAACAGATGCCTGCCCATACCATAACCCCACCACCACCATGGGCCACTCGATCCACAACATTGACATCAGCAAAGCGCTCACCCACACGACGCCACACACGCTGTCTGCCATCTGCCCTGAACAATGTAAATCGAGATTCATCCGTGAAGAGAACACCTCTCCAACGTGCCAGACGCCATCGAATGTGAGCATTTGCCCACTCAAGTCTGTTACGACGACGAGCTGGAGTCAGGTCAAGACCCCGATGAGGACGACGAGCATGCAGTTGAGCTTCCCTGAGACGGTTTCTGACAGTTTGTGCAGAAATTGTTTGGTTATGCAAACCAATTGTTTCAGCAGCTGTCTGAGTGGCTGGTCTCAGACGATCTTGGAGGTGAACCTGCTGGATGTGGAGGTCCTGGGCTGGTGTGGTTACACGTGGTCTGCGGTTGTGAGGCCGGTTGGATGTACTGCCGTATTCTCTGAAACGCCTTTGGAGACGGCTTATGGCGGAGAAATGAACATTCAATGCACGGGCAACAGATCTGGTTGACATTCCTGCTGTCAGCATGCCAATTGCACGCTCCCTCAATGCTTGTGGCATCTGTGGCATTTTGCTGTGAGACAAAACTGCACATTCCAGGGTGGCCTTTTATTGTGGGCAGTATAAGGTACACCTGTGCACTAATCATGATGTCAGATCAGCATCTTGATGTGGCACACCTGTGAGGTGGGAGGGATTATCTCAGCAAAGCAGAAGTGCTCACTATCACACATTTAGACTGATTTGTGAACAATGTTTGAGAGAAATGGTAATATTGTGTATCTGGAATGAATTTTAGATCTTTAAGTCCATCTCATGAAAAACGGGAGCAGAAACAAAGGTGTTGCGTTTATATTTTTGTTGAGAGTAGTAATTGTGTTAGTATAAAATCTTCACTAAAACTACCAAGCATTGGGTTAAGAGGTCCTAAACTCAATATTTACTTAACATTTTCTACTGACAAGATGTTATTATGCTTTGAAACGTTGCAAAGATCCACAAAGTTCATGATACAAATATAAAAAAAGAAAAATATTTAATATAACCAAAATTACAGTGCATACAGACATGTAATTTTGAGATTATGTTCCAGGGTTTACAGAGTATCTTCGGGGGCCGGACTGTAACATGTAAGGAGCAGAAACTACCTGCTTACAGGTCACTTTATAATACAGTCCAGTACCCAAAACTAACCTCTAAATCCAAACAACAAATCCAAACAAATTCAAAACCTTTCAGATACTCATATTATCATCCCACTTATCCACAGACATGGTGCATAAACAATGCCTGTGTACAAGTCAATTTATAATGCAGCCCAGTCTTAGCTTCAGTAAAGCACCCTGTGAATTCCTGGAAGTTAAGCAACCTCTAATAAATTCTTGGAAAAATAATCTGCAGGTTGCAGAAACTATCCTATGACTTACGAAAATAATAAACAATTTTTAGAACAGTTTCCAAAAACTACTTGTAAGTTCTTGGAAGTAACCTGTAACTTTGGAAACGTACCCTGTTAGTTCTGGAAAGTAGCCCTTCAAATGAACAAAGTAACATGTAAACTCCAGGAGAGTATGACATATATGATGTATTGCTTCCAAAAAATTATTAAAATAAAATAAAATTGAAATCATGTTGTAGCCTGCTGTACACAGAAACAACAATGCGTCTTTTACACATTCATCATGTGCCTATTTGATGTTTCAACACTGGCTTACATTAATAAAACCCTTTAAGAACAAACTGTAAAGAAAATAAAGTTCAAACACAAACTTGGGAGCTCGACTGATAAATCCTGCTAAATTTCTTACCAACATCCCAACCTTACATCAAAGGAAGCAGTGACCACAAGAACCTCAGATAGCCTACTGTTGCTGTACCTTGGGATCAGCTACACTGACAGAGACAAATTACTGCAATCGACCATACCAAGTCACGCCTCAGTGACAGACCCAGACTGGTGATCTTACCGAATCGTTTCCACAGAGCTGCATGGCACTGCTGATGATGATGACAGAGATAAGCTGCCAGCGCACGGAGCGATCAGTGAAAAGCTCCCACGGTCGTCTTGGTCTCATGCCTTTGGTTTCTGCTTGTTCCTGCAGAATCTCATCGAGCTCACTACTCTGGACCTCACAGCCTCGAAGACGCCGCAGAGCTGTCCCAAAAAAAAAAAAAAAAAAACTGCAAAAAGAAGTTAAAGCACTCCTGTAAATAAAAAATGTGTTTTCCTGTTATATTAATACCAGCATTTCTTCTGAGGACCATTAAAGGCAGCTCGAGTATCAGCCGTAGTACATGTAACATAGTTTGAGAACTGTGGCTTTGCATAAAAGCATTTTTGTTCATTAGGAGGGCCCAGCCAAAGTACACACCCAAATACATTTAAAAAATCTTTGGCAAGACTTGAAGAAGCTGGTAGAGACATACCCAAAAGGCTACCAGATGCTATTTACAGCAAGATGCTGGTTCTACAAAGTGTTGAAGCATTTTCCGCTTTAATTTTCTAAAAGATTTTGAAAACCATTAGTGTATTTTCCTTCCACTTATTTTCACTTGTACTTTCATCACAATTATGCCTTGTTCTGTGGTTGTAATTAGGGGTGCACCGATCCCACTTTTTCTGTCCCGATACCGATGCCTGGGCTTTGTGTATCTGTCGATACCTGATACCGATCCGATACTATTGTTGAATTAATAATAAACTGTATACCCTCCACCTTATACCTTACTTGAAGAGACTAAAGGTACCAGACTTTACTAACTAAACATAACTAAGACTTCTTTTTTCCTTTTTGACCCCGCTCCTTTTGTTTTGCTGAGGTGCAGGAATTTAGCGTGTTCCTTAGCATAGTGTTTCTGGATGTGCTTGATTAAAGTGGTAATGTTGTACTTTGCAGTAATACCACCTCCCCTCGAAACATTTACTTTGCAGACATTGTAAAAAGCCGACGAACTAGTTGGAGTGGCAAGCGTGAAATATCTCCACACAGCCGACCCTCTGGCTCGCTCCATGTTGCTTCTAGCATGCGACACACGTGAAGTTGACGCATGAAATACGTTCTGCTGCGACGAAAAGAAAAAAAAAACTGGATCGGCCAGTGGATCTGTTCATTTTTCCGATCCCTGATCCAGCTATTTTGTCAGTATCCCGGCTGTTATCTGATCCTAATATTGGATCGGTGCACCACTAATTGTAACGTGGCATTACTTGAAAAGCTTCAAGACTTTTAAAAGTCACTGAATGTGATTGAAGATTGTGCTTCACTCCTATAGGATATAATAGGATATAATACAGTAACTACCATTAATACAAGCCTCTTTGTCCCCTCTGTCGATTAGCAGGTATCTGGGACTCTCTGGAAACCACGGCAGGGTCAGAAGCTGGATGAAGCCAGGAATGGCATTACTGGCTAGGAGGTAGTGCCAGCATGACTCACATCCCAAAATCTCCCTTAAAAAAACAACAACAACAAAAACAAGGTGTAATTGCTTATTCATTTGAAATAAAAAGAGACACACTTTTAAAATCCTAGACTGGCCTGTTTAGAGATACAGGGAACACACCTGAGACCGACCACCTGTCCCAGGACAACACCGAACGCTGTGAAAACAGCTGATGACAGAGAGATGGCTCCTCTCAAGTGCTTTGGTGCACTTTCTCCAAAATACATGGGTTGTACATTCATGCTGATTCCTGCAAAACAAACATGCACTCTCTGTAAATGAACTGACACTCTGAATAAATGAATGTTACCCTTATGTATGCAT
Organism: Valencia hispanica; assembly: GCA_963556495.2. NCBI lineage: Eukaryota > Metazoa > Chordata > Actinopteri > Cyprinodontiformes > Valenciidae > Valencia > Valencia hispanica. The sequence continues at coordinate 12,927,034 of OY747708.1, read as the reverse complement.
GAGTGATTTACCAGCGTTTATTCCAATCAGGACACGTGAGAGTATGATCATCTCAACAGACCTGGCAGCTCGGCTTGTGAGGGCTAAGAGCGCACCACTCATAAGGAAGACATTGTTCAACAGCAGACATTTCTTCCTTTGTAGAGGGAAATAAGAACACGTTTGTTTGGTTCATTGAGATTTTATGTCATAGATCAAGACAAAATGAAGAAATGAAAGAAAGTTGACTCACGCTTTTTGAATTTATTCACAGATAACAATTTGAAAAGTGTGGTGTAGCCTAAATTTGCATGCAGCCCACCTGAGTCGATATCTTTTAGTACCACCTTTTGCTGCATTTACAGCTGCAAGACTTTTGTGGTCTGTCTGTTTCAGCTTTGAAGATCTAGAGATTTGTGTCAGATTGGTTGGATTGGATTCATCTGTAACCATCAATTTTCAAATCTTTCCACACTTCATCAGTTGCATTTCGGTCTGGACTTTGACTGGGCCATTGTAACACATTGTTATGCTTTGATCTAAAACAAAAAAAAATCTTGAGGACATGGAGCTAAATCAGGGCCATAATTTTTGTGTATTTGAAAGATATATTTGAAATTGAAAGTATGTAACCTGAAAACGAAAGTCAAGTCTTTTATTGTGAATTTTGAAAAACAGAAAATTGGATTCAAAATAAAATTGAATGTATTGAATGCTCATGTTAATGGAAATTTCAATGGTATTTTTATTTTGTATTTTTCTGAATAAACTTGAATTCAAAATTTTCAGTATTATATTTTTTTTAAGTTTGAGAATATTTTTCAGGTTATATTTTTTCACATTCAGATCTTTCTAATTAAGGTATAAAAAAAACAACAACAACAACAAAAAAAACGTTCGTTACAGTTTCAGATTTTTCTTCCAGCTTCAGATCCATTTTCTACACTTTCAGATTCCTGTTATTCAGTTTCAAACTTGGCACTGATTTGGCGTGGTGGGCGGGGCTACACAGAGAGGGGAGTGGAATCACCAGCGGCAGTAGAGCGTAGGAGGCTGAAGACCTTCCGTCGGTCATGTTGCCTTCAGGAAACCTCGATAATCTATCAACCACCTCCTGCACTGTATTATTACATGATTGGTAGAGAATACATCATGCGTAACCACTAAAGCTCAGTTATTAAAGCTGTTTCCCTAACTACTGTGTACAAATTATGCTGTAAGAGTGATCATTTATGAGCAGTTTTCCCAACCACTTCGTCAGAAGTGGACATTTCCCATCTCCTCAAAGTAGCGTGCATTTTACCAGGCGGGTTGTACCCTTGTACCTCACTGAAAGATAGCGTCCTCTTAAGCGCAATATTGCTTGAAGAGGACGGCAAAAATATAATAATGAAAATTTTGAATTAAGGTTTATTAAGAAAAATACAAAATAAAAATACCATTGAAATGTCAATATAAACATTCAATACATTTAATTTTATTTTGAATGCAATTTTTCTGTTTTTCAAAGTTCACAATAAAAACTTGACTTTTGTTTTCAGCTTACATATTTTCAATTTCAAATCTTTCTTTCAAATACACAAACAGTATGGCCCCGAGTTAGCTCCATATATTTTTTGGTCATTGTGCCGCAGATCTGGTCTTTTTGTAGCCTCAAGTAGCTTTTCTTCCAGGACTGCTCTGTATTTAGCTCCAGCCATACCTTCAGTATCAGTCTTTTTGATGTGTGTTACTCTTTTCATATTTTTATTTGCAGATAAATATGAAAACAGTATATTTTTTCTTTCACTTCACAATTCTGCAGATAAAATCCCAGTAGGTCTGTAGTTGTAAGGTGACACCATGTGGAAATGTTGAAAGCATATGAATAACTTTGTGAGGGATTGGAAAGAAATGCAGCCGATACAAAACACCAGTGTGAACATTGTTATATTTTAACCAATTACATCTAAACTTTAAAAGTACCACTGTCCACACGTGTTCAGATTAACAATGAAAGTAAATGAACAATCTCTGATGACAGCAACGGGTTTATCATTTACTTTACCTCCCAAAGCGTATAGTCATTGGTCCTGCTATGAGGGCTCCGGCAAAGCCTCCCAACGAGAAGAAGGAGACAATGATTGTCCACACCAGTGTCACCTGGTAGTCCTCCAGTTGGGTGTCCCAGCGCTGCAGGAACGTCTCATTGATGAAGGTTTGGATGAACTGTAAGAAAACACATAAAGGTCAATATTTAATGCTAAAGCAGTGGTTAACACTGACACTTATTACCTCAGTGAAATCAGATTCACGTTTGGGCTTTGTACATTTATGCTTTGGAAGGTGATCTACACACAAAACGCATGCTTTCACATTTCTTTTCCTTTATTCTAATGTTTCCAAATCACTATCACCTCAGCTGTTTCTTTCAATTTTAGAGTTAAGGAATAATTTCTTCTATTTACTTTTCACTCAGCAAAATCTTGAGGAACAATCTCACCTCAAGACTTAACTTTTGCTGCTCAACATATCTGGATACTTTACAAGAATGACTAATCACTGACACAGCAGGCCTAATTCTCACTTGTGCCAAATCACTGTCTGACCCAAATATTAGATCACTGAGTCTGCAGACTCGACACGAGCAATGAGAAGCTTTCACAGGCAAAAAATAAATAAAAAAATCACCTGCATAAATCCATCCCATTTCCTGTTAATGACATATAATTTGGGACTTTTAGAGCAGTTCTTTTTATGACAGACATAAACAGCTTACAGTTGTTGGAGCGTTCATTATGGCCAGGTTGTAGCCGTACTGCAGAGTTCCTCCGATGGCTGCAGAGGCAACCATGAGCACCAGTGTCTGAGGACTGCCCTGTCAGGACAAAGACATCTTCATTGAGGACATGTAGATACACTGAAAATTTGGGGAAGTCATAAACTATCATGTGATCAAAACTTTCTTTAAACTCAGTTTTTAAGTTTAATTCACGTATAAAGTTTGAAACCTGCTCTGTGTTTCCCTCATAGACATGCTTAAGATTTAGAATTAAAACTCATGTAAAATATGTGGTAAAACATTAAATTAGGGTATTTACAGGAAAGAAATAATAAAAAAAAATTATTTACCTTTTGTGTCCCTGAAGTCGTCATTTTTAAACTGAGGTAAAGGTGACTCAGTGAGGACCACCAGAGCATAAGAGGTCAGCCGACTTCATATAGTGATCTCCAGAAGCTCAAACCTGAAAAGCAGTGTGCAGAATGTATTTGCAATGCAGAGTTAGACCTCATTTGATTGGCTGCAGTTGTTTAACAGCCAGTTAACACATAAGCAGCCAAACAGTGACGTGGTGTTTTACCAGCATTCTTTAAACAACCCAGCAAAAATGATTTGTCTGAAAAAACTGCACATTCATCCTTCAAGCTTAAAGGGTTTAAAAATCAGCAGCAGGAATGGAGTGAAGTAGGAATGCAAGGAACAGGTAAAAAGAGGTGGAATCCTGTACCATGTAGTTTCATTTAACAAGCAAACAGCAGAATGAAAAGCTAACGTCTGACATCTCATCAAGAGAAAAGAAAAAGCATGTGCAACACATTTTAGTTTCGATTTTATTCTGAAAGTCACATTTTAATTTAAGCCATGATTTTATGACTTGTTATATTTTTCTTCTGGGGTCTTTCTGCATGGAGTTTGCTTGTTCTCCATGTGCATGCGTGGGTTCCACCTAGGATGACCATATTTTGACTTCCAAAAAAAGAGGACACTTTACTAATTCCTGAAACACTTCAATAAATACTCTGTTTTGTTAAAAAATAATTTTGATTTCAACATATTCAATGTGTTCCTTCTTTATGTGCTAAGAAAAAACTATTCCTTGATCTGTAAAAAGAATGTGAAAAGTGGAAATGTCCTCGGAAAAGAGGACAGTTGGTCACCCTGGTTCCACCTGGGTACTCCAGCTTCCTCCCACAGTCCACAAATATGGCTGTTAGGTTAATTGGCCTCTTTAAATTGCCCTTAAACTGAGGATGTAGCAGTCTGAAAGAGCTCCCCTGCACGGTGTACATTTTAGGACATCATCAGACATCAGACCAAACGGCATTAGAAAAAAGGTCTCTGAAAACACGGCGTCAGGAACAGGCCTCCTGCAGGTGGCACCACTGCACAATCAGTCATCCATGACATGGATGGATGGATGGATGGATGGATGTGTATTTTCCTTGTTGAAAAAAAGAACGTGCTATCTTGATGGGATTTAAATGGAGGGGAAATAAAAATTAATAAATAAATAGTAAAAAGATTTCAGTGCCAGTGTATTCCCAGGAAATGAGTTTTAAATGGGGGGTCAATCAAATTCAAAATGCAGAAGGAACACAGATTGCTCCAATAAAGGCAAAGCAAATACTTTAATTAAAGAAAAATGATAACAATATAATAATATTCACCCTATAAAACACAACGTGATTAAATGTTTGCATTTTTTGTCGTTTATTATTTGTATCCACAGCCAGGTTTAGCAAGAAGGTAAAACTGAATAAAAACATGTCTAGGAACCCAGGGTGGGTAAAAGTTTGCTGTAACTGATGTTTTTATTCATTAAAACAATGTTTCATGCCGGTGTTTCCACTTGAAGGGAATTAAACAACCGTATCCAGCAGATGGAGCTGTTTCCCTCCCCTCCTGTTGGACTCCACTTCTAATGCACGGTGCCCTTTACAGAAGATGAGCTGGAAGAAGCACATTTGCATAGGCGTACACGAAGCATTTAGGTGACATTTAAATTTCCCTCAGAGACAGCAGCTTATTATCATCAGCTGGTTTTGTTTTTGCGATCTCTTCTTATTTTTTTAATCAAGTCAAATTAAATTAAAAACATTTTATTTTGAAGAGCATAAGAATAATTGGACTTGAAGTGCTGCACAAAACAGAAGAAAGGACCTAATTAAAGTTGAATACAAGCACAAAATCCAAAGTATTAAACCTTGTAAGAATAACGTGAATAAATGCAAAGCAGAATAAATAAAGAAGATAACCTGATGAGATTAGGGTGACACGACATGTGTAGTGTATGAACATTTATGTATGTTGCACTATTCAAGACAAGACATTACAAAGTGCTGCACAAAAGACATAAAAAATATTAATTTTCAGTAAATACAATCAAACTAAATTGTAAACTGGATTGAAGGGTGAGTCTGGTCCAGCAAAAGCAGGACAATACATTCACCTGCATTGCTTTGCATCTTGAGGTGATTTGAGATTTTGAGAAGAGGATTATTTATTACTTTGTTAAACGGGCAGATCAATCTGTCTTTAATGGAAATATTAGAGTAGCTAAACTGGCAACTACATTTTGCTCATGCTGTCAGTCTTTGTGTTATTTATCTTACTAAAATCCAAATTATCAGCGTACAATGTGCATCTTTTGTTGAGTAATATCAGTTCTTGAGAGCCCAGACAAAATCACTTAATTTGTTGGAATGTTTACAAATCCACATTTCAAGGGATTCTGGCCAGGAGATTTAAATTTATTATTGTCAGCAAATCTGTTGGACAGATGACTGAACAGAAGGCGGGTAAGATTTCAGTAAAGGCTAAAGTTGGAGGAAAAACAGAAATCTAATACCCAGAACTGAAAGAAGGGTAACAGAGGAAAAGAGTTTCATAACCACAGTGGTCCATCCATCCATCCATCCATCCATCCATCCATCCATCCATCCATCCATCCATCCATCCATCCATCCATCCATCCATCCATCCATCCATGTTATATGAAGAAGAACTGAGTGTTGTGGCTTTTTTCCTAAGTGAAAACAGCAACATTAAGTAAAAGAACTGATATTGGAGGAGTTAAAATCCTCAGAATTGCTGAACTCTTGGTAGTTCTGAGCAGGGATGAAGTTGCTTAATAGATTACGAAGATACAATATTGGAATGTTTGTATAAATATATTGAAATGACTTCCTGTTAAGTGCCTTGAGATGACATCTGTTGTGAATTGGCACTATATAAATAAACTGAATTGAATTGAATATTGTATTTCACAGTTTTTGTACAGTTTGTTCAGAAGTGGACAGTCCTACAATGTCTTCCATCACAAACATGAAGTTGATGCAGAACAGGAGGGCTCCTTCAGACTGCTCTATCCTCCATTCACAAGGGAACATTATCGTAGCTCTTTCCTCCCAGCAGCTGTAAGACTCTACAACCATCAATGCTCACAATAAACTCAGGAGGTTGTTTACATTGCTGCTGTTATTGGCCCATCCATCCATTTTCTTGTTAATAGGGTGTCATTTTTGCACAAATACCGAGATCACAGTTTGAACATTTAAAATGATCTTAGTTCCACTGAGTAGACTGTTATATATATTTTACTATACGGTTTTTTTCTTATTTTGTAATTTTGACCTTACTAATAAACTTTTCTCTTATTTTCTAGTTTTGGTTATTGTTGCTATCTTCAGTGTATAAAGCCCAATAAGTATATAGGTGTAATATAATATAAGTATATTTATAAGTCTATATTAGAATCAGAGTGAGTGATATTGAGGTCAGAGTGAGACCTCTCTGCCCCCTCCCCCCATCTGTCTCTAATTGGTCTGCTCTGACAGGATTACGCGAGTTTCCTCAATTGAGCAGCAGCGCCAAGTAAAAGGCTGTGGCATCCAGGAGAGAAGATACGAAAACCTCGGCTGTTAATTGCTTTAAAACTACTTTATCTATTGTTTTTGTTTTTTACCCGCGGGATCAGATGCTTGTGTTTGACAGTGGTTGGCGGGTGTAGCCTAGGGATTCCCGGATTAAATGAACAGCAGTGACATCGCTGCTGTTTCTACTTCTACACCTCTGATGTGGTTCCCCAACACGCCCGCACTTCTCTGAAGCCGCTCATCAGATCCTTCAGTCGGCACAATGACTCGGATTTTGTGGGATGCTATTTTTCTAATAAGCGGTGAGTCTTTGATCTGGGTATTAGCGGAAATGTTAAGTGTAAACATTTTAATTTATTTAGATAACTGTTAAAAAATAAACAACTTTTCCGGGCAAGTAGGTGTATGACGTCACCATTTAAATACGATAAGAAATACATGCAAAGTATTAATCTGAGTTTAATATTTATTTCACGTGTAAAAAAAAAAAAAAAAGTACTTTAAATATAAAGAACATTTTACCCTCCATCCTGCTGTTATCAGTTTTTCAGCCCCTGGGTGTGATTTCATGTCGTCACTGGGCCTGCTGTGTATTTATAGCGCCTTGTTCTCATCCTTTTAGTGGATGCTTGACCCTGTTAACCATTGTTTGGTACCAGGTAAAGCTAATGAGGCCCACTGACAACAAGGTCACATTGTCATGCACAGGGAAATATTATTTCTTATAAGGTTTTCTTTGGATGTGTGACACTTTGCATGTGTTTAACAGAAACGATACATTGTAATTCTTTAAGTTTATTTCTGAAAAGATTTGCAATGTCCTGCAAACCCTCTGGAGCCGCAAGTGGCTCTCTGGGCCTTCCACTGTGGCTCTTAATAATTAAAGCAAAAAAAATGACAAAGGACCAAATCATGTTTTTAAATATAGATATAACAAATGTAGATTCTTGCAGATTTCCGTTCTTTTTCCCGGATTAAATGCTTTTAATTTCCACAGCAGAATGACTCTGAAATGACCAGTGATAGCTTTTTTTTTTTTAGATCTATTAGTTGGTTGGAAACTGCTTTTTTATTACATAATTTTCAGCAAATATCAAAATCCCATAAAAGAACATGTATCTTTCCTCTTTTCGCAAAACTATTTATTTATTTTAAAACTTAAAAAGTTGAAATAAATTGGTGGTTCTATAAAAGACATCGATTCTCTATAGCTGACATTCATCAAAAATGAGAATGTCTTTTTTCAAGAGGTAGTGTAACATTTGTGGCTCTAAATGAGTTTTATTTAGCAAGACTAAGGGGAAAAATGGCTCTTTCGATGGTAAAGATGGCTGACTCCTGTCCTAACCCCACACAAAGTAATAGTGAGAAAGAGGGGAAATTATTCATAGTTTTCAATTTGTTTTCACGTATAGAAATCGAAAAAAAGAGATATGCGTTTGTATTTAGTCCATTTTCACTCTGAATTGAATCTCAGTATAAACATAACTGTTCTCTTAAGGTTTTGGAGGTCTGCTAGAGAACATTAATAAACAAACAACATTGCAAAGACCAAAGAACACAACAGACAGGTCAGGGAGAAAGTTGGAGAAAAAAGCTGGGTAACGGTATGATAAAATAACTTAAGCTTTGGACATCTTACAGAGCACTGTTTAACCCGCTACTCATAATCAGAGTAGTAGGCCTATGTAGGGCTGGGCGATATAATCTAAAGCATGTACGATAATGATATCTATTGCGATATAATCTTTTCTTTTCTTTATATATGCCAAAATGAGTTTATGAACATTCTTGCTTTCCAGATACATTGCAAGAGAACAACTTCACAAAAGTGTAGAATGCCATTTAAAGAATATGTATTGTTCAAAATGCTTTAAAAAATATTCTAAACTGTTTTCCAAAAAATGCAACACAAAAATTCTTACAACGCAAAGATGAAGATATTTTAAATAAATTAAAAGCCAAATGTTATTAAAAAAACAAAGTTCAAAATTGTCCGCTTTCCTGGTTACTTATTTATAAATTTAATATCTCACAAAAATAAACCTCCACATATCTTAATTAAAAATGCTTCAAGTTCAACAGCTATTTTCTCCCCGTTAAATGGGAAAAAACTTATTTTGAACTTGCAATATGTAGTGTAAAGACAAACACTGAACATCTGTGTTTATCCTTGTTGATCCCAGCCTGATGACATAATCAAAATGTGCAATCGTGGTAGGCTGGTATAGTCAAGATTTCTACCTTTGGCTAAATTTATATAATTTCTACCATACACCTTTTTTTTATCACCCACCACTAGTAGTATGGCTCAAATGCAAACCTACCAAAATATGGCCATTCACCTAAACTGACAAGCTTATTCGGAGAAAAAGCCATGAGGGGGAGAAAGCTAACATGAGAAAAAAGAGGATTATTATCAAATGAAACTAAAGTTTCTCCTTTAGTGTAATGTAATAGTGGTGGAGAAACCAACACTGTACATCACCCTGAACACACCCTTTCCATAGTTAAACGTGGTGTTTGCAGCATCATGTTGTGGTGATTGTTTTCTTGGATGTTGATTGGATGATCGATGAAGCAAACCAGAGCAAATCTGGAAGAAAACCTTTTTTTCAATAAAAAGAGCAAAAATGATTATATGGGAGAGTTCTTTGGCTAAACCACTGCTGACCAAAAATAATTACAAAGATCTGTCTCACATTTGCCAACAACATTTTTAATGATCCACAAGACTTTGAGGAAAATATCATAAGGACTGAGGAGACAAAAGAGGAACGTTTTGGAAGAGGTGTGTCATGTTGCATTTGGAGTGAAACTATCACAAACCGTCACTTTCCAGCAGGACAAGGACCCTAAATGTGCAACCAGAGCTAAACCGGAATAGCTTAGATCAAAACATTCATGTGTTAGAATGGTCTTGTCAAAGTTTACACCAAAACCCAATTGAGAGTTTGTGGCAAGACTTGAAAATATTCACAGGTCCTCCCCATCCAATGTCGCTGAGCATGTTGTATTTAGGAAAGAAGAAATGGGTAAACAAAATTGCAGTGTGTGCACTTGCAGCTGTAAGTGGATCTACAAAGTGTTGATTAAGAGAGACTAAATACAAATGCATCCAACAATTATGAACCCCCATGTTTTTGTTTTCTTTCCACTTCACAATTCTGCTGTACTTTGTGTTTTATTACAATAAAACACATTCATTTTGCAATTGTAACATGACAAAATGTTAAATCTATGAGGTATGAACACTTTTCCAAGGCTCTTTGGGGTATCTCTCATACCCAGACTGGACTTTACAGTGAGCCTTTTCAGTGGTCTCTTTATGGAGGCATATTTAGAGTTTACAAATCTTTCATAGGAGCCCTTTTACGAGTTATGTTTAAAAAACACTTGTGTTCCTCTCTGCAGGTTCCTTCATTACATTTGGAGCAGGTCCCAGCGGTTCAACTGTAATCGAAGCGAATGTTTCTATCGAGACAATCTCCACCGCTGCTCCAGACACATCCAGTAGCAACTCTTTGACCACCAGTGGCAAAGGAATAAATACAGCTAAGTTTGTTACTGTTAGAAGTAAGTTGAGCAATCTTAAAAATGTGTAAGGAGAATTTTTTTTTTTCCTTAGCTTTCTGTGGGACTTTATTTTCCATTATGTGTTTGCATTTTGTTTCCAGATTCTCTTGTTTCATCAGGAGCAGAACAAGCAAATACAACAGTCACAGATGCTGCAGTTAGTCTTAATGCATCTACTGCTGCTTCTCACAACCCAACAACCAGCAGTAGCAACAGCAGCACAACCTCAACAAGCAGAAGATCTGCTGCAACGACCAGCAAACGTCCAGTTAAAAGTAAGTTTCGTTCCTACTCTAACAGCCATGCTGCTTCCCCAGGAGGAATCCCTGCCGTTTCCATCATGTAGATAGGATAGCAAATGCTGATAACGGATCCCAAGGGCAGCCATTGTAATAAATCAGCAATAATGAGCTGTACTTTCAGCTATTTTCCCAATGCTGGTGCTACAGTATTGAATTATGTGAAAAGCAAATTACATTCCCTTAAGAGCTGGTTTTTGTGTCAGCGTTCCCCGGGATCGTCTGCCAAAATCACATGGAAAGAGAGAGGGCTTGGTAGGCAGATGCCTGCAGGACAACGGAGTGCTTTCATGGAGTCTGAAGGATGGAGACAATGCATGCAGGCTGCAATCCAAACTCCCATTTACCGTTGGAATGGAGTGTGTGACGAGGTCTGTAATGCAGCCATCTGTCTGGATGTCCATCCTCCTTGTCACCCTGAAAGCCACACTGTGGCATCTGCTTTGGGTGCTTGAGCAACACTTTGTTTGTTTGAGTCAGTGACTGAGGAATTCGTGTGACTGTACAGCTTATGTTGTAGAAATGTTCTGTTTTGTCTGGCCGTTTATTTATTTGATCTGGTGTTTTGTTCATCAGGGTGTAAAGTGAGATAGCTGCTTTATTAAAAAAACAAAAACAACCCTGCTGCTGTTGCTGCAGGGAAATGCATTTGCAAGGCCCAAATGCAGGCTGATGGACAGAGGTTTTTGTCTCTTATCCCACCAAGAGTTTTCTTTGGCAGTAGTTGTGCCTCCCAGGTACAGTGAAAGATGTAATCCAGCACATCATGGAAGAAAAGGCTTAGCGGCCTTACCGTTGGTGGCGTGGGTGTCGGCTTTAGGCTTTAGTACAAGTCTCTGTTTCAGGCCACTTACAAGCTTTTGTTATTTTTAGATTTATGTCATTTATCGGTACTAGATTGGCATATTTTTAATTAAAGCAAATTAGTTTGTTTTATTGTACAATGTTATAATGCTGGGCTCTTTTCCATTCGTGTGGGGGGAAAAAACCCCCCAATGAATTGTTAAAACACCGATATAAAAACAGTTGCGTTGTAAGTAATTGTGGTGCTTCACATCTGTGTTGCATAGAGTCGGCCAGCTTCTGGTACCTGTGAACAGGAATTCCAGCCCAGGACCACTGGCCTACAGTTCATCTGCATTTCATGGTTCTGCCTCAGAAATGGCATATCTGTTGTCACCCCACAAGTTTTCTATTGGATTATGGTCTAGTGATTGGACTAGCCACTCTATTACATTGATTTAGCTGACTTTGAACAAAGATGCTGCTGACCTACTGGTGTGTTTGGGGTTGTTTCTTTTTAAAAGCGCCCATTACAAGCGCATTTCCTACTCAGCATAAGCATAATGTGACCTTTTCAAGTATTTATTGCATTCAAACTGGTCCATGAACTGATATGTGATCATAAAGCCCAACGCCACCATGCTTCACAGCTTACTGTGGCTTATATTTAGTAAGGTAATTTAATTTGTATAGCACACTTTCAACAACAAGGTGATTCAAGGTGCTTTACATGATTAAGAGGTAAAATAAAAAAAATAAGGGACTTTAGAACTGGGGTGATGTGCTCTACTTTCCTGGTTCTAGTGAGGACACCAGCAGCAGCATTCTAGATCAGCTCCAGCTCTCTAATTGAGTTTTTAGGCAGACCTGTGAACGCTGTTCCAGTAATCAATCCGACTAAAAATAGATGCATGGATGAGTTTTTCAGTCCTTTAATCCTAGAAATGTTCTTCAGGTGATTGAAGGCTGAACTTATTGCCTTTCTGTGACCCTGGAGGTTCAGGTCTGAGTCCATAACTACACCTAGATTTCAGGCCTGATCAGTAGTTTCTAGCTGTATTAACTGAAGCTGTGTGCTGACTCTGACTCTTTGAGTTCATATTTTAAGTTCTGAACAGGTTGTTGGACGGCTGAAGCCTAGTTTATATCTCTTCGTTTGCAGAGGTGTGGAGACACGTAGCACCAATATCCGTCGACGCAAGGGCTCTCCGACCGGCATGGAAGGAGTAGAGCCAAATTTCTTAACTAACAGTCGAATGCAACAGAGAGCGCACATCTGTAATTGGTCAGCCCAATATCATTTCACCAGAACGGTGCTCTATAGTCGATATAATTAGTAGTCAATGCAGCTTTTGGGCACTAGATGCTTTATATTGCGAGGCCAGTTTATTTAAAGAGGACATATTATGCTCATTTCTGCTTGTTGACATGGATTTTAGGTTGCCTAAATGTAATGTTGATAACAGGCTTTGCTCAAAAAAGCCGATGAATTGAACAAGACCAAGTTCTGCACACACTAGTTTTACAGCCCTGCTCAGAACGGCTGGTCCTGAGTCTATGTTTAGGAGCTACAGCACGCACCTCCCAAAGACGGCCTTTGCACCGCCCACCTTCTCCTGCTGGGCGGAGAAGGTGAGGACAGCGTCGCGTGACTGGCAACGATTGAGTTTGGGAGAGAAATGGCTGCCAGTCAACAATCTGTGGTGCATCCTTACATGTTCTTGTCGAGCAGTGGTTCGCCAGCCGAATAACAGTAATAAAATCTCAATATAATACATTTTCTCGATCAATGGTCATGTTTTCAAAGAGTGATGATAGCATTAACATGGATCTCACGGCCTGTAAACCCAACGTTAATTAGGTCATATTAACATAAGCAATTAGCATTAGCTTGTGTGCTATACAGCCGAAGTAACACAAACTTATTGTTTAAAAAAATACTTAGTTACCTAATCAGTGGTGCTGCCATGAATAGTTGGTATTAATCCATCTTTTAAGAGCAATCATGTTGCCAGTCCAAGGTTATACTTACCCTGGTTGCTGAAACAGTCCGGTGTGAAGTGTTTAGCACAGACAACAAAACTTTTGCTCACTGAAACTGGAACATTTCCATTAAAAATAAAATGTAGCCACTTCTCTCTAATATCCTCTATGGAAGGGAGACGAAATGGGGACACATGAGGATCCGGGCATCTGACGACAGCACAGTAGTGGCTTTCAGTTTGTTCATGGTAGCGCTCTGGCGGTTGCGTACAAGTGAAGCCGAGAGGGTGTGGCTGCTCAGGTAGCTGAGGCTGTGTGGGTGGAGACACCAATGGAGTAGGGTTGGGATAATGCAAAATACACTGGCCCGTGACGTCACAGGCTTGAGGAAGTACAAAACAGCTCATTTTTTGACCCATTTCTTGACTCCGGCAGTTTATAAAACATTGACTTAGTTGTCGAAACTTACACTTAAGGGGTCGGAAGGCACCCCAGATACACAAATATACAGACTAAAGCAACAAAAAAGTGGGTTTTGCATAATATGTCCCCTTTAATGTGATCTTTTGGTGATTTTGAACACCAGGAGATGTAGAGAACAACAAAGTTGTGTTTATTTGTTTGGATGCATTTTTAGGGTATTCTATGAGGTGCACTTCCAGTAAAAAGCTTTCCAGCTCAATCAAAACTCGCTGTTGGCCATTGCACTATGAGTGGACGTGCGTTCACAAGCTGAAATAAACTGTTGTCGACCAGAGAGGCCACTGCCAGAAAAAGTCTGCACCCCCTGCTGTCCTGTCGAAGAATTGCTTTGCAACACTGACACACCAACGGAGAAGTATAAAAGGAAAACGTCTCCATCAATCCGTGTGCATGTGACTGCAAACCTCCTGACGGAGAAGTATAAACTAGGCTTGAGTGGCCACATCTTTGGATCGCCTCAGGCAGGATTAATTTAGACAAATGGTAGCTTCACTAGATGACTTGTTAAACTGAAGGATTCTTGCAGAATATTCCAAATGCAGCATACTGTAACATACAAACGGCAAAAAACCCAATATTCAGTGAAAATAGATGATCAGTCCTTTCTGACCGGGTCAGCCAAGTCTTGATATATTCTAAAGTTTGGTTTCTGTTTCTAAACTCAGCTGTTGAAGAAGTACTTCTGGGGACACATAAGAAGAATACCAAATTATACAGGCAGTTATGATTAGATTATTATTTTTCATTAAACATCTCCTTTAGAAGTCTACCAGACATCTCGGCTCACTTTGGCCAGAACAACCATCATAAGACAGAGACTGTCTACACATTAGGCAATTTTTAAACATGCAGTCATCCCAGTGTATAAAACATAGATCCGGAGGTTGGTAGAGTAGCCAAAAATTGTACTCAAGTAAGAGTAGCAGTAGTTCAACACATTTTTATCCAAGTAACAGTAAAAAGTAGCTATCGAAGAAATCACTCAAGTAAGATTAAAAAAAGTATTTGATTAAAAGGCTACTTGAGTAGTGAGTAACTATTTAATCATAACCTTTGATGTAATATTTAAACATGTCATCAGACTGACAAAATAATTTCTATGTGTAAATTCTAGTACGCTAAAGACTAAATTAATACAAATGAATCACTCATTTACAAAATGACCAATTTAAGCATGACAAACATGCTATTAAAAACTTTTTTCGCCTAGTAAAAAAACACATGAAACTAGTGCTCACAGTAGGTAATGTGTGTGTGTGTATATATAATGTATTTTCGAACAGGGTAAAGTACTTCTGACCATGTATGGTGTTTGCCATATTTTCCCCATATATTCATCTTCAAATGTGCCCTCAGGCTTAGCAGATGGTAACTTAACATTATAACAAAGCGTGTGTACAAACAGGAGGTCTCACTTTAGCATAAACTGTGGGTGTGTTCTGTGTCTCATGCAGTTTTGATAAAATTTGTTTCTACATTCGCCAAAGTTACTCAAGTTGGGTTATATGAGTAGCGATACTTAATAATAATATTGCTGAAGTAAAAGTAAAAGGTACAGGGTAGTAAAACTACTCATAAAAGAACATTTATTCCACAAAGTTACTCAAGTAACTGGTTAAATGCATGCCTCTGCATAGGTCAATATTCATTGTTTGACTCATTGTCAATCAGTGCCTGAAGTCACGACTCATTCATTTTTTAAAAAGATTTCTGGATTTTTTAAAATGCCAAAACAATTTTATTAACATGAAACTTTTTTTCCATCCCTAATACGTGTTAAGGTCTGATATTTGGCATGGTCATGTGCTTCTCATAGTTTGTAGATGCCAGGCTGCCACCTCCAAGAACAGCAATTATTTTGACTAGCTGGTTCTTTAAGGACATTTTGAAGTGACCTGGAAAAAAGCTGAATGTTCTTGCTGCAGCTCTGAAACCTTGACAGAAGTTAGGGGCTCCTGAGTGATTCTTTTAGCTCCCCTTACTATCATCGGTCCAGGCTATTTTGTATACCATGTTTCAGCTGTAGTAGCAGGTTGAAATGAAGTGCATACATTTTGTGGGGATACTGGTAGGCAGTATTGCTTTAATTTATTAGATTATCTACTTATATCATATTCAATACAGTGGCTTGCAAAAGTATTCGGCCCCCTTGAACTTTTCCACATTTTGTCACATTACAGCCACAAACATGAATCAATTTTATTGGAATTCCATGTGAAAGACCAATACAAAGTGGTGTACACGTGAGAAGTGGAACAAAAATCATACATGATACCAAACATTTTTTACAAATAAATAACTGAAAAGTGGGGTGTGCGTAATTATTCAGCCCCCTTTGGTCTGAGTGCAGTCAGTTGCCCATAGACATTGCCTGATGAGTGCTAATGACTAAATAGAGTGCACCTGTGTGTAATCTAATGTCAGTACAAATACAGCTGCCCTGTGACGGCCTCAGAGGTTGTCTAAGAGAATGTTGGGAGCAACAACACCAAGAATTTCAGTCTCTAGATGTGCAAAGCTGGTATAGACATATCCTAAAAGACTGGAAAAGGTGGTTCTACAAAGTATTGGACTCAGGGGGCTGAATAATTACGCACACCCCACTTTTCAGTTATTTATTTGTAAAAAATGTTTGGAATCATGTATGATTTTCGTTCCACTTCTCACGTGTACACCACTTTGTATTGGCCTTTCACGTGGAATTCCAATAAATTTGATTCACGTTTGTGGCTGTAATGTGACAAAATGTGGAAAAGTTCAAGGGGGCCGAATCCTTTTGCAAGCCACTGTATTTGCTTAAAACTGTTTTTACAAATAAAATGACACTTTTTGCCTAAACAATGACTAGGGTGACTTTATTTGTCGCCCCCACAGAGTTTGTGGCTGCGGCTGTTCGGTCTCATTTTGATGACTGCCCTGATTCCCATCAACATTTCTGCTTTCATGGCACCTGCCGCTTCCTGATACTGGAGGAGACACCTGCATGTGTGTAAGTTGGCCGACTGTTATGGTAAAATCCTGCTATTCAGTTTTGCTGCGACTCCTGACCAGAAGACAGCAGAATTGCTCTTAGAATTGAAAACTGCAAAACAATGCTGCAAAACACATTTTTCCAGCACCGATATATCTGATTTAATTGCTGTGATTGCTTTAGACTGTTTGTTTTTTTCTTTTTAAAGCTCCATGTGGTCATTTCAAACCGAGCTCTGGAGTTCTACATACTGTTGGAGCAAATCGTTGCCATCTGCCAGCTGAGACATTTGTGAAATCTTAAGATCTAAAGCTGTTGGTGCTGGAAGGAGTTTATGGTGCCTACTTTCAGTATGCATTCTCAAGATATACCGGATAAACAAACTGCTTTTGTCAAACTTTGCAAAAGTAAAAAAAAAATAAAATCCAGCATGAACAGCGGAAAATATAGATTAATATATTGACACAAGGGTTTGTGCAAAGAAAGTCTTCATATTCCCTCATGGGCGAGGCCTCGACTTACCTATATAGTCCTCTAGTTTAATGAAGAAAAGTAAACTCCAGAAAGTTTCTTAGATTAATCATCTAGATTTTCTTAGATAATTGTTTATCTAATTGGGTGGGGGGGTAAATTTCTATAATATAACTCAAGAGAAGTAAATGAAAGACCAAACATGGTGAGAGTTCACTGTTTTTACTTCACCGATCAGGCTGTCTGATCTCTCATATTGTTTATACACCTTTTTATCTGGCTGTTTCATTAGCTTTTAAGACATTTTGCACATGCAACTACCTTGATTTATGTTTTATTACCCCACAGTTTTTTAACTAATATTTTAGTAGTTTTGTTTATATTTACAATGTATACCTTTAGCTTCATTTTATCTTTTTTTTCATGTGTCCTTGTTAGAAAGAACAGGAGAATGAATAATTCTGCTCCTGTTTGCATTACATATGTTAAATAATGCCTTGTGTTTTGGTGCATATTAACCTTTTTCCAGATGTTTTTAACAGTTATCTCTTGTTTGGTTTTGGTGGGGAGTTATTGATTGATTCCCATTTCCTATCAGTTATTGGAGGTTTCCCCTTTCAGCCAGTGAACCTGTAACTGGAAGATCTGTAAAAAAAACATAAGTAAACAAACAACAAAAAAACAGGATTTCCTGATGTTCATTTAGGCTTTCTGTCCGTATTGCAGGTGTCATCCAGGCTTTGTCGGGATGAGGTGTGAGCATGCAGACCTACTAGCTGTGGTAGCGACCAACCACAGAAAGCAGGCTGTAACCACAGTGCTAGTTCTATGCGTAATCGGGTGTGTCCTCATCATGGTGTTGTGTTCGTTCTTACAGTAAGTCACCTGCACGATGCATTTTAAAATTTAGACTACTATTACAGGGTGTAGCTCTGCATGATCACCACTTTACAATTTTCACTGTTTCTTCTTCAGCTGCTGGTGGAGGGAGGACTGTCGGAGGAGGAGCCGTGCACATCTCTATGTGGCAGAAAAGCACGGAGCGACATGCTATCCACCAGAGAGTGGTACTTACCTTTCTTTCTTTGCTGTCTTGGAAAGAAAGGCACACGCTGGAGCTCACATCTCTTTACACGTTTCAAATATTAGTTGAGGGTGTGATTTTATATACAGTGGCTTGCAAAAGTATTCAGCCCCCTTTAACTTTTCCACATTTTGTCACATTACAGCCACAAACATGAATCAATTTTATTGGAATTCCACGTGAAAGACCAATGCAAAGTGGTGTACACGTGAGAAGTGGAACGAAAATCATACATGATTCCAAAGATTTTTTACAAATAAATAACTGAAAAGTGGGGTGTGCGTAATTATTCAGCCCCCTGAGTCAATACTTTGTAGAACCACCTTTTCCAGTCTTTTAAGGTATGTCTCTACCAGCTTTGCACATCTAGAGACTGGAATTCTTGCCCATTCTTCTTTGCAAAACAGCTCCAGCTCAGTCAGATTAGAAGGACAGCGTTTGTGAACAGCAGTTTTCAGATCTTGCCACAGATTCTCGATTGGATTTAGATCTGGACTTTGACTCGGCCATTCTAACACATGGATATGTTTTGTTTAAAACCATTCCATTGTTGCCCTGGCTTTATGTTTAGGGTCGTTGTCCTGCTGGAAGGTGAACCTCCGCCCCAGTCTCAAGTCTTTTGCAGACTCCAAGAGGTTTTCTTCCAAGATTGTCCTGTATTTGGCTCCATCCATCTTCCCATCAACTCTGACCAGCTTCCCTGTCCCTGCTGAAGAGAAGCACCCCCAGAGCATGATGCTGCCACCACCATATTTCACAGTGGGGATGGTGTGTTCAGAGTGATGTGCAGTGTTAGTTTTCCGCCACACATAGCGTTTTGCATTTTGGCCAAAAAGTTCCATTTTGGTCTCATCTGACCAGAGCACCTTCTTCCACATGTTTGCTGTGTCCCCCACATGGCTTGTGGAAAACTGCAAACGGGACTTCTTATGGTTTTCCTTTAACAATGGCTTTCTTCTTGCCACTCTTCCATAAAGGCCAACTTTGTGCAGTGCACGACTAATAGTTGTCCTATGGACAGATTCCCCCACCTGAGCTGTAGATCTCTGCAGCTCGTCCAGAGTCACCATGGGCCTCTTGGCTGCATTTCTGATCAGCGCTCTCCTTGTTCGGCCTGTGAGTTTAGGTGGACGGCCTTGTCTTGGTAGGTTTACAGTTGTGCCATATTCCTTCCATTTCTGAATGATCACTTGAACAGCGCTCCGTGGGATGTTCAAGGCTTGGGAAATCTTTTTGTAGCCTAAGCCTGCTTTAAATTTCTCAATAACTTTATCCCTGACCTGTCTGGTGTGTTGTTTGGACTTCATGGTGTTGTTGCTCCCAACATTCTCTTAGACAACCTCTGAGGCCGTCACAGGGCAGCTGTATTTGTACTGACATTAGATCACACACAGGTGCACTCTATTTAGTCATTAGCACTCATCAGGCAATGTCTATGGGCAACTGACTGCACTAAGACCAAAGGGGGCTGAATAATTACGCACACCCCACTTTTCAGTTATTTATTTGTAAAAAATGTTTGGAATCATGTATGATTTTCGTTCCACTTCTCACGTGTACACCACTTTGCATTGGTCTTTCACGTGGAATTCCAATAAAATTGATTCATGTTTGTGGCTGTAATGTGACAAAGTGGAAAAGTTCAAGGGGGCCGAATACTTTTACAAGCCACTGTGTGTGTGTGTCTATATATATATATATATATATATATATATATATATATATATATATATATATATATATATATATATATATATATATATATATATATATATATATATATATATATATATATATATATATATATATATAAAAATAATATATACAGGCACCGACCACCTTGCGGCCACATATATGTGTATGTGGCCGCAAGGTGGTCGGTGCCTGTCGCGGCGGCAACCCCCGAACCCGCTGGTGGACACCGGGGGTAAGGGATGCTGTCAGGCTGAAGAAGGAGTCCTACCGGGTCTTTTTGGCTTGTGGGACCCCTGAAGCAGCTGATAGGTACCGACAGGCCAAGCGGGATGCGGCTCGGATGGTTGCTGAGGCAAAAACTCGGGCGTGGGAGGAGTTTGGAGAGACCATGGAAAACGACTTCCGTACGGCTTCGAAGCGATTCTGGTCCACCATCCGGCGTCTCAGGGGGGGAAAGCGGTCTGCCACCAACACTGTTTACAGTGTGGATGGTGTCCTGCTGACCTCGACGCGGGACGTTTTGGGTCGGTGGATGGAATACTTCGAAGACCTCCTCAATCCCACCAGCACGCCTTCCAATCTGGAAGCAGGGTTTGGGGACTTGGGGTCGGGCTCTCCAATCTCTGGTGCTGAGGTCACCGAGGTCGTTAAAAAGCTCCTCGGTGGCAAGGCTCCGGGGGTGGATGAGATTCGACCGGAGTTCCTCAAGGCTCTGGATGTTGTGGGGCTGTGTTGGTTAACGCGGCTCTGCAATATTGCGTGGACATCGGGGGAAGTTCCCTTGGATTGGCAGACCGGGGTGGTGGTCCCCCTGTTTAAAAAGGGGGACCACAGGGTGTGTTCCAACTACAGGGGGATCACACTTCTGAGCCTCCCTGGTAAGGTCTATTCAGGGGTTCTGGAGAGGAGGGTCCGACGGATTGTCGAACCTCGGATCCAGGAGGAACAATGCGGTTTTCGTCCTGGCCGTGGAACACTGGACCAGCTCTACACCCTCAGCAGGGTCCTGGAGGGTGCGTGGGAGTTCGCCCAACCGGTCTACATGTGTTTTGTGGACTTGGAGAAGGCGTTCGACCGTGTCCATTGGGGGGCCCTGTGGGGGGTGCTCCGGGAGTATGGGGTACCGGGCCCCTTGATACGGGCTGTTAGGTCCCTGTACGACCGGTGCCAGAGTTTGGTTCGCATTGCCGGCAGTAAGTCGGGCTTGTTTCCAGTGAGAGTTGGACTCCGCCAAGGTTGCCCTTTGTCACCGATCCTGTTCCTAACTTTTATGGACAGGATCTCTAGGCGCAGCCAAGGCGTTGAGGGGATCCGTTTTGGTGGCCTCAGGATCAGGTCTCTGCTTTTTGCAGATGATGTGGTCCTTTTGGCTTCATCGGAGCGTGATCTACAGCTTTCGCTAGAGCTGTTCGCAGCCGAGTGTGAAGCGGCTGGGATGAGAATCAGCACCTCCAAATCCGAGGCCATGGTCTTGAGCCGGAAAAGGGTGGGGTGCCTCCTCTGGGTCGGGGATGGGGTCCTTCCCCAAGTGGAGGAGTTTAAGTATCTGGGGGTCTTGTTCACGAATGAGGGAAAAATGGAGCGGGAGATCGATAGACGGACTGGTGGGGCATCTGCAGTTATGCGGGCGCTCTACCGGTCTGTCGTGGTGAAGAGAGAGCTGAGCCAAAAGGCGAAGCTCTCGATTTACCGGTCGATCTACGTTCCTACCCTCATCTATGGTCACGAACTCTGGGTGGTGACCGAAAGAACGAGATCACGGATACAAGCGGCTGAAATGAGTTTCCTCCGCAGAGTGTCTGGGCTCTCCCTTAGAGATAAGGTGAGAAGCTCAGTCATCCAGAGGGGGCTCAGAGTAGAGCCGCTGCTTCTCCACATCGAGAGGAGTCAGTTGAGGTGGCTCGGGCATCTGGTCAGGATGCCTCCTGGACGCCTCCCTGTTGAGGTGTTTCAGGCACGTCTCACCGGGAGGAGGCCCAGGGGAAGGCCCAGGACACGCTGGAGGGACTATGTTTCTCGGCTGGCCTGGGAGCCCCTTGGGGTTCCTCCCGAGGAGCTGGAACAAGTGGCTGGGGAGAGGGAAGTCTGGGTCTCTTTGCTTAGGCTGCTGCCCCCGCGACCCGACTATATATATATATATATATATATATATATATATATATATATATATATATATATATATATATATATATATATATATATATATATATATATATATATATATATATATATATATATATATATTTCAATGAACGGTTGAATGTATTCTGTGAAATAATGTAAGAAAGCAAGAAAAGAATAAGGAAAAAAAGATTACAAGAAAGTACTGATTTCTGGACAAGGATAAGATGGGGTTAAGAAAACTAACTTGTTGGTTGCTGCATAATTGTTCGACATTCTTAGAAATTGGAGCTTTGTGTCAGGTGGCGTGTGAGACTGCACCTCAGTGACCAAAGAGCTTTGATTCAAGCTTGCAACGTAAAATTTTCTCATCGTCTCAACTCGAAAGATTTATTCTACCAGTCCGACGATCCTTTTTCTCTTTTCGCGAGATGTGTACTGATGGGACATTTTCATCTCAAATCAGATGAAGAAATTCTTGTTTTATTGAGATTTTTAAAATGTAATAAATAAAGTAAATTAAATTTACTTTTTCCTTTTAAGATAAGGGGCTAAATCACAGTTTAGCACTAAACAATGTGATGAAAACCTTTGTTGTTTCCCTGTAGTTTTTTGAAACAGAATAAAAACTATAAAGTCGGGCACTACATTATTTAGATTATATTAAAACTAGCACACATCAACCTGTCTGTGTAATTTTTATGTTTTGTGTTCCACTGATCATACCAGATACATTTAACTGAATCATGTTTCGGGCTTAATAATGACTGATAAATTACCCATTTCTTTTGTCAGAATCAGTAGCATTGGAGTGAATCTCTTAGTTGCTGCCCAGCTGACATTATTCACTTTTTTAAAACTGGAGTTGTGTGGAGGCATTAGGAGTAGCCAGTAGCTTACCTACCGTAGAAAGAGCAAAAGTTGGACACACATTTTCTGGGACAAGCGAAGTTAATCCATTATTACCAATTTATGAGCCACTGTTTCTTTGTGTTAAACACCTCAAATGAAAGACTTTCCTAACTGTTGAAGAAACATTGACATTTCACATTTTTTATTTTCTAGCCAGTCTCTGAGAGTGATAATGAACTCTAATTGATACAGACCTCCCAGATTATTGGTTTGGATAGTTACTTTGCAGTTTTTTTAAAATTCAGTGTATAATTAAAATATATAAATGCAAATATAATTGAATGCATTTATTGGATCTCACTTGGACCGATGACCGTTACTGTTTTGAGGAAGTAGACCATTTGTCGTCACTTTAATAATCAAAATAGTGTGATAATTATTAAGTCCATGTTGCCAGCTGTGATTGTGTTTGACTGATACCACTGAGGTTCAGCTGTAACTCTCCGTTCGAGCCTAACTCAACCCCCCCCCCCCCAAAAAAAAAACTTGCAGAAACTAAATCAGAGTGATTACGAAACCAAAGACACAGTGCCTTTTTCCAGGAAGATAATTGGATACCTTGATGAGCCGGATTATACAGAATAAGAACTGCTTGTTTGAGAGAGACGGATCAACTCCTGGCGGACTTAGCTCATTAGAGATCGGATATTTTGGCAGCCACTGTGAATGCCATTACAACACCATGTTTTTTAGGTTGAGACTATAGTCATGGTATAAAGCAACTGTTCCATGCAAGAGAGACAAGGAAAGGAAAAAAATCTAATTTGGCATTAAAAGCTTTTAAAGCCGTTTTTAGATGGACAGAGTTTGCTCTGAGATAGATCCTTTGCTGAGTAGATGGATTAGAGGAATCATGAAAAGCAGGCTTCTCACATAGATGGCAGCATCGCAACCTTGTGATGTAAAACTCAAATTCCTTTTGGAATTGATGCTCTTGTTGGTTCCAGTTCCTGCCAAATGGTTGCTTTTAGGCACCATCACGTCTGTGATGACCATGATCAACTTTCCTTTAGCAAAGAGTCAGTATTGTGGACAGTAAAAATATACCGTCTTGTAAAAGTAGTCATGTCACAAATTTTTTTTAAATATTCTGTCACCTCAAAACCAGACTTGAATTTATTTTGAGATTTTATTTGATAGACCCGCATAGAGTAGCACATAATTTTTAAATGCAATGAAAATGATGCATGGTTTATTTGGTAATTATTTTTCTTAAGAATGCAAATTTGAAATTCATGCCCTGCATTTGCATTTAGCTCCCTTTTAACAGATTCCCCCGAAATACCATTTAGTGCAACTAATCATGTTCAGAAGTCCCCTAAATGTTGGTGTCAGCCTGTGTGTAGTTTAACCTGTCCTGTGAAGGCCTCAAAGGTTTGTTACAGAATATCAGTGAACAAACAGCATCATGAAGACAGAACACTGCAGAGAAAGCCTTTGTTTGAAAGACATGCATACAAATTTCATTTTAAAGTTTACAATAAGACACAGCGAAGAAAGGGAAGCTGGTCAGAAATGGTGGTAAAATAGATTAAGCTAAATACAGGACAATCCTGGATGGAAAACCTGTTGGAGGCTGCAAAGGACTTGTTACACATGTGGAGGTTCTCTTTCCAGCAGGACAGTGACATTAAACATGCAGCCAGAGTAGCAATGAAATTGTTAATGGACCTAATTGAATGTCCAGACTGAAATCCAGTTGAGAATTGATGCTAAGGCTTAAAATAATTATGTTCTTTGATGCTCTCGATTCAGTCTGACTGAGCTGGAGCCATTCTGGAAATAGGAATAGGCAAGATTTTCAGTCTCTAAAAGTGCGTGCTCCAAAGGTCATGTGGATGTAATTGTAGCAATAGGTGGTTATACAGAGTTTACACTCGGGTGGGTTGAATATAAATGGATGCCAAATTTTTCAAAATAATTTGAAATTGTGCATCCTTGTAATTCCGTCTTAAAATTATTTCCATGTTTGTTTGTCTATCATTCATTTCTTTTGAATCTTTCATAACTTGGCAAAGAGGTTACAACTCTTACAACTTGTTTTGCTGTGGGATGGGTTTATCCAAACATTGCTTCAAGAGATGTTGACATTAATGTATGCACCAAATCCTTGTTCTCTAGTTAGATATGTACAGGTCCTTCTCAAAAAATTAGCATATTGTGATAAAGTTCATTCTTTTCCATAATGTAATGATAAATATTAAACTTTCATATATTTTAGATTCATTGCACACCAACTGAAATATTCCAGGTCTTTTATTTTTTTTAAACTGATGATTTTGGCATACAGCTCATGAAAACCCAAAATTCCTATCTCAAAAAATTAGCATATTGCATCCGACCAATAAAAGAAAAGTGTTTTTAATACAAAAAAAAGTCAACATTCAAATAATTATGTTCAGTTATGCACTCAATACTTGGTCGGGAATCCTTTTGCAGAAATGAGTGCTTCAATGCGGCGTGGCATGGAGGCAATCAGCCTGTGGCACTGCTGAGGTGTTATGGAGGCCCAGGATGCTTCGATAGCGGCCTTAAGCTCATCCAGAGTGTTGGGTCTTGCGTCTCTCAACTTCCTCTTCACAATATCCCACAGATTCTCTATGGGGTTCAGGTCAGGAGAGTTGGCAGGCCAATTGAGCACAGTAATACCATGGTCAGTAAACCATTTACCAGTGATTTTGGCACTGTGAGCAGGTGCCAGGTCGTGCTGAAAAATGATATCTTCATCTCCATAAAGCTTTTCAGTAGAAGGAAGCATGAAGTGCTCCAAAATCTCCTGATAGCTGCATTGACCCTGCCCTTGATAAAACACAGTGGACCAACACCAGCAGCTGACATGGCACCCCAGACCATCACTGACTGTGGGTACTTGACACTGGACTTCAGGCCTTTTGGCATCTCCTTCTCCCCAGTCTTCCTCCAGACTCTGGCACCTTGATTTCCGAATGACATGCAAAATTTGCTTTCATCCGAAAAAAGTACTTTGGACCACTGAGCAACAGTCCAGTGCTGCTTCTCTGTAGCCCAGGTCAGGCGCTTCTGCCGCTGTTTCTGGTTCAAAAGTGGCTTGACCTGGGGAATGCGGCACCTGTAGCCCATTTCCTGCACACGCCTGTGCACGGTGGCTCTGGATGTTTCTACTCCAGACTCACTCCACTGCTTTCGCGGTCGGTCCTTCTCCACAATCTTCCTCAGGGTCCGGTCACCTCTTCTCGTTGTGCAGCGTTTTCTGACACACTTTTTCCTTCCCACAGACTTCCCACTGAGGTGCCTTGATACAGCACTCTGGGAACAGCCTATTCGTTCCTAAATTTCTTTCTGTGTTTTACCCTCTTGCTTGAGGGTGTCAATGATGGCCTTCTGGGCAGCAGTCAGGTCGGCAGTCTTACCCATGATTGCGGTTTTGAGTAATGAACCAGGCTGGGAGTTTTTAAAAGCCTCAGGAATCTTTTGCAGGTGTTTAGAGTTAATTAGTTGATTCAGATGATTAGGTTAATAGCTCATTTAGAGAACCTTTTCATGATAGGCTAATTTTATGAGATAGGAATTTTGGGTTTTCATGAGCTGTATGCCAAAATCATCAGTTTTAAAACAATAAAAGACCTGAAATATTTCAGTTGGTGTGCAATGAATCTAAAATATATGAAAGTTCAATTTTGATCATTGCATTATGGAAAAGAATGAACTTTATCACAATATGCTAATTTTTTGAGAAAGACCTGTATTTTGTGTATTCATAACGCCCCCCCAAAAAGAAGACTTAAAGAAATGATTGAAAGCTCCGTGCTCTCGTTACATTTTGGCTGTAGAATCATTAGAATCAAATACTGAGATAATTTTCAATGACTGTTCTTATTTAACTTTCAGTGGTTTGACGAGACATCTTGGAGAAAAACACACTGAACCATTGTGTGTTTGTCATCGGCGCCTCTGACCCTAGAGATTCATCGAACACAATCAAGAACAGCAGTAGTAAAGTGCTGTCATCTTCATGTGACTGAGGTATGGCTTTTTCATATGGGGAGTGAGATGCTCCATTATCCTCCCCCTCCCCCAATCTGCCCCACACTAACTGGGACTTTCAGCCTGCAAAAGACGATGGATGCCTGCACTTTGGTCTTACTTTCAGTGGAAATACACTCAGAACTGCATCAGTCTGTTTGGACCTTAATTCTCGTATGGAAAAGAGCTCTATGTCCTACTTACTGTTTCTGGACGACCTAGAGGACATCATCTCTACTGACTCTGCTAAATAGCCAACCATTTTTAATTGATGGCTACATGACAACCTTCAGTTATTCTCATAATTCAGAAGACCACAATTCCTATTTTTGTCTTTCATCGTCTGTGCACGTTTTTCCTCAGAAATCATTGAGCACGAAGAACATTTTTAGTAACTGGTGTGGGAAAACTGATGCTTTAAACCTGTTTTTAGTGTCCGTTTTGTTTTTTTGTTCTTTCAGAAGGAACTCACTTCACCTGATAAAAGTAGGAATTGTTCAACTTGTCTGACTGATTTCCTGGACTCTAACTTTTATAAATAATGATCTGCAACCTAAAATTGTTCTGATGAAACTTGGAGGAAAATGTTCATCTCTCCTGCATTGTTATTTAAGTTGTCATCTTATTTTAATTCTTGACCTGCACTTGAAAATATTCAGGTTTTGGGTTTTTTCCTCAGATTTCCAATCTGTAACAGTACCAACGTACGCACATCCTGGATGGCCACTATTTTTGCTACTTTTATAAAGGTGCACTTTTTTTAAGTTTGCTTGCTCTTTTTATAAATACAACCTTTACAGACTGCACATTGTTGTCCTTTAAAATAGCATCGACATGTGGAGATGCCAAAATAAAATCACTAACTCTGCCTAAATGAGCACTGATGGGAACAAGCACAGTTTGTACACATCATCTGAGGATGCATGCGTGGATTTTAAAAGCGAAAACATCAAAAAGAAAAGTGGTGTGTTACAGCTTTGGCTCTACTTAGACTTCAATTTATTTTTTACAAGAGAAAAGCCTCTGAATGCTTAAAGAAGTGTTGGAAGGAATTGATAATACTGGCATGCCTGAGTTTGTGCTTTGTGTGGGAAGAAAAACGATTGTACGACGAATGTTATGGTATTTGTATGCCAAAAAAACTTAAGATGATGATAAACTTGTTTTTGTTTACAGGATCTGATATTTTTTCTGATGTGTCAAAAACAAAACAAATTAGTCTAATATATTAGAAAAATCTTCTGAAATGTGTTGAACCTTTACCCTGTCAGATTTTTGTTGTCACAGCTGGAAAGCCTCAGTTATTTGTTTGCTTTCCAATGTAAGATTAAAGATAAAAGTGTTTTTGTGTATTTTATTATGGTGGCTCTCAAAGTGAACACAGTTGTTAAAATCCCAGCTTTTTAGGGGTAAAAATATATTTAATGTATAATTCAACTGTAAAATAAAATCTGTTTGGGGTAAGTGTTAAAAATTGGAAAAAAGGTAAGAGTCATGAAAAAGAAAACCCAGGTTATTGACTGGTCAGTGTGGACCCCCCCCCCTTCAGCTGGTTGTTCACAACAAAAATAAACAAGAAAATAGCAAATGAATGCAGACTTTAGGTTTCTGTTTTTATTTCGGTATTCAAATTTGAAAACGTTTTAACAAACTGCAGTGTGAGTGCAGGTTGGAGCAATCTAGCTCCTTTTGGTTCACTTGCTCTCCTTTGGTTTGCTGGATAGCCTGAGCCTAAGATGAGACTCAGATTTTCTCAGACGGGCCAGAGTTTAAATGAGCTTCCCCTTCAGCCTAAATGAAGCAGAATATTTGAAGAAAGACACTGTGGTCCCTTTAAAGTGGACCAATCTGCTACGGTGTAAAAGGCTCCTACGTCTGGTTTCGTTGGACCATGACACATTCTCCCGTAAGGTTTTGGGATATTTTATCCACATCTGGATTTTTTCTTTGAAATAAAAAACATGTTTTGCAACCTCATCCTTTAATATAGACATATGGAGAATCTAGATTTTAGTTTCTTCAGTCGCTGTCGGTCTCTTATCATCACTTATCGTTATCTTTTTTTTCCGGTTATTAATGGCAGTTTTCAGCACACAGTGGCTTTTTTATAATGCTGTGAAATTGTTTTCACTCTTCTCCTGACTGATACCTTGCACAATGAGATCCTTTGGAACCTGTCTGCAATATGGCTCCAGCTAAAGAATGAAATGTCTGAAAAATCCTGTTAAAGTTTCAGTATATTTCTGGTTGATCAGAATCAGACTGACTGCAGAAAATGAATTGAAAGTTTAAGTGTGCACAACTACAACCAATTTATTGCAGCATTTTAAAAAATACATTAACCAAAACAGATTTTCCACTTTAAATTGCACAGAATATCACATCAAAGTCAGGTTTTAAAATGTATTAAGGTGTAATTTCTTTGAGTCTCCAAAGCTTGGCTTTTTAACGAGTGAGACACTATAAATCTCTGCTCCATCTCTCATCGCGTGACCCTCTTTTAACTTCTGAAGCTCTTTCATTTTTTATCTCTCTCAACATTCTCTAGTTTTCCAGTGCTCCTCTTTGCCTTTCAATATTTTAAGAGGCGGAAATGTTGAGGCAGAACCCTGAACCCCAGGCACGTTTGAACAATGGGCCCAACTCCTAAGTGCTTTTACAGCTGAGAGAATCAGTTCAGCCCCTGGCTTCACACAATCCACACCAGCTCCCATTAAAACATTTGTTCTTGGCTCTAATTGTGTATCATCGGGTTGGCGTGCTCCCTTTTATTACCATGCTGCGTCCCCTCCCACTCTTCCCTGTTGGCGTTCACCAGAGAAGCTTCGTTTTGAAATCCCATTATGTCACCAAGTGGATTTCAGCGGAGCTCTTTAGAGCCGTCTGGCTGAGCTTCTAAACCAGCTTTGAATTAAGCAGCTCTTCTGGTTGCAGTCCTCAGGATGAACAAAATGTTTTGACTGAAGCTACTCATTGATATGGAAACAAATTAAGGCTAAGAAAAGGGGGAATCAAGCAATTTTTTAAAAGCTGGAAGTCTACTTATCCTTTTTGTTTACTGATGAAATTCAATCAACTCTTAAAATCTCTTTTGATGACGTGCCAAGCTGTCATTTCTGTAGAAAGCTAATGTTATGCTTAGAATTTCAGCTCCCCCTTTGGTCTTCTCTTCCCCACACCAACATCTACAGTATCTGCTTTTGACCAGATGGTTTGAAATAAGAGTATTTACAAAGGCATTAGGGTTAAGCAATCCCGCCCTCTTCTTGCTGCTTAGCTCTGCAATAAATCACTGGGAACGATCAAAGCTTCAGCTAAAGGATCATTTTACTCTGTTGCCCTGCTTGATGTGATTTTACTGTGGCAGTAACTGAACCTAAAGGGGCACATAGTGGCAGAAACGCAGCATATGCAAGACCCTCGATGAGACCAGAAAGTTTCGTATAAATTAAAATTTCTACTGTTTCTCAGGACAGTTGGTTTTTATTTTTAGTTTCACTCATTCTAACTAAATTTTAAAGTTGATCTACAGAACTGAAAAATTATTTTCCCCCTTAATGATTTCTTCTGGGTTTGCTTTTCTGTCGCGTAGATTTTAATACGAGACAAGGATGACCATAATTTAAGAGAGAAATCTATCCAGACAGACCCTTTCCAAAAAATTAGAATATCATGGAAAAGTTTATTTCCATAATTCCATTCAAAATGTTAAAAACCTCCATAGATTATAGATTCAGCGCCCACAATTTAAACGATTTCAAGTATTTGTTTATTTGTACATAATTTGGGCTTCCAGCTCATAAAACCCACAAAAACAGGAATTCAAAAAATTTGAATACTGTGAAGAAATCACCATTTTCTTCTGTTTTTGCAAAAAAAAAGAAGAAATTAGGATCACATCAAATCAATCAAAATATTGTACTTTCAAAACTGTCTGTCAATTTTCAATACTTGGTAGGGAATCCCTTTGCCTTAATCACTGCCTCGATGCTCCGCAGCATTGAAGCAATCCGCCTGTGGCATTGCCTAGGAGTTATGGAAGCCCAGATTTTCTTGGCAAGTTGGCTGGTCAGTCAAGCACTGATGGCATGGGCCTCAAACCAGGTTTTGGTGCTTCTGGCGGTATGGGCAGGGGCCAGGTCCTGCTGGAAGATGAAATCTGCATCTCCATACAGATCCTCAGCAGAAGGAATCATGAAGTCCTCTAAAACATTCTGGTAGACCTTGGATTTATGAAAGCAGAGTTTACCAACACCTGCACCGGACATTGCACCCCAAATCATGACTGACACACTGCACCTCAAGCAGCTTGTTTTCTGTTCCTTACCAGTCTTCTTCCAAACCCTTGGACCTTGATTCCTGAATGAAAGACTGTTGAGGGAAATTTAATTATTAAGAATGATCTGCTCTGTGTATTTCATATACTGATAGTTACTGTGTGCCAGTTCATGATATGGTAACCAATCTGATTATATGACACTGAATCAGCAGATTTGTCCTGACCCAAATTCATACAGACTCTTACAGCCTGGGTTGGCATAGCAACTCTCTTTTACATCTAAGGACGTCCTGACATACATTGATTATGCTTCCACTATCAAGTCCCTGAAGCCTGCAAGTCTAATGTTTTCATACTGAAGAAATGTTTTCTGATGTCATGTTGATTGGAGACAGGATAACTGAACCTATATAATTATGTGTCTTGTTTTGGAAGGGAGGTCAGTATTGCATATTCTCTGTTAACGCTGTACCTCCTTGCTTGATCAACCAAGTTTGTATTGAAACCTCCGAATATCTGAAGGTATCTCTCATCTCTTTTATTTAAGAACTTCACTTACAAAGACACACTTTACTTTCATCGGAAAAGAGGACCTTGGACCACTGGGCAAACAGTCCAGTCCTTCTTCTCTTTGGCCCAGTTGAGACGTGTCTGAATGTGATGGTTTTTGAAGCTGTGACTCCAGCCTCATTCCACTATTTCTGGATCTCTACCAGATTCATGAATCTTCTCTGTTTGATAATCTGCTGAAGCCCATGGTCAGCTCTTCTGCTGGTGCATCTTCTGCCTCATTTTGCCCTTTCACTAGACACTGCATTGTGTGAACAGCCAGCCTCCTATGAACCTTTGTGGCTTATCCATCCTATGGAGGGTATCAATGATGGTCTCCTGGCCAGCTGTCAAGTCTGCAGTCTTCCCCATATTGTACGTAACTGAGACAAATGAACTAAAGTGAAGCAATTTAGTGACACCTGGGAAAACCTGTGCAGGTGCTCTGAGTTTAGTAAATGAGTAGTGTGTGACACTCAGTTAAATACATTAATGTCCTGTAATATTTGGGCTGATTTCTTCACAGTATTTAAATTTGTTAAATTCCTGTTTTTGTGGGTTTTATAAGCTGGAAGCCCAGATTATGTACAAAACAATTACTTAATACTTGAAATCGTTTAATTTGTGGGCCCTGAATCTATAATCTATGGAAGTTTAACGTTTTGAATGAAATTATGGAAACAAACTTTTCCATGATATTCTAATTTTTTGGAAAGGGTCTGTACAGTATGTTCTCTAAACATTATAGTACCTCAGTTGGATTTAAGTCCAGACTTTGACTAGGCCACTCAAAAAAAGTATTTTTTTATTCTGCTTTTTGAGCTGGTCTTGCTACTGTGTTGTGCGCTTAAGCTAAATGTAATGATCTGACAGGGGACGTTCTCCTTCAGGATTTACTGCTTGAGAGTAGAAATCATGACTCCAGCAGCAAAGCAGCCCCAGACCATCATACTACCACCACCATGTTTGATTGTAGGTATAAGGCCTTTTCATTTTTGTTGTGGAATCATGAACACTGGCCATAACTGAGGCAAGTAAGGTTCGAAGTGCCTCAGCTGTGCTTTATTTCACTTCATATTGTCAGAATGGTTGTTTTTAAGGGCATACTTGATTGTACAGTTATGGCAGTGATCGGGCCTGGAAAAGTGAAATTAAACATTGCATTTGAAAAAAAAAGAAGATTTTAGATTTAACAGACAAATTTGCAAGTCAACCTCTGAATGGCTAAATAAAAAAAATCTGAATATTTTTGGAGTGACCTTGTTAGAATTTGGAGCTAAATTCCACTGAGATGCTGTGGCATCACTTTAAACAGGCCATTCATGCTGGAAAACCCAATGAGACTGAATAATAGCAAATCTGCAAAAAAAGAGGGGTCCAAAATTCCATCCATCCATCCATCCATTTTCTTCTGCTTATCCGGGGTCGGGTCGCGGAGGCAGCAGCCTAAGCAAAGAGACCCAGACTTCCCTCTCCCCAGCCACTTGTTCCAGCTCCTTGGGAGGAACCCCAAGGCGCTCCCAGGCCAGCCGAGAAACATAGTCCCTCCAGCGTGTCCTGGGCCTTCCCCTGGGCCTCCTCCCTGTGGGACGTGCCTGAAACACCTCACCAGGGAGGCGTCCAGGAGGCATCCTGACCAGATGCCCGAACCACCTCAACTGACTCCTCTCGATGTGGAGAAGCAGCGGCTCTACTCTGAGCCCCCTCCGGATGACTGAGCTTCTCACCCTATCTCTAAGGGAGAGCCCAGACACTCTGCGGAGGAAACTAATTTCAGCCGCTTGTATCCGTGATCTCATTCTTTCGGTCACCACCCAGAGTTCGTGACCATAGATGAGGGTAGGAACGTAGATCGACCGGTAAATCGAGAGCTTCGCCTTTCGGCTCAGCTCTCTCTTCACCACGACAGACCAGTAAAGCGCCCGCATAACTGCAGATGCCCCACCAATCCGTCTATCGATCTCCCGCTCCATTTTTCCCTCATTCGTGAACAAGACCCCCAGATACTTAAACTCCTCCACTTGGGGAAGGACCCCATCCCCGACCCGGAGAAGGCACCTCACCCTTTTCCGCTCAAGACCATGGCCTCGGATTTGGAGGTGCTGATTCTCAACCCAGCCGCTTCACACTCGCTGCGAACCGCTCCAGCGAAAGCTGTAGATCACGTTCCGATGAAGCCAACAGGACCACGTCATCTGCAAATAGCAGAGACCCGATCCTGAGGCCACCAAAACGGATCCCCTCAACGCCTTGGCTGCGCCTAGAGATCCTGTCCATAAAAGTTAGGAACAGGATCGGTGACAAAGGGCAACCTTGGCGGAGTCCAACTCTCACTGGAAACAAGCCCGACTTACTGCCGGCAATGCGAACCAAACTCTGGCACCGGTCGTACAGGGACCTAACAGCCCGTATCAAGGGGCCCGGTACCCCATACTCCCGGAGCACCCCCCACAGGGCCCCCCGAGGGACACGGTCGAACGCCTTCTCCAAGTCCACAAAACACATGTAGACCGGTTGGGCGAACTCCCACGCACCCTCCAGGACCCTGCTGAGGGTGTAGAGCTGGTCCAGTGTTCCACGGCCAGGACGAAAACCGCATTGTTCCTCCTGGATCCGAGGTTCGACTATCCGAGGAGCTTTTTAACGACCTCGGTGACCTCAGCACCAGAGATTGGAGAGACCGACCCCAAGTCCCCAAACCCTGCTTCCAGATTGGAAGGCGTGCTGGTGGGATTGAGGAGGGCTTCGAAGTATTCCATCCACCAACCCAAAACGTCCCGCGTCGAGGTCAGCAGCACACCATCCCAACTGTAAACAGTGTTGGTGGCAGACCGCTTCCCCCCCCCCCCCCCGAGACGCCGGATGGTGGAGCAGAATCGCTTCAAAGCCGTACGGAAGTCGTTTTCCATGGCCTCTCCAAACTCTTCCCATGCCCGAGTTTTTGCCTCAGCAACCATCCGAGCCGCATCCCGCTTGGCCTGTCGGTACCTATCAGTTGCTTCAGGGGTCCCATAAGCCAAAAAGACCCGGTAGGACTCCTTCTTCAGCCTGACAGCATCCCTTACCGCTAGTGTCCACCAGCGGGTTCAGGGGTTGCCGCCGCGACAGGCACCGACCACCTTGCGGCCTCAGCCGCCTCGGCAATGGAGGCGCGGAACATGGTCCACTCGGACTCAATGTCCCCCGCCTCCCCCGGGACGTGTTCCAAGTTCTGCCGGAGGTGTGAGTCAAAGCTCCTTCTGACAGGAGACTCTCCCAGACGTTCCCAGCAGACCCTCACAACATGTTTGGGCCTTCCAGGTCTGTCCGGCGTCCTCCCCCACCATCGGAGCCGACTCACCACCAGGTAGTGGTCAGTGGACAGCTCAGCCCCTCTCTTCACCCGAGTGTCCAAAACATGCGGCCGCAGATCAGATGAGATGACAACCAAGTCGATCATTGAGCTGCGGCTTAAGGTGTCCTGGTGCCAAGTGCACATATGGACACCTTTATGCTTGAACATGGTGTTTGTTATGGACAATCCTTGACGAGCACAGAAGTCCAATAACAAGACACCACTCGGGTTCAGATCGGGGGGGCCATTCCGCCCAACCACACCCCTCCAGGTCTCACTGTCATTGCCCACGTGAGCGTTGAAGTCCCCCAGCAGAGGGAGTCCCCAGGAGGAGCACTCTCCAGCACCCCCTCCAAAGACTCCAAGAAGGGTGGGTAATCTAATCTGCTGTTTGGCGCGTAAGCACAAACAACAGGCAGGACCCGTCCCCCCCACCCGAAGGCGGAGGGAGGCTACCCTCTCGTTCACCGGGGTAAACCCCAATGTACAGGCGCAGAGATTGGGGGCAACAAGTATGCCCACCCCAGCTTGGCGCCTCTCAGCAGGGGCAACTCCAGAGTGGAAGAGAGTCTAACCCCTCTCAAGGAGACGGGTTCCAGAGCCGTGCGCCGAGCTGAGTCCGACTATGTCCAGTCGGAACCTCTCAACCTCGCACACCAGCTCCGGCTCCTTCCCCACCAGAGAGGTGACGTTCCACGTCCCGAGAGCCAGCTTCTGCAGCCGAGGATCGGACCGCCAAGGTCCCCGCCTTTGGCCGCCGCCCATCCTGCACAGCACCCGACCCCTATGGCCCCTCCCACAGGTGGTGAGCTCATGGGAAGGGGGGCCCATGTTACCTCTTCGGGCTAAGCCCGACCGGGCCCCATGGGTAAAGGCCCGGCCACCAGGCGCTCGCCAACGTGCCCCACCTCCAGGCCTGGCTCCAGAGGGGGGCCCCGGTGACCCGCGTCCGGGCGAGGGAACACTGAGTCCATCTGTCTTGTTCATCATAGGGGTCTTTTGGGCTGCACTTTGTCTGATCCCTCACCTAGAACCAAATTGCCATGGGTGACCCTACCAGGAGCAAAAGCCCCCGACAACATAGCTCCTAGGATCATTGGGACACTCAAACCCCTCCACCACGATAAGGTGGCAGCCCAGGGAGGGGGGGTCCAAAATTCCTCCAAAATATTACATAACACTAATTGCCAGTTATAAACACTTCATGGGAGTTGCTCCTACAAAGGGTGGCACAACCAGTTATTAGGTTAAAGGGGCAATTACTTTTTCACGTAGGGCCAGGTTGTCTTAAATAGCTTTCACCTAGAGTTGAAACGATAAGGTCAATATATGTTTTTAAAAACTCATGTTTTGAAATCAAGTAAACAAATACTGAATTATTTGTGAAAAGATTCAAATTTATTTGTCCTTCAGGTTTATTTTGAATATGAGCCTTGCATGTTAATGCCCACTATTTATTATTATGTAACCAAATAACAGTTAAATGAATATAAACATGTTTGACAGTGTAACCCATGAACACGCACTGTACATTTAATTTATCGATCACTGCTGCAAGAGAATCTATCATAGTCCACATTGGTGAAAAAGTGCCTGGGTTCACAAAGGTTAACATGGATATTAACTACTTACTGAATTGTATCAGATGTACATATTTTTGTGTGTGTGTGTGTCAATCGACCATATGTTCTTTAAGACGTGAGGGCAAATCCTCCAATGACACAACCCGGTGTTCCTGAGGAACATCCCCTTCTTTCTGCGAGTCGTCTCTGTCTAAAAGGAAGCCATGGATGCCCACTGACCGAGAAGCAAGGTAATCATATTGATAGTGGTCCCCGACGTGAGCCACTCTGTCAGCGGGTGTGCCACATTTCTGGAGGGCCTGATGAAAGATGGCTGGACTTGGCTTCGCCACACCGGCCGCCTCCGACGTTACTAAAAAGCTGAAGTGCGACAGCAGCCCACAGCTCCGTAAAATCGCTTCAAGACGGTTGTCAAAATTAGACACGATGCCCAGCTTCAGTCCGAGAGAGGAACATTGTTCAAGGGCCCTCTTAGAGTCTGGAAATAGCTGAAAACACAATATGAAAGAAGCATTTCTTCTAAATCATTATCATTAATTTTCTGCATTGTTTGTGTGTTCAAAAGTTTCTGAAAATAAAATGACGGATACATTGTTATTTAATTCCATTTTTATAAAAGAGTCAAATGTTGCTTACCTCCCATTTTTCTGCTTTGCAGAAGCTTTGATAAAGATTGGTAGCCATTGTGTTCAGCAGGGCCGGATCATCGACCCTGCACTGAGACAGAGTGTCTCGCATGACTCCCGTCCACCAAGCCTGTCCATTCAGACCCTGAGAGACGCCGTAGTTTGGGTATCTTCTGGAATACCGCCGATACGTCTTCTGGAAAGCAGAGTTAATCTCTGCAGGACACAGGCTCAGGCCCCATCTTTCAGCCTCTTTGGAGTACTGGTCTCCCACAGACCCACGCACCTTCAGCAAGGTGTCTTTAACATCCCACAACACCCAGCGCAGAGGACCTCTTCGCATTACTGCTGCATAGGTATGACAGAAAACAAACCTTAACTGAGCAAAACAAAGGAAACAGCAGAACAGAAATATTCTAGTGGAAAGTAAACATGAAACAATTTGTAGTTGTTAATTCTGCCAAAAAAAGACAATTCTTTTCCTGAGGTCCATTTTGGATCCTGAGCAAACTAACTTATGATAAATATTTAATTTAAGGATCTGTTTTTTTTGTTATATCTGTCTGGCAAAGTAAATTACATAAGAACAATTGGGGAATCTGAGCGTACTTAATACTTAATACTTAATTTCCCTCTGGGATCAATAAAGTATTTTTGAATTTTGAATTGAATTGAATTGTAGTGTGAAAGTCTCAAATCAGTGCAACCAGCTGCAGCAGGTCAGCAGTGCAAATTCTCTTTAACTGTTTGATTTTTTTTCCCCCAACCCAAACAGATTGCACTTTACAGATGTACACCTTGTGAATCTCCTGCAAATCTCCTTTAAACTAAATGCTGCAACAATCCCTGCTGCTGGTGCATGTTTTTCTACACCCCTTTTTTCCTTCCACTCAACTTTCCATTACTATGTTTGGATGGAGCACTATGTGAACAGCGAAGTTCTTTAACAAAAACCTTTTGTGACTTTTGTGTCAGTAACTATCTGCTAAACAATAGTTGGCTTAGCCACATCTGTATAGGTCATGACATTTCTGTATTAAAATCCTTTTTTTAGGCTTATCTAATAATTTTATTTTAATTAGTTATAGGCAGCATCATCAAACCTTGTGTATAAAGAGTCACACTTTTTGACTTAGACTAATGAAACATAATTATTATTAAATTGTAATATACTAACACCCATTTGTATAATATTCTATAAATCAGAGCTAAAGTGAGTGAGCAAATGGTAAAACTTATATTCACCCCTAAATTACTAAAAACTTAAAGCTCATCCCATGCTTTTTACTTTTTATTCCTTGCCTTGCTTTTGTGGCTGTTGACATTGTTTTGATTTATTATAAAGATTTTTATAACAATAAAAAAATTTATAAACTGAAAACTTTTCACTTTGAAACTGTAACAAGAAAGAAGATGAATTCGAATGTGTTGTCTAATCTCATCGAAATGTTTTTATTTCTTGCAAAAAATGTTACATATGCATAAAAGTCCTGCAATATCTGGAAAATCACAGTGAAAACATTAATTTAGTCTATTTACACCACAGGTTCTGCATGCCATTAACAAAAGTTAAAACTTTGTGAATGAAGGAACGCTTGTACAAAGAGGCCTCACTATACAACTTATACACACACAATAACACAAACTAAGTGATCAAATGGAAACCAGCAGCTTTTGAATAAGTAGGTTTTTTTGTTATGGTAGCTGTAGCGTGGCATTCAATTCAATTCAGTTTATTTATATAGCGCCAATTCACAACTGATGTCATCTCAAGGCACTTAACAAGAAGTCATTTCAATACATTTATACAAACATTCCAATCAGTTAAAAAGTTTCCTATTTAAGGAATCCCAGCAGATTGCGTCAGTCATTGGCGTGAGGTTGGACCCCGTTGATGCAGACTTTCCAACCACAGCAATCCTTCAGCAATCCCTCATACTGAGCAAGCATATGACGACGGTGGAGAGGAAAAACTCCCCCAATAACACCACATTTTACAATATTTTGTGCCTTTATATTCACGGCCAACAAGAAGGTGCCACAGTATTTAAAACGGGTAAAATATTCTATTAA
The DNA here is from genome assembly GCA_963556495.2 of Valencia hispanica. Lineage (NCBI taxonomy): Eukaryota > Metazoa > Chordata > Actinopteri > Cyprinodontiformes > Valenciidae > Valencia > Valencia hispanica. The sequence continues at coordinate 12,887,595 of OY747708.1, read as the reverse complement.
AACAGAAATAAATAAAAGCAGCAGAACTTTTAAAAGATAAAATCGATTTAAAGGCTTTCTTTTCTATAAATCAAGGACTCAAAATCTCTTTTGTATACCCATTAACCACAATTATGCGCTTAAGCCTAAAAATGCTTAATTTCAAGGTTGAACTGATCCTATTGTCTCAACTGTAACAGACCTATTTATTTGCACCAATAACATATGGTAAACAATTTTGCTACCAGGTTTATCCCCAAATTGCTCTTGCAAAGCACCTCTTTTTAAATGTTTTTTTATAAAACAGACATCCCTTAGTTGCTCAGAGCAATAGTCTAGGGAAGAGGTAAATCCATGATAGTAAAACAAACGTGCTCAGGTAAACACCTTATTTGCATAATTACACAATAATGAAAAAGACAAAGGCTATAAAAATAGCTTCTCCTGTTGTGCTCCTCCTCTTGCTGGCTTGATATCTTACCCACAGTTTTTCTTAAACTTTTCCCTGTCATTGGATCTGATCTGACTCAAAGAGTGAACTCATCCCTCCTGTCAGGTGTCTTCCCCCAGGCTTTAAAAACAGCAGTTATTAAACCACTGCTAAAAAAGAACAACCTGGACAATATGTTAATGTCGAACTACAGCGTGTAGTTTACAGGCCAATCTTTAATCTTCCATTCATTAGTAAGATTATTGAAAAAGCTGTGTTTCAACAGTTAAATAGCTTCCTAACAATGACAGTTTTGATATTTTTTAGTCTGGTTTCCGTGCTCACCACAGCACTTAGACTGCCCTCGTCAGAGTTTTCAATGACATCCACATAAATACAGACTGTGGTAGAACCACAGTGCTGGTTCTGTTGGAGCTCAGTGCAGCATTTGACACTGTTGACCATGATGTACTATTGGAACAACTGGAGAGTTGGGTTGGACTCTCTGGTAATGTACTTGGCTGGTTCGAGTCTTACCTTAAGAACAGGAACTTTTTTGTGTCAATAGGACATTTTTCATCAGAACAGATAGAAATCACATGTGGCGTCCCCCAGGGCTCCATCTTGGGGCCCCTTCTATTAATATCAACATGCTCCCGCTAACCCAGATTATAACAACCAAAAAGATTAGTTATAACTATGCAGATAACACTTAGCTTTACATTACAATGTCACCAGGTGACTTTGAACCCATCCATATCCTAAGTGAATGCACTGAGCAAATCAATGGATGGATGTCCTATGATTTTCTCCAGCTGAACAGAAACAAAACGGAAGTAATTTTCTTTGGACCTGAAGAGGAATGATCAAGTGTCAGTACACAGCTTCAGTTAATACAGCTAGAAACTACTGATCAGGCCTGAAATTTAGGTGTAGTAATGGACTCAGACCTGAACCTCCAGGGTCACAAAGGCAATAATAAGGTCAGCCTTCTATCACCTGAAGAACATTTCCAGGATTAAAGGACTGATGTTGCAACAGGACCTCAAAAAACTCATCCATGCGTTTATCTTTAGTTGGACTGATTACTGCAACAGCGTCCTCACAGGTCTGGCTAAAAAGTCAATTAGACAGCTGCAGCTGATCCAGAACGCTGCTGCTCTCGTCCTCACTAGAACCAGGAATGTAGAGCACATCACCCCAGTTCTAAAGTCATTACAGTGGCTCCCTGTAGCTCAGAGAATAGACTTTATCTGGGCTTCCATAACTCCCAATAGACTAGACAAAATAATTTTACTAGTTTATAAATCATTGAATATTTATAAACCAAAGTATGTTGGAGACTTGTTGTCACTATATAAACCCCCCAGACCACTCAGGTTTTCCAACTCTAGCCTACTAATCATCCCTAGAATCAGAACCAAACATGGAGAAGTGGCTTTTAGTTTCAATGCTCCCTTTATCTGGAACAAACTTCCAGATGACTGCAAAACTGCTGAAACACTGAGTTCCTTTAAATCAACGCAAACAACTCATCTGTTTAGAGCTGCCTTTAAGTAAGAGATTAATAATAGCTGGAATGTCATATGTTTAAATGTGTCATACGTTTTGTGTCTCTAATGTTATATTTTTATGCTTTTACTGTTGTTCTCCCCTATCATCCAAAGCACAATTGCCTTGTTGATAAAAGTGTGCTATACAAATAAAGTTGCTTTGCCTTGCCTAAATGAAACGGCTAGCAAAAATAGCTGAGTGGCGCCACATAGAGTATCTTAAAAACATAAATTCCTCCATCTTTCAGGTTTACATATCAGAACATGATAAAAACTAAAGTTCTGATTCTTGTTCGGGTTCTAGAATTATTCTACTCTAATGTGAAATGAACAGAGCAAAAACCACAACAGATTCCTCTGTGTAGCCACTGTGCTTGAGAGTTGATATTGACATTCTTTGCTTGGTTTTCACCAAACGCTGCACCAGGGCATTGTGGCCAATCATCTCAGCTTTGGTCTTATCTGTTTACAGGAGTCCAGAAGCATTGTGGATTCATTCAGATGCTAAACTAAGTCGTCCTGCAATATTTTTGAGAGAGAACCCTTCTGGCAAGCCCTGCTTTTTAGTCTCTTTCTAACTGTACTGTCATAAAGTTTAACATGCTGCTTAAGATATTTTTCCATTTCTTTCAGCATAGCACGGTTTGCCTTTATGGTGGATTTTCTTGAATATCCACTTGATAAATGATCCATTCTTGACTGCTACTCCATGGTCACTGCTGATGTCTTTACATCCTGGCACTGTGTTGACATGCGCATGCTCGACCCAGACCAGCAAACTGTCGAAAATCTCTCTTATTAGTGTAATCAGCTGCATGTTTCTCTTTTGAATCCTTTTGCATATGCACTTGGGGATAGATTGAATTCGCTATTTTACACCTATTATAAACCAGATTATATGTAATACCCAATAATGAAATGACACTCTACCTTTTTCAAATTGTTGTAAATTTTAAAATGAACTAAAAGCCAATCTGACCTTGAAACAACGCACTAAGCATAAGTAAACACAAGACACCACCAGCCTGATATGTACATGGAACGTAATTTATGTTTAACATTAAAAAAGCCAAAGCTTCTCTGCACCTACTAAAGCTTTAACATTGTTTTACAGCACCGCCAACAATTAGCACAGCTTTAAACATTACCGAAAAAAAGTGTTCACGGTCATCTGCAGGTTTAGAGTAAGATTAGATATCCTTCCCTTCCTCCTCTTCGTCTTTTCTCCATGTACCTCACTGCATGACGCTCGAGCTTGTGCTGCCATCTGTCGGCCACATGAGAGATCATGTGGCATTTGTTTTATGTTTTTGTTTTTTTGTAAAGACAGCAATACTTTTTCAAACTTCCAGTCCTGCTAGATTTATTTGAATATCTACCAAGTCAACTAAACGAATTATCGATTCATATGTAACCTTTTATACGACCAAATGGTTTTGTAAATACATCCACCCCAGTAGGGGGCAGTGTGCAGCCAGTATCAGCGACCAAAACGTTCAACCATCTTTCTGTACGCATGCGCAGAGGTTCACGTGCAAAGCCGACTTACTCTGAGGTCCATAAATCTGCGATAGCTGCAAATAGTCAAATAATGTAGTTTATTTTCGGTGAAATTGAGGTGAGTTCGTGGTGGCGCTATGAGGAGTCCAGCTGTGCGGATGTTCCGCAGGTTAGAGGGTCTGTTCTGCGTTTACAAACCCGCAGGAGTGCACTGGAAGCTGGTGAGGGACACCGTCGAAACGAATCTTTTGAAAGGTGAGGTGTGCCATGATTTGTCTCCGAAACAATGTTCATCCTTCACTCGGATTCACTTTACGTTATAACTTGTAGTAAAACTGGGTGTCCTCCTCAGGTGTGAACGATACACCTGCTCATCCTCTCCCTCAGCAGGTTCGCTTCTTATCAAACCCAAACAACGAAGCTGAAGCAGCCGGAGGACTCGCACTACGTGCTGCCATTGTCCCTGTCCTGTCCAAGCACCCTCTAGGTATGTGTTATGCTATGTTTAAAAAAAACAATGTCTGAACTTGGCCCAAAGTGGGAAATGTGTTGATTTACAATATTTTCAAACCTGTTCATCAGGACCCACTGCCCTGCATGTTTTGGGCGTTTCACTCCCTCTACACACCTGACATAAATAAATGGGTGATTAACAGGCTTTTGCTGAACTGCAGTCATCTGAATCGGGCGGGTTGATGCAGGATCACATCTAAAACATGCAGGACAGTGCGCCCTGAGGACCAGGGTTGGGTGAGTTAGATCAGTGTTTCTTAACCCTGGTCCTCAGGGCCCACTGTCCTTCATGTTTTAGCTGCATCTCTGCTCCAGCACACCTGATTCGAATGATAGCATTAGCTCTTCTATGTCCATTAAGTGTTGCAGAAACCAGTTAATCACCTAGTTATTCAGGTCAGGTGTGTGGAAGAAGGGAAACACCTAAAACAAGCAGGACAGTGGGCCCCGAGGACCAGGGTTAAGAAACCTTGAGTTAGATGATGTCTAGCTGCCTTTGATGTACACCAGAGGTGCTAAAGTCCAGTCCTTGAGAGCTACTGTCCTACAATTCCCGGATTCATCCCTTCTCCAACAGAGCTGAATCAAATCGCTGAATCCCTTCATCAGCAGCCGTTTAGCTCTGCAGAGGCCAGGTAATGAGACATTCTTTAGATTTCCGTGTGTTTGAGAAGGAAGGTGTCTAAAAGTTGGCTAGTAAGCTCTCCATGACTGAACTTGGCCCCACCCTGATGTGCGTTTTTAGTGGCTGAGAAGCTGAAGAGTGAGAACAATTTCAGTGAATTTTAATTGCTATCATTGTGATGTTCATCAGTGTTATTGTTCAGCCCCGGTGACATGTTGTCCATGTTTTAGTGACTGGACCTGAATTCCAGCATATCAAGGTTGGAGTGGGTCACCGCCTGGATGTTTCATCTTCTGGTGTTCTGGGTAAAACTCTAGACCAAACAATAAAAGTGTGTGTGTTCAAGAAAATCTTGTAATATTAACTCTGTTCTTTCAGTTCTGGCAGTAGGGAATGGGAACAGGACCCTGAATGATCTCTACAGGACACAAACCACACGGGTAATTTCCCACTTCTGTTGGTTTTACATCCAACATGAAATGATGCACTTAAGAGGTTACTTGGGTGAAGTTTAATGTTTACTTTTGATTAAGGATTACACGCTGGAATGTGAGTTTGGGACAGCAACACATGATTTTACTGACACTGGTCGAGTTGTTGAAAGGTCCACTTATGGTAAGAACTCTTTATATGGAAATATTTTCTTTACTTAGGATCTTCATTTTTACATGTAAGGTAATCTAATATTCCCGAATAGAATTCTTATTTTCTTCAGCTGTAGTTAAAGCTTTTTGCATATAACTCATTAATAGTTGTATGAAGAGGTATCAGTTAATACTGTATGTTTGGTTGTATTTGTCTTTACATATGATCTTGTTCATCAGGTCACATCACACAGGATAAGATGGAGAGAGTGATAGCCATGCTGGAGGGAGCCAATCAAAAAGCCCTGAGAATGTAGGTAACCAATTTAATCTTCACAACACACATTGATCTGTTTGTGTCATAAGTCGCGGCACTTTATGGAACAACATTTTTATAGAGATGTGGGCAGATGGGACTCTCTCCTCCTCTCAACAGGTATTCCAGAGTAGACATGAGCTCACAGGAAGCGTATGAGTTGGCCGTAAAAGGTTTACTGGGTCCGGACGGGAAGTCGGCTCCTGTTTTGACCGGCTTGCGATGCGTTCACTTCCAGCCACCAAACTTCACCTTAGGTAAGCTCAGCTGAGCATAATTAATATTTACGGTATGATTTATTTATTTGCCTTGTATGATACGTCATGTGTGTGTGTTCTGCCCTTTTTACAGAGGTGCAGTGTCTAAACGAAACTCAGAAGTATTTGCGCAAAGTCGTGCACGAGATGGGACTGGAGCTGCGCAGCTCGGCAGTGTGTAAGGGAGTGAGACGAACCAGAGACGGGCCCTTCACCCTGCAGGACGCTCTCATCCGTCATCGCTGGACCGCTGCTGATGTCCTACTGGCTATTCAGGAATACCGCTCAAAAAGGAGAAGCAAGAAACGCTCCGGGACGCTAACTGATAAAGCAATGTTACAGACAGCTGAGGAAACACTCACAGTCTCTCAGGAGAACAAAGCTAATAAGCAACGATAACGGAGGTGCAATGCAGCTAATGTCAGTGAACTGCTGGGGGATTAAAGAAAGAAAAATTAACGAAAATACTGAGACTTTGCAGCTCAGTTCAAAGACGTTTTGTTAGCAGAGATGCAGGCAACAATGTCAAACAAGAATTTCAAAGGCAAATGCTCCTAAAATTTATTGGGTTTATATTCAAATATGGTTGCAGTCCAAGTTTTACATGAACTCAAGAGCATTAATGTTAATGCTTTGGATGTTTTAAAAAAGCTTTTTCAGCAGCTGAATGAATATGTAACAAACACCTTGAGTGAGTTTTAATTCTTGTGTAAACGATCAAAATGATACAGTATGTACAATCATATATATGCAAAGACTACTACTGATTTATTGTTGAAGTCTGTTCAGCAGGCTTTACCTCAACCACAGGATTTTTATAACCATCAGCGACCCTCTTCCCTTGAGACAGACTTGATCTGGAAAAACGTGGCACCTGCAGGCTAAATGCTAATCAAAATAACCCGAGCTTTGGAGGAAGCTGCTGTGGAAAACGTGCTTGTTTCCCTTCTTGGGAACAGAAGTGATCATGCAATTTAAAACCAAACAGGGGTGGGCGGATTTGTTAGAGTATCTTTTGGGGTTTTAAACCCTTTCAACAACTCTACTGAGTTGGATCTTTTTTTTGTTTTGTTTGTATTTATGCATATTAGTTTGGATTATTAGTCAATCCAGCAAGTCTTGTCAAACAAATCATCTCAGTTCTGACAAAGAGAAACTACTAGCTGTGGTCAATCACAGTCCCCAAGAAGTTCTCAGGCCTTAATGTATCGTTAAAGGAAATTGAATTTTTAAGAGTTCTTATTAAGCTGTAAATAAATGTGTGAATATATTTGACCCTTTTTGTATAAATCCGACCCTGTTTGGATTAGAGAAAATCAAAAGAAATGACAAACTTGTGAATCTATCATTTGTTTATGAAATCCTTTGAAGTCGTTTGTTGTATAAACATCCCAGTGTGGAAAAAGAACGGCTCCAGTTGATTTGCTGAAGGCCAATTAAGACAATCATGTCTGAGTTTTGCGTGAACTCTTAACCAGAGCGATATAAATTCATTACATGCTTTGACTCTTTAACTTTGTCAGAGTGTCCATGTTTCTGATTATGCTGGAAGTTTAAGTGCCAAATGATAACGAAAGCCATTACTAATGCCTAAAGAAAGGATGCATTGGTCCATTACCACCATATATATTGATTTTACACTTTTCATTGCTTTCAGAATATACATGTTGCACTTATTTGGGGGGAAAACATCCACATGTGTAGTTTGATTAAGATCTCATGCCAATCATCTCAAAGTCTGCAGTGATGGTCAGCTACTTGTTTTATAGGGTTTAAATGTTCAGGTATCTGCCTGATTTGTTCTGAAATGGCAGCCAGACAGCTTTCTCTCTGTGTGTTTCTAATAGATATTTGTGTCTTTTAACATTTCCAGGAGATCACTTGGTTACTTGGAAAAAAATAGGACTGCTAGCAAATTGGAAAATGGTATGGAAAATTGTTTTCAGGTGATGGGTTACTATTTTCTGTCTCATCTTTCCAGCTATTTACCAATTTGTCCATCAACCCATTCCTCCATCTGTTTGTGGTTTTTGCAGATTCCATATTTAAAGCTGGTCCTTTGCAGCAGTATCTGCCATAACTCAAAACATGCAGGACTAGGATCTCTAAGTATTTGTCTGGAAGTCCTGGAACCCTAAATGAATAAAGGAGAAACTGGATAACCTCATTGATCACTGATTAGTTCATTTGCCTCTTTTTGCTCCAAGCTGACAAAGTTTCTCACACAATCTCGTGTTTCCAGGTTGGCTGATGCATTTCTCAGAAAACTATTTGCATAACTGAGACAGAATCAACTTTCACTGGCGAGTAAATGTACTGTCTAAAGTTAGTGGCAGTCATTAAAATGAGATCTGCTGCAATTATCCGTGACCTCTGTTTATGCTGGAAGACTTCATCTCTGCATTTATGTTCCCAGCTGAAACGTTCTGCGGGAAGTTATGAGGTTACTGCCGTGGCGCCATTTTTGTCATGCTACTCATACCGTTGAAGGACTTGTTGTCCCTCCGGGAACACAGCCTTCTTTGTCCGTCTGGAAAAACACAACACACTTGAGGACACAAATTAAGTGTGCAAAGCAGACAAATTGTTGAACTGGGAGTTTATTGAGAATAGAACATCAGATTAGAACAATTTGTGTGATTGATTGTGTCCCTGGGTTACTCTGCTGCAGAGGTTCTCAGCAAGAGTTGAATTGGAAATGCACATCAGTGTAATAAAAAAATGGCATTTGCACTGAAAAATCTTCTTACAACCACTGCTTTTAATGAAAGGGATTGAAATGAATTGATTATCTAAGTGACCTGGCAGCTGGGACCACTGCAAGGAGGATGTGTGCCAAAATATTATTTAAAACACAATTCAGAACAGAGTTAATGAAACCAAATACAAAAAAAATCAATTATTTTCTATATGAAACAGAACCCTGACCAGAGCAAACATCTTACATAAAAATGTACACTGTAAAACATGGAACTTAGGACATCTACTTTGTGCAAAATAAATTTTTCTTAAACTCTTGGAGTACTTCAATATAAATATGAAAGAAAACTAAACTTGAATTAAATTTTCAACAAGACAAAAAATGAGACAATACACAAAACTAAAAACCAGTTTTTACACCTTTATAGCTCTATAAAGCACGTATAAAAATCAACACATTTCCCATTACTCTTTTTTTGGTTATATTTCACAATAGAAATTTCCATTCTAGATTAGATAAGTAAGTAGAATAAAGAGAAATTAAAGTTACAGTAACTTTATATACATTTTGTTTATGTACAAGTCCATTCAGGAAATGAACTCCTCTATTTGCAGGATGTCACCTTTTGCTTTGTGAAACAAACGCATCTGTTCAGCAACATTTTGAACTCTTTCTCTGTACTGGCTCTTTGTGTAATACCGTGACTTCCTCTCTCAGCAGGTCAGCTCTCTGACTCAGCATCCTGCCAACAACAAGGCAAAAGCACAACCAGTAAATGTCACAGCACTCACTGGTTTTCTGCAATGTGTTGCATAACTATTTACGCCCTTTCAAATTGTTCACATGTTTCCACACTTTGTGACGTGTGCTACTTGACGAAGTGGAAGGATAAAGATTAGTGGTTTTCAAATTAGTTAACAAATAATTCAAAAAGCTAGAAAGCATCTGTGAAAATTTATTTTCATGTTTTGCCAGAGATTTTCTACTGGACTTACCTGGCCATTCTAACGTGAATACCCTGTACCGTTTCTTATATGATAGACTTCTGAGAACTTTACAAAACAGCTAAATTATACTGAGATAAAATATCACGCTAGTGGGTTCTGTTTATTCATAACATATCCTCTTAAAGTAATTGGCTGGACTGAATCCTAATTAAGTCAGTTAGAGTACAAAGGTTTGAATACTTTTTTCAGATTTTTATTTTAAAAACCCTGTATCATTTTCCTTCCACTGTACAGTGTACTACTAGTTGTTGGTCTATCACATAAAATCCTCAAAAGAAAATACATTGAAGTTTGTGGTTGGGATGGGACCAAATGTTAGACAGTTCAAGCATATTAATACTTTTATAAGAAACTGTATGTTTGATTTAAAGAAGAAAAAAAAACAATCACATTATTACCTGGCCACAACTTCCAAAGCCTCAATCACATTTTCACCTGTGGCAGCGCTGCACTCCATGAATTCAAAGTTATATTCCTGTTGAGAGAAGAAGAAAAACTGCTGTCAGTCTTATTGGATTGAATGCAACATAGGCAGAAAGATTTTTGGAAGGGTTTAACAGCTTTTCCGAATAGCTAAAACACTCAACTCCATTCTTTAAATCAAATTCTTCATGGCCTAAACTCACTTTTTTAATTAGACACTGTTTTGGCCAAACTTTAAACACTGTTCAGGTACACAATTTTCAAAACTCATTCACTATTTTTTTCAAAACCTTAAACACATTCTCAGTCACTAAACGCATTTCACACTTGTATAGCAAAATGTCAAACATAAAATGTGAACACAATTAAAATCCAGCTGTCATCATTTACACAACTTAAAATTCAACAGACGTATCTTGTGATGTGATCAGACTGTGATAATAGTTTTTCATTTTGGTGTTTTTGTTTAATATTTCTTTTTTTTTTTCATCTGCACTTCATATCACTCTTATCACCGTGGCTCAAGCGGTAGGAGTTCCCTGTAACCGACGGGTTGTTGGTTCAAACCCCCAATCTGTCCATCTCGCTCGTTGTGTCCTTGGGCAAGACAATTCACAGCATGCCCCAGGGCAGCTGTAGCTACAATGTAGCTCACCACCATCATGTGGTATGAATGTATGAAGGTGGGTGAATGACTGAATGCAGTCTTCTGACTGAAAAAGCGCTATACAAATGCAGATGAATTGGCCAGAATAAAGGTCAGTTCAGAGTTCACAGGTGGCACAAATGCATCTACAATGGATAGACACATACAGAGGAACAGTCTGTGTGAGGTGGTGGACGAGGACAACCAAAAACAGTCATTACTGATAAAATTCAGCCAACTGTTGTGAATCCGTGCATTAATTTTGGTGTTTTTATTTTGTTTTCTTATTTTTTGTCATCTACATTCAGCACTTCATATCATCACAGTATTTTGTTTTTTTTAAATACTCTAAAAATATTTCCTGTTAACTACATGCTCTGGATGCTGAGTTTTCAATTATTTGATGTAGTGTCTAACAAATGTTCTGTGGTGTAAATTTTTTTTAACTTTCTTTGTGTATGAGCTGATCACATTGTTTGCTTTTGAGCATACGATGACTGATTTTGAGGTGATAGTTTGATTTTGACAGAAAGGTCTGGGGTTTTGTAAATGTAGTTAAGAGTTTTGGATTTGTGTTTAAGGTTTTGTGGTTTCAAGAAATGTTCTTTGGCAATTCAGAAAAAAGTATAATGCACCAAAGGATACCTTAGCGAGGATGTCCCCCTGTTCTGTTTTAACTTGTCGCTTTGCGTGTTCGCTTTTGTTTCCGAGGAGTAAAACAGTCACGTCTTCTGGAGCAGCTTCCTGCAATGAATGGATTTTTTAAAATTAGTATTTAAGCTGCAGTTTTCATTGTTTTTCCAGATCAGTCCAACACAAGGGAAAGGTCACATACTTAAGACATTTGGCTTTAATAAAATCTAAATCCTAGATTAACCTTTCTCTGTTCGTGCAGGTTTATTTCAGTTACTTACAAATACATGTACCCTGGACAAAATCCACTGCTTTCAATAAAGGCATGAATATGCTTTATGGGACAGACAACTTTGCATTCATCAAGAATAAAAATATTTATTTTGATGAAAGTATTTTGAAGAAGTCATTTCACCCAAATGTTCAGTGTTAGTTTTTTTACTCTTACAAGCTAACCGAAAACAAACAATGATGCCATGCTGACCACAGCATAACAGCACAACTAGACTTACAATATAAATAACTGTGAAACAGGAAATAGCAGTAGTGGAGGTTGGCCACTGAGTCCTACCTGAATGGAGTTTGCCCAGTAGCTGACTGCTGAAAAACTCTGAGACGAAGTGATGTCGTACATCAAGAGAAAAGCCTGGGCTTTGTGGAATACTTGTCTGGTGATACTGTGAAACCTTTAGAGACAGAAATTTTTTCTTACATTTGATACACAACAATTATGCACGAGTAGAAAAAATATTTATACCGGGCCTATAGACAAGAAAGTCATGCCAGAGGTCAGTAACAACCCATGTATACAAAGAAAAAAATCATGTACAATAAAGAGGAAAGGCATTTGGAATAAGTTTAAAAAAACAAGAAACTCCAAAAAGACAAAGAAAGCCAAGCAACTACCTGGCATGGCTCCTTATTTAGAAAGCAATGTACACAAGTATTTAAAAACTCCTGATGGTTTCAATATGTACTGTTGTTTAAGATTTTAAAAGTATTTTTGAACAAATAGCTTCAAATGGACCTGGAATTAGCAGATAAAGTTGTCTTCAAATTTTTTTTCACTCAACTACAATGGCCTCTATACTCCCTCTCTGCCTAAGACTCCACTGGTGAAGAAAAGTATCATGAAGCTTGTTTAATGTTTAATACAGAAATTTTGGACATGTCAGTTAGGGGAGAATATACTTTGGTCAGACTAAATCAGAATATACTGTAACCTTGACCGTTATTCAAATAGACCATGTTCAGAGGAAGAAAAATTACACAGCATATCACCTCAAAAATGTCATACCAACAGCAGAGGTAGAGTGGAAAAATAATGATGTGGGCCTCTCTTTCAGTTTATACTGGCAGATATCAAATCATTGGAAGAAGAAGAAATAGAGAATTTTGATACATTCTTGATAGAAATCTGAATAAAACATGAGGTTGGATTGTGTAATAAGCCAATGATGCAAAACATGCATCTATGGCAACTTTCAGTTGACTAAAGAGAGAAGGGTAATAAAGTTGCTAGGAATGTCCATTCAATCAGAGCTGAAGAACAAAGAGCACAGAAGAAGCCTCCAGAACCTTCAAAATTTGAAGACATTTGGGTCAAAATCTCACCCGAGGAATGCATGCTACTGACGTCTTAAAACTTTAAAGGGGACATATGTGTTTAAAACTTATTCCCAGTGGCATTCTCTTTCTATCCAGTAATTTATAGTCTAATATGGTTTGATTTCTTTTTTTATCTGTGGATTACTTGCATTTTTACTACCATATGGCAGGAATTTCAAGTCATTAGTCCCATCAAAAAGATATTTGTGTTTATTTCTTATTGCTCCAACAATAATTTTGCATGTGGTGGTAAGAAAGTCTTGTACTTTGTGTTTGGGGCATTTCAGATAAAATGTGGATACAGAACTGCTTCCACAAAAAGGCATATTGATCACGATGCTAGAAGTGAAGTCATTATAGCGGCACAGGATGAACTGGGAGTGTAACAGTTAAGTAAAGTGTTAGCAGGAAAGATCTGTTAGACCAGTCTTGAAACAATGACCTGAAGGAGAAATCTCAATGCTGTGACACTTCTGAGCGCACCGTGTTGTTAACCAGTTCAGGAAGGCTATGACTGTATCTGTATTTACAGGGTGTTATTTGTTTAAATATTGGGAACACAATGTGCTGCTTTCACTCTGGAACAATAAGACAACCTGTACTCGACCACCACTGAGACTAAAAACTAGGTTTACCTAGAAATACCACAGCCATTTCCTAAAACATACACGCAAGCCAGCACAGTTATTAGAATACAATTACACTCTGTACCTATCTGTCAATGTTTTATCTTACCCTATAGTATTTCTGCCCACCCATGGCCAGGTATTCTGTCTATTCATTTGAGAAAATCAAATGTCTGCTACCTGAATGATTGATTTGTTTTGTTTTTAAAATATAAAAAGATCCATATGGATGACAGAGCTCAACACCCTACCTTTAACACTGAACCCGTCCTACAGGTTTCTGTTGCTTGAAATCAGGATTTTGTTGTTTTGGTCATTATCCACATCTCCTCATCATAGGGGAGGGTGGAACTGTAGGCCGAGTGATTAATTTCCACAATACCCTTTCAGCTCAACTGTTTCTCAACTATGATGGATTGGAGAAACCTACATTACAGCAGACATGGAACTAAAATGTCAATCCTTTAGATATTTGATTCAACAATCACCAAACAAGATACTTGAACCTATTATCTTAAGAAAAAAAAAATGACCTGACTTGGATGGGTCAGTCAAGTTTTTTCTGGTTGAGAACCCCAGCCCTAAATTTAGAGGAACTGCCTATTATTCTCATCTGACTGCGAACACTCCAGATCAAACTGAAGTTCATCAGCTGAAGATGCAAACAAAACCACCACATTTAAAGACAAGAAAGGCACTTAGGCTCACAACCACACACCCTCTGGTCCGTGACTACGCCTTGATATGCTATCCATGAACATTAATATAGAACTGGGCGAGCCCTGGTGGGAGTCCAACCTGCTCAGAATGCAACCAAGACTTGTCAAGAATGTGGACACAGCTCTTGCTTTGACTTTACGAGAACTGGACAACCTTTATTAGCATCCTTAGGAGCCCAAACTCCTTTTCCTACAGCAAAGTCTTGGGGGATATGTTCACAGGTCTTCTCCAGATCCACAAAACATATATAAACTAAATGACTATTTCACCATCTACAAAGAAAGGCTGAACAAGGTTAAACAAATATTAACAGTTTCTTGGTAATAATTAAAATATCTTGGAAAGCATAAATGTTTTGTCTAAAGTTCTTGGTAACCTTGTACTCATTAGAACCTGACCTGCAATGCTTTTGCTTTAAATTGTAATTAATGTTAAACTCACCTTTCTTGACCAGCTGTATCCCATAACTGTAGAACCACAGGTTTTCCATCTACTACCACAGTCCACTTGCAGGAATCAAGGCCTGCAAAATATTTCAGGGTGATATAATTCCCTATTTTGACACACGTTTATGGGAATAATCTGAAGTATCAGGATCTTACCAACAGAGGCAGGCAAATCTAAAGAGAACTTCCCACTCTGAGCTCTTTTCACGAAGGAAGTCTTTCCAACGCAGCTCTCTCCAATCATCACAACATTGTAACAGTCTGATTTATCTGTGCCACTAGTAGTACCTGATACAATGACAAGGAGAGTCCCTTTTGATACGAATGCATTTGTTTTACCTCTTGTTCTTCTTTCAAGTCCACAACATGCCTATAACCCTTAATTTCATGTTAGAATTAGGGGTATGTTTACCAAAAGATAGCTGACCCCCACTCTCTTGATCCAAGCGGAAATTATCTTGGAAAAGCTTCTCTGATGTCTTGTCTCTGTGAAACAAACAATTTTCAATCCATGTTTGACATGAATAACCCATGTTAATTTAGCTTCACAAAAAGTGCTGTAAAGTATTTAGCTGTGGGCAAGAATTTTTAATATTCTCGACTATTTACAGCAATTAGAAATACTTTTTACAAGATATTACAGAAGACTGACAATCTTGTTGTAACACTGAAGTAAAATAACATCCAGGAAGTACACCAAACCTTTAATTTATCAAATGGGAATCCAGAAATAAACTCTTCCTTATGTTTTTTTCTGAAGAAAGTTGGTTGCTATACCTTTTAACACATTTATTTTATCAGTTTATTTGATGAGCCCTGTGATTGACTGGAGACCTATTCAGAGTGCACCCAGTTGGTTTTTCTTTTTGAGATAGACCCCTCACCCTTAAACATGGAAAATCTTTTAGAGAACTTTAACTACTTTCCTCAAATTCAAAAGCTTACATACATTGCATACATCTTACATACATTAAGATTATTATGCATTTAAACAATTTGCGAAAGCTCGGATGATGATGCCATGGATTTGTAAACTTCAGGTTACATCACAATATCTGAGATAAATGGAAGGGTACCTTTTCAAACAGTGTATTCTCAAACACATTGCTTAATTATGAAATATCTTTGGAATATAGAAAGAAATCAGTTAAGATATCAGGAACAGAATCAAAGACCTCCATAAATCTGATTCAGAGGTGGACACGCTTTGGTGTAAAATATTTGTATCAACCCCAAAATAGTGGAGTGAGTCCTGTAACAATACTTGCTAAAAGGAGACTCAAAGTGAAGAAAAGCCTCGCACTCAAGGCAAAAAGACCTTAGTTTTTGGGGACACGTGTTTGGCTGTAATGACCATCATCACATTTAGAGGAAAAAGGAGGAAGCTTGCCAGCCTGAAAACACTATTCCAACTGTGAAGTAGGGACATGGCAGCATCATGTAGTGTGGGTGTTTTGCTGCAGGAGGTACTGGGACACCAAAAAATAGATGGCATCCTGAAAAAGAACAACATGTGAAAATATTGAAGCAGCATCTAAATACAGCAGCCAGGAAATTAAATCTTGGGTTTTCCAAACAGACAGTGAGCCTAATCATACAGCCAAATTAGTCACAAAGTTGCAGGTAAGGACAGCAAGGTCACATTTTTGGAGAGGCCACCACAAAGCCCTGTTATCAGTCCCATAAAGACTTGGTGGGCAGAGCTGAAAAGGCTCGTGGAGCGAGGTGACCTACAAATCTGACTCAGTTACACCAGTTCAGTCAGGAGGAATGGGCCAAAAATCCAGCGAACTGTCACAAGAAGCTTGTGGAAGAATACCCAAAATGTTTGACCCAAGTTGTACAGTTTAAAAGGAAATACCAAATACTAAGGAAATGTATCTTAACTTCTTAATTAAAAGAAAGTGATTAAAAAAATCACTTATTGTTTTAGCATTTAGCAAGTAGAAAGAAATGGTCAATAAAATAGGAAGTTTGTTTAATTTGATTTTATTTCAGAGAGCTATCAAGAAAGTTAGTCTCAAAAATTTTAAAAAGTGTAAGACTACACTATATTTGTAAAAAAGCATAATTTCAATAATAATTAAATAGCTATTTAAGTCTCTCACCATGTTGCATATGTATTATTTCTTACTTATATATCTTTTTTACAGATGATCTGGATTTTCAAAGATGTCAGAAAGGTAATGCACAATTGCATTTGAAGAGCAAATGAGACAGAAAGTGGGAGGTGCAGTCTCTGCTCAGACTAAATAAGGCCCAAAAACTAGAAGTGATAGTTTTGTAAAGTCATACACAAATCAAGCTTTGTGACATTATATTATGTTGCAAAGGCAAAAAATTAATACATTTACTGTTCATAAGACAGACAATAAATCATTTTTCATTTTTCCTGTGAAACTGGTGAATATGCAATTGAATGAATACTCTTAATGCGTTATGGTTTGTTATAAATCGGATCCAACAACAGCTCATTGCAACAGGTAACTAGACAAGTATGTCTTAGATAACTTTATCTTTGGTTAATGTCAATCCCAGACTTACCTCAAAGGTTTTGAAAACCCTGTAGCCTCTGGGATATTCCTGCTGGAAGATGCTATCACTGCATTTTCATCAACCTGCAGAGATCAATATGTGAAATATATACAAATTATCAAACTCATTCCAGATCATTCTGATTTTATATTTGCTTCCTTGACATTAAAACCGTCTTGGTTTATTTAACCTAGTGTTCTTCAAGATCAAAACTACCTGATCTTATTTAAAGCCCACATGTGTCAGGTTTCTGGGGAAGTCAGATGTACATGCATGTTCTCCTTTCTACAATGTAAACCATGCAGTGATGACCACATGTTCCTCATTTTTGTTAGTTGCATCAGTTTTCTTAGAACAAACACGCAATCGAGTGCAAGATTTGTTATGCAAATGGGAAGTAGCACTCGATCTTTACTCGATGTGAATCTTCTATGTGAGAAAGAACACTGACTTGTCCACAAACACTTGTTCCTGTCAGTCTAAAGACCTTAAATTATCTTGGTTCAATGTGTTCCATGCATGGATATGTTGCATAATTTGAGCTCTTCACAAACACAAAAAATAAAGTATCTTGTGACCAGCAAATACATGAAAAATGTTTGCCCTATTAAATAAACCATCAAAAAGACTTTTTTTAAACAGTAAAAGGAAAAAGTTTGGAGCTTACCTCTGATATTTTGTTCAGCCCCGTTGATTCTTCTCTTTCGGCTGCCCTGTGAGCACCTCCTTCGATGGTTCCTCCAGCTTCATCTTCATTTTGTGCATTTTGATTACTTTTTCTTTGTTGTAACCCTGACTTCCGATTCGATCCAAGTTTTTTCCTCCTCCCTCCAGAGGCTGATTCTGACATGTCATCATTGGAAGGGCTGGATGAAAGCTTACTTGGACTCCGCTGTTGCTCTGTTTCTGCTGCTTGCCTCTGTGGGTCTGAATTTTCTTCAGCCGTCTCTTCAGCCAGAGCTCTTAGTAAAGACTCACCAAACTGGCTGATTTCCACAGTTTCTTTCTCTTTTCCTTGATTGTCCTCTGTGTGTTCTGTGTGAAGCTGTAGTTCTGTTTCTTTCTTTGCTGAGACACTGGCCATGGTTACATCTCCAGATGATGTTACAGTATCCGTTGATTCATTTTCCGGTTCCAGGATTTCCTGTTTGGTCTGTGTTCCTAGATTTTTACGAGTAGAGCCCATTTTTCTTCTCCTGTTGGTTGGAGTTAAATCTGGATTTGCTTTCCTTATCCCAAGATTTTCACTGTGAATGCTTTCAATCATGCTACTTGGCATTTGGTCTTTAACATCTTGGAATTGTTTTACCTCTATTTTCTCAGGACTGTGCTCATCCACTTGTGTACTCTGTGAGAGGTCAAAGAATAACTCTAAGCTCCCTTCTGGGGTGCCAGTGTTTGAAGACACTGACTGATTTAATAAGTTGGTGTTTCTTTCTGCAACGTCAGAGTTTATTTGGGTCTCAGTGCTTGTAAAATCATCTGGTTTTGGTGTTTCTACAATAAGATCTATGGTGGCAGATTGTTTAGGCGTGACAACCAGGCTCATCTTACTGCTTTGCAGCCCATCACTGGTTTCGGTTTTTGGAGATTCTTGTTGCAATGAAGTCTCTTGCTGTGGCTGCACATCTTCACCTTGTAATACCTTTACATTTACAGGTACTTCCCCCACAACCTCAACCATCTCACCCAGATTCATCATCTCAGCTTTTGCGCTAAAGTCACTTGTTTTTGTCTCATCTCTGTCATGCCTCTCACCTTCTTGTCTTCTGTTCATTGGAGTCCTGCGAGAAGATCCAATCTTTCTCTTCTTCTGTTTTGATGTTGTTTGAGGCTTTTCTCCTTCGCTGTCCAACGGGTTTATTGTTGTTGAAATTCCTCCTTTGTAAGATGCATCCATTGCTGGCTCCTGCGAAGCAGAAACGAACTCATTTGAAGTATTTTTCTGCTTGGCCCCATACACACCTTTCCCTTCCACTTCAGCCTGTTTAAGATCGTGTAAATCCATTGAGCTTTCCACCTTTGAAATGCAGTCTTCTGTTGTTATAAATCCAACTCTTTCTATCTCCTTGTTTGTCTCTTGAAAATGGACTTCTGCTCCTGGTGGGTCTTTTTCACAAGATAAAGCCTCTCTGTTTCGTCTCTGTAAGACTTCTTCTTGATCAATGACAAGCACACTTTCTGGCCTCGGGCTGATAATGCCATCATGAAATAAAATACTCTGTATATCTGAGTCACCTCTCCAAACAGAGGCTTGGGCTGATTGCATCAAACCATTTTTGTTTGTGTCATATCCTGTAAGCTGAATTGAATCACCAGCCTCATCAATAGGTTTTGTATCTTTCTCTTTTGATTCTGGATTGGATTTTAATAAGTTTTCCTGGTTTGAGTTTGGATTAAAATCAGATGTTGCAATTGTGCTTACCTCCAAAACATTATGTGAACAAACTGTGTTTTCCTCCAGTAGCTTTTCAGTCAGAGATGAGCTAAATGTCGCCAGGTTTTCAGGTAGTATGATATTTTCTAATTCTTCCTGTTGTGTAGCTGACGCTTGTGTTGTTTCATCTTCTCCTGTATTTTCTAAAGCTTTATTTTCTTGGTTTTGTTCTGTAATCTGGTCGTGTTTTCTTTCTTTATTCCTCCGACTTGACCCCAGTTTTCTCCTGTTCCCTGATGCTTTAAAGTCTGAATTACCATAATCTTTGAGACCTTGATAACTGTCCTGGGGTAGAGAGTTCAAAGTAGCACCTTCATCTGACTGCAGTGTTTGCCTGAGTGACTCATCATTTGGAAGTGAGAATTGTTGCATTTCCTGCATTTGTTCTGCTTTAATCTGCTCTTTCTGTTCTTCACTTACAACATCCACAAAATAATGAGTTTCTGCAGCCCTAGATGAGATGATATGCCTATTTTCTTCCCCATCAGCAGAAAACATCTCTTGCGGTGATGATAGAGCGCCTTGCTCAACGCTGCATTTAACTTGAGCATGGTACGTGTTGCTCCTTTTTTCTGTGGTTCTTTCTGGTGGTTCAAAAAGGCCTTCACTTTGTGAATGTTCCTCTGGCTGCAGTATTTCACCGTCCCCATTCTTGGCCTTCTTTTCAGTTTGATTGAACATGTTTCCAGAATATGCCTCAGGATTTACTGCAGCACCATCTCTCTCATTTTTAATTGTTTGAAACATGTCTTGTTTCTTTGTGGACTCGGTCTCCTTTTCAAGAGCTTTCTTGAAAGCATCCCTATCCTCGCTTTCAGGTTCTGTATGTTCAGAGCTGCTGCTTTTTTCTGCATGCATTTCTGTTGTCTGAGGACATGCATGCGGTTCCGGCAACAATACGCTTTCTTGTAAACTTCCATCCAGCACGCCAAGCTCTCTGTATTCATCGTGATCTCTGCTGTGGGGTTTGGGTAGTTCCCTATCTCTAATCTGTGTGCAACATGACGTGTCAATATCCTCTTGAGCAACAGTGGTTGATGGCTGTATGCCTAAAGTTATACAACCAGAGGGGCCAATATTTACATCTTCTGTGATACTTGCATTAAGGTCAACCTCTATTATAGGTTGATTGTATGTTTCAATAGTTGAACCTTTTGCCTCACCCCTGTCTTTATTTCGCCGACTGGACCCCAGTTTTCTCCTGCTGCCTCTGCTGTGGAGGTCCACTTTTGTCTGTTCATCTACATTCTCAGAGGATTCTGAAGGCTGTGAGTTTAACGAAACATTTTCTGATTGAAAGCTTGATGAAGCAGATTCATTTTCCTCAATTTCACAGAAGATTCCTTCCTTGTCCTGATGAAATATTTGATCAGTGTTGGGTCTTACATCCTGCTGGACTGTCAGAGCTCTGGAAGTAATTTCAAAATGTTCTGTAGCATCACCTGGAAAGGTTTTATATGAATATGTTTCCTGACTGTCTTGAATTTGTGTTGAACAAACTTCTTGCACAACATTCACAACGTTTTCTGAGACAGCATTTCTGGGGTCTTCACTGTAAAAATAGTATGATTTATTTATTGATAAACCCTTGGATTTTACCTCATATTCAGCCAAAAGATCTGACTTTCTTTCAACTAGATCTTCTCCAACATTTTCACTTTTCAGAGTTAAATGTTGCACATCTTTATCAGAATAATTTGTTGGCACAGAGCTGCTCTGATCATCAGAAGACAAGACTGGAGGACTTAAAGACATGGAGCTGTCGTGCGAAAGAGACAGGATAATGTCATGTTTAGCGTCTTCTCTCAGTACTTCCTGCTCTACAGTCCGGGTTTCGAATGACGTTGTTGGCCTTTCAAGGGTTTTTACACCTCTTGTACTTTCTAAGGCTTCCTCTTTAGACTCTTTACCCTGTTGTCTCCCTTTGTGTCTCCGGGTAGACCCCAGTTTCCTTCTCCTTCCACTGGAGTCACCATCAGTTTGCTTATCTGTGCTGAGAGAACTGTTGTGAAGTTTGGTGTCAGGAAGATTTTGTTCTCTACCCTCTATAAGGATCCCACTTTCACCCATCTGACCAAGAGTAGTGTTGACTCCACCTGGGCTGCTGATCGATGTTTCATTTGAATCATACTGGTGGTCATCCTTATTTGTCTGATCGAAAACCTCCAAATTTCCTACTGTTGTGAAACACAGGTTTTCTTGGTCTTCAGCAGGTAGAAGTTCCTGTTTTGTTTCAGAACCCTCTGTACTCTTTGCTGTGAGCTCTGACTGGATATTGCTAAGAATTTCAGCTTGACCAATCATGCCTTCCAAAACAGTTTCTGGATATTTAGGAACATCGTGTGTCACAGTTTGAGATGTATAATCTATAAGCAGACTTCCGTCTATGTCTGTTTGTGGGTTATCATGTTCCTCAGCTTGTTTCGCAGCATATGAATGTTCAGGATCTATAACTTCTTTACTTTGAAGAGTCTCATCTTTATTTTCCAGAAAGTCAGATTTATCCAATAAAGAGTCCTTCTCTGATTTATGAGATAACTCAACTTTCCCTGTTTCTGATTCATCTTGATCCTCTGAACGGTTTTCTTGAATTAAACTCTTCAGGTCAGTCCCAGGATAGTTGTTTTGCATAGAGCCCTGAACTTCAGAAGAATCAACAGGAGCAAACACTGAGTTGTCAGGTGACAAGAGATCTTGCTTCAGTTCTTCACATGCTATCTTTGTTTCAAATGTTTTCAGGCTTTCAACCTCTTCCTTAGATTCTTTATCTTGTTGTCTTCCTTTACTTCTTCGGCTAGACCCCAGTTTTCGTCTGTTGTAGACAACCTTGTTTGGTTGTTCAGCAACACTCTGAGAAGATTCATGAGGCTGGGAGTCAAAAGAAACCATACCTGTTTGAACATTTGACAAAGCAGAGCTGTTCTCTTTAAATTCATAGAGTCCTTCTGTCTCAAGATCAACTATTTGATCAGTGTTAGGCTTTATATCATCAGAGACATTGCCTTTGAAGTCATTCATCTCAGTTAGAACAGAATTTGTTTTTTCTAAGTCAGTGATATATGGTTCATTGATATACAAGCCAGAATCTTCATTTTTCACATCTAATGGCTCCTGGTAGTTTTCCTTTCTTGAATATGGTTCTTCTTTTTTTGGAGCATCATCCATTGCTTTCAGAGTTAGCTCACATATTTCAGCTTGGTCAGTCAGGTTTTCAGGAATAACCTCCTCATTTTCTGAAACATTACCTGCAGCAGGTTCAGAATAACATTCAGTTTGCAGACTTTCTTGCATTTTTGTTGGATGAAGCTCAACTTTCTCCTCTTCCCTAAGAGCATCATCTGATCCAGCATCTTTGGTGTCTTCGCTATGAATAGTGTCGGAATGATCCACCGTTTGTTGTAGAACATTCATTGATTTGTCAATCATTTCAATCTCTGTCGCTGACATTTTTTCATCATTGTTTCCAAAAAGTTCATTTTTAACAATTAAAAGCTGCTGTTGTGTATCAGAATCTTTTTTTGACGCAGAACTCTGATCCTCAGAAGAAAAGATTTGTGATTGCATTGAAGAAAAGTCTTGTGAAGGCGACATAATAATTGAATGTTCAATACCTTCAATGAGTTCTTTCTGCTCTGGTCTCCTTTTTTCTAATGACATTGTGGGTGTTCGGATAGTTTCATCACTTCTGTTTTTTTCTACAACTTCCGGTTTAGACTCTTTTACACCCTGTCTTCCTTTATTTCTCCGACTTGACCCCAGTTTTCTTCTGTTCCCACTAAAGCTGAGTTCAGCGTCACTTTGCCCATCTGTGTTGAGAGAACTGTCCTGAAGTTTGGTGTCAGTAGGATTGTATTCAGTACCCCCTACAAGGCTCCTTCCCTTATCCATCTGGCCAATGGAACTGTTGACTCCACTTGGGCGGCTGATTAATGTTTCATTTGAATCATACTGGTGGTCATCCTTGTTTGTCTGATTAAAAACCTCCAGATTTTCTTCGTTTGCGAAACACAGGTTTTCTTGGTCTTCAGCAGGAATAAGTTCCTGTTTTGTTTCAGAACCCTCTGAACACTTCGCTGTGAGCTTTGACTGGATATTGCTAAGAATTTCAGCTTGACCAATCATGCCTCCCAAAACAGTTTCTGGATATTTGGGAACATCGTGTGTCACAGTTTGTGATGTATAATCTATATGCAGACTTCCTTCTATGTCTGTTTGTGGGTTATCATGTTCCTCAGTTTGTTTAACAACGTTATATGAATGTTCAGGATCCATAACTTCTTTACTTTGAAGAGGCTCATCTTTATTTTCCAAAAAGACAGATTTATCCAATAAAGAGTCCTTCTCTGATTTATGAGATAACTCAACTTTCCCTGTTTCTGATTCATCTTGATCCTCTGAACGATTTTCTTGAATTAAACTCTTCAGGTCAGTCCAAGGATAGTTGTTTTGCATAGAGCCCTGGACTTCAGAAGAATCAACAGGAGCAAACACTGAGTTGTCAGATGACAAGAGATCGTGCTTCAGTTCTTCACATGCTATCTTTGTTTCAAATGTTTTCAGGCTTTCAACCTCTTCCTTAGGTTCTTTATCTTGTCTTCCTTTACTTCTTCGGCTAGAACCCAGTTTTCGTCTGTTGTAGACAACCTTGTTTGGTTGTTCAGCAACACTCTGAGAAGATTCATGAGGCTGGGAGTCAAAAGAAACCATACCTGTTTGAACATTTGACAAAGCAGAGCTGTTCTCTTTAAATTCATAGAGTCCTTCTGTCTCAAGATCAACTATTTGATCAGTGTTAGGTTTTATATAATCAGAGACATTGCCTTTGAAGTCATTCATCTCAGTTAGAACAGAATTTGTTTTTTCTAAGTCAGTGATATGTGGTTTATTGATATACAATCCAGAATCTTCATTTTTCAAATCTAAGGGCTCCTGGTAGTTTTCCTTTCTTGAATATGCATCTTCTTTAGTTGCAGCATTATCCATTGCATTCAGAGTTAGCTCACATATTTCAGCTTGGTCAGTCAGGTTTTCAGGAATAACCTCCTCATTTTCTGAAACATTACCTGCAGCAGGTTTAGAATAACATTCAGTTTGCAGACTTTCTTGCATTTTTGTTGGATGAAGCTCAACTTTCTCCTCTTCCATAAGAGCATCATCTGATCCAGCATCTTTGGTGTCTTCGCTGTGAATAGTGTCGGAATGATCCACCTTTTGTTGTAGAACATTCAATGATTTGTCAATCATTTCAATCTTTGTCTCTGACATTTTTTCATCTTTGTTTCCAAAAAGTTCATTTTTAACAATTAAAAGCTGCTGTTGTGTATCAGAATCTTTTTTTGACGCAGAACTCTGATCCTCAGAAGAAAGGATTTGTGATTGCATTGAAGACAAGTCTCGTGAAAACGACATAATAATTGCATGTTCAATACCTTCACTGAGTTCTTTCTGCTCTGGTCTCCTTTTTTCTAATGACATTGTGGGTGTTTGGATAGTTTCATCACTTCTGGTGTTTTCTACAATTTCCGGTTTAGACTCTTTTACACCCTGTCTTCCTTTATTTCTCCGACTTGACCCCAGTTTTCTTCTGTTCCCACTAAAGCTGAGGCCAGCATCACTTTGCACATCTGTGTTGAGATAACTGTCCTGAAATTTGGTGTCAGTAGGATTGTATTCAGTACCCTCTACAAGGCTCATACCCTTATCCATCTGGACAATGGTGTTGTTGACTCCACCTGGGCTGCTGATCGATGTTTCATTTGAATCATACTTGTGGTCATCCTTGTTTGTCTGATCTAATGCCTCCAGATTTCCTCCTGTTGTGAAACACAGGTTTTCTTGGTCTTCAGCAGGTAGAAGTCCCTGTTTTGTATCAGAACCCTCTGTTCTCTTTGCTGTGAGCTCTGACTGGATATTGCTGGGGATTTCTGCTTGGCCAATCATGCCTTCCAAAACAGTTTCTGGATATTTAGGAACATCATGTGTCACAGTTTGAGATGCGTAATTCATTTGCCGATTTCCTCCTATGTCTGTTGGTGGGTTCTCATATTGCTCAATGTCAGTCTCAGTATAGGTGCTTGGGAAGAAGCTATGCATTTCAGATGAATGACCAAGAGTAAACATTGAGCTTTCATTTGACACAGGCAAAAGAGTGCTATCCTGGTTTTGTTGGATTGTTGTTTCTGTTCCTAATGGTATTTGGACTTCCCTTGATTTTTCATTCACATCTTTATATTTTTTATCTTGTCTTCCCTTGGAACTTTCGCTAGACACCATCTTTCTTCTTTCGTCACTGCCTGTGGTGGTTTGCTCATCAACACTATCAGTCATCTCCGGGGACTTGGAGTCAAAGGGAACAGTTTCTGAATGAAAGCTTGTTGGAACATCTTTGCTATCTTCAAGTTCATTTAAAAGTCCTTTCTTTTTTTGATAAAATATTTGATCAGTAGTGTGTGGATTGATGAGTCGGAAATCATTCTCTACTCTGCCTTTAAACTCTTCCACCTCAGTCGGAGCAGGATCTATTTCTTCTAAATCACTGATTTGTGGTTTATTGGTATCACATAGACCAGAATCTTTATTTTTCACATCAATGGCCACTGGGTAATTTCCCTGTTTGGTTGCAGAATCATCATCAGTTTTCACTATTTCAGTAATATTACATGGAGCAGTTTTAGATAAATGTTCAGCTTGTAGACTTTTTTCCAATTTTGTTAGATGAACCTCAGATCTCCCCACATCCATGGGAACATCCTCTGTAACATCTCTTTTATCCTTGCTGCAAAGAGCCTTTAAATCACCCAATGCTTGCTGTGAGGTAGCCACTGTATTTTTAGTGTCTGCCTTGCTTTCATTTTGACTTTCCTGGAGATTTTCACTGTTCACACATAAAACCTGCAGGTCAGTTGCAGGATATTTTGTTGGCACAGAGCTCTGTTCCTTAAAATATTTTTCAAGTGGAGGATTTGGAAACAAGGAGTTATTTGAAATTGACATAGTAATCCTGGGTTCATTATCTTCAGTTAGTTCATCCCGCACAAACATTGTTGCTCTTTCAAGTGTTAAATCATTTCTTGTACTTTCTAAAATTTCCTCTTTAGATTCTTTATCCTGTTGTCTTCCTTTGTGTCTTCTGTTCCTGCTGAAGCCAGCATCAGGTTGCTCATGTGTGCTCAGAGAATTGTTCTGAAGTTCTGGGTTAGAAGGACTGTGTTTGGTATCCTCAACAAAGACTCCACCTTCCCCCACCTGACCATCAACTGTGTAATCCATTTGCTGAGGTTCTGGATCTTGTGTTTGCAGTGCCTCGAGTTCTTGACCTTGTCTCATATCATCTGGATAAGGGGCTATGATGACCTTAGTCGGAAGACTCTCAGATTTACTTTTACGAGTGTCAAATTGACGCCCTGAAGTCTCTTCTAATGATTTATAAGATAAATCTATATTGATATCTGTTCCTGATTGTTCCTGACCTTCTAGAATATTTACACTTTCTTGAACCATATTTTCTGGGTCATTTTCAAGATAGAATTTGGGCTTGGAGCTTTCAACGTCTAAGTAATGACCAGGAGCAAAGACTGAAACCATTGAGCTGTCATGTGACACAGGCAAAATAACATCATGCTCCATGTCTAGCCTCAGTTCTTCCTGGTTCTTTATCTTTGAACCTAATGATATCTGTGAGGTGTCTTCATTGCAGGTCTTTTCTTTAGAGTCTTTATCTTGTCTTCCCCTACTTTTACGGCTAGACCCCAGTTTCCTTCTGTTGCTACTCCTGAAAAAGGTTTTGTTGGATTGTTCATCTACAGTTTCAGTGGCTTCTTTAGGCTTGGTGTCAAACAAAACAGGTTTTTCCTCATCATCCCCCACTCCTTTTTCAAACTCATGAAACTGACTAGGAGCAGAGTATGGCTTTTCCAGGTCACTGATTTGTAAATAACTGGTATCATATAAATCCTTACTCTCGTTTTTCAGTTGTACACTCTGTGCATATCCTGAGATGTTTTCCTCTGTTTGATGCTCTTTCTGTTTGGTGATTATACTGTCAGTACCTTCCCCAGCAGACTCAGACATTTCAGGTTGGTCCTTTAGGTTTACAGAAATGTTCTCAAGATGTTCTGTAATCTCACTTGGAGCAGTTTCAGATGAATGTTGAATTTGCAGGCTTTCTTGCATTTGTGTTGAATAAACGTCAACTTCCTGCAGAGTCATCACATCCTCTGTAAGAGAATCTATGGTGTACTCACTGTGGAGAATGTTAGATTGATCCACTTCATGCTGGGAGACAGAGTTTTCAACCACTTCAACTAAAATGTCTGGATTTGTTTCATCTTGATCTTTTTGAGGATTTTCAGTTTTCAGAGTCAAACTCTGTGAATCCGTCTCAGGAAATTCAGAAGAAATATCATATGGGGGCACCAAACAGACTGAGCTTCCATGTGTAAGAGTAAAGCTTATGTCATAGGCAGTGTCTTCACTCACTTCTTCCTGGCCTGTTTCCTTTATGTCTGACAATACTGTTGGTGTTTCAAGAGATTCATTGCTCAGAGTATTTTCTAAAATATCCTCTTCAGATTCTTTAAGATGTCGTCTTTCTTTATTTTTATGGCTAGATCCCATTTTTCTTTTTGTAGCACTAAAGCTGAAGTCGGCCGTGCGCTCATCGGTGTTAAGAGAGCTTTCCTTATGCTGAGCCTCTAAGTCTGACAGATTTTGTTCAGGCAAATTGTTCTTTTTAGCTTCAGAAAGGGGTCCTTCTCTAAGAACACTGTCTCCAATATGTTTAATGGTATCCTCCACAAGACCACCACTCGGATCCATCTGACCCAAAGACGTTTTTTCTGTTGTAGTCAAAACATCCGGTTTCACTGCAGCACTTTTCACCAGAAACAAATTTTGGTAATCAGATTCCGATTTCTGGTTTTCAGAGTAGGAATCAAAATCTTTGTGGTCATGCAGTAGCTCTTCAGCAGAGTAATCATTTTGATGCTCAACTTGCACCTGTGTCAATTTATTTTGATCATACGCATTCTCTTCAACCTCTGAATGCTGGGCATCTCCGACCTCAGGTATTATGAAAAGTTTAACATCTTTACTTGTAGGCAACTCCTCTTTTTGTAATAAAAGTGCTTCTTGCCCAACATCTTTATTAATTTGAATGTTTTCTCTGAGGGCGTTATCTGCAGTAATCTGTGGGGTGATAGATGCATTAACGTGTGACTCGCATACTGAAGAGTTGCCCTGTAAACACCCATCTTGCCTGAACAAGCCTGAGTCAACTAGCTTGCTGCTTTTTGATTCTGCCACAGAATAAAGATTGAAATCTTCTGCCTGCTTGCTGATAATCTGTTGATCTGATGCGGATGCCCTTGAACTGGTTACTTTAGGGAGACGGTCATGCAGATTTTTGTTGACACCCTCAATGACTTCCAGCTTGGTCTCTACTTTAAAAGGCTGCATATTGACATGTCTGGACTCTAAAATGTGCTCATGTTCTTCTGGACAGAACTTGCCAGTTTTAACCTCTGAGTACTCAGCTGTGGTGGCAGAGACCAAGAAGGCAGCTTGTGGCACAGTCATGTCACGCTCACTCACTCGATGTACTTCTTCCTGCACTTTAGGCTGCTTCGCTGCAGACTCGTGTGTTTCTGGATGTTCATTACCCCTGGCCTCATCCTGAACATACTCTTTAGATTCAACATCTGGCTGAGTTTCTAGGTCTTTCACACGCTGCCATCCTTTACTTCTTCGACTCGTCCCCAGTTTTCTTCTGTTCATTGTGATTTCACTTCTAGGTCGATGCTGTGTTTCAGCTTTTAAACTGTCAGCATTAGAGAACACAGTTAATGATTTTGCAACTTTTTGGTAAGGGATCTTAAGCTATAGACAATCTTTATGACTCAAGAAACATTTTTTTTCTCCCCTAGTTGCTTTGAACTGACTCAACTTAAAAAAAAAGTGCCTGAAGCAGAAAAGGTTGTGCATTGAGGAAATTACACTTTACAAGTATATACGAGCAGAGAAAACTCAAGGTATGCTTATCGTTTTTCAAAAAACACTAGATGAAGTACAACAACTTGGCAAACTCAATACAATTAAAAAAACCTTACATTAAGCACCTGGGGCAGACACGCTGCAGAAACTATATAAAGTGAAAAACAATTCTGGCAATTTGACGTACTTAGCTAAATAATCTGTGGCTTTCTAAAAACGAAATTATATTTCTTACCTCAAAAGTCTGGCACATCTGTCGACTCAAACAAACCAGTAATGTCAACTCATCTGCTCTGCTCAACAGCACTCTGCACTTCACACGGCGGGGGAGTGTTTAACTAAGGCTGCCTGATCGCTTCCTGTGTGGGCTATACTTGCAGTCTTAATCATTGACAGTGACTTCCTGCATTGAATAAAGTCTAATTTTTCCATTGTCAGTTAAATCTGTTGAATTTGAAAGAAATTAACACATTTGTAAAATGAATAAACTGACTTATCAGCTTGGAAAAACATTTATTGAACAAGTTGATTAACAGCATAGTCACAAATTGTTGAAGTTGAGAGTCAGGCTAATCAGAGTAAATACCGTCTTTTGTAACTGATATACAGCAGGTAAAATCCAGAATTACAGATTGTGTTTAAGGGACATCCTCCAAATAACAGCACCAGTATTTCCTTAGTCCCTGCATCTCACAGTGACCCCATGATAGAAGTAGAAACAACCATGAATAAAATAAAACCAACAAAAATCACAAGAATTTATTTCAACAGTTAAAATGTCTTCAGCTAAACTAAAGGCAGTTTTTAGTTTATAAACATGCAGGACGAGAAAAAAAAATCTTCCATTTGAATATGTATACAAAAAAAGCTTTAAAAAAAATGTTTGCCTCGACAGCAAACAAAATGAGAAACATCTCGTCCTTTGGTGTTCTTTTAACGGCTATAACAAATCATAAGATGGCAACCAGCGTAGGGGGCTTTAAAGTTTCAAACAAAATCTAAGAAAGAAAATTGGCACTATAAAAACCTCTCTTCATAATCTTATGATCTTGTAGAGCAATCCAGGATCTTCATTTCCTTTCGTGAGACCTGGAGCGACTGTAAAACGAATCAACTGGTAAACAACTTGCAAAAATATTATCAAAAACAAGCTTTTGTTCAGAATAAATAGTGTGATAAGGCATGGGCCGGTACGAGATCCTAACATTGTGAGAATTCCTTGGTAAAATATCACAGATCTGAATATTAAAACTACAAAATCAAATTAATGTATAACATGAGTTGCTTTTATTTAAAAGGCCACAGTTGCTCCGCCTGTAACTGTAGCAGTTTTAGAACAAACTCTGGGGATTGATTGCTGCAGATGTTTACGCCGGCTAATGGGGGCAGTTTTGTGGCTAGCTCCATTCATGTGCAATTTGATTGTATTTATGCCCGTTGAGGCAGCACAAAGTTTTTTTCCTTACAAAACACACATTAAGACTCCCTGTTTTTGCAGTCTCAGGCTTCAGCCACTGTTTAAAATCTCAACTTCTAGCCAAGAATCAACATATTTACACAATTTTCGGTAGTATTTGCTATAAATTAGTGCGCCAGGATACTGCATGTCTGCAGCAATAGTACGTAAAGTGATGTGGTAAAGACACCTGAGCAAACAGCTTGGACAAAAAAAGTATTACATTTTAATAGCTTACATGAGTCTGTTTTTGATAGAAAAACTTAATTTAAGTATATGTCAATACTAACCCAACTTAAGACTTTACAAAATGTATTTAAGACATTTTCATTTTCATTAAATTGATCCCAGATCCCGCAGATACCATGATCTCTGAAGAGTCTGGCAAAGAGTGAGAAACATACACAACCAAAAAAAAAAAAAAGTTCAATTGAACTGATCAAATCTGATAAATTTTATTTTGGAATTGGTTGCATGATTTTTTTTTCTTTTATGCATGGTAAATTGAGGAATCGATTGAGATATTCAAGGCCTTTTTCCTTCGAGCTGTTTCCAGTGCAAGTTTGGAGCCAGAGCCTGACTTGGCATTGGTTGTTTTGTTTTCCCACCACTAAAGCACCTGCTGCTTGGTTCTAAACTGGTGCCTAACCAAGCACCAACTCCTTGCATGGCCAGAGATAGTGTTTGCCAAGGACCGCTTTTGTCCCTGCCTGCATGGTGGGCAGGGACAAAAACTCCAAGATGTGGGGGCGTTTTTACAAAAGCTTAGCGTAGAAAGGTGAAAGACGCAACCGCCATTTTCATTCGTGACAATGACAATTTAGTTTCTAAATCATAACCGTTTACAACTTTGTTATACAGCTCGAGACCGGGAACCGGACCATGCCTTGGTGTGATAAAATTTAACTGTACCTCCTTGACCGGGAGAAAGATCGTGAACGCTTACGATTCTTGTCTCTGGACAGAGACCGATATTTGCGTCTGTCTCTTGACTGAGACCTGAAAGTCAAGTAAAACAGTTTGTAATTCACCACAGATAAACATATAGATGAAATATAGTGCTTCTTAACCTTACCTGCTGCGACTGCGGCTCAGGCTCCTCCTCTTTGGTGATCTAAGGTGTGCATCATTAAAAATATTGAAACAAGGTTAGGGAAGGGTAACTGTGTTTCATGTCAATAATGAAGAATTTGGGTTGGATCTCTAAAAAGCAGGGGATATATCTGGAAACGTGGTTACACGTTCTTCCTACTCTGTTAAGAGGATAAGCTGCATTCATGAACTGCAGCAAGGCCAGCTTATTCAATTGACAATTTGTCCAAAGAGCACCAATCACGGAGTCAGATTTCCGAGTACAAACCAAATTTCAGAGCTCGATATAAAGACTTGCTTAAGTTACATCAACCTTCATGTCATTTTTGTAAACAGATGTGTTTACAGTGAACTTCTTGATTTTAACATGAAGGTGTGCGCAAAAGTTCTGTGGCTTAAATAAAGAAAACCACAAATGTAAAAGACTTCAGAGTTTAGTAAAGCAGATCCAACTCAAGATGCCTTGATGTCGAGCCTTTGAAATACACCCAGCAATTTTTGCAAGAGAGACTTTTGGTCCAGCCAGTTGTGCTTTAAGTTTTCCATTGAGTTTCCTCTACAAAATACAACTGATGAAAGAAAATTATCAATCTGCTTTAAAAGCTAGATTAATATTAACATAAAAAACTACAAAGAGCAGGATAAAAGCAACTTACTATTTTGGGGGTTTGGACAAGATAGAAATGGCACAAGGAAGCCAGACTGATGGTGAGGGAGGTCGAATTGTAGACAGGAATTGCCACATGATGCAAATGTTGCAGATATGAAGTTGCTTGGTGGCTGGTTGGAGGGGAGAGGGGGGGGTTGTAGATTTTTTCCTGCTTTATTTTGAGGGGGAGTGAAGATTAGAGACTGATGTAACCCAACGGCTGTTCCCGTTGATACAGCAGGTGTGTGGAGAATAGAAAGTGTAAAGACGCCGATTGGTTGAAAATTTCAAGTGGACCGCTGTTGATTGGATAAAGGTCGGAGGAAGTAGAGGAGGATGCTGGGAACTGCATGCTCAGGAACCAAATGGTTGGTGGGACCTGATGACTGGCGGTGGCGCCTGGGTCATGTGACAACACCAGGCTCGCTGGTCAGCCGTCACATGATGCTGAAAGAAGACTAGTTGCCTGACTCAGATGGTGAGAAGCGTGGTGGTGACTCTGCAATGGGGTTCAGTTTTATTAATAAATGGAAACTGAACTCAGAAATAAAGAAATGACACTGTCAAAAACTTTTTTTTTTAATTATGTATTAAAAATGTTTGATAAATGTAATAAAAAACGCCCCATACAGTAATATTGCTCTAGTAGAGCCTTTTTACAAGAAAGGAAACAGTTGGGATGCCTAAATAATACTTAATGAACTTCAATGCAAACTCTCCACTCAAAAATTACTTTTAAATTGAAATTTGTGAGCAAGTGATTCTGAATCTGTACAATAAATTTGTAATCATGGTCATATTCACAAAACATCTTTAAAAGTGAAAACCCCATTTCTATTAAGCAACCAAATCTGAAGCGGCAGTAGGTGTAAATGGTACTTTTCCACAGCTAGTTATAGCGCCTTGCAACAGTATTCACATATTTGGAAAATGCTGGTGAAAATTCTCAGTCATCCAGAAGATGACACTCTTATATTTTTTTCTTCTTTTAAAAATGTTGTGGCCATAGTGGCCTTTATTTGACCGGGAACAGTACAGAAAGGGGGAGAGATTTGGGGGATGACATGCGGCTAAGGTCCATGGAGACGGGCCTCGAATCCGAGACGACAGTGTTGAGGACCGAGGCCTCTGCACAACGCCCCTATCCTATATGCTTAAAGACCCACTCCGATGAAAATCATGTTTTTCTAGGTGTTAACATGTTCTTGTGGCATTTTTCTGATGCTAGAAGACATATCTTGAGAAAATTAAGCTCAAAGTTGTATTTATGGGTATTTCTGCATTCAAACGGCTGTGAATCAGTAGCAGACGTTAAAATGCCGGCTAAAATAGACAGGAGTTGTTACGTCCACTACATATATCTTCAATACTGGCGTCATTTGTGGGTATATGTTTCTATGAGAGAAAAAATAAATAAATAAAAAATCTGAGAAAAAACAAGGGATGAAACCCCACACCAGCTGTCAGCGCGCCCAGCAGCTGAGCGGGAGAGAAAAGGGATAGAGACGGATAAAAACGGCATAATTATAATTTAAAGACCACTGAGAATGTTTAAAAATAGTTCAAAATATGATCGGAGTGGGACTTTAAGAAAAGGCTACTGGACTTCTCTTGTTTCCTGGAGACATTTCACCTCTCACCCCTCAAAAAGAAAGAAGCTTTTTCACTTCTGAACATGGCTGGAAGAAACAGGCATAGAAGTTGCAGTCAGAACAACAACTTCTGCGACTGTTGAAAGAAAGCTATAAGAAGGCCAGTTTCTAGTTTGAGTCAAACGAACAAGCTGCTTTGGATCGATGATTTGAAAACTGAACTTTATGGCCGACATTTGGGGTTTCCAAATCCTGTCCTCGAGGACCGATGTCCTGCAGGTTTTAGATGGGTTCTTGATCCAACACAGCTGATTTAAATGGCAAAATCACCTCCACAACAAGTCTTGAAATTCACCAGAAGCCTGGTAATGAACCTATCCTTGATTCAGATGTGTTGACCCAGGGGAGAGGCACATCGCAACATGTAGGACACCAGCCCTTGAGGTCTGACTTTGGACACCACTGACCACCCTAAACACCACAACCAAAGTGGTAGCAGCATCATAATGTGGGAATGCTTGTTTCAGTCCAGAGATGCAATAGAATTTAGATTCAGTTTAGATCAATGTATATTATTAAGAGTTTGAACTGCTGAGACAAAGCCCAGACATAAATCCAATAGAGCTCTAAGACTTGAAAATGTGTGTCCACAAAAAGCTATGCATCTAGTCTGACTGAACTGAAGCCATTTTCCACATTGCTGGCAAAAATGCCAGTCTCTACACATGGAAAACTAAAAGAGACAACCCTAAAAGTCAGAAAGAAATGCATCTGTTATAACATGATGGTGGCTCTACAAAGTAGTGACTGCATACAAATGCCAAAATCTTACCTGTAAAAAGACTTTCATTTTTCATAATTATGCACTACTCCGTCTATCACATAAAGGTCAAACAAAAAAAACCTGAACTGATGCTTTAATGTGAAACAGTTCAAAGGGTTTGAATACTATTGCAAGGCACTAAATATTTCAGTTAAAGGCCTGGTTTCGCTACAACATCTAAGTCACAAGGTCCAACCTACATTAGACTGTCAAAATAATCAACAATTATTATTAATAAAAAAAAAATATATATATATATACAAAAAAACATTTAATGTGACAGTAGAACAGAACTTCACACAAAGAGCCAAAATGGATTATAGCTGGATTAAAAAACACGATTCAATTTGTGTATAACACTATTAAAGTATTGATAGTAAAATAACGTATAAAATTGGCCAAAGATTTATGAGGCATTAAAAATAAAATTGACCAAATAGTGTCTTTACGCAATGCCAAAATTTGTTTTGTTATAATAATCTGAATTTTAAAACTAACAGTTTTTGGTAAAAAAGAGACCTAGCGAGGCAAATCTGAAGTGGATTTGAGATGAGAGGGAGGATACGTTTTCCCAAAACAAAGACTTAGAAACTCTAAACTGGTTCTGCCAAAGTAATTTATGTGAGCCAGGTTCGTGTTCAAAATGTGCAAATAAAAACAAAAAGGGTTAAAATGAAATATTTTGTAGGACTATTAAAAGAAGTGAAAAGAATACCTGCGTCTGACTTGAGGACTACGACGCCTTAAATCATCTCGGGGGCGTCTGCTCCACGATGGAGGAGGACCGCGGCTCCTCGAGCGCTTTTCCCCAGTCGACAGCTCAACGCGCACGCGGCAGCCACACATGGTTCTAAACAGAATAAGTTAGACATTTCTTTATCCATCCATTCTCACATTTAACTCCAAAACAGGTTTGACTGAAAATGATATTGGTTAAAAAAATATGTTTGGCATTTATTGAGGAAGCAATTAATGAAAAAGCGTTGAATAATTAAGCATCCTTAAAACTATTTAAATTATGTCTTTGTGTAGCCACAATGATGATTTATCACTTTTATAAGATACTTTTCCCTGCTTAAATGATCTATAAATAGGAAGATGAGGGGGGCATAGTCTTCAAAACTGCTAGAAAATTGTTGTACAAGAAGAAAGAAGTTCTCCCCACAGGAGTATGCATTCACAATACTGGGGATTACCTGCCATCCAGTTCTCTTACAGCATCAGATGCATCTCTAGGATCTTCAAACTCTACAAAAGCAAAACCCGGGGGATTCCTGGCCACCCAAACACTTCTTAAAGGACCATAATACCCAAAAGCTCGTTCTAATTCTGTCTTATTCCCATTGTTCCCTAGATTTCCCACATAAACCTTGCAGTCAAGAGGACAGTCTCGATGAAAAGCAGGATCTGAAAGAAACAGAGGAAGAAACAAATAGAAATTTAACACAGTCTGCCTTAACTTCAATATCCTTGCTGAAATAAACCAGTTTAAAATAATTCGTGTAACTTCTGCTTCCAAGATCATACCTCCCATGTCAACAATCAGCTTATTAGTGTCCAATAATCAGATGGTTCTGAAAGAAATGCAGAAAGAAATTGTTAGTCATACACTCAAGGTTTATTCAACTACTTTTTATTCAATTCCATGATTAAAACATAGACAGTTTTTTATTAACTCATTAACTCTGGTGAACTTGATCTAGTGCTGGGCGGTTTGACCAAAAATTGGTATCACGGTTTTTTTTTTAAATTGTGCCGGTTTACAACGTTTTTTTTTTTTTCATTCATCTTAGCTCTGTGCTTTTGGTACAAGTTGGGGATAGCAACTTGGCTAAAGTACTTTCTGCTCAGCATTTCATACCTGGGATCCAGCGTCTTGATCATCTGCTTGAAGCCTTCTTTTTCGACTGTATTAAGCGGGACCATGTCTTTGGCTATGTGGTTGGTGATAGCATTTGTAATTTGTAATCCCTTTAGCAAACGCGTCTTTAAGTGACATTTGGCTCGACTTTTCTTTAGCTTTCTCCATGTTACCTGCTGATGTGGAGGTCGCTGAGCCCGCGGCTGACTTTAATTTAATACTTGATATTCCAAGACGTGTTTGCGGCTAAGGTGCTGGAGCAAATTGCTTGTGTTGCCGCCTTTGGCAAGAATTGTAGTCCGACAGCACTTACATAAAATGGTTGTTTGGGCGACGTCGGATTTTTGGAAACCAAAAAAACTCCAAACAACAGACTCGGCTCCTCTTTTTGGCACAAGTTCTTGTGTGTCATGCTCTACTAATTCTTCAGCAGCATCCATTGTCCCTGTAACGTAACAGCGCAGTGCTGTTTGTTTACCCTCACTCGGCGCTGCTTAGAAGTGCAACATTGTAAAGGGTCCGTCTGAAACAGTGTCGCGCGGCGCAGCGTAACGTTCATTCCGAACGTTGTGTAATTTAATACACCGGTATGGCGGTTTATTAAAAATCCATATCATAACGAAAATATAAACCGGTTTTCGGTTTGAACCGGTTTACCGCCCAGCACTAACTTGATCCTAACATTTGACATCTCTACTGCTTAAACACGGGGAACAAAACTACAAGGAAGGCCTTGTTTTTAATTATAATTATCGAGCATTGACTCACAGGATCCCTCGTCCCATTTATATACATTAGGGAGATATCAGATGATAAGACTATTTGACACATGTGCTCTAATGCAATAATATTGTTAAAACCAACCTCCTTAAAGATTAGCTTCAATTTTGGAGTATTTGACCAAGTGATCATTTAATAAAAATAAAAGGGAGCAAGAATAATATTTTTTACCAACAAACTGCAATTTCACATGATCATACAGTTGCACAACTGAGACCTTTGGCTAAAGTCACTTTTGTTTTTAAGACATTTTATAAAGATCATACTAAAAGATGTTTGAGACGTTTAAATAGAAAATCTACGCTTTTTATTGATAGTTTTTTTAATGTATTTTTTTAGACACGTCCGATCGATATGCGAGTTCTCCTATAGGATATTTACAAAGTCTTTACATGCAGTCTCCTGTGCTCATTTCCTTTGACGTACTAACACTGGAGGTGCAAGTCTCATCAGCAAGAAGTATTTAACGTATGTTGTTGTCTGTCCCTTGTAGTTAAAAGAGTGCTTGAAGGCAGAAATTACTTTTTGTCCAACAGGTTTTCATGAATTGCTTGGAGCATAATGTCCTGCGTGAGCGCTCACAGTTTCAGCCGTTCGTGTAAAAGTCTTTAACTTCATTTGTTTTGGGTCAAATATGAAAATAATGGAATAAAAGCCATTTATCACAGATGTTAAATAACACACTCACTTAACCAAACAAGTACTAATTAGACTGAAAAGAAAAATTCTGGTGTTTTAATCTTCTGTAATTTTGCTTGAATTTAAATTGTTTCTCCATTTAGAAAACTGCAACTTATCTTAGGGACTTTTTATTAAATGAGTGATTTTTCTGGATCAGCTCATCTAAACTTATATTTAGTCTAATTTAAAATTGATTGGAAGGCCCTTTACAATTCCAGCAATGTATAATTTAGCTTCACTGATAACACGTTTAAGCTGTATTTCGCATCTCTTCAAGATCATCTTTGAGACTGTTTTCGATAAATAAATATTTTATAGCCACTCATTCACGTCTCATTTAGGATATTCAGCTAATGCAGGCCTGGGTTAGCATCTATCAGGTTTATTTAGCTGCAATATTCAGCTAACTAAAAACGAACAGCAAGTTCATTTATCGAAGCTAATGCTAACTGCACAAATGCTAACTGAATGAATGAAGCAACTCCCCTTTATCAGCTTGTTCGTTTACAGAATCCAACAGGAAAATTTAAATTGTATCATTTCAAACTTTTAATTTCATATGTTAATACTTTTTGATTTAAATAGTTAAACATCTATGTCGAAATTTCCAAACCAGATAATTTCAACGCTATGCTTAGAGCTAACCATATATTAGCATGTCACAATGAGACAAACATTAACGAATGAGAGCTTCAAACAATGTTTCATGAAATATTGCAGAGATAAACAATGAGAAAACGATGTTGGGAAAAATTCAACTCACCTTTTTT
This sequence comes from Valencia hispanica, assembly GCA_963556495.2. Classification (NCBI taxonomy): domain Eukaryota; kingdom Metazoa; phylum Chordata; class Actinopteri; order Cyprinodontiformes; family Valenciidae; genus Valencia; species Valencia hispanica. The sequence continues at coordinate 12,848,362 of OY747708.1, read as the reverse complement.
TCTAACTAAAGCGCCAGAAAGTATTAACCGCGGATATATCGCCGCCCCTTTACAAGAAGAGGCTGAAACTAGCTTGTTAGCAAGAGCAGCGCAGGAGAAGAGACGGAGCCAGTTCTTCTTCTCTATGTAGTTGGTGAATGTGCAGCAACGCTAGATAACTATACTGCCATCTGCCGTTCGGCAAAGTACAATCCGTAAAGTCAAACAGTGCTTTTTAAAACGTCCGCGGTCCCCAACCTTTTTTTTCGCCACGGACCGGTTTAATATCAGGTAATATTCACACGGACCGGCAGATAAATGCAGCAAAATAAAAAGAAACGACCGGCAAAAATTGGGTTATTTTTAAATTATATATAATGATAAATGAAAATCAAATGTGTGTCCCTAACTTTTATCCGTGACATTGAGCCAACACAACATGAGTGATATCCTCTCCTGTCCAGTCAGCCATGTAGCTGTTTCTCTTTAACGAGACGTTCCGTCTGCAGCAGTTTTAAAACTTCATCGCCTCGTGTTGCCACATTTTAAGCAGAGCGGGGCTCGGTGCATGGGAATCGCCTGTCGCGAAAAAACCAAATTTTAACTAGGACCCTTGGTATTGTCTGCTAAATGTAGCTTTCTTTTTCTTGGAAATCATAAGCTCTTCTGTCTCTTCACGGTACATTTCCTTTTCGTAAAATAAACTTATCAGACCTCTATCTTATTTTATTATTTTGCCAGCTTGTTGGGGTTTTTTTAGCGGTGACGTATCACGTGACCCAGGCAAGCTTTTTGACATGCGTCAAGGTGAGGTTATAGCCGGATATAATGGTGAGAATCCGGTCACTTTTCAAAATAAAACATCGTTTAGACACGGATAATAAATTAAACAGAAACATTGTAAATTATTTATTCTTTCTGTGTGGCCCGGTATCAACTGACCCACGGCCCGGTACAGGTCCGGGCCTTGGGGGGTTGGGGACCTCTGCCTTAAACCATTTCATTTTACAAACGTCAATGTAGCCTATTTTATTGTGATTTAAGGTGATAGAGTAGGACAAGGAATTGCATAAAGATGATGGTCTTTCAAAAATGTTAGAAATAAAAATCTGAAAAGTTGGCTATAGTCTGCATTTGTATTCAACCCTTTTTGCTCTTATGCCCCCAAAATCAAATCCAGTACAACCAACTGCCATCAGAGCTAAGCTAGAGTAAATAATAGGCTACCCACCTAAAGTGAAAGTGTGGCAACAAGGAAGCCATTATTTAAATAATGTGGCAAGAAGTCCTGTTTGCGCTTTGCAGCAAACCATGTAAACAACAAGAAGAAGGCACTTTATTTAGATGAGATCAAAATCAAACTTTTGGCCTACATCCAAATTGCAATGTGTGAAGGGACGCTGCACATGTAACATAGGCTATATACTTATTGTGTTTTTGTTATCTTTTGCTGCTATTTTTTTTAAAGCCAAAAATATTCCTGTTAAAAACAGAATATTTCACAGTTAATTTGTCTTTCTTACGCTCTTAAATTTGCATTTAAACATTTACACAGTAAAGTGCTTGACTAAATAGTAGTCATCAAAAGCTAAAGGTTGACTAACTGTTCAAACATGAGTTGAAGAACTGTATGATTTAAGGTATTCTAGCATTTTTTGTATGAAAGCTACAATGTTCTATGAGAAACTGTCACGAGAACTCCTGAAGATTTTCTTCTCTGACACATCTGTTAGTACAGTTTGTTGTGTAAAAATGAGATGGACCTGAATCATCTCTCTTTCCTCAATGTCAAGCTGACATTTGAAAGCACAGCATAAAAGTCAGACTGTACTAGAGTGTGTTACTTCACAAATTTCTCCTCACGAAGCAAAATCGCAAACTAGAAACACAATCAGAGGACAAATAAAAGGAAAAACAGTTATGTGAAACTATAGATGCTGTCAGAGGTATTTGCCCAACATTCACTGGTGGCCAAATGGGTGCATTAAACTCAACAGTATTTTTGAGAACACCAAGAATCCCCTTTTTATTCAAACCACAAACTGTTTTAAAGCATCTGTGATCATTGTAGAATTTTCCAGTCGATGTTTAGTCAAGGCAAGGCAAGGCAATTTTATTTGTATAGCACACTTTCAACAGCAGGGCAATTCAAGGTGCTTTACATGATTTGGTGATTTAAACAAAAAAAAAACAATGGAAATTAAAAGTAAAAGAAATACACATTACACATGATACACAATAAAGCAAGAGAAAGATTTAAAAAAAGCAAGAGAGCATGAACACATTTCATACATATGACATCAAGTATTTACTTGAAGGCAATTCTAAACAGATGGGTTTTTAGTCTCGATTTAAAGCAGTTCAGAGTTTCAGCAGCTCTACACTCGTCAGGAAGTCTGTTCCAGATAAGGGGAGCATAGAAACTGAAAGCTGCTTCTCCATGTTTAGTTCTGAGTCTGAGGATGTTTAGTAGGCTAGAGTTGGAGGACCTGAGTGGTCTTGGTGGTTGGTACCATGACAACAGGTCTTCAACATATTTTGGTGCTAAGCCATGTAATGATTTATAAACTAGTAGGAGTATTTTGAAGTCTATTCTCTGAGCTACAGGGAGCCAGTGTAAGGACTTTAGAACTGGGGTGATGTGCTCTACTTTCCTGGTTCTAGTGAGGACGCGAGCGACAGCGTTCTGGATCAGCTGCAGCTGTCTGATTGACTTTTTAGGCAGACCTGTGAAGATGCTGTTGCAGTAATCAATCCGACAAAAGATAAACGCATGGATGAGTTTTTCTAGGTCGTGTTGCAACATCAGTCGTTTAATCCTAGAGATGTTCTTCAGGTGATAGAACGCTGACCTTGTGATTGCCTTTATGTGACTCTTGGGATTCAGGTCTGAGTCCATTACTACACCAAGGTTTCGAGCCTGATCAGTAGTTTCTAGCTGTATTAACTGAATCTGTGTGCTGACTCTTGATGGTTCCTCCTTGGGTCCAAAAATAATCACTTCAGTTTTGTTTCTATTCAGCTGGAGAAAGTTATGGCACATCCATCCATTTATTTGGTCGATGCATTGATTTAGGGTTTGAATGGGTTCAGAGTCACCTGGTGACATTGTAATGTAGAGCTGAGTGTCATCCGCGTAGTTATGGTAGCTAATGTTATTGGTTGCTATAATCTTGCCTAGTGGGAGCATGTAGATATTAAATAAGAGGGGCCCCAGGATGGAGCCCTGGGGCACCCCACATGTGATTTCTGTTCGTTCTGATGAAAAGTTTTCTATTGAGCTGTCCCCTAGAGCTGTCCCCTAGAAAACGCTTATTATAGTGGTCTTACTGTGGCTGGATAATTTAGCAGAGATGGTACTTTCAAAGAAAATACAGAAATGGTCAGATAATGCAATATTAATTACAGAGATGTTGGAAATATTTAAACCTTTGCTGATAATTAAGTCCAGAGTGTGTCCTTTATTGTGTGTTGGTTGTTTGACATGCTGGATCAGGCCGAAGTTGTGGAGAGTATCATCTAATGTTTTTGGTTGTCTATCTTGGGGGTTGTCGGTATGGATGTTAAAATCCCCCACAATGATTAGTTGGTCATAGTCGATACATATTACAGAAAGAAGGTCATTGAAATCATTAAAGAAGTTAGAGTTAAGTTTTGGTGGTTTATATAAACTTAGAAAAAAAGCTTTGTTAGGCTCTTTTATCTGGGTGGCTAGGTATTCAAAAGAATCAAACGTGCCCAGAGTTACCTTTTTAAAGTTCAATGAGTTGTGAAAAATGGTGGCTACACCTCCACCTCGTCTGTGCTTTCTGCTCTCGCTTAAGAAATTATAATTTGGAGGAGTAGATTCTATTAATGCAGTTGTTTCGTTATTTTCATCTAGCCAAGTTTCTGATAAAAAAGGGCGCGTAAATTATGCTCAGTGATGAAGGGGGGGGGGGAATTCTGGGAGACGGTAGGGGTGTGGATTTATTGCCCGGTTCCCTCAAATATCAAATATCTGTAATAATCAGTGGGGGGAAGCTCCCAGGCTTATTGACACTAGTCCCAGGCGTTTGGTGTAGTCTAAGTTTAGGTGTTAATTGTGTCCCAAATTTGATTTGCTCATTCAGTCTGTCTGTAAAGTTTCTAAATGGAGACTCATTTGATGTGGCTGAGTCACAGGAAGATGAAGACTTAATCTCTGATGGTTGTTTATCTGTTCGGTCCTGTGGTGTCATCATGTCTTGATGTTTTTGTTCTCTGATATCCATGGGCGCCTCAAGGTCAGCTTTTGGGAGTAAGTGTTTTGCTTTCTGATTTTGATAAGAAAAAATGTTTGCTGCTAACAGTCTTACTCCGGCCTTGTTAAGATAACGTTGGCCTGCTTTGAACAGATGATTAGCACTTCCAAATGCTTTGAAATTATTAATAAATGTGAACGACTTCTCAGCTGATTGTTTCTTCAACCATTTATGGAGCATGCGGAGTCTGCTAAATCTTTCATCATTCCCTTCAGGGACTGGTCCGCTGATGAGGATGTTTACGTTAAGTCCCTCAAGTCTCTGTAGGAGATCAGAAAAGTCTCTCTCCAGAATCTCTGATTGTCTAATCGCGATATCTGCTGATCCAGCGTGAATGACGAGCTTTTCCAAAGCAGGATGTTGGTCCAAGATTTTTGGGATTTTTTCTGATATTTCTCTTACTGTATTTTTGTAGCAGCTATAAACTCTGGTGTTCTTGCTACAAAAAGCCTCAATTCCATTAATTGATCCGTCTTGTATGATAACAATCTTTGTTGGGGGGGCTCTTACTTTGTAATGTGTCCGTTTGATGCGGCTGGGTTTCTCCTGGTGGCTTTGACTGGTCCCGGGGCTGCATCATCTTTCGGGGAACTCAAGGCTGCGAATCTGTTTTTTAGTGGGATTCCAGGTGGAGAAATATCTCTTGTTTTTGTCTGAAACCTCTTTTGTTTACTTTTAGCAGAAGCGGGAGGTCTGGGTAAAGAGCTTTCTCTGTGCCGGAGTTTCTTTGGTTTTTTCTTCCTCGGAGAAAAGGCTGGGGTTGATGATTCCATGCGTTTTAAAGCTGGCCAGTGTTTATTAGAGTGCGGAGTTCTGCTGCTCAGGCGCCTGTAGGGAGTCTCTGTGACACGGTTAGACCGATGTAACACCGGGCTGTTTGTATTCAAAGGTAAAGTTGTGTCGTTTTCATAATTAGCGTGGAGATCAAAATTAATTTCCAGATGACGTAGCTTCGTTTCAATGCCCTCAATTCTGTGGAGCAGTTTTTCAAAATCCTCAGCTGAGCAAAAAGCTATGTTGTTAAGTCCATAAAAAAGTAATCCAAGAAGAGATCCGGACCAAAACAGTAACTCCAGGGGCTGGGTAGATAAAGTAACTAAGAAAAGGTTAAGAAAGAAAACAAGAAAAGCAAACAGAAAATAAAATAAAGTGAACGGATCTGGAGAGAGACAGAGAGCACCTGCTCCTCCTTCAGCAGACATATGTGACATAGTCAGCTGATATAGGACACATTTCATGCTGCTCTCAAAGTGAGGTGGCCCTAAGGCAAAGAAAGCCAATTTTTTGTGTTTTTACAAAGAGCAATAAAAAGTAAAAAAAGAAAAAATCTCAAATCGTGCTTAAATAATCTATATTTAGTGTAGAATCATGCAATTTACATTTAATCTGTCGAAGTATGTACAATTTTAAACTAGATCTCACTATCATCAAGTGTTGGCCATATTCCTGAAAAATAAAAAAAATTATTTTCACTTTAGCCCAAATTATCAGCTTTAAACTATTAACTTCAGCATCATTAGCTGGTGGTACTGTATGGTATAATTTTTATAGAGTGTGCACACCACAGAGAAGCACACATTCCCATAACCTGACAAAGAAGAAAGGAATAGAGAACTCATACAGCTCACCGGTGACAACTTATTGTGCCGCCCTGGGCGGAAAGCCACATTCCTTGTATTAATCACAACTACAGATAAAAAAAGATGTTAAATTACCAGAACAAATGCTCCAGTTTTAAGATAATATGTTAAATATGCTAACAAGTTATTGCTATGTAAATGACTTAACTTGCAAGGAGGTGATATATCTATAGGCTGTTTCAAAATAATAAACAGTGAAGGACCTGAGTTGTGGTATACTGACTTGTACGTGAGGGCAGTCACATATTGTGTCATCTTGTACCGTGTTGTCAGGAATACATCAACAGGCAGCTGCAAAAGTATCCGACATGCCATCCAACCAGTGAGCGAAGGTGATCCCGCGAAAAAAGGATGTCCTGTTGAGACATTAGATAGGATTACTAGCACTCGATAGAGAGTGACAGTGGTGGCATTTTCGGGAGACGAGAGGCTGGGGGGTTGCATTGTGCAATAGCTTGGCAGGTTGAACTTACTCCTTAAAACATAATGTGGGATATGTGCGGCTGGTCTTACACATTCATTGGTTCTGATATCAGGCTACTGCCACATGTGTGCTCCACATACCGAACAATTCCACAACATGCCCATGGTATAAACACATTTTCCAACTCTCCCAAGAGCGCAATAATTGCAATGGGTTTGGCTGTGAGTGGGCCTTCAAATACAATTCTGCTTAGGGCCTCATTCAGCCTCAGGTCAGATGCGTGCACTGCCACCTGACTTGATGGAAACCCAAGGCTCCAATTACTAAAATATCTAGGGTAAGTATGAGTCTTGTGAACTTGGGTCACTCTTTTGACTGATTGATTGTAAAGCTTCCTGATAACAACAATAAACTTGTGGTTTCATCCCCTATGACTTATAGTGCTTAACATAGACATAAGGCAAACTCCCTGTAAGTCAAATCATATAGGCTACACACCCATCGCTGGGTAATGAATGTGTACTAAATTACAATAACTCAGACTCATTCTTCTTGGTGCTTAATTCGGTCCTTAACATTTCATTGTCAGGCAGTCTGTGTTTATAACTGAAATGTCAATTTTAAACTTGTTCTATTAAACTGTTCTTTTCAATATGAGACATATCTTTAATGAAGCATATCAATACATTTACAATAACATACTGTGCCTCTACTAGGTATGCTGTGGTTACTGGTATTAAAGTTAACCAAAATGTACAAAACGTAAAGTATCAAACCTGATGAAAAACACAACATTTAGGATTAGAATATTTTACCACACTAATAAAAAATATTTTTAATGAAATATTGATTTAATGAATAGTATGTTTAATGTTGGCTTAAAGACTCATATTGTAAAAGGTACACTTGCTCTGACAAACAACAATAATCAGAAAACCAATAGAACTGTATCAAAAGTTAGTTCAACAAAGCATTAGGGTAGGGGTATGCACACTCACGCAACCACGTTGTCGCAGCTTGTTTTTTTGTTTTTTTAAGTTGAATAATACAGGATATAGGTCACATTAAAGGTGGAAAAATTTTGAACAGATTATTTTAAAAAATAGTTCATTAACAGGGATGTGCAATCCACTGTGCCTTCCGAACTGTTTGGATTACATCAGTGTTATTTACTCACTATTTAAAGTTTAAAAAGTAATTTTCTTTTCAAATGTGCTCCTGCCTCTTGTATTAACACATCCAATCGTTATCAGTAACAAGCCCTAATTTTCTGCATACCAGTTATTTAATTTTAATGTTTTGATCTGTTAATATTGTTAGGTTTTTAAACTCATGGGTTAAACCCATGACAGCCAACTTGACCCTAAATGATATAACACGGAAAACATCTGCCAGCATTTTAGCAATTACATAAGAGCATCGGTAAGTCAACACACTGGGTTATTGCTCAACAGGAGAAAACAGCACCAACGACCCCTCGGAAGGTGGGCGGGCAGAAACGGTTTGTACGCTTCCTGTTCAAAGGCACATTCATGAAGAAGTGTGACACTGTGGAAGGAGAGAGCAACTGAAGTTTTAGCAGGTCTCTGGCTGTAGATCTACTGTGACACCTCATTCCTCACATGGAAAAGTAAAACACAACACAAAGAAAGATGAGTGCAGCCTCAACGTGACAGAGCACTTGCGTAAAGCTGTTATTTACTCAAAACCAAACATCTGATTTGTTCAGCAATTATTCTATTTAATAAATAAGAATAAATCAGTGTTTAAATTATTTATCAAACATGTTCCTCCTAACTAGAGTTTTGACACACTGTAAAGCTATGCTTATATTACCAGTGATAGTGAGAAAAGGAGGAAATGATAATAAAGTCTTGTTATTACTCCAAATAAGGAAATGTGTCATATGTTATGAGCTGAGCATGGGGACATACAGTCAGTTTTCAGTTTATCCGTCTACAAAGCTATTTATAGCTGTATTTCTAGGAGGTTTCCAGTGAATTGTATCAAGCTGACAGACCCGCCTATCAAATAGTCCACATCATCAACATCTGAGCAGGCTAAATACAGATAGAAATCTGAATACAGTGGCTTGCAAAAGTATTCGCCCCGTTGAACTTTTCCACATTTTGTCACATTACAGCCACAAACATGAATCAATTTTATTGGAATTCCACGTGAAAGACCAATACAAAGTGGTGTACACGTGAGAAGTGGAACGAAAATCATACATGATTCCAAACATTTTTTACAAATAAATAACTGAAAAGTGGGGTGTGCGTAATTATTCAGCCCCCTTTGGTCTGAGTGCAATCAGTTGCCCATAGACATTGCCTGATGAGTGCTAATGACTAAATAGAGTGCATCTGTGTGTAATCTAATGTCAGTACAAATACAGCTGCCCTGTGACGGCCTCAGTGGTTGTCTAAGAGAACGTTGGGAGCAACAACACCATGAAGTCCAAAGAACACACCAGACAGGTCAGGGATAAAGTTATTGAGAAATTTAAAGCAGGCTTAGGCTACAAAAAGATTTCCCAAGCCTTGGACATCCCACGGAGCGCTGTTCAAGCGATCATTCAGAAATGGAAGGAGTATGGCACAACTGTAAACCTACCAAGACAAGGCCGTCCACCTAAACTCACAGGCCGAACAAGGAGAGCGCTGATCAGAAATGCAGCCAAGAGGCCCGTGGTGACTCTGGACGAGCTGCAGAGATCTATGGAGCCAAATACAGGGCAATCTTGGAAGAAAACCTCTTGGAGTCTGCAAAAGACTTGTGACTGGGGTGGAGGTTCACCTTCCAGCAGGACAACGACCCTAAACATAAAGCCAGGGCAACAATGGAATGCTTTAAAACAAAACATATCCATGTGTTCGAATGGCCCGGTCAAAGTAAAGATCTAAATCCAATCGAGAATATGTGGCAAGATCTGAAAACTGCTGTTCACAAATGCTGTCCATCTAATCTGACTGAGCTGGACCTGTTTTGCAAAGAAGAATGGGCAAGAATTTCAGTCTCTAGATGTGCAAAGCTGGTAGAGACATACCCTAAAAGACTGGCAGCTGGAATTGCAGCAAAAGGTGGTTCTACAAAGTATTGACTCAGGGGGCTGAATAATTAAGCACAACCCCACTTTTCAGTTATTTATTTGTAAAAAATGTTTGGAATTCCAATAAAATTGATTCATGCTTGTGGCTGTAATGTGACAAAATTTGAAAAAGTTCAAGGGGGCCGAATACTTTTGCAAGCCACTGTATATCCTAACCGTATTGCCATTTAAAACTTATTTTGCAGCTGCACTACAGATAAAACAAAAGTACAGGCAATTTGTGTGACATCAAGAGACGTGCGGTGCTAAAAAGGGATAAGTCTCTCCTGGACTCCAAGTAAAGCTGCAAGTGTTTCCTGCTTTCTGATTTTCTAAATGAAGTTAGAAATAAATCATATTCTATATAAAATATTAGGGGCATGTTCAGAGAAATCATGCTTTTTCTTTTAAACTATATGCGCACAGATTTATGCTTCATAGAAATTCAGCTATATGGCAACAAATGAAAAACTTGTACTCAAATAGGAAAATGTAAAATGCCTTTTAAATAAGATATCAGTGAATTTATTTAATATATACACAAAAGTATACATTGCAGAGCTTTTTAAAACTCTTTAATCTTTATGCATTTTTTCATTGTACAACCAGAAACTTGAGCACAATCACACGGAGTTTATGTAACTGGAAAATGATGTAGGGTTTTTAAAGCCTGTCTAAAAGTGTGAATCTTAAAAGTGTGGTGTGCATTTCAAATCAATCGACGTAAGTCATCACTTTTTCTGCAAATTACAGCTGCAGGTCTCTTGAGTACGTCTCTACAAGCTTTGCACATCTAGAAACTAGGCAGTGGAAACATGTAATTATCCATCTGTACCCATCCATCCTCTGCAGGGTTGCGGGGGAAATGGTGCCAATCTCCTGCAGTCACGGGGTGGGTACACCGTGGACAGGTCGCCAGTCCACTGCAGGGCAACACAGAGACATACAGGACAAACAACCATGCAAGCACACACGCATACCTAAGGGCAATTTAGAGAGACCAATTCACCTAACAGTCAAGTTTTTGGACCGTGGGAGGAAGCCGGAGTACCCATGGAGAACCCACACATGGAGGGAGGGAGAAGTTGCAAACTCCATGCAAAATGCCCAGGATTCGAACCCAGGACCTCTTCATGCAGTCCTACCGACTGCGCCACTGTGCAGATTTTATTGCTGTAATGTTTTATATTGTGTGTTTTACTGTTAAATTTTTATTGATGTACAGCGCTTTGTCTGAAAGTGCTTTATACATACAGTTATTATCATTATTATTACGTTTTAATCCACCGAATTTCCTTGATTTCACTCTGAAAAGCACCTTGTCCCTAGTGAAGAAGACTGACCCCATAGAATGATGTCGCCACCATCATGTTTCACCGTTGGGATAGGTGTTGGTTTTTCCTCGACTGATAACATTGTGTGTGTATGCCAGAAAGTTCAATTTTATTCTCATTGGACCAGAGCACGTTTGCTGTGTCCCCTAGATGGCTTGTGGCAAACTACCTTGTTTGACTTCCTTTCAACATTTGATTGTTCTTGCTACTTTCCCACAAAGTGTATGACTAATAGTTATCCTATCGACAGATTTGTTTATTCATTGCCAAGAGCCTCTAGGCTGCTTCTCTGATTAATGCTCATCTTGCCCGACCATGTTTTTGTAGGTTTGCATTTCTGCCATACTCTTTCCATTTATTTGATATTGGATGAAACGGTGCTCTGTAAGATGTTCAAAGCTCTTTTCTCACCTTCTTAACTTCTACACAAGTTTCTCACTGACCTGTTGTGTTCCTTGGACTTCATGATGCCCTTTGTTCACTGATGTTCTCTAACAAAACCTCTAAAACCTGCAATTGTTATTTTATTTGGGGGCATCAAAATAAATGGGGGCTCAATGCAAATGCACACACACACAGACACACACATATACATATATATATATATATATATATATATATATATATATATATATATATATATATATATATATATATATATATATATATATATATATATATATATATATATATGTATATATATATATATATATATATATATATATATATATATATATATATATATATATATGCTACAAACGTTGCAAACTTTTGTGTGAAATCGTTTAATCTATGTTGTATGCAATCTACAGGCATTCAGTTTTGAGAACTTTGTAATATTATCAATGAAGTATTGATTGAAGTATTGATTCTTTTATAACTTTTTGTAGATTACTGCTATCAACAAAAACTACAAAAAGCATCATACATCTCAAAACCCCCTTCCTTGTATAGCCTAAGGAATATAGAAGGAAGGCAGACCAATATAATACAGCAATATTAACTTTAAGCTGAGATGATAAATTGCCCCCCGCCCCCCTTAATTTGCTTTCAACATTTTCTCTGTTATCTATTTCGGATTCTTGGCAGACAGACGTAACAAGCTCTCTTTTCTCAGGGTAAAAGTTCAGGGATAAAAGGGATCGCTAGGGAGATTACTCCCATGTACGTAACATGGACGCCTGGAACACAAACAAAGAGCATTATGCTGCTCAGCTTTATTTCAGTCAGAGCGTACAGCTTCTCAGACACTCTGTCCACCTTTTTAGCTTTCATATCTTTAAAAAGAGAGGAGTTAAGGCTAAATTTATTTTCTTAGCAAACATCCTCCAACTGCCATGAGGTCTCCTTGTTGCTGTTTAAAGAAAACATCTTTTTTTTCATACATCCACTCAGGGCAGTGTTTTTCAATCAGATTAGTACAGCACATTCTGTTCTGTTTCACTTCCTGATGACTGTGCACAGCCTCTATCCCTGAATGAACTTACCCGCATGCTTCTGGTTACAGCAAGGCACCCATTCAGACAGATAAATACGCTTGCAAATAGCCTGTCAGATTTCAGGATCTTGTACAATAATTGGGAAATGTGTCGACTAATTATAATTTAATTAAAGCTACATTGCTTATTTATTAAGACCTGAAAGCACATACACAGAAAGAATATGGTGAAAAGTCACAAATAAAATATAAATCTTTATTTGCTGTATGTAAATAAAACAAGCAGGTTTAATCTATCATAATTTACTCTGCCTGTGTCCTTCCATGCTTCTGATCTCCGCTTGAACAGAAACAAGATCCCCTTAGTGCTTCAGGAAAGAATAACAACATTTCAAGCCACGTGTTTCTTTTGAAATCTAACCATGCATGACAGTCTGACTCAGGTCAGAAAAGTTTATTTGACCTCCTCTTAAACAGTAAGACCAAGGGAGGTGCCAACAAAGCTACTGGGGCACAGGAGGTCAAGAGTTAGGGCAGAACTCATTTGCCTCTGCTCAACACATCAGCTTGCTGTCTTCAGAATATCTCTTCTAATTAAACATGTATCTATTTTTAATAGCTGCAGAAAGGTGATGATGAGTGGAGGTTGTGGTTGTTTTTCTAGATCACAAGGCCACGGCAGTTCTGTTTCTGTGCTATTTTTTTCCTTTTTTTGAATAAAATGTTCTAAAACAAGTGTGTGTGAAAGCTGCTTTCTTCTGTTAACCAGATGGTCGGAGGATTACTCAGCTAGTTGACAACATCCCTGTGTGTTTGCAGAATCAGGTTGACAAGCGTTATGCCACCTTCATAATTAACAGGATCATAATGTTCTTCCCAATAGCTCCTTGTTGTCAGCCGGTCGTGTCGTCAACAGTTTCTCCCAGATGCCTGGTTCCAGGATTCACTCACCGGAAACCTGCTCTAAACTGTTTGAGGTTCCCATTTTGTGTCTTATAAAAAAAATCATGATTAGCTTCTTGATAAAGATATGCTCAAAAAAAGCGAAACCATACTTTCTTATCTTCTGTAAAACATTTTATTGTAAAAATATGCATTATAATAAGAAACTCCATAAAAAAGTCAGTATCTTGCACTAACATACTAACACCAGAATCATTAAAGACACAAACGCATTAAAGCATTGTCAAAACAAAAATACCATAATATTTTGTGGGAATTTAATTTGTTTTTACAGAAATTCATTTAAGATATCTGGCCTCAGTTCTAAACATTCTTATAAGCATCACAAACAATAATATCAAATCATTTTTATTTAAATAAACTACCAAAGTGGTTCATCAACAAGCAGATGGAGTTGTTAAGGAATATCATGGGGACACTAGAGACTCCTCACACTGACTTTAAAAACAGAAAACTCTGGATGTATTTCTATGTAATTCTGCTCAATTTTAATACATTTATAAAACTGCATTAAAAGCCTGCAGTTGTAAGAAGTTTGGGTCAAATAAATCCACTTTTTCAACTTTTTCAACACAATCTTATTTAAATTTACACATATTTAACTACATGTGATAACAAGCTTTTAGAGAATATTTCCGAGAAGGTCAAAGTATTAGGGTTGACCAACATGAGCCCTACATAACAAATTTCTCATAATAGATGACTAATTTCACACACCACACTTTCCATTCTACAAATGTTAAAATCAAATTATTTATAAAGCACATTTAAAACTTCACTCGTAGGACCAAAGTGAAACAACAAGGTGAAACAATCACTATTGGGTAGTAATTATATTTACTTGAGCAACCTTTTGGAAAAGAAAATACTTTTACAGTGTAGTTTTACTACACTGTATTTTTATTTTTACTTCAGTAATATAATATTATGAAGTATTGCTACTTTTACTTGAATAATATTTCTGAATACCCATTGTGAGTGACATCACTGAATGAAGAACAAACATGTTTTAACAGAAAATTGCATCAGACATAGAAACACATCTATAGATAATGTTGAAGTGAGACTTATTGTTTTAACACTTAGTTGTTCTAAAGCTGTTTTCTATCTATGGGGTCTGTTGTGCCATTTGGAGGTTAAGAAGACCAGGTAAACAATAATAAATGTTGTCACTGGAAGTACTTTACCCTGTTCTAACATATAAAGTATATACATTACATACTGTTAGTTTCATAAGTTTTATATAGAAAAACAATTTGAAAAAGTGTTTCATCTGCTGAGTTTGTCATTTTGCATTCAAATTATTTATTTGTATACCTTTTTCTTCATTTTAGTCTTTAAAATGCCAGAATTGACACGTAAATTTATATTTTTGTCTGCTTGATTACATCATTTCAAAAATATTAAATCTGATGTTATGATCAGTTACTAAGTACTCAAGTAGGCATTTTTACGAAATACTTTTCCCCCCTTACTTGAGTCATTTCTTGGACCGCAACTTTTTATTCTTTACTAGTAGTGCTACTTTAATATGGGTACAGTTTTTGGGTACTCTACCACCCTCTGGAAAAAAACTAAAAAAACACATATCACAAAAACAACTATATAATGATGAAACAAGATGGACATTATTAAGCAATAGAAGGAAAGTTAAAAATAAATTTTTACTGCATAATAAAGCAGACTTTCCTTGGCACATCGTAATTACTTTTGAAATGTTATTTTCAACCAGCCATAGATGAGATGAATAAATAATAATACACCTTTAGTTACTAAATTTCTCTATGCAAGAACCTCCAGCACATATTTTCTCTTTTATATGATATAGTCTTTCAGAGTAAGAAGGTTCTAAGGTTTTAAAGAAAACACAAAATCTTTATCAACAACGGAAAAGCCTAACCAGGCGTGTCTAAAGTCAGTCCTCAAGGGCCGGTATCCTGCACATTTTAGTTCTTTCCATGGTTCAACACAGCTGAATAAAATGATGGGTCATCGGGAGGCCTGTGCAAAACTTTGACATTTTGAGGAGGTAGTTGGACCATTTGAATCCCCTGTGTTGGAGCAGCGACACATCTAAAACTGGCCGGACACGAGCCCTTGGGGACTGGAGCTGAACACCCATGGTCTAATTGGTGTATTAGGACCCATTTTCTTTATTGTGATTACTTATACTTTAAATGCTTCATATTACTTTATGAGACTTATTGCTTTAAATGCTTATTTTTTTAGTACTTTTCACTCAGAACAACAAAAAAAAGCTTGTGCCAGAGTAAGTAACATGCGAAGTACCTTAACCTACACTCATGTTGAAGCCTTTCTTACAGTATCTCATCTTTCACATAAACCTAAAAGATTTCAAAAACCACCAAACAGTTTTGTTTTTAACTTTTAGGTCATACTTATAACACCAAGTATGCATGCATAATTGCAAACTTTTTGATGATGTTTCATAACCTAGGTTCCCACTTAGTGTGTGCTTTTATTGCACGCTATTTATTACAGCTGATTCAATGTACCGTAAACAATTCAGCTTAGAATTTAAAATAAGACTACCAGGAAACTGCAAGAACATTTATGTGTCAGGGGAGATTCCTTTAGGTTTGTCTGTTATAATTCTTTTTTGTTGTGTTTCTTTACCAAGCAACACATGGTTACTGCTTGACTTAAAGACTGTACCTTTAAGACTTTATGGCCTTAATATTTGTATGTAAATAACTGCAGAGTTTCCTTGGACGGACTGTATAAACTTAGAACTTTGGGAAGTTAGGTAAAATCCACCTATGTCTGAATGCATCTATAGATTATATATTTATTAAAATGTTATTTATTACTGAAATGTAATAAATACACCCCTCCCACCACAAACACTTTAATGACTATTTAGTATGTTTTTATTAATACTGATAGTTTCAAATGAATTTGAAACTATCTTCTTAAAAATGTTCTTTACCACTAAAAAGCATTGCTTCAATTAATTTTTTTAAATACTTTTTTAGTCTTTATATTACAACTAACTAGCATGAACAGCACCTCAGTCATACTGATGTCACAGATTTAAAGTTATTTTCTTTTCCCCCCTCTCTTTAAAACCCAAAACAGTTGCCATACAGCTAATAATAATTATTTATACCTTTTTAGATCGATATCAGGCTAATAACATTACAAAACAAATTCTTGGATAATGTCTAATAACTTAAGTTGATACTCTATGTTGTGTATTATAGTCAGTTTTTAGGGGTGCTTTGCTCATACTGTGAATTATTCATCACTTTATTTACGCTATACTTTTGAATTTAATGAATATTTACATTTATTTGATGCTTAGCTACAAATATGTTGACTGTGGTCTTGTAAGTTACAGATATTCACAACTGCTGAAAAACTGGTTTTCTCTTTTTGCTCCTGTGAAAGTAACTTCACAACAGTGGCAAGATTTTCTTAACAGATTTGACTTGTAAAACAAGGTGATAAAATATTAAACATTAAACTTCTCAACATTATGAAAGGGAATCTCATATGATGGCTCCTGAACAAGGCCTAAATATGTTCAGACTGTTCTGTAATCATACGAGAAATAAATTAAAAGCATTGTAAACAAATTGCACACAAAGTAGAAATACATCCAGACTCATCACTAGATGTATAAGCATAATGCATGCTTTTACTTCTGTAATACTGAAGATGCTAAAGGATACATACAGGTTAGCTTGTTTGCATGAATTGAGTCAAGGACTTCCCCTCAAGAGAAATTAAAGTTTAACTTTCTTCCATAGAAACCACCAATACGGTTTGTTGTAGGACAATAAAGCACATCTGTATAGATACAAGTGATGTCAGCAATTAAATAAATGTTCAAATGTGCCATAAATTTGAACATGTAAACAATATACAGTCTATAGCATAATCTGATAATAGAAAGAAATACAATTAAGAATCTTAAATATAGTGTAATTAAATAAAGATATTGGATACAAATGCTGAGATATTGTAAAGTAAAGTAAACGTAAAGTCAAAGGTCATCCTTTGATTATTATTAACACAAGTGATGCATACATATTTATATCTCTTTGAAGCTGGAAACCAAGATAAGGAAACAGTTTAGCATGTCTCCTCTCCAGAGAAATGAAAATTTAATTTGCTATGCATATCAGCCTACAGTGTAGTTATATTTTGGGATATTAATCACAATTGCAAAGAAACAAGTCACATCAGCTATTACATAGCTATTAAGATGATTTATGATCTTAAATGTAGGGTGATAATACAACCTTCTGAGGCAAAATTACTGACTTGAGTTACTTTTAACCAGGGTTATCACTTGATTAGTATTATAAGTAATGCATTAATCGTTTTACCTTTTAAAGCTAAAGATAGCAATAGTTGAAATGATAGTTCAATTGGTATCAAATAGCCATCAATATCATTATATTTTGATATTGAAGCACCTTTGTAAAGAAGCAATGGATTTCTTTCTATGAATTTTAAAATGTGCTTTAAATTAAACATATTAGGTATACAGGCTTATAATAGTTTACCAAATCTATTTTCTTGGGGCTCATACCTAGAGCATGTCTTCTGCACCCCAAAAAAAGTTTAACAAAACATTACAAATTTTTAACAGCAAAGTGACTAAATATTCACATTAAAATTTAAGTAAAAAAATGTATGACTACTTGGAATTAAAATATGAAGGAAAGGCCAAAAAGTTTACATAGTAGACTGCTGTTTTTGCTAAGGAGATGGCTTTCCTAGATCAGTTTAGTTAAAAAATACACTTCATGTTACACATAGGCCTACACGTCCAAACTTGGAAGCAATAAAATGTCTATTTCAACCTTAAAAGTTGTACTAAGGAAGATTAGAAACTAGTAATTTAGATTACAAACGCAAAGCAGACAATATCATTATTCTCACAAGTGTTATTCAATTGTTTCAATTTTCCATGTGACTTTTTTAGGTATTGGACAGTAGGTAATTTTGGATAAGTATATAAAAAAAATGCTGGAGTTGCCAGTAAGTTGTTTTAAGACACATTTTTTCTGTGATATGTTTGGAAGGCACTGATCAATATCATGCGAAAATCTAAAGAAAAATATCTTAATTGTCTGCAACAATTTATAGACATTTTGGTCAGAAATGTAGCCTATTTGTATGCAGATCTTCCGCCCAAATATGCCATTGTGTAGAAACGCCCCTGGTTAAAATAATGACTTTTACTTTCAAGCTCTGGATCCAACCTCCTGGCAGGGAATGGGTGTACCACTGTATTTTGGGAACTTAATCAGACAGGAAAGTAAGTTTCTGCTTTAAGTTACAGGTTTAATACAATTGTTGTCTTTCTTTCTGACGTGCAAATCTCAATGCAATACTTCGTATATGGACCTTAAATATCCAATAAAGGCAGTTTTTAAAGTATTTCATTTGACGTAAATATGATTTTGCTTAAGTTGTCTTGCTGATATTTTCCTCTAGTTTTATGTTATGCGTGGACGCTGCGTATTTCACCGCTGCAGCCCGAGGGCACTAAATTATTGCCGACTTATTTTGTAAAAACAAACTACACATACTATAACAAATAAATGACGATATTGAATTAAAGTAGCATTCCCCCCCTCCCCCCCCAGCATTTCCTGGCGGAAACACGGTAGCTGTTACTTTAAAAGCAAAGAGAAAACACGATAGATAAGACAAAAAGGCGGGGGTTTTTACCGTCCCTCTCAGACACCGTAATCCGTCAAAGCGAGCGTCTTATCGGGCTGTGAGGTGTACATTTATTTCGGTGCTTAAACATCCCCGTGTATGAGTGCAGGCAGGCAGGCAGGCGCTGTGTTGTTGATATGTGTTGTCAGCTGAGCAGCGAGAGAGAGAGAGAGAGAGAGAGAGAGAGAGAGAGAGGACAGTCTGCTGCGGAACAGGCTGTTCCCGGCCTGGCACGGAATGGGTTACAGGTCAGGGTGTCTATTGGAACACAGTGTTCTCATCAGCAGCGGCAGCGGTACAGCTACAGTACAGCCGGAACATTGTGTTACTTTGTGGCTGCTTTCCAAGACCTGCCCGTAATTTTACACTAAACACCCTCCCACAACTCTACACGTTTCTCACCCCCCCCTACACACACTTTTTTCTACCCCCCTCCCCCTCTCTCTCCCTCTCTCTCGCTCTCTCTCGCTCGCTCTCTCTCTGTCAATTTTTGCGACTCCGTGCGCCTCTGTGTCTCTCTATAGTGTCTCCACAGTGTCATTTTGAAGTCAGACAGAGCTGCATGTGGGGACTACACCGGCACATCCAGTCGTCATCAAGTGAGGACAGGAAAGAAAGAAAAAGAGGGGAGTAGGGGTAACAAAAAGAAAGAGAAAAGAGCGCTACCTTGTAACCACATGGTCAGAACACTTAGTACCCAGCTGGATTTAAGATAAGAAGAAGAAGAAGCGCAGACTTGAATTAATAGAGGGAGAAGACGCGTTCAGCTGCAGCGACCGGGAACATTTTTATACATATATACATAAGAGGCGAATCACAAGTCAATGTAAGTCTGATTTTTCCCCATATTTATTTACTCTGTTGCAAGTAAAACTTGGATCAAGAAGTTGTTTTCAAGCCTACCGGCTTTTCTGTTATTCACGCCTGGCAGGAGTGAATAGACACTTGTTATGCGCAATTATTTTACTTAAATCACACGCAAAATAATAAAAAAGTGAGATAGATCTAATAAATTTTAGGGTTGATGCTAGATTGTTATTTTTTTTTGCATGCGTCTATGGTTCTGTGGGTCCCAGAGGAGGAGGATGATGATGATGAGAACATCCAGAATCCCGGCAGGCTTAGGTGTCTTCTCCATAAATTACAGGTTTCATAGCTACTTCTTAGAATTATGACATTAACTCCGGTACATCGTGTGCTTCATTTTTTTTAAAGCCACGATGCCTATTACAGGGCATGACACAAGTTCTCTGAGTAACTCTAAATTTATGGCTTTTATACATTCAGGAATAAAAGGAATGAAAGGAGTAAAAGTAGAGGCACCGTTTTTTCTTTCACTATTTTTGACTTTAATAATGGGCAAATAGTTAATTGAAATTATACAAATACATCAGTATAGAGTGTTTATGTCATTTCAGTCGCTAAAAGTTGAAAACAAACTGAGGTATACTTTCCTTTGAAAAATCTTTCACAGAATTTTTCCACTGTTGCAACATTCCCAAAAAGTGACCTTTGTGAACTTGACTTTACAACCCTTTCATGCTTAATTGTAACTGGTTGAAGAGAGAAAGGGTAACAAGACTCTAACTGTGCTTTGGGATGTTGGTGTACAGGTTTATCATACACAGTGTCCTCACTTGTTTAGGTATGAATCAGCAGCTGAGTACGGATGTGAGACAGAATGTACAGATACACTGTGTGCGCCTCTGGATGTGCTCTTTGGCTCATTGTGTTCTGTTCCCGCATTCCTCCGCAGCGTATCTTAGTTTTTGGTACATGAAGTCTATACTTGCCATCTTATCTGTATCGTAACCATATTCACACCCTGTTTATTTTAGCGTCTCACACTTGATTATTTTTCATTCAGCACATGGAAACCGAAGCAGACAAAAAGATCAAAATGGATGAAATTGGAAACTTTTACTTATACTTTAGAAAAATGTCAGTTATTTAGAATGCTTGTTGTTTTTGTGGTTCAGATTATGCACAGGCATAGCCAAAATGTACGTGCACGTTTAGTTTAACAATTTTAAACTGGAGGTTTTTGCACCCCCCCAAAAAAGATTTGAAGCTGGATCGCACGTGAGGGGGTCTTCGATTGGCAAGCGCTGTCAGGCTTCGCCAGCGAGAACTGTGAATAGAAGGAACATTGTGTTCAGACACAAACACACACACAAAGACAGACACACGCATAAGTTAAATCTAAGATCAAATCCATAAAATTTATAAGTCCATAAAAGGGTTTTGCGGCTGATGGAGGGAACATTTTGTACTCTTCTTGCAGATAAACACTTTATTTATGAGAGAGGCACAAAAAGTGAAGGAGTAGAGTGAAGGGATGCCAGTGAAGCAGGTCTTGATGGTTTCAACCTGTGGGTTGAGGAGTGCAGAACTTGTCATGGTCAGTTTACAAGAATCGTTCCAAATTTTGATCAGTGTTTAGAAAAGTAATCTCTCATGCTGCTGAGGTTTAGTATTGATATAATCATAATAATACTAATAATTTAAATGAACATTATGAAGATAATCCCTGCAAAAAAACACCCAAAACATTTATTCAATGAGATGTAAAGCAAATGAGGTTTAAAAAACTGATGCAGTTCATTAAAGCTGCTGTTCAAGTCACCCTGCAGATATTAACTGGCCGCTGAACTGCTATCAATGCATAGGCCATCCTCTTCCTAATGCTACCACCGGCAGACATTTTAGCCAAGAATTTACTTGCTTCAGTAAACTAGGTGTGAATTTTAAGTGTTTAATTAGGGAAAACAGAAAAGCAAATGCCCATAATCTGTTTTAACTTGAACAAGAGTGAAAAAGTCATATTTTCTTTCCTAAGAAGAGAAAATCTCTAATCTTTGTTTAATGAAGTTCACGAATTAATCGAACATTTAGCATTTATATAGGAGTCATTTTCAATGTGTAAAGAGCAATTTATAATTCAGGAATCAAGTATTTAAGTCCCAAATTTTCCTTGCTACAGTTGAATATTATTTTGAAACAGAAATACTTTATCTGCTCTTCAGTTTTCAGAAGAGCTTATTTGGTCAAAAATACCCTTTAACACGTATTCCTACACACTCTTTATACTCTTGTATCAGAGGATAAGCTAGAACAGATTCTTGAGGATGCAATCCTAAATTTAAACTGATTATTGTAAAGGTGGCTTTAAAAAATATCACTCCCTAACAAGGCAAAAGTACTCATTCTTCTGTCAGAAGTAGAGTATCTCATTGTGATTTTTTTTTACTTCCTAAATTCTGTCAAAATCTGCAAATGTTAATATATCAGCTACTTCAATCACCCAATAGTGCTTGCCAAAATGCTTTAACATGACAGTGTTGCTTTTCCATTGTCTTTATGCCAAACCAAGATAATTGCATCAAAGAGGACTTAGAAGTTAGGATTGATTTTGGAAAGTGGAAAATAATTGCTGATGAGTTGAAAGAGTCCACTTGTGGCAGATTTAAAAGCAACATGTCATTACAACTTTTATGGGTTTGGCAAACTTCTGTTTTCTTTCTTTCCTTCCACATGGATGTGTGAGATGTTGGCAACAGTCTGTCGGACTGCATACTGCACGTTTTTTCATACAGATCTGTTTCCTCATCAAGTGTTACATCACTGCAAGTGTCAAATACTTCTGTAATTTTTGATACCTCTCATGTAGTTTTATAGCTGGAGATGCTTTTTTGCTACTGCTGGTGTAAAGGCAGCTGTGTACGTTGGAGAAAGCCTCCATGATACATGGTTTTGTTTAGAAGTAGGAAACCATTTTAATGGAGTGGCAGTCAGAACATCAGGATGTTTTGTACAAAAAAGTTTGTAAACTACAACATTTGAATTTGTTCGCTTCTTCTTAGACAATCACATTTTTCACAATCAAAAGGAAAACAGTAGTAGTAGAAACATTTAATTCAAATTTTTATTTTATTATTACTGAAATTAAGCCATTTAGAGTAGGCTGTCTTTGCAGAGCTCTTGTCTTTCTTTATTTGCTGTTTAAAAAAGACTAATAAAAATAGCACTATAAATAATAATCTAGTTTATTCCATAAGATTGTGTTTTTGGCATTCAATATACCATTCTTATTCAGTGTAAGTCCTATTAATTTGAAAAACAAAGTTTTAACATCTCTTAAAGTTATAAATATACAAACTTTAAATGGAATACTCACTATCCATGAGTAATTAAGTATTTCTGCTATAGTCTTGTTAGTAAAGTGTGTTTGGTATTTATTCTAGCATCTTCTTTACTAAGATGTTGGTAATATTCAGATTTATAAACACAACTAGTAAATCCAAACAGGTATCCAGGAAAACAAATTTCCTGCTTGTCAGTTAATTTAGAACTATTTTTCTATGCAATAAATGCTAGTACCTTAAAAATACTGCAGCTACATACCTAAATTAACATCCATTGAACACTAACAGCATATGACTGATAGACAGAGGGACTTTTATAATTCTGTCTGTTGATAACAGAGACAACAAAAATATTTTCATAAACTACTGAACACACTCACCAGAACAATTACCATCAACCTAACAGTTGCAATATGGATGTAGCAATAAAAATATCCAAAAGAATCCCTCGACCGGTAAACCTCATTGAAGTTTCAAACCACCGCTTTTCTAGCTTCTTGTAGCTGGTTGCTTTGCTGCACCAATAACAACTGCTGTAACACAAACAGGAACAGTACATCTTATTCCTGGTATAGTAGTAAACTGGAAACAGAAACTTAACTTGTTATTATAGATATACATATTTTAAATGGAATCCTGATTAGGTTTCGGTAATTACATTACAGCCACTATGGCTTTACCAAAGTGCATCTGCCATTTATTCTAGTGTTTTTTAATTATAATGTTGGTTAAATAAATACAAATGGCTGTATGAAAGTTGGAAAATACATCCCAACAGTGTATGACATACAGGAAATCAACTCAGTTTCTGTGAGTAAATTCATAACTGATATTCTGTGCAATAAATACAAAACGTTTCGTCTACAAACATTTATAAATGACTGATATGAATAATTAACCTCACTAACACCCATTGAATATGCATAAAACCCAATTTTGCAAACTTGGAGGCTCTGTTTTCAATCAATTAAGTTTTCAAATCCCCCTTTTGACTTGTTTTTAAAAACAAAACGAGTCCCTCCCCGCTTCAGACAGAGCTGCTTCCTTTGGGCCTTGACTGCTAATAAATCATGTCTGAAGCTGCCACTGGTTGACCCCCTTAAAGTCAGTTAGGATGCAAACATAACATCTTGTTTGTCTAGATAAAAAGCAATCCAAAATTAAAAACTACATCTCTAATTTTTGTTCATTTAGATTACTGTTTATTAAGGTAAATATAAGGTTGTACTGTGACCTTTAGAATTTCCTAATTGGACTATAAGATTAAAAACCAAACTAAAAATGAAAAGAAATATGTATAAGAAAC
This sequence comes from Valencia hispanica, assembly GCA_963556495.2. Lineage (NCBI taxonomy): Eukaryota > Metazoa > Chordata > Actinopteri > Cyprinodontiformes > Valenciidae > Valencia > Valencia hispanica. Next base: position 12,824,059 of record OY747708.1, on the reverse strand, counting down.
CAAAACAAAGTTCATTTGTGGTTCTGCATATATGTAGTTTTTTTTAATAACTCATTAATTGTTAGTCTCACGATATTATTCTGTCTCCAGTCCATTATAACTACATCCAGATGTTAAGTTATGCAACAAATGATGATGTCATTCAGCGACTTTTCAGTGAGAGCATTATTAATAATGCTGTTGGAACAACTCATTTTCTAACTTCCTGTGGCAGCTGGTTGAACTGCTATGCTAACACTAGCTTGTACATAAACAAAGGGAGATTTGGTTTAATCTGTGTTATTTTTGTTGCTGTACTACTCAGTGCCATTGCTAGAGCTAACTATGCTTTTGTTAACAAATATAAAATTGTTTGCTGCTGCTTGTTTAAACCACTAGGATAAGTTGCTATGACTTTTAGCCACAACAAGGTATGTGCATTAGTGGATCGCTATAAGCATGACAACCCCTTTCACACAGGCCCATACTGACATTCTTTGCCAGTATTTTTTTATTCTTCCCTTTTCATTTTATTTTTTGTAAATCATTAAAATGTTCCATAAAGTTGAAACAGATTCACTTCAGCCTATTAATGATGTAGTTATTATTGTCCTCCTCTTTGTGTTTTGTTAGCATTTCTGTGTACAAAAGACTGAATGAAAAAAAATAAATCCCAGAAGTCTTTTTTTCCATGTTAATGTTGTTTAGTGCTAATGTAAGCACTGCTACATAACCCTGTAGTATCTTTAGTTAAATTATATCTGTGTAACTGTGTAAGGCTTTGTGTTGAACTGTATTGCAATTTCTGACATCGTTTAGCATTCTCTCAGTATGATTTTGCATTGAAGCTACAATAATTACCATGACTTTTTGATCCTTCCTGTCAGAATATTTCTTTTGACTAAACATGTGTTCACTTTCATTGGCAAAATTGGTCAGGAAGGATATAGAAAAGCCCCCAGGAGAAATCTCTTAATGTATATCACAACATTCAGCTAAGAAAAATAAAGCCTCAAATTTTATGAAATATTATATGATTGTATTGATCAGTTTCAAGAATATGTAAGGTTTTTTTTAGATGGCACAGCTTTATCAGCACAGAGCGTGAGTGTGGCTAAGCCCACGCTTTCCCTGTGTGTTTGAGGCTCTCAGAGAGAAGACATCACTAATAATGAAGTGCTTTGAGAAAAATAGACTGTACAAACGTCTAAATGCCACTCAGCTGTGCTGCAAGTGTAGTTCTGATGCTTGTGCAATACCCTGACATTATTTAGAGTGAGTCAAAGACCACAATGGCAAATAATGTAATTTTTGAGAGAACACGGTTGAGTGAAGAAAGCGACATGCACAGAGTTACGGTTATGTAATTCACTAATCTGTGTGGGGATCAGACAAGGTGTATTACAGTTGTGCTCCTCATACAGCTGGTAATGAGGCTTTTTATACAGCAAAACTATTAATGTGAGTCCAGCTCAATGCATAGCTTCAGAACACATGTCCCTAATAGATCCAAGTTATATAACGTGAAGAAGCTGTCCATATGGGCTTGATCATATTTAACATTTTTATTCACTGTTCAGACCTTTCAGTCCTTTTCCACACAAAAAATGTCATTTTCCATAAATAGAGGTAAAAACACCAGAGATCAAAATGTTAACTTGTTAGCTTGTGTGTTTCTTTGCATCTTTTGCAGTGTTATTGTTCGATGCCCTTAACGCAGGAATGACTACAGATCAGTTTTTGCCCATGGATGATAAGTCAGCAACCGCTGTCTTTGCTGCGAACGGTATTGATGTAACACCAAGAAAAGATCAGGGAGTTTTCAAGGTGTATATTATCTTTGTTTACATTTACTGGACATTGTTTTTAACCTCCTTCGACTTTTACAGCACTGATTCTTTAGATGTTGTTTAATGGAAAACGTTCTGTCTTTTTTCAGGTTGTTAAGCGTCAGGGACGAGATGGGGACCGGCCAATGATTGGGGACAAAGTGACCGTACACTACACTGGAAAACTGCTTACTGGGAAGAAATTTGATTGTAGTTGGGAACGGAAGGAGCCTTTTTGCTTTAATGTTGGCAAAGGTAGGTACCATCAGTCATTGCTCTCAAACTTGATGAGTCCTTAGTGATATATTTTAATCTAGAGTGGTTAAAACATTTTTCAGAATGCATTTAAGGCAGGAATGCCAACTTACTTAGTGAGAGACGAATTTTTAAAAATAGCTGATATATTCTTGTTTTTTTGTTTGTTAAATAAATACCAGATAAGCATTTCCTTGTTCCTAGTCTAGCCTTTATGCAAATCTAAACTAATACTCTCTGGCAGTACCGTCATATTTCACACCAAGTGAAATGGGGACATGGGGAACCACATCTTTACTTCTCATAATTGTTTTATTTTTTGTTAGTCTTTTAATGACTAATAAACCTTTATCCTCTCACAGGACAAGTACTAAAAGCATGGGACATTGGTGTGTTGTCCATGCAGAGAGGAGAGGTGTGCACGCTGCTCTGTAAACCCGATTATGCCTATGGACCGACTGGAAATCCAGACAAAATTCCTCCCAACTCTTCAGTAGTGTTTGAGGTCGGTGTGCCCTGTTGCTGCAGTCTTAGATTAATTATAAATCAGTCTGAGGGACTCTTCTAATGTGGAAGCACGTCTTATGTGTCTAAAGCTTGAGCTTGCTGATTATAAAATTAACAAGTTTTTCTATTTTGATCCCTCCTTGACCAAACAGCCGTCTTGTCTGAGCTCCACTTATTCTTTAAAGGGCTTATTTGGAGACACACTCTGATTTTTAAATAAACTTCAGGTCTTAAAAATGTCAAGAGGAATGTAGTTCTGCTTAAAATTCCTTTTGTTTACTTCAACTGTGTGTGTGTTGCAGCAACCATACATATTCAGGGCTTTATAGGCCTAAACTTTATATGTGACATACAGTTATTAACTACTTTATATTTAGAGGGAAAATAGGAACAACACTACCCCAGCTGTTAACTGTTGGGGTGGCAGCATCATGTGTGGGTGTTTTGCAGCAGAATAGACCTGTGCACTTAAATAATATATGGCATATCATGAGCATTGGACTCTAAGTGGAAATACTGAAGCAACATCTGAAGACATTGATCATCAGGTTAAAACTTGGATGCAAAACGGTCTTCCATATGGACAATGACACTAAGCCTACCTCTAAGTTAATTACAAAGTGGCTTAGAGACAACAAAGTCAATTTTTCTGGAGTGGCCATCACACAGCCATGATATAAGTCTCATAGAGAATTTGTGGACAAACCTGAAAAGGTGTGCATTACAAAACCCACCTAAGTTACAGGAGTTCTGTCAGGAGGAATGAGCCAAAATTCCAGCAACCTACTGTGGGACACATGTGGCAGGAAACCTAAGACATTTGACACAAATAATACAGTTTAAAAGGCAATTCCACCAAAACCTAGGAAAAATATATGAAAACTTTTGAGTTTTAAATAACAAAAAAGAAATTCTGGTATTTAGCGAAATGATAACATTAACTATTAACTCAACAGGTAGCGTTAGGTTGCATCTTTTCATACAATGTATGTAAAATATTTATGCAACATGCAAATATCCACTTAAAGAGTCAAGAGACTCGAGTTACATTGACTTACATGATCGCTAACTTGACATGGTGAGGTGCAGACCACTGAACAAATTTATTGTGTATTATGACACTCTTAAGTTATGGAATGAATATGCAAAAAAACCAAAAAACAAACCCCCCCCCCTCTGGTGGTCCAAAAGGCCACAGAGAACTTTACAGAATATTGAGGATCAGATTTACCAAATTGATGCGTTCAATCCAATGAAGTGTCATTTTTAAAATTATTGTAATTTATAGACTAAAAACCAATCATCATCTACACAGTCACAGACAAATAATCATTCCTGTTATCATCAGTAACCAGTAATTTACAAACCACACAGGCGTTGCCTGTTTACTTTTACAACAGAATGAAACTTGAATACTTGTTCAGGCAAAGTAAGAAAAATAAAATCCTGGACTTGTTAAAAAAAGGAGAAGAAAAACTTTCTATAGTCAAGCTTACCTTTTAATTCATACGGTCTCTGGCAGACATAGTTTTTTCTTGTTTTGGTTTATTGTCCGTTAGGCCTACTTGTTTTATTTAAGTTCTCTCTCTTCTCTCTTCCTACATGTGCTCGGTGAAATGCTACGTTTTACAGAGATGCAATTTCATATTCAACCTTATAATATTATATTTGTGAGAAATGCTGAAGATAATTTCTTTGTTTTTTTAATCACAACAGATGGAGCTGCTTAACTTTGAAGGAGAGACACTTACAGCTGATGGCGGAATCATGAGGAGAATAAAGGTCAAAGGGGAGGGTTACAGTAATCCTAACGACGGAGCAAGCGTCGATGGTAGTCTCAATATTTGTTTTAAAGACCAGTGTCTATATGATTAAGTCATAATGTCAGAGGTTGAGTTGTGCCATGCTTTCTACAGTGCACCTGGAGGGACGCTGCGGGGACCGGTTGTTTGACTGCAGGGATGTTAGCTTCATTGTTGGTGAAGGTGAAGACGAAGGTGTTCCTCTGGGGGTGGACCGAGCTATGGACAAGATGCAGAGAGGAGAATGCTGTTTACTTTACCTAAAACCAAGGTAAGTTTCTCAAAAATCCTTAAAGCATGCAAAATGTGTGACTGCCTCCTCAGTGTCTTTTTTCAGAATATGGTTAATGTTTTAATCTCCTGACTAAAGGTTTACAAAAATTAAATATGAAATAAACCAAGATTCACCAGAAATGTATAAAATAACATTTGTTAATATTGGAAAAATGTGATAGCATCAAAACACATATAGTGACTTGTGAAATTATTCATACCCCTTGAACATTTTCACTTTTTAACAAATGACAACGAAATACTTCAATACTTCAATGTAGTTTTTAAAATGAAAGGATTTTGGAAAACTTTGGGGCATACCTGTTGTTGGTGAAAGGTTTTATAGAACCACTTTTTGCTCTGAATTTCTCTTCCAGCTTCTTCTTTGCCCCTCGGGGAAGAGAAGCACCCACTCAGTATAATGCTGCCACCACCATGTTTCACTATGGGGATGTGTGTTCAGGGGAATATGCAGTATTACCTTTTTGCCACATATTCAGTTACATTTAATTTTAAATTATTGTTGTAAAGGGGAATACATGTCAATGCACAAAGGATTTTTCTCATTTTTCAAAATTCTTTATGTAAAAAAGCTTTAAACAATGTAACAATTTGCTTCCTTTTTGCTATTATGCCCTACTTTGTCTTAGTACTGTAAAATCCGAATAAAATACATACAAATCTGTGGCTACAACATGGCAAAAATGATAGAAAGTGCAAAGGGTTTGAATACTTTTGCAAGGTATTTTATAATAGACTTGGGAGATGACACCATCTGTGCAAAAGAGTATCTTTATGAGTGAGGGTAAAATAGAAAAAACGAAAAGACTATTGAAAATGCGGCGTGCATGAAACATTTCCAGCCTTCTTAAACACCTTTTTTAATTCTTTATTAGTTGCTTTGATTACATTAACCGAATTTATGGTTTTTTTGACACAATGCAGGGATAATATGCTTTAAATTGTTCCAACAGGAAGATATTGCGTGTGTGTTTAGGTTTGTTGATTTTTCAAACTGTGTGTAAATCTTGGGTTGAAATGGCTAAAATTCTCAATTTTTCTGAGATAAAACAAGAATGGTATCTATCACCTAACTGAGAAGTACATCTCATTGTACAGCTACGTTAATGTTTTCTTTATATAAAACAGACACAAACTACCCATGTCATTTCGTCACATTGCCCAAATTAGATGCAAATGTAAAATGCTTTAAGAGAAACTAAAAAACTTACCAAATATAATTTATAATCACATATCATTTCTCCATCTGCCCACAACAGTCCTTTGTCTTACACACTTTTTGCTAAAGAATGAAAAAGAAGGTAATAAAAATTTGTAGCAAAAAATTTATCACACTCAAACAGTAGATAACCTTGAGAATCAAGGCAGTGCAGTAGGTACAAGAGCAGCAAGTGCTTCAGAGGCTCAGATCATTAAAAACTGGAAAGTATTGTTTATGCATGAATCAGAGCTGTTTTGTTCTGGCTCCAGTACTTCTTTAGAGACTCCATTTAATTGTGCAGATTTATTATTTATTTAACCCATATATACATGTTTATTTTTCATCCTTTTAGGTACTAGAAATCCTTTTGAAGTTAAGAGTAATTTGGATTGGAATAAATGAATGAGAGTATAGGCAATGTGCATATTGAAATCCTTTGGTTGCCTCAAATGGAGATCTAAGCAATTTTATTTTTTTTCTATGAAATTACCAGTCTTTTAAAGCTGTTTGTCTTCAATATCAGCCTACTATGATTTTCAGCCATGCAGGTTTACTGTCAAATATAATGAAAGGTTGGTATGATATGATGTGAAATAAAAAGAAGCATTTGCAGTGGCTTGCAAAAATAGACCTTCACATGTTGCAAAATTCCAACCACAAATGTCTTTTGTTTGGATTTTCTCTATTTTTACACAAAGTATTCAACCTCCACCCAACCTTCACTCCAAAACACCTAAATAAAATTCAGGACTTGTATGTAGTTTAATCTCTACATATGCAACTGTTATGTGATGGCCTCAAAGATTTGTTAGATAATATTAGAAATCTCTAGATGTTGGGTGGTTGAGGTTTTAATATGACAAAATGTGGAAAATTCCAAGATGTATCAATAATTCATCAAGGGTATTGTATGGTCAATTTTAATTTTTCTTTTGTTTTGTTTTTAATTTTGTTTTTGTTGGGTTTTGTTTTCAATTACAGGTATGCGTTTGGTAATGAAGGCAAACCAGAGTACAAAATTGGACCAGATAAAGATGTTGTGTATGAAGTTACTCTCAAAAACTTTAAAAGGGTGAGTGAAAGTTTTTGCTTTTTGTAATTTTATAAATGAAATGTTTAATTTAGCTTTAAAATAGAACAGAATAAAAAACAAACATCCTTTATTGACTCACAGAGGGGAATTTCAGGTGTAACAGCAGCAAAGTGACAAAGTGACAGCAAAGTGTAGCTATAGATTACAGATTTACAGAAGATTAATTGAGAAAAATGTATATGTTAGTGCACATTTAGCTTTATTTAAACAAATACTGAGCAAATATTCAGTTAAGGCAACATTCTAAAAATAATCTTATTACAAATATAATAATTTCTCTCATAAGGCTAAAGAATCCTGGGAAATGGACTTGAATGAAAAGCTGAATCTTGCCACTGATGTGAAAAATAAAGGGAATCGGTATTTTAAGGTATAGTTTTCAATGTTGGTGTTCTCCATTAAACAGTTTAAATTATTTATATGTTCAGAACTGATCTGTGTTTGTCATTATTAGGCAGGACGGCACCACCAGGCAGTGATCCAGTACCAGCGGATCATTTCCTGGCTGGAGTTTGAGTGTGGTACTGGGATGGAGCAGCATAAGAAGATAAACGACTTCATTTTAACAGCTCACCTCAATTTAGCATTATGTTTTCTCCGGCTAAAAGAGTTATCTCAAGCAGTGGAAAGCTGTAATAAGGTGAGCTGTGTTACTCTGATGGCAGTGGATATCACAACCCCCCAAACCACACCCCAGTTATGTTTATCTGCTGTTGCATGTAAATGTTGTTCCATGTACCTGTGTTTGTTTGTTCCAGGTAATTGAGCACGATGAGGGCAATGAGAAGGCTCTGTATCGGCGAGGGGAAGCACGGCTTCTCCGCAATGAGTACAGTCTGGCTATGGCAGACTTTCAGAGGGTCATGGAAGTCAACCCCTTAAATCGTGCCGCTCGAGCTCAGCTTTCCAGCTGCCAAAACAAGATGAAAGAACATCAAGAGCAGGAAAAGAAGATCTATGCCAACATGTTCCAGAAATTTGCTGAGAGGGACTCCAAGGTCTGTGAACTTTCCGTTCAAACTTATCTTTCCTTTCCTTTCCTTTCCTTTCCTTTCCTTTCCTTTCCTTTCCTTTCCTTTCCTTTCCTTTCCTTTCCTTTCCTTTCCTTTCCTTTCCTTTCCTTTCCTTTCCTTTCCTTTCCTGTGACTGAGAAATGAGCAAACAAAAACAAACATATTAGAAAACAAGTTTTATGATATGCTCTAGTTTTTTTTTAACAGTGACCAAAACACAATCCACATTTGCTCAAATATTATATGAAGAATCCTGCCTATATGTACATATTTCCCAGTGTAAAACCTGTTAAACTGGCAAAATTAAATCATTTCAATGCATTTATAGTGTGTACAGTGTGTGGGATTCTCCCTTTTCTTTTTTGGACCTGTGCTCCTCTTAAACGTCTGTTTCAGCGTGAGAAGCTTATTTATTTTCTTAAAGGTTTAAATAGTATATTGTTCTCCTAACTCTACTTTTACAGTATTATACTGACCTCTAGTGGTGAAGCAACTTACGCTCTATAGAAAAAGAACACTGGAAAAAGAAAATAAGAAAAAAGTGCAAAATAATGTTTTATAGACATCGTAAACTTGTTAAAAATATGACCCTCTTCATTAAAGTACTATGTAAAGTTTTCTATAAGACAATCAGATTTATGTACAATCAGTACTTAAAGTATCAGCCTTATATTTGACAATGGTTTCTTCTACCCCTCTCATTTTAAATCCCCTTTCCGTCAAACAGACTGGGAGAACGAAGAGGAGGAAGGATGAGAGCGTGCGGAGCAGCATGAACGGTGAAGTGGGTATCAAACGAAGGCGGCGAAGTCAGGACTGTCCGTCATAGCAGGAACATTTGAAAAAGGGAAAAGAGACAGCTTCCTATCTCCAGGGAGCAGAGGCGGTAGAAAAGCTGAATAAAAGGCTCTAATCCGCACCGCTTCACCCCAAAATCCAGCGGGACCATTCCTGCATACAAAGCAGAGAGTGAGCTGAAGAGCATTTATTTGTCACGTGTACTTTTGAACAACCTAAATGTTCCTCCCTGTGGGGATAGTACTACAAAAATCACAGAGTGAATATTGAAATGAACACTTTTTGTCCAGTCTTTTATTAGAGAAAAAAGTACTTTCATTTCTTCAAAAAAAACAAAAAAAACCCCACAAGAATCTACCCTTTTTTAAGTCATTTGGCCGCTGTGCTGACATGTGCCTCCATAGTGTGTTTCCAAGACCTCACTTGCAAGTTTTCGGGCTTCTGACTTGGTATTAGGTCTTTTTTGGGCAGCTGCATGCTTGTATGATGTTTGGGATTCAGACTTGAAACGTTGCAAAATGTTAAAATGTGCAATATAAACTTCGGATTAAAAAGGCAGAACCTGTTAACTTAGTAGTGTTTTTTGAGAAACACCCCCACAATTTCTGTTTCACCCAACAACCTATGTTAAATTTGGGTTAAACATGGATAGATAATAGGGACAGCTCCTTCTTAGACAACAAATATTTTATAAATTCCAAATCCGAACTTAACATGTTCATCCAGCAACAGAAGAAGAGTTGCAAAACAAAAAAAGCACAAACAGATGCCAAACTGGTCCTAAAACAAAGATCAGTATTTTTAAAAGCGTGGCAAATTCCTGATTGACATTTGACTGTAGATATTTTTTTTTAAATGTGTCAACAGATGAAAAGGTTACTTCCAGAAAAGAATTGAAAATTGAGGACTTTGTTTTCCTAAAATAGTTTTGACAATGATAATGCACTAAAAATCTACACATGATATGTTTTTATTTTTTTAATTTTATATGCTTCACCTATCAGACAGTATTACAGAAAAGCCAAGTCTGGTACTGTCGTTAATTTAGCTAAACAGGGACAAACATCTATGCGAGGTTTAATAAAAGGAAATTATTACATTTCAATCCACTGGCAGCTGCAAAACTCCTAATATGATGAAAAATACAGTTGTGCATTCTCCAAAAACTAAGCATCATTCAGTAGTTTATTTATTTTAGTAATTCAGTTCAGAAATGGAAATTCATAACACAGAATGATGTATTTAAAGTGCTTTTTTTGATACTGTTCAAGATCACGGCTTACAGCTGTGGCTCGGAGGTGCTCTGGAAGCTCAGGTTGTTTTAATATCAGTCCTTGGCTCATGCATTGTTGGCTTGGCTCGGGTGTCTCTCGTCTTCTTCTTGACAGTACTTCATAGTTTCTGTCCAGCCCAGTCAAGCACAGCAATGCCACGTTCTCCCAAATCCTCTTCACTCACAACTTGGATTCTGTGCATCTCCACTCTTCCTCCAGACTCTGGGACCTTGATATCCAAATGAAATGCAAAAGTTACTTTAATTTAAATAGATGACTTTGGACCACTGAGAACTATCCAGTCTTTTCTTTCTTACCCCAAGTATGATACGTCTGACATCTGTGTTTCAGGAGTAGTTTGAAATAATGAATGCAACAGTTGTACCCCATTTCCTCGATATGTGTCGTAGCTCTTAAAGCTCTGACTCCAGCCACTTCACACTTTGTGAATATCTCCCAAACCTTTGTATGGGCTTCACTTGTGTATCTTTTTCTGTTGCAGTTTTTCTCCACTTTCCTTTTATGTGCTGAGATACAGCACTCTATGATTTTCCTGACTTACCGTCTTAGTTAAGGGTGCTGGATGACTTTGAAGTTAACAGTTACTTCATCCTTATTTAGGCTATAGCATTTCTCCATTAAAAATTCGCTTTTTATTGGTTTTCTGTAATACTCTATTTTTCTCATCATCATTCAGTTTTGATTTGCTGTAAACCACAATCATCTAAATGAACAGAAATTAGTTCTTTAAATATATCACTCTGTGTTTACTGAATCTATATATAATTTACAATTTTCCAAGGGAATTAATGAAATAAACATCTGGATCCTATTATAGATCTTTGAGATGCACCTGTGTGTTATATTGAATGTGTTGTAGAGATGCAGTGGTTTAGCACTTAGTTCTCGCACAGCAGGAAGGTCTAACCTGCAGAATGCCCAAAGCCTTTCTGTGAGATGTTTGTTTCTTGTCATCAGTTTACTCCCACAGTCCAAAGACATGCTCATTAGGTTGATTGATAAAACCCGATTTAGTCAGTACCTCGTGTTCTGTGTCAGATAGGATAGCTTGCAGCCCATCTTCTCTAAACTTAAATTATTGTTTACACTCTGGAGCTTTAAATACATTTAAAGAGTTAAACTGAACCTCTGTCCTTTGTGAAAATGGCATAATCTGCTTGAAGGCTTGTAGTACCGATAGTACCCCACACAAAAAGACTTCACCGCTACTTTTGTATTTCGCTTCTTCTTGTCTATGTGGGAAACTTTGGAATCATCACAAATTTCTTTAATTTATTTTTATATCAATATGATTTATTATTTTTTGCCTCAGCTCTGAATCTTTTTTTCTTACTTCATACCATTTCTTAAAAAAAAAGTGTGTTAAAGTTTGTGTTAAGGGCAATATTGCACTTTGGTCTCTGTCCAACCAACACTGTTATGTATGTCATGTCCAAATTTCTCTGGACAATAATATTGAGATGTTTTAGAAACATTTGGCTGGTTCACAATGAAAACCTTAGCTGTCTTAAAGATTTTGCATAAAAAACAAACAAAAAATGGCAGTGACGACATTGTGTTTGTGTGTCTGTATATATTATTGTATCTTGACAAGATTTCTAAACAGCTTGTTGCTAAATGTTTTCAAGTGCTGCTGCCTCTGAATATTTTGTAAAGTAAAAATGAGCATGAAGTACTTTTTCTAGCCGTTTTAATTTGTAGACACGGATTTACAGATTATTCTACCAACTGCAACTAAAAGTAAAATATTTCAGGCTTCTTATTTGTCACCTTTTGGTACATTTAAAATCGGCGATTCTAGATGTTGTGAAAAAGAAAATAACAGTCTAGGGAAAATGCAGCTGGGTAAACTGCAGTATGTCCGATGTGTGATTGGATTTATCTAAACTGTTGAAGTTTTCTGTCACGAAATGTGTTTACATATACTCAAACGATCATTGTCTTGTAAAGAAATGATCCATGTTTTGAATCGGCATTTATGCAAAAGAAATATTTTCTGACAAAATGTGCGTGTGACTCATGTCGTCTCTTTACATACATGCTCGTAAGCACACACGTGGGTAACAAAAAAACAGCTCATTATGAGAAGCATCATCTGGTGGAATCACAGATGCTCTTAAGTGTTTGTAAACCTCTATTAAAATGTCAGGATTTTGTGATGTGAAGAAGGAGAGTTTGATCAATTATCTCAAAACTTTTTAATATGACATTTACTCTGTAAAATTCAGTGGAAAATCAAGGACATTTATTCAATGGAAAAAACAGCAATGGACTGGTTGTATAAATGTGCACACCCATAAACTGGTAATTGGCTTAAATACCTTTTGATTGAGATTCAACATTCAGTCTTCTTGCATTCATAAATGTGACTAATTATGGTGAATGTGATGAGCCTGAAATAAAGTTCAGATGTCCCAGTAGGATTTTCCTGACATTTGCTTCCTTTAGCTACAATCATAGTTCACATAGAAGTTACAAAGGATCAAGGTTTGTGCAAATCATTGTGCAAATGTATTTATGAAGTACAGAAAATTAATTTAGAAAAAAACTATGGGGCTCATATGAAGAGGGCTGTGGACAAGAAATGGTATTCCACATCTATATTTTACAATATTTGATTAACTCCATTTTATAAAGGTTCTTCAAATCACTCAGATTGAGGATTGTGAGAATTAAATCTAATCGAAAGAACTTTCACAAAATACTAACTAAAGGGTATGCATACCACATTATTGTACATATTGATCTACAGATGCATTTCCATTTGGATTGTAGTGGATACATGTCATATTGTACATAAGATACTTTTAAAATAATTCATTATGGTCTTATTGTTTTGCAACAGAAAATCCTGGCATTTTAACTGGGATTTTTTCACTTCTGAGTGACACTGTACTTATATTATGTGTGGATCTATAGTGTGGTAAAAGAACACAAAATCAATGACTGCATATGCATGATTTGAAAGGACTATACCTAACAGAAACAGCCTTTTTTGTTGCTCAACTTGCATAGTGTTAATGTCAGTTTATACATAAACAGCAGTGATATATTATTTTCTCCCTTTCGACTTTATGCTTTAAAAAAAGATCTTCTGCAGCTACTTCCTGTTTAGTTAAGGTGCTATTCGGAAAGGCAGAATACCTGACATTTTCTATTTTTGGATTAAATAATAAAACCTGTAATAAGCATGGCAGCAAGTCGGAACACAGGTTTAGTTTTCCGTTAATTTTCATCACAGAGAACATTGGGATAAGAAACAAAGTATTTTCTTTATTTGACCACAAGATGACAGTAGAACTACTTCTAGAAAGCAACACTTTAGGAGAGTCACTGACATAACATATAACATAGCCTATAACAAAAACACCAAGTTCTTTTTTCACAATAAATAGCTAATGCCAGCATATATTTGATTTGATAAAGATATATATTTTTTGCTTTTCCAATATAATCTTTGTATTTTTTTATTATGGAGTGAGTTATTGAAAAATTTAAATCACTTTTGATCTTTGTTAGGTAAAAATTACCCTAGAACATAAAGAACAGAAATGAGGAAAGACACAGCTTCTGTGTTTTACTTGCGGATGAAGATTTCACAAGGGGGGTGAAAGACATTTGAACAAGCTGAGTGTCTTCTCCCAAACATGCTCAAATCCTTGTCCCACCGAGTTCACTCTCCTCCAAAGCTTTTATTACAAAACAAGGGTTTATAACAGGTCATAAACCACACCCACATTAGGCCGGTGGGTGTTGAAACAGAATAACAAAGTACATGTAAATTAGGCCTTCCAGACAATCCTCTTCAGCAACTCTTAGCTAGAGGATTTCTCACCCATATGAGGAATTTTCACAAAGCTTTCTGTTCCCTAAGCTCTGTGATGTCAGTAAAGCATACAAATGGTCTTATTTAAACTTTACACAGCCAAAATACAGTAACATACACAGTATTACACTTATCAATGATAATACAAATTTTCTAACAATCTTGGAAATGAAACCTAACATACTTGTGTTTTTAAAAGAAAAACTTTGGGTTGTTTCCCATGAGTTTAAGGAATAGTTTGAATTGCTTGAAGTGTGGGTTGTTAAGCTTCCAACCGATTTCAGTACCTTACCTACAGTAGATAACCCACTTACCAATGAAAAAATATTAAAAGAAAGAATTCCATAAACTAATAGAGTAATTAACAGCAGAAACTCAAAGAACGTGAACCTTACCTTTAAGAGTCTCTGAAGAACTAAAATAAAAGAGCCTGGAGCTACTGTTAATCAACCATTTATGATTTTCTATCAACATTTTCAAATATCTAACTTTTCTTACCACAAACTGGCAACAGGTCAGTATGAACAGTTCCTCATTATCTATTGTTAATGCAGCCACATTTATATGCTATAATCTTAGGTTCTGAATTGTTGTAACCAATTAGTTTAGAGGAAGGCATCCTTTCGAACAACTGGTCATTTCTGTATCATGTTTAATACCTGACACAATCTTTACTGTTTGACTCTGCAAAACAAATCAATAACACACATATTAAACCACAGCATTACAGCAATGCTTGCTCTTGATGCATTTCCCAGTATCATAAAAAACATTAGTAATCAATATTTATATACATTTTTTTTAATATATATTTTTTTATTTATATACATTTTAGTGATACATGATGCAAAAATAAAACACGCACGCACACACACGCACGCACACACACACGCACGCACGCACACACACACACACACGCACACACACACACAAACACACACACACACACACAAACAACAACAAGAAATAAACTTCCCTCCAAACTAAGAAATCTCATTAAACATGTTAAAAGTTAGACTACGGGACATTCAGGTACATAAATGTCAAAAAAATACATATATTCAATGTGCTTACAGTGATTCAGTGTCAATAGATTTGTGCAATCATCACATTCAATTCAAAACTGAACATGACGTTAACAGCTCTTGTGGAGAAACATCACATTTTTTTGCATTGTAAAATGTCTTTTAAAGCAGCATCAGTAACAAATAATAGGCAAGGCAAGGCAATTTTATTTGTATAGCATACTTTCCACAGCAGGGTAATTCAAGGTGCTTTACATGATTTGGTGATTTAAAAAACAAAAAACAATGGAAATTAAAAGTAAAAGAAACACACATTACACATGATACACAATAAAGCAAGAGAAAGATCAAAAAAGCAAGAGAGCATGAACACATTTCATACATATGACATCAATCATTTACTCGAAGGCAATTCTAAACAAATGGGTTTTTAGTCTTGATTTAAAGCAGTTTAGAGTTTCAGCAGCTCTACACTCCTCAGGAAGTCAGTTCCAGATAAGGGGAGCATAGAAACTGAAAGCTGCTTCTCCATGTTTAGTTCTGAGTCTAGGGATGTTTAGTAGGCTAGAGTTTGAGGACCTGAGTGGTCTTGGTGGTTGGTACCGTGACAACAGGTCTTCAACATATTTTGGTGCTAAGCCATGTAATGATTTATAAACTAGTAGGAGTACTTTGAAGTCTATTCTCTGAGCTACAGGGAGCCAGTGTAAGGACTTTAGAACTGGGGTGATGTGCTCTACTTTCCTGGTTCAAGTGAGGACGCGAGCGGCAGCGTTCTGGATCAGCTGTAGCTGTCTGATTGACTTTTTAGGCAGACCTGTGAAGGCGCTGTTGCAGTAATCAATCCGACTAAAGATAAACGCATGGATGAGTTTTTCTAGGTCCTGTTGTGACATCAGTCGTTTAATCCTAGAAATGTTTTTCAGGTGATAGAATGCTGACCTTGTTATTGCCTTTATGTGACCCTGGAGGTTCAGGTCTGAGTCCATTACGAAACCTAGGTTTCGTGCCTGATAGTAATAGGTAGTTAATGATTATAAAAGCAAAAAAATTATTATATTTATATACTTCAATGCCATATTCTTTTTTAAAGTCTGTTATTAATGACTTTAAATGTTATTGCATTCCTGCAGGACTAAACTAAAGGTAACTTTGCAATGTTAAATCTAAGTAAAAAAATACTCTCTTTTGTCTCTGATCAGAAGAAAAGTTGTATCTTAAAAGTCTTAAAAAAGACACAGTCCATAAGTTTATAAAGACAGAATTTGACTAACAGAAAATGTATCAGGCTTTAACAGTTTTTTCCTTTCCTGTCTTGTCAACATCCCTTAAAAGTCCTTGTGCGCATCAAATTTGCTGGTGAACACAGAATGCATTCTACAATAGTAGATATCAAAAATACAGTTTGTGTAGATGGACATACATTTTGCATTTAAGTTAGTACACAACTTTAGGTTACAGCATGTATAACAACTACTAGGTAGGTAATGATTGTTAAAGCATAAAATAATCAGATTTGCATTTCAGTGATATTAGTTTTAAATCTTACAACATGTAATAGACCAAAAAACACTTTGTGTAGATGGGAAAAAGAATTGAATCTTTTCCGTCTTTAATCATCTTTAAGCTAACAACTTTAGCTAGCAACACCAATCAGCAATACTTTCTGTTGTTTTGTTGCATGTTATGAGAATAGAAGGATGGCAATGATCATTTCCAACAGAAATGTTTTCTATACTTGTCTCAGGCTCTTAACTTGAACCAAGCACCAGCTTTAAGGTGAAGTAAAGCCCATCGGCTCTGGTATGTTGTGTAACTCTGCAGCACTCCAGAGATTTTTTCCTTTTAGCATTTAACATTCCACACCCTGTTAAATAAACAAACCTGTGAATCTGGGTTGGCATAGTGTGGTTGAAAAAGGTTGACTGGACACACACAACTCTTTGTGTAAACGTTGGTAACCGATTAGAGCCTGACGAGGTTAGATTTGAAGCATCAGTCAGGCCAGTGGGGTACTACAAACTGAAACATGCTAAAAAATATCTCACATTCATGTTTCTCCCTTTTTACATTGACATGAAAAGCAAGCAAAGAAATAGGATTTTTAAATGTTGGTAAAGAACATAACACTCTGAAAGCATGGGGTCAAACTGAAACCGATCCAACATCTAGAGACATTAAAACAAAGAATGAAATAAAAAAGTCAATAAATTTCTTACTGGGATCTTTTTTCTTCTTTTTTTGTCATTTTGATTCTTAATGTATTAGATCTGTTTTTGTGGACTGACTGTCCAAAAATCCAGTACATGAAGTTTTCACTTTGACCTAAAAAAATGTAATTAAATTTAAGCCCAGGACTATTCAAACCACTTGCAGATTTAGATTCATAATTATTTTCATTCAACCAATACATTTGTCTCTGAAAAGAAATAAGATAGGAATTCCCGCTAATAATTGCAGATTTAGCATGTTTCCACAGGTATTTTGACGATTTATCTCTGGTGATGAGCGTTAGAAGGCCTCTTTGCCATCACCATAATATTTAGCTCCTTCTACTGATTAAACATAAATCAGCCATGGATATGTATAATTTGCAGCTGTGCATTAAGTTGTTGTTTTCTGGAAAAAATGTATAATCTCAAGAAATATACAAGTCCAAGTACTATTCAAAGTAATTATGTTCAAAATATGTGACCAAAGCACCACCAAGATTTTATTTTGCGGTTTTATGGTTGTAGAAAAACGTGTCAGCTATTCAGTATTACTGTATGTTTTTGATTGCAATAACAAATTCATGGTACATCCTGTGTTTGCTGACATGATATTAGGGTTAAAATACTTAAATTTAATGTAACAGGATTTATAAAAGGCCAATTTGTTCAGATCTCATTAATTAGAAGTAAGTGCTTTTGTGCTTATTGTGTTTTAATGATAAATAAAAACTAAAATATTTTATACAAACTTTTAAACTCTGAGGTGCTCAATAGGGCAAAAAGTAAAACATCTGAAGTGCATTGCTTGTTAAATAATGATATTTTATGAGATCCTAACAACAAAAGAAAGATAACAAAATATTTTGGGAATTCAAAAGGTTGTTGTGCATTTCAATTTCTATAAATAACTAGCTTGAATAAAAAATGCTGAGTTGTTTTTGGGTCTAACTCTATGGTTCAAACATCTAAATGATGGTGAATAGGGATCAGGTTTATTACTCTTGAAGTATCTCTTGTCCTCTGGGGCCGATTCACTTCAGCACTCCATGTTGCTCTGAGACGGGGGCAAGCTGAGAAGTTCAAGAGCTTTTTTTCCCGATTTGGTTAGATGAAGGTCTTCGGCTGGAGTGCACAAGATAGAGAACCTCTATGATAGAAGCACAACAGTTTTAATACAAGTTGATTAGAAACAGGGTTTTTCTTTTATTCTGAGCTGATTTGACGACAGCTTACCTCCCGCAGGGTACCAGGAGTGATGAGCAGATTGTACAGCATCCAGAGGGGAACTATAAGTGTTGAGGATAGAGTGAACCACCAGCCAAGAGCGTAACCCCACCATGGGTACTCTATTGTGTTGTTGAATTTCAGAGGGGTGTACTTAACCAAGGAAAAGACAAAAGTCCCCTGGAAATATTCATTAGAAAAAGAGCAGGACTTAAAGTCTTGGCAGTTGACTTAAGAAAATATTTCTCGATCATAAACTTTACATCTGATCTTATCAAAAAGAGTTATTATAAACTTATTTCATGTTTGTAATTTATGTTCCAACGGCTTTATTCTGCTTTCATCTATGAAAATACACAGTGCTGTGGAAGAGTGTTTACCCCTTTAATTATTTTAAATAATCAAATAAACTTTAATACCATTCAAATAAAGCGAATTTAAAAGGCAGTTTTCAAATTATTTAATAAATAAGGAAAAAAAAAAGAAACGTGGCACACACAATCTTCCACAGTGATTTTAAAGATTCATAGCGAGCTAAACACTAAGCAAATATTTAATTTTGCAAAGATATTTAGCTGCCACATTTAGAAATATGTATAAAGATTTAACATTTAACATATATACATATAATATACATACATACACACATACAACAGTGAAAAAAGTTAGAGTTAAATTTAGAGTTTGTATCTTTACAAACGTGCATCATAAATTTACGTAACCTTAACGTATTTACCTCTAGACTAGAAATAGAAGCAAAACAGCACATTTCAAATCTAATATATGCAGGAGGAATAATGCCTACATTTGCTGCGTGAGAAATAAAATGGACAGGTCTCATAATACAAAGTTAAGGGGCTGAGCTTTTCTTTAATTAGAACCCACCAGGCAAATCACTGGAGTGACATATTTCAAACAGTACTTAATGAAGGGAAAAGGCCGGTATCCAATCATGTCCTCGATGTTGTCGTAAAAGCGCTCGGCTCCTATAAAGGGATAGAAACAAAGGAAATTTGGATCCACTGTAAAGAATCCGTGTACATTTCTTCCTGGTGATGAACTCACCGTACACCCATCCAACGCACACAGACTGCAGAATGGCAAACAGAAGCAAAGTCATTCCACTGCAGGCATAGTAGTCAAACACCTGAAAGATGTACAGTCCACCCTGTGTGCAAAATTAGATATTTTGCTGTCATGTCATAAGAAAATGGGAATTTTTCCATATGTGATTTGATCTTACTTCTGTCACCATAATAAGACCAATGAAGAAGCTGAAGATACAGACGAACAGAAGCAGAAGTTTACGTCGATGGCCAACAAGGAAGAAGGCGGGATACAGGTCACATATTGCCGTTGTGAGAGCTTCTAGACCTACAAACTGATGCACAGATCTCCAAGTCAAAATTTCTACAGCACTAATTTTTGTATTTCATAAAAAACTCACTATTTTAATTCCGAATTTTGAATGGCTTTTTTTTCAATCGGCAACAGAAGATATCAGAAAGAGAGTGAACTGATCCATAGTTTGGTGTGAATAGTTTGCAAATGGTGACCTTTTAATTAAACAACTAAAAAGAGGATCAGTCTAGATGAAGTTTGCATTCTCTTCACTACTTCATTACTTTAGGAGCAAGTAATGAAGAGTGACAACCTTGTTAACTATTTTCTTTAAACAAATAATTTACTGATTTATTTTAATCACAAAAAAATTATATGAGTGTGATATGTGATATAATAGGTATGAGTGTGTGTGTGTGTGTGCATGGTTGTTTGTCCTGTGTGTCTCTGTATTGCCCTGCGATGGACTGGCGGCCTGTCCAGGGTGTACACTGCCTCTCGCCCCATGACAGCTGGAGATAGGCACCAGCCCCCCCCCGCGCAGGAATGATGGATACAGAAAATGGATGGATGGATGGATGGACAAAAAAAATATGCTTCACCTCACTGTCCAGTCCCAGTAGAATGATCATAATGAAAAAGAATATGGCCCAAAGTTGAGGAAAAGGCATCATGGAGACTGCTCGAGGGTAGACGATAAATGCCAAACCAGGTCCTGCAGAGACATGAATGTTTCAACCAGCCAGCATCTATTGCAACTTTAAATAATAATAATAATTTTATTGTTATTATTATTGCAACTTTTGCTATGAAACTTACACCAAGCTGATCCTCTAAATATAAAATGATTTTTCTTTTTACAAACTCACCTGATTCTGCCACTTTTGATATGTCCGTGTTCTGCTCATAGGCCATGAAACCAAGAGCAGAGAAGATGGCAAAACCAGCAACAAAACTAGTTCCACTGTTCAAAAGACACAAATATACACAATCCCTGCAAAAACCAAAAACATGTTCATCCAAATTATTTTCTTCTATAGCATTTTGCTTTTTTGACACAAACTAATCTTCATAAAATCTCCAAAAGTGTATTTTCTATGGGGTGTATAACAAGCATAAAGCTTCATATTATGTGACTTTTGTTTTCTTTTTTTATTATAAAAAAATGATGCATTTCTTTTAAATCAAACCTACTGAACTTACTTGTAGCAGTTATTGTTGTACTTATTATAGCTTCCCAATGCAGCGAGACACCCAATGCAAATCGCATAGGAATAAAATATTTGTGTCCCGGCATCCATCCATACCTGCAAGACAAACAGAGGTCATTTTAAAAAAATGTCTGCTATGAAGCACCTGCAAGAAGCAGTTTGTTGTATATTACTACTATAGCAAGTTTACAGAGATAATTTTTGAACATTTTAAAATGCTCTCTACTTATGCGGTATACAGAGATGCCTCTAGAAAGCTTTCAAAGGGGAGGCCAAAATGCAATGGCATGACACATTGTTTGAAAATTTAAAATGTTAACCCCGTGAACCATTTTCCTTCCACTTGATCATCATGCTGGTGATTTGACTGGTCTATGTAAGTTTTGTGTGTGGCTTAATTAAAAAGGAACTTAATGAAATACTCCATGTTTACTGGAGAAAACTGAGGTCAAAAATCTTCTGGAGACAGCAAAGAGTAAAGCAAAAGCTGTAATTCAGCCAAAACAGGGCAGCAAAAAACCAAAAGCCAAAAAAAAACCAAAAAAAAAAAACCAAAGCCTTTAGTAAGTGATGTATATTAAAAAAGAGTTTGCTAGGAAGGGCGAAAGTGAGGTTCAGGGGCGCAGTTCAGCCAGAAAAGCCTAGTTTATGCTTCTCCGCCTGCGGAGACGCAGAGACACACAGCGCCATTATCTGTCGACGCAAGGGCTCTCCGAGAGGCACGCAATAGTGGACGGAGTAGAGCCCAATTTCTTTACTATCCGTCGAACGGCGAGCGCAGGTCTCTGATTGGTCAGCCCAGCATCAGCCCAAGATCATTTCACGAATGGTGCTCTATAGTCGATGTCATTAGTGAATGCAGCTTTTGGACACTTGATGGTTTATATTGCAAGGCTAGTTAATATAATATGGTCTTCTGGCAATTTTGAACACCAGGAGGAGTGGATAACAACAAAACAGAAGGCTGTGTTTGTGTACATCCATTTTTAGAGTATTCAAGTGAGCTGCACTTCTGGTAAAACGATTTCCAGCTCAATCAAAACTTGCTCTCTGCTCTCTATCAACCATTGCTCCTGGAGTGGATGTGCGTTTCTAAGCTGAAGTAAATAAACTGTCCTCAACCAGAGACATCACTGCAGTGGTAGGCAGACCCGCCAGAAAAGGTCTGCACCCCCTGCTGTCCTGGTGGGGAATTGCTTTGAATCACTGCTACACCAACGGAGAAGTATAAAAGGAACAACATCTCCGTCAATACCTGTGTGTGAGTGCAAACTTGTTGACAGAGCTGTATTAACTAGGTTTAAGTAAAGTTTCTCCATAAAGTGCCTTTGGCAGACAGAAAGTAGCAAAGTGCTGTACTACATAAATCACATTTATGTTATACATAGTAGAAAAGCAAGTATAAAGAAGCACAGTAAAATCAGGACATAAAAACCTGGCAGAACAAAACACAGCCCCCCAACCTTTGTCTGCTGCCCACTTGGTCACATCAAGTAAGCAATCATGAATAAAGTCAAATGCTCTTTTTTCTACGGTGGCCGGGAAGTGCAAAACAAAATTACAATAACCTGAAACACTTTTACATTTTTACCGAAGCACATTTACAAGTTTACCGAAACACTTTTACAAGTTTAACAAAACACATTTTCAAAGACTTGACCTGAAAGTGATACTGCAGGGATGAGGTTAGGGTCAGGACAAGACCAGAGTGGTAACAGTAATGGAATCGATCCTGCCAGCAGCTCAATCTGCAGAGATGTTTTGCCCGTTTTGCGGAATCTATTTTCAAGTTTTAGGGACATTTTGTGGTGATTGTGGACATAGTTTGGACTTTGAGAAGGGAGAGGGAGAAGAGGTCGGTTTTATGGACTGCCTCGTAAAGTATTTAAACGAAGGCCACTCATACAATGTGATTGTTGACATTATGGAACGGCTTCACGGTGTCCGCCTGTCTTTGCGGACCGTGAAAACGAAATTAAATAATGCCGGATTTTACCGCAGAAAAAACTATTAATCTGAAGTAGATATCAGAAACGCCATCAGACCTGTTCCCTCTAAAACTTGAAAATAGATTCGGAAAAACGGGCAAAACATCTCTGCAGATTGAGCTGCTGGCAGGATCGATTCCATTACTGTTACTACTTTGGTCTTGTCCTGACCCTAACCTCATCCCAGCAGTGTCACTTCCAGGTCATGTCTTTGTAAATGTGTTTTGTTAAACTTGTAAAAGTGTTTTTTTTTTTTTTTTACTTGTAAAAGTGTTTCGGTAAGATTGTAAATGTGTTTCGGTAAACTTGTAAATGTGTTTCGGTAAACTTGTAAATGTGTTTCGGTAGAAATGTAAAAGTGTTTCAGGTTAATGTAATTTTGTTTTGCACTTCCCGGCCACCGTATTTTTCCCTCCCAATTACAAGAAAAACATTCAAGGGATGTATTTTTATAACATCAAATTTCAATAATAAAAATAATTAAAAAAGTAGTCTTAACACCCAAAGGACTTCTGCTGGTAAAGAAACACAATACATCTTAATGAATCAGTGAGGAAAGTATTTTTACCTGCGGGTCAGAGAGGCGGGATGGATCTGGGTAAAGGTAGAACTTGATCCCATCCAAGGCTCCCGGCAACGTGAGTCCACGAATGAGCAACACAGCGAGCATCAGATAGGGAAAAGTGGCCGTAAGATAAACGACCTGTGGAGCAAACAAGAGAGCATTCCTTTGTGGAGAAACAGTGGACAGTAGTTGTTTCTATGTCTAAATCGGGTGTCACGTACCTGAAATCATTAATACAAATGTATTTCTTTACTTTTTTGTCAAGAGACAATACAGTGTTTGTTTTCCATAAACCACAGTGAGGAGGGACAGAGAGAGATGACAGAGATGCTTAAAACTAAGAGCACATTGGTTGCATGCTGCAGCTGTTTATTCATCCTAATTCAGTCTTGCACAATCTACATGACTGCTCCAACTGTAGCCCAGAAACAAAATATACTGCACAACAATACATTCAGATTTGATCACTTCTGAGGAAAAAGCAGCATGAAATTGATACAACAATTCAAGGCAGGGCAGATTCAAAATACTTTGATGGGAAAAGCTTCTGGAAAATTAATATGTCAGGAATGTGTTTTTAAGTCTAAAGGGGCAAAATAAATGTTTTACCTTGTCAGTTGTAAAGGTTACTTTTCTGTGTACATATGACATTAAAAATATCCTACCTTCCCAGTAGACTTCACTCCTTTCCACACGCAGAAGTAACAGATTATCCAAGACAACAGCAGACAGAGAGCCAACTCCCATCTAACACTGCCCAGCTCATTGATGCTGTCAGTAATGTTTAAAACTCTTCTCCTGCAAATCGATCACACCTGTCATTTCATCAATTTCTTCGCAAACAGAAATTAAATTGTGCTCTTTTTTTCATACTCACTCCCAAAACTCTCTCACAGGTGAAGTTGCATTTTCAGGTATAGTCAGGTTGAAATAATCTGGTCGTTGATCAAACTCCACACAGTTTTCTGGAAAAAAACAAACAAGACGATAACAATACACAGAAAGCCAGTTATACCAGTGCTTCCACATGGCTGATTGATACCTCACAGCACTAAGACCAGGGTTGGACAACATTAATAAAACTAAGTTCTGAGAGTCATTCAGTCGACAAATGAACTTGTACACCAAATTTCACAACAAAGCATGAAATGAATTCACTCGCACTTGACAGAATAACTCACTTGCACTGCACCACCTGGGTTTCCCCATCAAAATTCGTAGGCAATCATTATAGGCAACTTGTATTTTGCGCATACTTGCCTTTTTAAACCTAACCCACAGGGGGGGCAGTATAAAGAGGGGTACAGTATGCCCTAAAAAGACATCTTGACATCATCTGAACACCAGAAAATTTTTCATCTTAGCACATTGGCTTGTCTATATAAAATACGCCGTTGCCTGCACATATCATCATCATCATCATCAGTCAGATCATCACGTATAATGTGTCCCAGATACTTAATATATTTACAAAAAGGCAAAACTGAGCCTGACAAATAAAATGATGGGAATAT
The DNA here is from genome assembly GCA_963556495.2 of Valencia hispanica. NCBI lineage: Eukaryota > Metazoa > Chordata > Actinopteri > Cyprinodontiformes > Valenciidae > Valencia > Valencia hispanica. Next base: position 12,799,086 of record OY747708.1, on the reverse strand, counting down.
CAGTTCCTTGCCACATTTAGGTCGACAAACCTATCTCCTACCACTTACCCTGTTTTACATCTTCTCAGTTGATCTGATAGGTCATCCATATAAATATTAAAAAGGCAAGGTTACAATAAGCCACCCTGACGGACTCCATTACTCACCCCAAATAGGAGAGACAATCCTTCCCCCATTTTATTTGGATACACTGATTAGCATACCAATAAACAAGAAGCCTTAAGATACTGTCAGGCACAACCCTCTGCCTCAATTTTAAAAACAACTTCTGATGGTTTATTCGATCAAATGCTTTAGATGCATCTATAAAACTAATTAAAACTGAGGAGTTCTGTCTTCTATATCTGTCAACAATTTCCTTGAAAGCATAAATGCAAAGATCAGTACTATGTTTAGCCTTAAAGCTAAACTGGTTATCAGAGGTGCATACATAAGCAGACAACCTATCTGATAGGATCCGCTCTAGGACTTTTGACAGCACACTGGCTAAAGCTATTGGTCGGTAGTTGTCCATGCTGCCGACTTTGGCTGCTTTATCCTTAATAACAGGCACCAGCGTTACAGACAGCATAGAGTCTGGTAACATTCCATGAGTCATAAAACTAGTAAAGCAGATGGCTATAAGAATTGCTGCTTTTGGGCTAGCATATTTAAGATGTTCTGCTGAGATTTTATCTGATCCACATGCCATGCTATCGGCTGTGCAATGGCTTGTAGTACTTCTTTGGCTGTGATTTGCATAGCATCACTGCTGGAGATCTTACCTACAATGTAAGGGTCACTCTTAACACAATTAAAGCGCTCTGAGTAGTGCTGCCTCCATAGCTCAGCTATATCGTCACTACCAGAAACCCCCTGGTACACAGTAGAGATGATTTGTAGCAGCAGGAACAAAAACACCTCGGTGGTATGTTTCCTGCCCACTGTCTTTCATTCAGAGGGGGGCCCTCTGGACAGTTATGAGAGGGACATTAACATTTTTTCTAATTGCCAGCTTATGGGGGAGGAAATAGGTGAAAATCAGTGGTGACTTAGTGTGTTAGATAAATACAGCCAGCTAGGTCGGACAGACTATCTGTTCTTATTCTCATACACAGGCCTGAAAACAGAGGAGTATGGTTCTCTCAGTCCATATTGTGCCATAACAGTGTCTCTGCAATCTTAACTGATAATTAAGTGCATCAACAGAGTATCTATTTGGGACAGGGACCAATTATGTCATCTTATGGATTGTGGGTAATGCATCAGGGATATATCTTTTAGGACAAGAACACAACTGTCATGCTATGTACCGACCAACTTGATAATTTTGTTAAGATGTAATTGTAGGGTGTAAAAACTGAGTATTGTTCATCAACACATTTCCATTTTCTCCACAAAAATGGCCCTTGTCTGAGCATGATGTACTGTAAGTGCCTTGATTCTTCAAATAATTGGTCCACAGAGGAACCAGCTGACTTACATCTTCCTTAATTAAAAAGATTGCGCAAAGTTTTTAGAAACTTGACACCACCTATTTGCAAAAAGCAGTTGGAGAAATAATAAACAGAAATATGACCAGTATTTCATGCCAGAAAATCATCATTTTAAAAAGAGAGCAGACACTTTGCAGGCAAGTCTAATAAAGTACCTCAAATGTTTTTTTACTGAAAACTTGATGTAAATCTGAAAGAGGAAAACATTGTGCCACTTGCAGGTTTTTCCTCAAACTATTTAAAGCCTTAAGCTTAATGAGAACATTATGCACGTCAAGTCCATAGCAGCAATTACACTGAGTCAAGTCAAGTTAGTCAAGTCAGCTGGTAGCACTGTTCTTTTGCAGCAAGAAGGTCCTGGGTTCGAATCCCTGCCTGGAATCTACTCCCCGTACATGCTTGGGCTTTTTGTGGGAACTCCGGCTTCTTACCACAGTCCACAAACATGACTGTTATATTTCTCCTTATCTGTGAGTATGTGTGTGCATGGTTGTTTGTCTTGTGTGTCTCTGTGTTGCCCCGTGATGAACTGGCGACCTGTTCAGGGTGTAGCATTGGTTGTAGAAGTGAAAGTCTAAAATTAAAAAGACATTTATGCATCTATAGGTGTCTTAATATTCTAACCCTCACTGCAGAGCAGCTGCAAGTCATAAATTGCCCAGAAATTCACTATAGTGAAGCTTCTTGTTTTGTTTTCTGTTCCTTCCTCTTGGAGGAAATGTTTTAGTCCTACCTGTGTTCCAGCTGTTCCTGCAGGTCGCCCAAGGAAGTTCAGAGTTGAAGGAAGAGAACAGATACAGGAATGCCCAGGCAAGTATCACTATATAGTAGATACTGGAGTATAAAACAACCACCAGATTGCCATAACCCATCCCTGAAAGAGAAACAAAAAATACGAAAAAGACCTTCAAATATTGAAGCACAAAACAGACTATCCTCTCATTGCCGCAGTATTTTCTGCCATATTTTACTTGCTATGCTGTTTTAGCTGCTTTCCAACTTCAACTGGTTAGCAATCAAACATGATGAAAAAAAGTGTCTCAAACTAGTTAAATTTCCGTGGATGTAGATTACTTGTAGATAATAAACCAAAAAAGGGGGCGCAGAGCATTATTATTGTGAAAACAAAAGCTTTGACTCTTTGTCCTACATTTAATACATTTCTTGTTGCATTTTCCCCTCACTTGGTAACAAATAGCAAAGCAGACACATATTGAACTTGTAATATAATTATCATGTGGTCCCCTGTCAATTTATATAATAATTTTGACAATGCTTCATAGAACATAAAAAAAGAATAATTAATTAGCGAAATAATGGGATAATATTATTAAATATTAATATATAGCAGAAAAGTTAAATAACAAAACACCACAAATAAAAAAGTTTTAAGAAAAAGGTGATTCAATCAAACCTAATTTCTAAGAGTAGATGTATCCAGAATTACAATAGTTTTCCTATTTAATTGTGTTTCAGTTAATTGGTAGGTTGATCAGTTTACCTTCAAAAAGTGGACAAATTTTCCTCCAACAGGTTATACATCCCTGCTTTGTGTACTGGCCAAGGGATGTCTCCAGCAAAAACAAAGGAATGCCGCAGGAGATAAGGAAAAGTACATACGGGATGAAGAACACCCCTGGAAAACATTGAAAGTGTCACTTTACACCTCTGAAGATTGATCTACCTGTATCAGCAGTTTCTCTGTTGGTCTTCCTCTGGAGGTAGTTTGTACATTACTCTTTCACTTTTCATCTTGTTTAACATTGTCATTGTTAATTTAGGACATTTATTTAAAGAAACCTACCTCCTCCATTTTTGTAGCAGAGGTAAGGAAACCTCCAGACATTTCCCAATCCTACAATCTGTCCCGCAACAGCCAAAAGAAACTCAATTTTGTTCGACCACTGTCCTCTCAGGGACGTGGGATGTTTAGGACCCTCATCCAGTCTGTACTTGACCTCTGAACTCTGGGCGTTATCCATTGTGCTGTGAAGAGAGAAGAACGCTCTTTGAAGTTTGGAAATTTATGGATTTTCAACCATAAAAATATTGTATGCATTTAAATGTCACTTTTCTTGAGTACTATGTGCACAACAAACATTAAAAGACATGACAGGTTTTCAGCACAGCATGTTAATGTCTATTATCTGCACAGTGCGAGCAGTCTTTTTGCATTAGGTTAACAGAGGGTAATTCTTTTCATCAATGTTGCTTTTGTGCGCCTGCTTTGGTTTCACAGTGGGAGCTGTAACAGACCGGAAAAATGTGCCGCGCAACATTACCGTTAGAAGTTATAAATCCTGAGACACCGAAAACAACATTCCTGAAGTGTTGTTTTGGTAATTCAGGGACCTGAAGGAGAAGTAAAAAGATCCGGGATGGATTTCTGTTGGAAATACCAGATTCTGGATAGTGCAAAAAACCTACAATGGCAATATAAGAAAAGTAAATGGTCAATCTTGTTTGAAGAAAAAAGGCATTGCATTTATTAAATGTAAATACAAGGTGTATTTAAACAAAATTAAAATAAGTTTTTCAAAGGCATATTTTACTTTTTTCAAGGGCTCAGCTGATAAAAAGGAGGTATCGTTTCTACTGGCATGATCATTACTCAGCACATTATATTAGCACAGGCAGGTTTTATATGCACAATTCTGCAGCATCTTTAAAAAACAACGTGTTACAGGGTTTGGGGGGGATGCAGAAGAAGGTGCTCCCCACAAAATTTCTTATATTGTGATATACCATAATAATCAAGGAAACCCTTGAGCCAGTTTTGTAATTGATTCATCAGCTGGTTATTATTATTTTGTTATGTTTTTTATGAATTGACTATAAAGTATAAGCTAATGCACAGTGTCAGTTCAAAACATTATTCATGGATCATAGAGAAGAATGCAGGAATAAAAAAATCTCATGCCTGGGTTGCAGACTAGGGATCATACAGGTCAAAGGTGTGACCTCAATCAGAAAACACTGAAAGGTTGCGAAATCATTGAGCAAGTTAGGACAAGAAAAGGAAAACAGAAACAAACACAAGGACATGAAGGCAGGCACTTCAGATGGCAGGACGGCAAGAAAAGCTATAACATAGTGAAAGAAAAATGATCCGACAACAGGAAGAGGAGCTGAAGAGGTTTAAATTGAACATCATAGGTAGAGAGCTGAATGTTTTAAAAATAAAATCAAAGATGCAAAGAAGTCAAACATAATTTGATGTGAAACTATAAAGTCTTTGTAAACTAGAATGCCATCCTAATTATTACTATGAAAGACTAATATTTGACTTATGATTGTTTTGAGTAGGGCTGTCATGGCAGAACTGACATAAACTACCCATTCAACTTTTATTTCACTGTGTTATTTTGAGTTCAGTCTCGTTATGTTTGACATTGTGAATATTCAGGCATTTTTTAAATATTTAATTTTTTAGATATGCTGAAGGTGATACTTTACATTTATACATAAATATGACTCTTTAAAAGGCAAATCTTTACAATGTTTCATGCATCCATCCCTATTGTCCAGGCAGAGTCTGGTGCCTATCTCCAGTGGTCAGTGGGTGAGACGCAGAGTAAATGGTAAATGGCCTGCACTTTTATAGCACTTTTTCTGTCAGAGGACCACAAAGCGCTTTACACTACATTCAGTCATTCAGGCCCATATTCACAAGCTGACATTGGTAAGCTTGTAGCCATTGTAGCCACAGCTGCCCTAAGGCACACTGACAGAAGCAAGGCTGCAGTGCAAAGGTGCCACCAGGCCCTCTGACCACTGCCAGCAAGCAAGGTGAAGTGTTTTGCCCAAGGACACAAAACCCAAGATGGATGGGGAGAAGCTTCAAACCGGCAACCCCTGGGGGGAACTCCTACCACCTGAGCTAATGTTGCTGGTCCATCACAGGCAACACAGAGACACACAACCCTGCACACACTCACACCTAGGGGCAATTTTTTTAGGAGACCAATTAACCTAACAGTCATTATTTTAGGTATGTGGGAGGAAGCCGGTGTACCCAGAGAGAACCCACAGATGCAAAAGGAATGGACAAGGGGACTGAGCCAGTTAGCAACATAACTGAAAAAGTTATTGATGGATTTTAAATGAGAATTTCAAAAAATGTCAGCAATGGGACCAGGTACAGGTGATTCGATTTTTGGTGTGATCCGGATCACTGTATGGAGGGTACTGAGGCTCCTTGGCGGAGATCTACACTCTCCAACTGCTTTTCTCGTTTTAATAGAATTATACATTACTTCCAGAGAAATGTTAGCAGAAGCTCAATCAGCTACAAAATTGGTGCCCTGAAAGAACAAAATCATACATGCAGTTTATGATACTGGATATTTTTCAAATGGAAGAAAGAAAAAAATCTCATTTGGGTATTTGTAGTTCAAAAATTCAAATATAAAATATTTTTCGCTGCTGGAACTTGTCCAAAATGTTGATATTTTTAAATTTTTTACTTTAAATACTTTTATTAGTGTCTTTGTATTTACAGTCATAAACTCTTAAGGCATCATTTGCATGGCTTCTTGGTCTGACATTTGGCCAAACTATGCTTTTGTTGCAAGGCAATGTGCTAATTACAGACATGCAGCATGTAGCTGCCATGTTAATATCTGCCCAGTTCACGCTCTACAATAAGCATCATTGTTGCGAAGAGAGACAATACACAGTGAAGACAGAACAGCCCAAAGCAGGAACAGTGTTTTCACAGCTGCTATGGGTCTCATGCATTGACATTTACGTATGAGTTATGTCGGGGAAACGGTTCATGAAGCCACCAAGGCTCATATTAAATCCTATCCGTAGGAGAAGAAGACATATGCTTTATTTCAGACAGCCTCGGCATGCTATGAACACTGGCCACATATGTATCATCAAGGCAAGAACTTTTACTATGGTTAGTCTATGTTAAAGTCATTTAAAATCAACATTACACTACAGCTATTATGGTTTTTCACATGGCAAAAATCAACCATGGGATAAAAATAGTTAATAGTTTTAAACGGCTACTTTTCTAATGTTTTTGAAATAAATTTTTTTTATTGAGGACTGTTAATTTGATCCACTGAAACTAGAACGATCATAGCACATATGTGAACCTGATAAACAATGCTGTCAACCTCAAATTAGACAGTGGGCAAGAACTTTATTCAAAAACACAACCCACTGTAAGTTTGGAGGAGATGCAGAGATCTCAGGCTCAAGTGGGAGAGTTTTAAATGTCCAACTTTAAAGTTTTAGCCTTTTTTTTCAATTTGCTATATATGCCAGACATACACCCAAACTGAAACGTCATCCTCATGGACCCAATGTGTAAAATGTAGTGACAAGTATCAACATATAAAAGAAAGAAAGAAAGAAAGAAAGAAAGAAAGAAAGAAAGAAAGAAAGAAAGAAAGAAAGAAAGAAAGAAAGAAAGAAAGAAAGAAAGAAAGAAAGAAAGAAAGAAAGAAAGAAAGAAAGAAAGAAAGAAAGAAAGAAAGAAAGAAAGAAAGAAAGAAAGAAAGAAAGCACCAACACAACGAACAAGCAATAAGCAGTAAAATAAAAAACATAATAGGTATCAGATAGATTGATACAGTGAATGGATTAATTAAGTGACTGGTGCAGTCCTGACTTATTTATATTTTCACCGTCCAGCAGTACAAGGACCCTAAACAAACAGCCAGAACTGCAATAGAGTAATTTAGATCAAACTACATTAATTTGTTTGAATGACTTAGTTTAGTAAGTCTAGACTTAAATCATATCAAGAATCTGTGACATGACTTGAAATTTTTTTTCCTCATGATGTCTTTAATGCAATCTCACTGAGCCTGAGCAGTTATATAAAGCAGAGTAGGTAGAGATTTCAGCCTGTAGATCTGCAAAGCTGGTAAATAAACATGTGAAAAAGACTACAAGGTACTGCAAGTGTTTGTCACTATCTCAGCATTTGTCCAAGTTTTAAATATTGATAGAACATTCCCTTTTGTTATATTTTGTGTATGACTATTGCATTTTGAAGGTCATGTCACAGGGTGCTTTGTTTTTAACATTAAAAGCCAATCAGTTCATCCTTGAAAATTGACGCTGACCTATTGTCAAATTTAATAAACTGCTCTAAATGAATTTATGGAAAGAGATAGATCGCTGTGTACAGATAGTTAACACAAAAGCTGATACCAGTTGAAAGGATAGCTGCTTAACTCACTAAGAGCTCTGCTCTCTATTTTTGTGTGCCAAGTGACTATACAACTGCAGGTTGGTTAGGAAACAACTTTGATTGAGCAATGTTATACTTTATATTTTTTTAAACTACAGCTTCTTCTTTGGTGATGCCACAGGTTAGATGAGGCAGAAAATAAGTTGTTTTTGTGTACTTTACTGGCCTTGGACTAATAGTCTCCTGGCAGCAAGCGGATGAATTCCTATAAAATATTTTCCTCTGCAGCTGCAGGACTTGTGTAAAAAGGGGATCAGATAGAGTAAACACGGTAGTGTTGGATTTGGTTGACATGAGAAGGCTTTAAGAAGAGAGTAAATGAGCTATGGCTTCAGCATAGTGCAGAAAAAAGATGTACAGTTAAAACCAGAAGTATACTTACGCTGAAAAAAAGACACAAACAGATTTCCTTTCACTGTTAAATCAGACCAAACTTCTCTTGTTTTAGGTCTGCCAGAATGACCAAAACCATAAATATTTGAAAATCAGAGGTTTACATACATTTCCTCAGTATCTGGTAGCATTGCCTTTCAACTGTATGTCTAAGTTCAAACATTTCGGGTCTTCCTCCACGAGTCTCTCACAATAGTTTGTTGGAATTTTGGTCCATTCCCTCGACAGAATTGGTGTAACTGAGTCAGCTTTGTAGACAAACGTACTCGTTCACATCTTTTTTGATCTGTCGAAAATTCTCCATAGGATTGAGGTGGGAGCTTTGTGATGACTACACCAAAAGATTGACTTGGTTTTCCTTACCCCACTTTGGCTGTTTGCTTAGGAAAATTGTTCGTTAGCAAGACCCATTTGCGCTCAATTTTTATCTGATGTTTTTAGATGATGCATCAATATTTCAACATAATGTTCTTTCCTAATGATGCCATCTATTTTATGAAGTGGACCAGTTCCTCCTGCAGCAAAACAGCGCTACAAAAGCATGCTGCCACAATCATACTTTACAGTTATTGTGGTGTTCCAAACCTTACAAGCATAACCATGGTGATTATGGACAAACAGTTAACAGAAGACATTTCTCCAATAATAAAGGTATTTGTCCCTGTGTGCATTTGAAAACTGGAATGTGACTTTTTCATGTTTCTTTTGGAGTAATGGTTTCCTCCTCATTGAGTGGCCCTTCAGCACATGTTGGGACAGGACACGTTTCACTGTGGATAGAAACAGTCAGTGCCTTTACATGCAGCAAGAGAAAGCCAAATTATTGCCTTAGTCAGTCTGAAATCAGACTTTTGAAATGCATGTATACACCTTAGTCCCACTGAAGTCGAACTGAACTAGACTGTGAGTAATCGAGCTAAACCACCCTGATAATGCGATTGGAAAATCGGATTTCTCTGCATGCTACTACAACCGTGCCTAGGCTGAGCTTTTCATGATAAGTGACAAGACTGCGGAAGCGGGAATAACAACACCGGTCCCCAAATGCTCAAAATTTACGCATTTAGGGGCAAGGTCCCGTCTTCTTCAGACTAGGATAGGGTACTGCTTCTAAATGTTATAATTAACAAATGAATCAGATGAGGGTTAGGTACTGCTCCTCGAATATTAGGATTAGAAAATTAGTTAGGTTAAGGTTAGGTACTGGTGCTTGAATGTTAAGATCAGTAATAAATCAATCAGGCTAGCCATTTAGAGGTGAAAAAGGTCGGACCTTGCCCCTAAATGGGTACATTTCAAATATTTGCCACCAGTACACAACACAGCACCAACAACGAGTGTAACACAATCAGTACAGTACATACAAAATGTTCTGTGCTGCAGCGTTGTTGTTGTCCATTTCTTCGCTCATTGTTCATATCCTACTGCTGTCAGCACTAGTTTACTTGTGTGATGCCTTAGGCCAGGTGTGCCCAATCCTGGTCCTCGAGATCTAACATCCTACAAATTTTAGATGTATCCCAGCTCCAACACACCTGAATCAACATGTTCCAATTCCCTCATCAGCAGTCTGTCAGCTCACCCCAAGGCCTGGTAACGAGGCCTTCATTGGATTTAGCTGTGATGAGAAGGGATGCACCTAAAAGTTGCTGGATGGTAGATCTCGAGGACCAGGGTTGGGCACCCCTGCTCTAGGCCAACCGGAAAAATCCAACATGAAAACGTGTGTCGCCACCTAGCGTCGTGGTGGCGAACGCACTTCTTTCAATAATTCGATTTTCTGAGTGACATCTAAACTGGGGTAAAGGCTCCCATTCTGGTTAAGCTAATAGCCTGACTTTTACCAAAAACTCGATTTAGATGTGCATGTAAACATACTGACTGTCTTATCAGTTTCAGTCTGGATCTTCATAAGGTCTTTGGCTTTTGTTCTGGGGTCGATTTTTTTACATTTTGGACCTACAGACATTCATTTGTGGTAAACAGAACCCGTCTCCTTCCTGAGTGCTATGATAACTGGACATTTACATCATGTTTACACATAAGTATGATTGTTTGAACAGATGAACGCACCTTCAAGCATCTGGAAACTGTTTGCAAAGATCATCCAGACTTGTTCAGCTCCACAATTCTTCTCTTCCTGATATCTTGACTGATTGTTTTTGAATAAATAAATACACCTCTGACATATTCTTTCTCTCATTATTGTGGCAATTTGCAAATAGAAATCATTTCAATAATTCTAACTGATCTTAAAGAAGAGAATTTTGGTCTTATTTAACTTCAAACAGTGAGAAAAGAAGATATATGGACCCTTTTATTTGGTGTATATAAACTTCTGGGTTCAACTGTATATGTGATCTCTGACAACTTTGTACAAGCTGTTGTGTAAAATTCATATCATGTAAGAACTATTTTAGGCTTATTGTAAGAAAAAGTTTATCACATGTTTACATTGTCAGCTGCCTGCACTGATGGAATAATCAGAAATCCATCAGCAGAGCCGGTGATCTGCTTCAGCAATGTGAGCAAATTTGTGTTGAGATTAACTGTTCCTAACAACCTTAAGGTATTTTGCCAAAATTGTACTTGTTTCTATTTTAATCCTTGACAAGTCAACTTGTTAAAACTGGAAAATGTAAGGCATCATTGGTCACTATTGCTTTTTAAAGCAAGGCCATGCCTTGCTTGAAATCATGAGCTCACTGAAAACTTTGATCTAATAAACAAATCTTCAAAAATGAGAAAAACATAGAAAAGCATATTTAGAAAAGTGAAAGTTATTTTCATAGGAAAATTTGAAACCTTTAAGAGACATTTTAGAAACTCATTGTGAAGTCTGCTCAGATATTTGCATCAGATGAGTATTTATGGTAGATTGTTTGCTTTTTGCAGCCAATGTACAGTAGAATGTTACACTTAAGAAGAGAAGTAACCGCCTCGCTGCGGCATAACCAGTAACCTTTGGCCTACATATTACAAGCTCCAAACCTAACTGTAGCTTTGAACTGCAGAGATACCAGCTGTCTCTTTCTTTTTCTGGAAATGAAACAACAGAATACTTCACTTGGAAAGCCTGTAAAATAAACAATACGAAAGTGAAATCAAGGCAGAAAAGAAAAAGGAAGAATACCTTAAAAAGATGGGACTTTAGTTTTGAGTTATGCCTCCATTCCAAGAGACTTCATCTGGTGCCTTGAGAGGAAAATATAAGAGTAGACCCCCCTGCCACACCAGAACTGAACATGAGTGAGTCCATGAGGAGGTTTGAGAGAGCTGAGTGGTGTGACAATGAGGCAGAGCGACAGAACAAGAAGGACAGAGGGAGGAGGGGGTGGGACTGTGTCTGAATGAACAACTTAAGGCGGGGACTGTTCCAGTAGTCTGGGCCACATGCTTTCAGTAAAGAAGGAGGGGATTCACCAGCGAGCCAATCTGGATACTTACTTTCATGTAGGCTGTCTGTATGGTAACCATTATGCCTCACTCTTACAAATGGCTCTAGTATACAAATTTGAAGGAAAAGGTAATCCAGAACATGTTAAAAGAGGTACCGTACTTATCAATTAAAATTTTTTTTTTACATTTTGTTATGACCTTAAGATGTTAACTGCTTCTATCAATTCAAAGTGAAACCTCTCCAAGTCACCTCTATTTGTATGAAAAATTCAGTATAATTTGCAGTGCACTTTAAGAGTATTAATTCCTGGGGACACTGGAGTGTTTAGCACTTAATTTCTTTTAGCTTAACAGCTGCTTACATCTCTCTTACTCTAACTTCCCCTCACTGTTTTTCTCTCTTTCCTATGTTGTCCCACAGCTGTCCCAAAGCTGCATCTCTGGTGTGCTGGTATTGACAAAATAATACTGAAAAAGTATGTGACTAATACTTTGGCTATATTGGAGCGTTTTTTCTTTTACAGTAGTTCAGCTGTGAAGTTATAAGGGACCGCTAAACACGTTAATGAGCATGGTTTAGTTTTGTCGGTAAGCTTATGGTTGTTAGCCAACATTGTGACGGCAAGGCGGAGGGTCATCTTCTTTGTGCACCGATCGCTTAGTCATGGACCAGCCAGTACTTTCACTAGTCTTTTCTTGTCAACTTGTTGACACTACGCTAAAATGGTGCGAATACTGTCCCGTGGTACTCTAATCGTTCTCATGCTGGGGAAAAACAATTGTCCCTCTAAACAGATCATTTTTAAGACTGGCTTGCAGAGACTGCTATTCTTTTGCCACAGGTGCACAGACAAATGCTACCAAGACCAATAGAAAAAGAGACAGATACTCACATATTTTCTCTCAGTGCTTCTTTTTGATATCATATCTCACTAGGCCACTGTGATCCCTACATAATGCTTCTTTCAGATTATTGAAGCTTTTGTTTGCTGCATCGGTCCATTCCAGTTCAGCTGTGTTATTTGTCCAAACTAGCTCTTGCAGTGGCTTAACTACTATTGCATAGTTTGGTAAAAATCTGCTGAACCATGAAGTTAAGCCTAAGAAGGAACGAAAAACAGCCATGTCCTTTGAAGGAGGAGCTTTAGCGCTGGCAGTCAGGTGGTCTGGCTAAGAGCGCAGGCCATCCTTTGATGGCTGTAATGAATAGCAACAGTTGTATGAACAAATCCTCCATGTTAGGAAGAGGATGACAGTCCAATACCACATTTTTATTAGATTCACGCAGATCCACACAAAGTCTCAACCCTCCTTTACTTTTTCTTGCAATCACCAGAGGACAAACCCATTCGGATACATCCACTGGTTCAGTGATACTTGCTTGGAGTAGACATTTCAGTTCAGCTGACACCTCTTCATGTATGCTGAGTGGTAGATGCCACAGTTTTTGGCGTACCAGTTGTACTGCCTTGTTTACTGGAACATTGTGGATAAACCCTTTAACCCCACATCCAAGAGGGTTGGGAGAAGCAGAATCAATTCACCATTCATGTTGGTTGGTAAACATTTTGCAAGATCTTCTTCATTGCATGTGAAATTTCCATCTACTGCGTATTTGTTGATCTTAATTGTTTTAATCAGGTCCAGCCCCAGCAAAGGTGATCCATCTTTAACTGTGTAGAAGGATCCTAGCACTTGTTTGTTATCATTTGCAGCTCTCACTAAAGCAGGTAGGCAGGCTGGTCATCTTTTGCATAAGTGACTAGTTTAATTTCAGATTTAGTGAAAGGACAGGCTGCAAGATGCTATTTGTAGATGGTTTGTGGAAGAATACATACTGAATCCCCAGTGTGTACAATTAACTCAAGGACTTGAGAGTTTCCCTGTGATGTTTCAATGTCAATTTTGCAGGTGATTTTCTCACATGCTGCAGCTACCAGTTTATGATTATCAAAAAAATAAAACTACTAACTCAGGAACAATTATTCCGGTGACTACAGCGACAGCTGATTTACAAACTCTGGCAAAGTGTTCTTTTTTATTGCATTTATCACATTTTACTTTTGCTGCCGGACAGTTTTTATAATTAGCCAGGTATTTCACAAATCAACATCTAAAAAAATGATGTCGTAACTCTTTATCACCATCCCTGAGGTGTAGGCCCATGGCCCTGAGCTGGTTGTGCTCCTCTTTTTCCCAGAAGATGTGCACTCTTCACCTCCACAGCTTGCACTGGAGTGGTCTGGACAGTGTACGCAGCAGAAAGAAGCGTATAGCGTTTTTAACCGCAGCCTACACTTGACGTGCAATAGTAACATGTTTAGGGTGACCATACGTCCTCTTTTGCCCGGACATATCCTCCTTTTTGGCCATAAAATTATGTCCGTGGGGAATTTTTTTAAATATCATAAAATGTACGGGTTAACCCCCATATTGCACCTGGTTTACCTCACTTTAAAAGCAGCCACTGCCCACAAAACAAATGAGGAGCTGCGCTGCATGCTTGTAATGTGCCACTAAAACAGAAGTGTAGTTTCACAGATGAATTGTAGAAAAATACCCAATGTTCAGTCATGGTCATCAGTCCCGTTTTTACCGGGGCAGTGGAGCTCAGGTGAGAAGCACACCTGAGCTAACACAATCTGAGCTGCTACAGCAGGTTAGGATTCATTTCGCGACGACACAGATTCATTATTATCCGAAGTTCAAAGTTATCACCAACAATCATTTGACTCTGAGACGTCGCGGTAAAAAACAGTTCGACTTTGGATCAATATTTCATCCCTTCCCCAGTAATCAATCTGGACATATTTAGTATCAGTGGATTGCTCAGGATCTCAGGATTATAAATATGTTACTGTCATCGCTCTATCTGAAAAACTGAACAAAACAGATCTAGAAAACTGCAATCGTAACATCAAGTGATCTTGGGTAAAAATAGATCAAATAAAAAAGAGAATATTCCCATTTGAAAGCATAATGAATGATTGAAGCCAGAATCTGATTATTATGATCTAGATTGGTGCATAAATCAGATTTCATGTTTTGAAATAAACTATATTATCTTGAAAACTTGCTATAGTTTTTGATGGTGATAATGTAATAATGACTAATTACTTAATCTAATGCATCAACTAGAAAATAAAGTTTTCAAGTCTCACCATCCAGCCTGCATGTTATAAGATACAGAAGAAGTTCTCTGTCAGACAGCAGGTAAAACACTAAACATGACTCAGTGATTTACTGGAGAATAAATTCCTACATCATTTTTAAAAACATATTTGCTGGAACACATTTCCAACAATCATTAATAATGATATTTTTCTGCAAATATGAATAAACATTCTTTAGTCTATTTGATTTATTATGCTGGTTTTTTAAAGCAATCCTTCAAATTCATGTGAGAGATGGAAATGACATCTGACTGTATTTACCTAATCAATCTAATATTTGAGTATTTTCTAACCTGAATCTATTTTAATTTATAGATTCGATTCAGGGGGTAGTCACGCCCATGCTGGGGAGGGTGTCCTCTTTTTGGATTCTCAGAATATGGTCACCCTAAACATGTTTGTCCAATGTAAGGTAAGGGAATTTATCTGTAACAGCACTGAGATGACAATTAACAATAAACTGATCATGAATCATTTCACTTTCCATTACTTGAAAACCACATGGCGCAGCTAAAGCTCTGAGGTGCCCCCGGCCGGCCAGGAGGAGGCAGTATGTAGCCCCAGGACTAGGCAAGGCAAGGCAATTTTATTTGTATAGCACACGTTCAACAACAGGGTAATTCAAGGTGCTTTACATGATTTGGTGATTTAAAAGAAACAAATAAAAGAAACACACATTACACATGATACACAATAGAAAAAATAAAAAAAAGCAAGAGAGCATGAACACATTTCATACATATAACATCAAGCATTTACTCAAAGGCAATTCTAAACAGATGGGTTTTTAGTCTCGATTTAAAGCAGTTTAGAGTTTCAGCAGCTCTACACTCGTCAGGAAGTCCGTTCCAGATAAGGGGAGCATAGAAACTGAAAGCTGCTTCTCCATGTTTAGTTCTGAGTCTAGGGATGTTTAGTAGGCTAGAGTTGGAGGACCTGAGTGGTCTTGGTGGTTGGTACTGTGACAACAGGTCTTCAACTTATTTTGGTGCTAAGCCATGTAATGATTTATAAACTAGTAGGAGTATTTTAAAGTCTATTCTCTGAGCTACAGGGAGCCAGTGTAAGGACTTTAGAACTGGGGTGATGTGCTCTACTTTCCTGGTTCTAGTGAGTACGCGAGCGGCAGCGTTCTGGATCAGCTGCAGCTGTCTGATTGACTTTTTAGGCAGACCTGTGAAGATGCTGTTGCAGTAATCAATCCGACTAAAGATAAACGCATGGATGAGTTTTTCTAGGTCGTGTTGCAAAATCAGTCCTTTAATCCTAGAGATGTTCTTCAGGTGATAGAACGCTGACATTGTTATTGCCTTTATGTGACCCTGGAGGTTCAGGTCTGAGTCCATTACTACACCTAGGTTACGAACCTGATCAGTAGTTTCTAGCTGTATTAATTGAAGCTGTGTGCTGACTCTTGATCGTTCCTCCTTGGGTCCAAAAATAATCACTTCAGTTTTGTTTCTATTCAGCTGGAGAAAGTTATGGCACATCCATCCATTTATTTGGTCAATGCATTGATTTAGGGTTTGAATGGGTTCAGAGTCACCTGGTGACATTGTAATGTAGAGCTGAGTGTCATCTGCGTAGTTATGGTAGCTAATGTTATTGGTCGCTATAATCTTGCCTAGTGGGAGCATGTAGTGCATCTTTTTGTGGGAGTAGCTCACATTAGCTGCTCAAGGGAACATGGGGAGAACATGCAAACTTCACACAGAAAGGCCTTTTCGCCAACCCCACCTAGGGTGTGGGTGCCGATGATGCGGGAGAACTAACACACCCTCAGCACCCACAGCGTCCCGGGGTTAATTGAACCCAGGACCTTCTAGCTGTGAGGTGAGCCGCTGTACCAGCTGCGCCACCGTACACCCCGAAAGAGAGAAAAATCGAAAAATAAAATGTAAAAATGAAATTGCAACTAAATCGCATGATGTGGAAGCTGTAAAAAAAAATCCACAAATTTTCCATAAAAATAATATTCTATATTAATAGTTGTGTGTATAGTCTAGTCAAATTAATCCCGCATTAGTTTGAGATGACCAAGTCACATGAAGTACTTCTGTCTAAACACGATCCGACGCCATGCAGTTTTTTTCCTGCCCAACCCTACCACACACTGACACAGGCAGTAACAAAGTCTTGTGTGATGGTTGTTTCATGTTGCTAGAATGCAAATCCAATTGTCTAATATGCAGGGCTGAAGTTTCCAGAGGTGGTACAAATGCTGCTAAATTTAACACCATCAAGCTTATAAAGCATTTGGCTTAGCGTCATGTGAAAGCGCACAAAGAGTTTGTTTTCTTAAAGGACATGAGCAACAACTGACACAGTCGGATCAGTATTTGGTATCGGCAGATACCTAAACCCCAGGTATCAAAATCGGTATCGGACAGAAAAAAAATGGTATTTGAACATCTCTAGCGTGATTACAAAGCGTTAAATTTATACATCTCTTTAAAGATGCCACACTGCATTACTTGATAGTTACAGAAGGTATTTGACCAACCGCGTCTTTGTTTTGGAATGCTTCAGTACAGAAAGCTTTATATACAGTTATGTTTACAATAATAGCAGTGTGTTTAAAAAGGTGAGTAAACCTCAAAATTCTTCTAATAAATTGTATTTTAATGAACACAAATTCATTGGGGACACAGCACATTCTTTTTCAAAGCAAGAAAATTGGAAAATGTAATTGAATTTGATAATATTTTACAGAAAGTCAAGAAATATAATGTAAAAAAAATAGCAGTGTTGACATCTTTCTTTACAAACTCAAAAATATACTGTTTAAACTAAGAGATGCTTGATATTTAGTCACATAACCACTGTTTCTGATAACTGCTTCACATCTGTGGTACATGGAGTCGACCAACTTCTGGCACCGGTCAACAGGTATTGCAGCCCAGGACAATTGTACTACATTCAACAATTCCTCTGCATTTCTTGGTTTTGCCTCATGAACAGCATTCTTTAAGTCAGCCCACAAGTTTTCTATGGGATTAAAGGTCTTTGCACACCGGGTCCGTTTTCTTCGTGCGATTAATTCACACGACAGTATTTTCTTCCGAATCAATGTCTAGTCAATGGGGACGTGCACACCACTGACGAAATTCCATCCTGCGATTTTGCAAGTTTTATTTTTTCGGATTGAGGTCGATTTTTTAAAAACTCGTATCCGACAGATAAACACTTGACCAATCAGAGAAGGTGTGGTGATGGCGTCATCAGAGCCGAGAGTCACAAACTGAAGTGAAGTGTCACTTTCATTGAAGTAACTAATTTTTTCTTCACCATGGCTGAGCGTCTGATCCTTTTTGTGTCCCAGCACCCCTGTCTCTTTAATAAAAAAGAGAAAAACTGCAAGGACAGCGATTATAAGGATAATGTGGGGCGATCCATTGCCGAAGAATTTGGATATGAAGATGGTAAGTAAATCAAATCAATTATGTTTTTTAATAGAATCTTCATAATTTATTCGCAATTTCGCAGCGCATCTGGTGTGCATACACAACCAATTATTCACAAATTAAGTCTTAGAAGACAAAAAAATGGCTAAAGGTTTGAAACAGTACCTCTGGGTCAGCAAGGTGGGATGGGTCAGGGTAGAGGTAGAAAAGAATGCCGTAGTAAGACCACGGACAAGCAACACCACCTGCGTTACATATGGAAATGTAGCTGTGAAGTACACCACCTAATGCCAAAAAATGTGTGCAAAATAAATTGTGAGGACAAGCTGACATGAAGTCAGAAACAAAAGAATATAATTTAGTTCTGTTCTGTACTTTTCTTGTAGATTTAACTCCATTCCAAATGCAGAAAGAATCATAAAACCCAGGCAAGATACAGACAAAGGGCTAGATCCCAGCGAACACTTCCGATGTTATCGATTCCTTCTGACAGCCCCAGTATTCTCCTCCTGTAACAGACTTCATTCAGTAATGCACATGTAACCCAGACAGTTCTAGGATCAGTAATGCATTGAAATACTGAATTACTAATTTGATACATTCGTATCGGAGAGGCAAAGTTGTCCTCTTTATGAACAATTTGAGCTTTGGAGCTGTCGCGGTAAGTCAAAGAAAAGAGAGAGCTAATGGTTGTGCTAGCTATGAGAACAAAACGTGGGTAAGAAGTTAATGGAGATTTAATGGTTAATTCCAATTGTTGTAGATTGCATGGGCACAGGTGAAGCGGACCGAACCGAAGCGTGCTGGTGAGTTGAACCGGGACTGAGTTAAAATAGAAGCTAACAGAGCTAAATGCTAATAGTTAGCTATAGCTGACCACGTTTTCACCGTACCTTGTTCACCACAAAGTGAAAAAGGTACCAGTGTGCCTTGACTTTATATACTGAACTTTAAATGCACTAAAAAACAGATTTAATTTAACTATTAGAAGGGATAAATTAATTTTATTTTTGTATTGTATTTTTTTTTTAAATGATGCTAAAGAAACAATCCATGCTTCTAGTTTACTTTATGGTGCTGAGATGATAATGCACTCTATGAAACCAAGGCCTATGGGCATTTATGCGTTTTTGATGGTAAGAAAAAACCAACCCAACTTATTTTGGTAGACAATTATTGCATTGAGAGTTGATGCAAATTGGAATTTGGATTGACTGGAACTGAATACTGACTATTAACTATTAAGCCGTCAGACTTACACATCTGAGCTCAGATAGGACCTTTGAGAACCACATTTATTGTATTGTTTTTTTTCCCCTTGTGTACCACACTGTCAACTCTGTTCTTGAGAGAACAGTAAATGGTTGCTATTTTGTTCAATACAGTTCCCAGCAACTAATCTGAGGCTCCAGTCA
Organism: Valencia hispanica; assembly: GCA_963556495.2. Lineage (NCBI taxonomy): Eukaryota > Metazoa > Chordata > Actinopteri > Cyprinodontiformes > Valenciidae > Valencia > Valencia hispanica. Next base: position 12,779,613 of record OY747708.1, on the reverse strand, counting down.
TTCTTATGCAGAACTCTCCTCATTCCTTTTCCGAATCTAGCAATTGACCCATATTGATTCTTTTCTTTATTTTTCTCACCTATCCTGTACTTGGCTACAGAAACATGGCGAGCCAGCTTCCAGGAGGATTGCAGAGTTGTTAGCTTACTTCAAAATTTGATAGAAACCACAAGAGTGCCTGGAGCTTCAATGTGACTTAGTTTTTGCATTTACTGGTACTGTTTGAGTGTCCTAACAATGGAAATTGTGAAAACAAAGAATGTTAAAGTCCCAAATGCCGTTTCGGTCAGTGGTTTAACTAATACTGACATTGACAAATAAATATTTGAGTTTTTAGAAGAGTTCGGTCCTGTAAGTAGGCACATAGAGTTACGAACGAGTGGCCAGATTATTGTACAGTTTCAACATGAAGCTACTGCTAGAGTTAGACAAACGATACCTTCCTCATGACAGACCTTGCTCTACAAAACCAGAAGTTATCTATAGCCCCTTTCAAACAGGCCATGAAAAACGGTAATTATCCGGACTTCGTCTGTTTTGCTTTTGTGTCTGAAAGCAATCTTCCGGACTTTGTCCGGATACCCTTTACCGGTAATTTTACAGCTGAAGATCTAGTAACAAGAGCGGACTTTTCGCAGTATGGGGTTTGCATTCAGACAGTCAGGTAATGTTCCGCGAAAGCTGGAGGGGTGTGGGGCGGTGGGAAAAAGGGGAGAGGGGCAGGGAATGCTGTGAGCGCACACATTGATGACGTATAAATGTCATTATTTTCCTTTCAGGTTTTTCATTGATATCTCTTAAGCGTTTCCATGTGCGCAAAATTGCACACATCACAAAGACGAGCGCTGCGAGTAGATCTGCAGTTTCGTCTACCATCTTTGCAATAATGCATTTGTTTGGGGAAATGACGTATGCCCGCCGCACTAAGTTTACGTAATATCTACCTAGAGCTTAAAGATGTAGCAGCGCGAAGCAACCGATCATTTAAAGACCTTTTAATGGATGAACTGGCAAAAATTGAGGAGTCATTGGGAGGGGAACCCCACACTGCTGAGCCTACCTCTGAACAGCAGCCAATGCTCCACAGTGAACAAGCTCTACCTTCTCGCCCTCTAACACCAAAAAGCAATAATTTAAATGCCTCAAATGATACCTTTTCACTTATTGAGACTGGGAAACAAACCCCTCAGATTCCCACCAACTGGTTAAGTACCCCTGAAGTTCAACGAGTTATTGTAGAGCACATTGTCGAAAAAGTGAGGTCTTCCCTCAATCAAACTCTTAATACAGACTGAAACCATCTCAGGAAGAGTTCCACACCCTTCTTTCGAAACTGACTATGACACTTGGCGCAGTAGTGTAGAGTTTTGTTTGACCAACCCTTCACTCACTAAAACACAATTTGTGCGGAAGATTGTTGAAAGTCTATCACCCCCTGCAGCACATATTGTTAAAGCTCTTGGTCCAACAGCAGACCCCGAAACGAATCTTGAACACCTTGATTCGGCTTTTGCAACTGTAGAGGATGGTGATGAACTTTTCGCTCGCTTATTAAACACAAATCAAAATAGGGGCGAAAAACCCTCAGATTACCTGCAAAGATTGCACAGTGTTAAACTGTTAGAATATTTGTATTATCATTGATAAGTGTAATACTGTGTATGTTACTGTATTTTGGCTGTGTAAAGTTTAAATAAGACCATTTGTATGCTTTACTGATATCACAGAGCTTAGGGAACAGAAAGGTTTGTGCAAATTCCTCATATGGGTGAGAAATCCTCTAGCTAAGAGTTGCTGAAGAGGATTGTCTGGAAGGCTTAATTTACATGTACTTTGTTATTCTGTTCCAACACCCACCGGCCTAATGTGGGTGTGGTTTATGACCTGTTGTAAACCCCTGTTTTGTAATAAAAGCTTTGGGGGAGAGTGAACTCGGTGGGACAAGGATTTGAGCATGTTTGGGAGAAGACAATCAGCTTGTTCAAATGTCTTTCACCCCCCTTGTGAAATCTTCATTTGCAAGTAAAACATAGAAGCTGTGTCTTTCTTCATTTCTGTTCTTTATGTTCTAGGGTGATTTTTACCTAACATAACTTGGTCCTTCGAGGCAGAGCCAACATACCCGTGTTCCTGCGGATCCGTTCGAGGTCAGCTGAAGGCTGTGCATACCTACAGGTTCGTCTTGCAAAATTAAGCCCACCACAGTGAATTCTGTATAGGCCAGTGTGACTCGATTAGCTCCGCTGGAGTCAACTGGAATAGGACCCCAGTGAGAAACCGGATTAGACAATAGGTCTGGTCTAGAAGTTTGTCTCTCAGGTTGTCTTTCGGTATTTCACATTCGCTCCAGATTAACCCACACATAACTTTAAATAATGGGGAACAGTAATGAAAAACACAAATTTGAAGGAGATCCTAAATCCATGGCTGAAAAATATGAAAGAAGCACAAAATACCTTGGTAAATGGAAAAATAATTACAATTTTGAAGGTAAATTTGAAGTTAAACCTTGTGTTCCTTTAGTGCACCTAATTAAGATAAAAAAGAAACATTAAACAGGAAACAAAACAGGAAAGCAATTGTCTGCTGCGTTAAAGTGGCAAGAAGAAGCTTATCGCAGACAAAATGGAAAGAAAAATGAAACAGTGGAAGCATGCACGAAAGCGCATTCAGAAGATAACAACGGTCAGAATGCTGCAACAACTGCTCCACAACCGACCACATCCCCTGGGGGTGTTGGTCCACCTCCGTGTCCACCGCCACCCGGTGTTTGTCCAGGTTTGGTTTCGTTTCAGGCTCCGGCCTCCCCTCCAGCAGCGAGCACACGGTATGGAGCAGAGGTAGGGGAATGGAGTAACGGGGTAGGGGGACTGCTGGGCCCTTCTGAAACGGAAATGGCCTCCTACAGTCAAGAATGTTCTGGTGCATTTCCAGTGATGGAAGTGGCCAGCCCTGCATGTAACCCTGCTGCCCAAAATGGGGACACAAATAGAACCATGTTAGGTTACAGAACATGGACAGTAGTGTTCCAGGATAATAGTGGGATAACTGATGATGGTCAAGCGGGAGGAACCTTCCAGTAGCAGCTGAAGAATGTTCTTCTGGAAGGATTCGCCCCATCCATATGTGACTGGATCAAAAAACATTGTATTAATCTGCCAATGTGTGATTTGGATGAATTCATGAATTTTGCTATTCATGCTGAAAAAGCAACTGAAGCAAAAAAGAAGAAAAAGCATTGGCTGACTCAAACAAAGGAATGGTTTAAAAAGTTTTTTGTTTTTTTTAATGTTTTTTTTGTAGTGCATGCGTAACCTGTATTTGTCACAATCCACAAGGAAATGTGATCACCTGTGCAGGTTTGGGACTTTGTGTTCATAACAACGTGGATACATTTGTCACATTGCAAGAAACAACTGCTACAACTGAGTAAAAAGAGACATTATACCCACCCACTTACATACACACACATCCGTGGACGTGGAACAAGTACAGGAAAAGAACACTGTTAGCTGAACTAAAGGGGTGAAGTGCTAGTAACCTCTCCCCCTTGAGAAGATAGAAAGATGAATCGATGTTGGACCTTTCTAAGCTGCCTGGTATCCCTAACATGCATCATGCTGTTAGGCCTTCAACAGAAACTTTATCGAAAGAAAAGATATGAAATAAACTTTGACGGTTATCATGACAATGTATTGTACCAACATGCAAATGTAACTGCCATGGCTTTGAATATGGCTGATTGTAATGTGTAATGGCATGGTTTTCAAGTAAAAAATATGGGACGCAGAAAGCTAAAAATAGCATTGATAAAAAATGGGAAAATGTACTGAAGTGCCTAGAAATTTCTCTCATTTAAGCTGTCTAATTGGAGGAATCCAACTAAGTGGGGTAATAATACTAACCGCAGAAATCTAAGAGCTATACCAACAGCTAGATATCCAGCAGCTGCTACCCTTTGTATTAAAGCTAAATGCAAATATATAGGCGGATGGTTTAAAACAGATCTCTATCTGGGAAGATCACAGTGTGATAACACTTTGGAAATGGAAAATTTGAACTCTACTTCATTGTACAAGGAAGCTGACAAGCATGGGTTTGACAATAAGGCTGGAGCCATCTGGAACACTTTCAACCACCCAAAGCCATTGAGAGAGGGGGAACCTTCACCTCTTTCTCATGTCTGTGTGCGTGGTTCAAAGATTTACTTATACCTTCCAGCTAAGTGGTGTGGCACCTATCATTTGGCCAGACTGACGCCAGCTTCCTTTGTGATCCCCAGGCAAAATTTGACAGAAAGAATGCATGCAAACCACCCCAGAAAATGATAACCTGGTACAACGAAATCTCCACCTTTAAAGTGTAACTGAACCCCATGAAAAATCCTAACCCCGCCCCCAGACAACATAAAAAAAAATTCTACAAAGTGGGCGGTTCCAGGAAGAATGGAGGGGTATAGCCAAGTGTTGAGGAAAAGCGGAGGGGGGAACCTGGGGGTATGTTCCGGAGGACAGTAACAGCTAGCTTAATGTGACACTGAAACATGGACAGTGACCAAAGCGACGTTGGCAGTTTTGCAACTGATCCATCTGATCAACATTCATCTGTTTTGAATGTTAGCCAAGTTAGCATTACCACTCAGAGACCGGACTCCTCCTGTCTCCCTCTGCCTCAGCAGCACCAAGCTCGGGCGGCGCTGGCTCCTCCGTCGTCAGCGGAGATAGAGGAATAGAGGGAGGCTTTATGGAGCCCAGCGGCCGCGAGCCGTATCAATTTGAGCCCGAGGCTGGCGCTGCTGCTGAGGGAGAGAGAGACAGGATGGGTCCGGTTTCTGAGTGGTAATGCTAACATAGGCTAACGTTCAAAACAGTATGTTAGCTATGCTAACTAAGTGGTAATGTGATAATAATGGTAACCTGAAAAACGCAATCCCACTCCAAACTCGCCACAGGGGGTATGTCTGATAGTTTTATACCCAAACCCACGGGGTGTGTCTGTGAGACCATGGCTGCTGTGACACAGTCAATGCCTGTGACGTAGAGATGTACCGCTCTCCGCCACTCACAAAATTCAAATGCAGTAGCCACAGTTCAATCCTAAGAGGGCAGCACTAAGACGTTTTTAGACCAAAAAGTGTAAAATTAAACAAGTTTACACTAAAATGTAAAAATATCCCCAGAAACTGAAAGACTGCATTGGTAAATACCCATTTATACAGTTTAGAAGCAAAAACAAGTAGTTTTGGGGTTTAGTTACTCTTTAATATGTAATGCTAAAGGTGTGTAAATGACTGCTTTTCCTTCATATGGAGTTGCATATCTAGGACATAGAATGATGTATATTGGAATACTGTAATGTTGTTGAAAATATGTACACCGATTTTGATCATTCTGTTATTGTTTTATTTGTTTTCTATGTGTGTCTTACCGTGTATTAAGAAAATGATGAGCACAATGGTAGAGAATGTAATGATGAGTGATGAATACCAGGCTTTGTTACTAAACTATAAAAGTGATGACGAAAATTAAGACAGTGTGTAAGAGTAGATCACCGCTCTGAGTGAAATTGATAAAAATCCTATATGAAGATGTCATAGAAAACCACTTGGAGATATGGCATTGGATGTGAGATTTATCAATGATAAACAGGAGGGATATGTTAGAAAATTTGTATTATCATTGATAAGTGTAATACTGTGTATGTTACTGTATTTTGGCTGTGTAAAGTTTAAATAAGACCATTTGTATGCTTTACTGACATCACAGAGCTTAGGGAACAGAAAGGTTTGTGCAAATTCCTCATATGGGTGAGAAATCCTCTAGCTAAGAGTTGCTGAAGAGGATTGTCTGGAAGGCTTAATTTACATGTACTTTGTTATTCTGTTCCAACACCCACCGGCCTAATGTGGGTGGGGTTTATGACCTGTTGTAAACCCCTGTTTTGTAATAAAAGCTTTGGGGGAGAGTGAACACGGTAGGACAAGGATTTGAACATGTTTGGGAGAAGACACTCAGCTTGTTCAAATGTCTTTCACCCCCCTTGTGAAATCTTCATTTGCAAGTAAAACACAAAAGCTGTGTCTTTCCTCATTTCTGTTCTTTATGTTCTAGGGTAATTTTTACCTAACATAAACTTAGTTATACAGAGGAACATCATTTATTTTATTGATGCAAACAGACAGCTGCTCAAACAATTTTGCAGAGGCTGTTGGGACAGCTCATTGATTGCAAACCTTCAACTCGAAAAAAAGAAAGATGACCCACCTCATTTTGCTGAGCTACTTCTCCAATTACGCACCGAAGAAGACAAACAGGCAAGTAAAGCAACACGCATGAAACAACATTTGGGGATACAAAGGACCCGAGTGAATTCTAACATGCAGATTACGTGCTCTCACGGTAGGAGCAATTATGAGCAAGAACCAGACAACAATTCTGCTCACTTGCAGAAGCAAATTGCCAACCTTAGGGCCCAAATCGAAAAGCTTAAATTTAGCAAGAATGAGAAAAGATCAAAGAAACCTCAGAAGGAGACAAAAAACAACACAAATACCAAAGTTCAAGATGACCCAAAACAGATACAACAAATTACCGCAGTGTTGCCCAAACCCAAGCCCGGGTACTGTTTTAAAGGTGGGGTAGATGGTCATATTGCTTCCAGTTGCAGCAATGACCCAAATCCAGCATTAGTTGCAGCCAAAATAAATTCTCTTTGACAAGAACAGTTAGAATGGGAGATGTCCAACTCAATCACTGAGTCTCCTGCTTTAAACTAGAAAAAGCTCCTATTGCGGGACGGATGGGTGCTAAAGTTGAACGGAGTCCCACTGAGAAAAAAACAGTGAAAGCCTTTTGTGAGACAGTTAATGCTCATTCAGTGCCAAAAAACCTCCCAAAAGACTAGTGGGTAGAAAATGTACAGCCTGAGTTGCTATCAATGGTGTTGAATGTAGTTGCTCAGGTTCTCAAGTAACCACTATTGCTAAATCCTTCTATCAAGAACACTTACCTAACCTTCCTACAAAACCCATCAGTGATCTCTTAGAAGTTGAGGGTGCAAATGGTCAGACAGTCCCTTACTTGGGATACATAGAGATAAGTATCCTGTTCCCCAAAGATCTTGATCAGTCTGGACTTGAGTTATCTACCCTCGCTTTAGTTGTGCCAGATCTTCGCTCAAACTCAGACATACCCCTACTGATTGGTACAAACACATTAGATCCTTTATATGAGCATCTATGTGGGAACACCATACCTGATTTCAAAGTACTCCCTTATGGATACCAACAGGTTTCTAAGGACACTCGCGTTCAGGAAAAGACAAACCGGTGGTGGCAGAATTGGTCTTGTAAAGCTTCGAGGCAGGACCCAAGAAGTTATTCCTGCAAACCAAAAACTGTTGTTGGAAGGGTTTATGCACTCTAACAATGCTAGACATGAGCAGTGTGCGCTCATTGAACAACCCGCCAACTGCTCTCTACCCGGTGGTGTATTTGTAGACTGTTGCCTTATTTCCTTGCCACTGCACGGTCCATACAAAGTTCCTGTGGTGCTGAGGAACGAGACTAATCATGACATTACCTTACCAACTAACTGTGTAATCGCTGAGTTAGTTGCTCCTGACCGTGTTATGCCATGTCCTGAACATGACAAAAGTGACCGAAAAGTCTTTGCAGTGTGTAGCTCCCAACAGCAGGCATCAAACTCGAGACCTCCTCTCAGTTTTGACTCTGGCACTTCACCATTATCTGAAGAATTGAAGAAAAAGATAACTGACAAACTTAACACTTTCTCCGATGTTTTCTCGCATTACAACCTCGATTTCAGTCACACCAAACAAATACATCACATTAATTTAAAAGATGAAACACCATTCAAGCAGAGATCTCGTCCAATTCATCCCCACGATTATGAGGCGGTTAAAAAGCACTTACAAGCGCTCTTGGAAGCGGGCATAATCAGAGAGCCTGAATCCCCATTCGCTTCGCCGTTAGTGGTAGTTCGCAAAAAGAATGGTGATGAGCGGCTATGCATAGATTTTAGGAAGCTTAACGTACAGACTATCCACGATGCATATGCCCTGCCTAATTTAGAGGAGTCATTTTCCGCTCTTGCGGGTTCTTAGTGGTTTTATGTGATGGACCTTAAGTCAGGGTACTACCAAATTGAGATGTGTGAAAGGATAAGCCCAAGACAGCTTTTGTGTGCCCTTTCAGGTTCTATGAATTTAACCGTATGCCCAAGGGAATAACAAATGCCCCAAGCACTTTTCAAAGACTTATAGAAAAATGTATGAAAGACATAAATCTGAAAGAAGTGTTAGTCTTTTTGGATGACTTGATAGTCTTTTCCAGTTCCCTGGAAGATCATGAAACACGACTCATTCATGTTCTTGAATGGCTCAGAGAATATGGGCTCAAACTCTCATCCGATAAATGTCGTTTTTTCCAAACATCCGTTCGCTATCTTGGCAACATTGTGTCTAGAAATGGCATAAAAACTGACCCTGAAAAAATTGAAGCACTCAAAACCTGGCCAAAACCTCAAACCTTAAAAGAACTCCAATCGTTTCTAGGTTTCACTGGTTGTTACCGGCGATTTGTGAAAGACTAATCGAACATTGTCAAGCCTCTTACCTCTCTCACAGCGGGTTACCCCCTGAGACGCAGAAATAAAAAAAATCCACCAAGTGACACAAGGTATATGAATCCCAAAGAACCCTTTGGTGACCGTTGGGAGTGCCAGAAATCTTTTGAAACTATTATCGGAAAACTCACAACTTCACCAGTACTTGGTTATGCTGACGCAAAGCTTCCATATTTAATACATACGGACCCTAGTACAACCGGACTTGGTGCAGCACTCTATCAAGTGCAAAATGGAACTAAACAGGTAATAGCCTATGCAAGTCGTGGCTTAAATCCTAGTGAAGCTAGATACCCAGCCCACAAGTTAGAAATCCTAGCTTTAAAATGGGCCATAACTAATAAGTTTCACGACTACTTGTATGGGAACACATTCACCGTTATCACTGATAATAATCCATCAACTTTCCTTCTAACAATAGCAAAGCTTGATGCCACAAGTTGTCGTTGGCTAGCTGCATTGTCCACCTATAACTTTGACATTAAGTACCGAGCTGGTAAACAAAGTCTTGATGCGGACGGACTATGTAGGAGGCCGCATGACAAATCTGAACACGATCCAGTTTTTAGTGAGCAATGCCAACGCATTGACAAGTTCAGATCCCATCTTTTGTCTTCAGTCAAGGGTGTCGAGCTCCAACTTCAAACGGATACGGTGACTGCTGCCTGTCAAATATATTTAGCTTTAGACCAGACTGAACCCTTGGGCGCTCTAATCCAGTCACTTGCCATGTCTGGAGGTGGCATCCCGGACCTGTTTCAAGTAGAATACGATGATGGCAACCTCTTCGCCTTACCCAGGTACACTCATACTGATCTTGTCCACCTGCAAAGAAAAGATTCGGCCATAAGCCGAGTAATCGAGCTGCTGGAGGCCAACACCTGACGACCAGCCAATACTAAGCCGAGTCTCCTGTTATCCACATATTTTTAAGATAGTGGAAGCGCCTTGAGCTCCACAATGATTTATTGAACAGAAAACGCCAATTGGGGGCAGAGACCTTATTGCAGTTAGTCCTTCCTGAATCGTTGCGTTCCACAGAACTCATTCAGTCTCGTTTCTATTGGCCAAAAATGGTGGTTGACATTGAGAACAAAGTGAAAACTGGTGTGTCTGTCGGAAGGCCTTACCAGACAAGGCTGCTCCACTGGTAAATATTAAGACTACCAGACCCATGGAGTTAGTCTGCATGGATTTTCTCTCAATAGAGCCTGACAGTAAGAACAAAAAGATGTCCTAGTGATTACCGATCATTTTACCAAGTATGCGGTGTCCATTCCCACCAAAGATTAAAAGGCCACCACCGTTGCAAAGAACCTGTGGGAATTTTTTTTAGTTCATTACAGTTTTCCAGAACGACTTCATAGAGATCAGGGGAGAGACTTTGAATCGCGCAATTAAATAACTGTTTTCTCTACTCGGTATTTGTAAAGTCAGTACAAGTCCTTATCATCCTCGTGGCAACCCTGTTGAACGATACAATCTCGCGTTACTCAGTATGCTTGATACATTAAAAGACACAGAGAAGCATCACTGGCATGATTTCTTGAAACCACTCACTCACTCTTATAACTGCATGAAAAATTATGTAATGGGATACTCACCCTATGAGTTAATGTTTGGTAGGCAGCCTCGCTTACCTATTGACATCGCTTTTGGTTTACCACAACCAAACAAGCCGCCCTTGACTCATTCTCAGTATGTCAAGCAACTGAAAAGCCACCTGGAACAAAGCTATGATATAGCTATCAAAAATGCCCAGAAAATAGCTGACAAAAACAAACAACGGATTGACAAAAACATACGCGACTCCACACTAGGTGTGGGAGATAGAGTCTTGGTCCGAAATCTTCGCTTAAGAGACAAGCATAAACTAGCAGACAAATGGGAGCAAACGGTGTATATAGTTGTCAAACAAATGGAAGACTTGCCAGTATATAGTGTAAAACCAGAAAAAGGAAATGGGCCCAACAGAATCCTCCCCAGAGATCTTTTATTACCCTGTGGATTTCTCTCTTCAATAGAGCATGAAACCGAGCGAGTCACAAAACTTAACAGACCACACACAAGACAAAGTGCAAATTTAGAACCTGATACAGATCAAACACTTGATGAAGAGGGAGATGAGTTTTATTACTTTGACTTGCCACCAGTGCCAGACGGACATTTCTATCAAATATGTGCTTTCCCACGCGAGAACTCACACAAAATACAGAACCGGTGAACAATGCCAGACAAAATGGCGCAATACCGAAAATGACACATTTACTTGAAGGGGAGAAAGAGAATGAAACTGAAATTTACTTACCTGAAAAAGACAAGGGGGATGAAACTGAAACATTTTCACCTAAAAAAGGAACTGAAAATGAAACTGAAACCGACTTGCCTCAATTGGAAATTGAAATGAACCTCCCTCGACGTAATGTAAACCTACAAAACGATATACAGAATCTGACACCAGTCTTAGAAAAGGGAAATGTTTCATTGAACAGCCTGTCAGACTTACCTGCAATTAGAAGTGACTGTGAGCTGGATAAATTGAACGGATATAAACGCCGGAGATCATATGGGTATCGGAGAGGCAAAGTTGTCCTCTTTATGAACAATTTGAGCTTTGGAGCAGTCGCAGTAAGTCAAAGAAAAGAGAGAGCTAATGGTTGTGCCAGCTATGAGAACAAAACGTGGGTAAGAAGTTAATGGAGATTTAATGGTTAATTCCAATTGTTGTAGATTGCATGGGCACAGGTTAAGCGGACCAAACCGAAGCATGCTGGTGAGTTGAACTGGTGTACTGATGATCTGTGCTACCTCATCAGAATGTCCTACCGTAGCGTGCATAGATAGCTATGTATATCTGTCGTTGCTACCCCTCGAAAAGTGTTACCGGTATGTTTACATGCCGAAAACAACTGTTAGCTTATGATGTTAAATATAATCATCGGAAAATATTTTTCAAGTGACGGGATTGAAGTGGCAGTTTAGCAGTAATGCCTAACATAGCAACAATTTATATGAATACGAAAACTTTTCTTTCAATCCACAGAACATGCTACCCGTTTAATATAAAGCTAAAAACTAGCACATATAGATGACCTAAAAACAGTGATCAGAATATCCTACCTGTTAATATAGGCCTACCTGGGTAGCACATATAGATGCACTAAAAACGGTGATCAGAATATCCTACCTGTGTCATGACTTGTGTTGGCGGATTCAGGCGCAGACAGGCTGAGATTCAGTGAGACTTTAATCGTAAATCCACCAGGAAAAACTCAGAAAATATATTGTCACTTAGACTTACAGATTCAACCATCAGGGGACAGTACGAGTGTAGCTAAGCACTGACGACACAGACAACGACGAACCGGGTACTAACGTGGGGAACAAGTGGGTATATATACATGGGGAAGCAATCAGGACACAATACAGGGCAGCTGGAAACAATCAACCGACACAAAGGGACCAGAACAATTGAAAAAGAATCACATTGTGACAACCTGTTAATATACGTGGGTAGCCCATATAGATTCACTTAAAACAGTTATCAGAATATCCTAACTGTTAATATACGTGGGTAGCATGGTAGGTAGGATAGATAGTTGGGTCAGATCAGACAAATGCTAGGAAACCATTAGATTATTTTAAGAATAAAAATATATTATTTTCCCATTACCTCGTCGGAGTGGCAGTTATTTTCATTCAGTGTCCTAAAAGCAGCGTTGAACAGCATGCATAAGATCACACCTGCTTCCACCCGCTGATCATCAATTAAAACCCAGTGCTTCATGACTGTGGGCCAACAGAGTGACTGTTAATTACTACATTTCAATTCAGTTTGTTTATATAGCGCCGATTCACAACAGATGTCATCTCAAGGCACTTAACAAGAAGTCATTTCAATACATTTATACAAACATTCCAATCAGTTAAAAAGTTTCCTATTTAAGGAATCCCAGCAGATTGCGTCAGTCATTTGCGTACAAAAACAAACTGTGACAGTACTGATCTGTAGATGACTGATAACTCTGGAAATCTGTTATTAGTTTGTAAAGCAACTAATGAATATATACCAAGCCAGTAAGACGTAGAGTAGATAGCAGTATTATTACTCCAGAATATTAAAATGTAGTTTGATTATAAGCACAAACAGCCCGCAAAATACACCGCATTTATTCCACGACTCTAATATTAAAATATAGTATGATTAAAAGCACAAATAGCCCGCAAAATACACCGCATTTATTCTACAACTCTAATATTAAAATATAGTATGATCAAAAGCGCAAATAGCCCGCAAAATACACCGCATTTATTCTACGACTCTAATATTAAAATATAGTATTATTAAAAGCGCAAATAGCCCGCAAAATACACCGCATTTACTCTAAGACTCTAATATTAAAATATAGTATGATTAAAAGTGCAAATAGCCCACAGAATACATCGCATTTACTCTACGACTCTAATAAATGGGACTTGTTTACATGCAGTATAACAATATTACAGAAGTGAAACTAACATAAGGGCTGTCATGTAAACTTGAAACAAGTAGCTTAAGGAAAGCATTAAAATATTTTTAATAAAAATTAGCCAGTAATAAAATAATTTGATTTAAACTCACAGTAAACATCAAAGAAATAAAACAGATGAAATGGGACTTCCAGGTAGAAATTCTCGATGACAGATTTGCTGATTAAGCGAATTGTGACGTAACATCGAACTGCGCGTGCGCAGTTCTACAGGGTAGCACGGATTGAGGGGTAGCACAGATAGTCGGAACACCAGGACTGAGTTAAAATAGAAGCTAACAGAGCTAAATGCTAATAGTTAGCTATAGTTGACCACGTTTTCGCCGTGGGAAGAAAGCACGCGGTTTCCCACAGAGTGAACAAGTTACCAGTGTGCCTTGACTTTATATACTGAACTTTAAATGCACTAAACAACAGATTTAATTTAATTTTACTATTAAAAGGGATAAATAAATTTTATTTTTGTATTGTAATTTTTTTTAAATGATGCTAAAGAAACAATCCATGCTTCTAGTTTACTTTATGGTGCTGAGATGAAAATGCACTCTATGAAACTAAGGCCTATGGGCATTTATGCATTTTTGATGGTAAGAAAAAACAAACCCAACTTATTTTGGTAGACAATTATTGCATTGAGAGTTGATGCAAATTGGAAGTGTTCATATGGGCAATTTATAAAGATTTAATCGGTTTAGATAAGTGCATTACATTATATATATAAAAAAGGGATTGTATTTTAGAAATGTATTGATGTATTTGTTAGTTTTGTTTGCACTTTTTATTGTAACGTATGTAAGCTCCATTGTTATGCAGCGCAAAGCAATGGCACTGTTATTCAATTAGTTTGTACTGAAAAGAAAAAATGTACCAAAGTTTATGGTTTATTCATGATCACTGATTTTAAAGTGGGGGATTGTGCTGGCCACTTCATTTCTTGAATTATGTTTGTCTGGAACCATGATGTTACTCGCTTGCTGGTGTGTTTGGGGTCATTGTCTTGTTGAAACACCCATTTGAAGAGCATTTCCTCTTCAGCATACAGCAACATGACTTCTTCCAGTATTCTGATGTACTCAAACTGATCCATGATCCCTGGTATGCGACAAATAGGACCAACACCATAGTACAAGAAACATCCCCATATAATGATGTTTGCACCACCACGCAGCACTGTCTTTACTGTGTACTGTGGCTTGAATTCAGTGTCCTCATGGACAGCAATTTTTAGATGTGTTCCTGGTCCAACACATCTGAATCAAATGGCTGAAGTACCTCCTCAGTATTCAGTCAAGTTCTCTAGAGTGCTGCTAATGACCTGATTATTGGACTCAGCTGTACTAAAGCAGAGACATGTGTAAAGGTTGCAGGACACCGGACCTGGAGAACTGGAGTTGCAGACCACTGTGATACAGTATGTAGTCTAAGACAAACAAAAGTCGATTGATGTATATTTTGTAATATTCTTCCTAACAGCTGCAGAAGTCCATATCTTAACCTTGCTGGAGTATGTAAAGCACCAACAAGAGCAACAAGTTGCCAAGGTGAATTATCTGACCAGCAGGAAAAACTCAACTGCCCAGAAAATGGAAATGGAGATCCCAGTACAGTTTCCATTAGCATCGATGGAGGAAGTGGAACGTTGAGAGAACTGGCTCAAAGATCCTGCATATTCACAACTAAAGCAGAGATTGATTAGTTTTCTGTTTGTTTGTTTTTTCATTCTATGCAATCTATGCTCAGTTAAAGACATTAAAATTCATCACATTTCAATCATTTCGTTGAATGTTTTCACAACATATACAGTGCTTAATGGTACATTTTTTCCCCATTATTATGATTTTGTAGAAAATATTGGCTTTATATATTATGATATATTATGTATATACGTATATGCTTTATTTTAGAAAAGGTCTAATTACATTGATCATGATTCTGTTTATAAAAGTTTTAAACTATCCCCAACAGAGCTATTTTTCTGCTGGCTGCTGAAGGAGGAGCAGCTTCTCCCAACCTCTCCTGATCTCTAGCCTAATTCTAGCCTTACTCTTTTTTCTTATTTTTTTCTTATTTTCACTGCTTAGCTTTTTTCTTAGATACTTCATACACCCAGCCTCTGGAGTCACTTTATTAGACCGGATCTCTTTTTTGGATTACTTTCTGAAGGACTGTGGATTACCAAAATGGCGTTTTGCACAGCTGAAGACTTTGAAAAACTGCTCCAGAGAATTGAAACAATCAAGAGGAAGCTACACCATTTTCAGATTAATTTTGATCTAAACACTGGATATGGAAATGAGACCACTTTACCGATGAGTACACACAGGGAACAAGAACCTGGCAGCCCCGTGTTATCTCGGTCCAGCAGTCTCGCACAGAAGCCACAGAACAACGCTACTCCTCCAGCCACAAAACAAAGTAAGAACCCCCCCCCCCAGCAAAGGTTCTCATCATACATGACAGATCAATTAATGGTGTTGAAGATTTTTGTAGCCAGAACACTAGCGTTATCAGCTGCCCCAAGAGTACAGTGAGAGAAATATCAGAAAAAATCCAGACGATTTTGGAACAACATCCCAACCTGGAAAGCTTGTAATTCACGCAGGTGTGAATGATGTGGCCAAAAAGCAATCTAAAGTTCTCAAACCAGACTTCTCTGATCTGGTACAGAGACTTGGTGGACTCAACATAAACATCTTTATCAGCGGACCAATCCCTGAAGGAAATGATGAGAGATACAGTAGACTTCGCACGCTCCACAAATTCTGTTGAAAAATCCATCCCATTTATTAATAACTTTAAAACATTTGGATGTGCCAATCACTTGTTCAAGCAAAATGGACGTTATCTTAATAGAGCTGGACTGAGACTGTTGACCTCAAACATTTTTTGTTATCTGAATAAACACTTGATAAGGCTCGCAAAAGTCGACCTTGTGGCACAGCCTGTTGACACTACCAGAGAACAAAAACAAAAACTCAAGATCACGCCACCCTCTCAGACACCTGCAAGGACTGACACAGAACAAACTTTTCCAGCAGCGAGTAAAGATGAAGAACACTTTGCAGTGCAATGTACAAGTATCACAATGTCTTCAGACTCATCGACACCTAATGTCTCTCCGTTTAGAGATTTCTCAGACAGACTGAAAGCACAAATTAGAATTGGATCACAACTAACACCGAAGCTTGGACTACATCAGGCCTCTGGGACTAACACTGGATGTACTCTGCCAATGCCAGAACTAGTAATCACGGACATTTGATGGGCAAGGTAACCGGACAGTAATCCTACTCCCACCGTCTCCCAAAAGAAAACAAAAAATTAAAGCCAAACACACTTATAATAAAACAAATATCAAGTTGATCACCTGTCAGAAAGCTCAGCTACCAATTATAAAATCACTTAAGTTAGCTTTATTAAATATTAGGTCTCTATCAGGAAAGTCACACCTAATTAATGAACTCATCACTGAACATAAAATACATGCACTTTTTTATCAGAAACATGGCTAGATATAAATAATGAAACAGCTGTATTGATAGAATCTACTCCTCCAAACTACAATTTCTTAATAGAGAGCAGGGAACACAGACGATGTGGAGGTGTAGTCACAATTTTTCACAATTGAATGAACTTTAAAAAGGTATCCCTGGGCACAATTGACTCTTTTGAATACCTAGCCACCCAGATAAATGAGCCTAAAAAAGCTACATTCCTGAGTTTATATAAGCCTCCTAAACATAACTCTAACTTCTTTAATGATTTTGGTGACCTTCTCTCCGTAATATGTGTCGATTATGACCAATTAATCATTGTAGGGGACTTCAACAGTCATTACTGACAACCCCCAGGATAGACTAGCTAAAACATTAAGTGAAACTATTCACAACGTCGGCCTGACCCAGCATGTCAAACAGCCAACACACAATAGAGGACACACTCTGGACTTACTTATCAGCAAAGGTTTAACTATATCTGACATCTCAGTTATTGATACTGCTTTATCTGACCATTTCTGTATTTTCTTTGAAAGTACCATCCCTGCTAAAATATCTAGCCACAGTGAGATAACTGTAAAACAGCGTTTTCGAGGGGACAGTTCTGTTGAAACCTTTAAAAGTATTTACCCTTGCACCACATCCCCCTCATCTCCCAACTCCAGCTCAGTAAACAAGCTGGTAGATAATTTCCTCGTTAAAATCTCAGACATCATTGATTCCATTGCTGCGATTAAAGTGAAAGTAGTCTCAGGTAGAAAGTCTCCGTGGACGAATGATCCACTGGTACGTAGCGAAAAAAGGGAGTGTCGACGAGCCGAGAGAAAATGGCGGGAAACTTGACTCCAGGTTCACTATGAGATCTACAAAGAGGGACTGAACAGATATTAGTTAACTTTGAAAGAATCTAGGGAATCTTTCTTTTCTGAAATCATTAGCAGAAACATTAATAATGCAAGGACTCTGTTTGCAACAGTGGAAAGACTAACTAATCCTCCAGTGACAGTAGCCCCTGAACTACCAGGGCCTGCAAATTCATTGCAGGCCCTGGTAGCTTTTTCACTAAAAAGATTTTAACAATTAGGTCTGTATTTACCGCAGCACCAAACCGACCACCAATGTTATAGCCAGCTCACACAAATGTAGAAAAACTGTCAGAATTCCATGAATTAAACCAAAAAAGCCTAGAAGAAATTATTAACCAATTAAGCTCCTCCTCCTGCTGTCTTGATATCCTACCCACAGTTTTCCTTAAGAAAGTTTTCCCTGTCATTGGGTCTGATCTGATTAAAATAGTGAACTCATCCCTTCTGTCAGGTATCTTTCCCCAGGCTTTAAAAACAGCAGTTATTAAACCACTGCTAAAAAAGAATAATCTGGACAACACCTTAATGCAGTACTACAGGCCAATCTCTAATCTTCCATTCATCAGTAAAATTATTGAAAAAGCTGTGTTTCAGCAGTTAAATAGCTTCATAGCAATGACCAACTGCTTTGTGGTTTTTCAGTCTGATTTCTGTGCTCACCACAGCACTGAGACTGCCCTCGTCAAAGTTTTCAATGACATCCGCATAAATACAGACTGTGGTAGAACCACAGTACTGGTTCTGTTGGACCTCAGTGCAGCATTTGACACTGTTGATCATGATATTTTATTGGTCTGTCTGAGCAGGGACATGTCGAAAACCTGCAGCAACAGCGGCTCTCATGGACCGGGCTTGTCCACCCTTCAAATGTCTCTTTGGTCTTTAGAGGGAGAATTTTCAATCAGCGGCTCCAAAACCACGAGGAGCTGTGCTCTAGGATTTGTTCATTTGTATTTGATTATGAGCGCACCACATACTTTGTTCACTTAGTGCTAAAAAAAGAGCTTTGTTCTGCTCTTCTTGGAGGCAAAAGGCACCGTGAGATTAAATCACACAGTCGACAGAAATGAAGGAAAACTGTAGACATAAGTTCAAAACAGATTTTAATCTTAAATAACTTGGTGGTGTGCAAGAAAAGATAAGAAAACTAACAAATAAATGAACTAGAAAAGCACTCAGAGCACAGACCTCCGTCTGGGCCACTCCCCCCCCCCCCCATCCCCATCTTGTTATCTAATTCTAACTTTTGTTACTTTTTGTTTATTTTCATTGTCATTTAATTTTGGTTCCTTTCTAGATTTCCACGCTGGCAGAAACTGGGGGCCATGACATAAAAAGGTGTTATGTGGAACATCCTGGCACACATTTTCCATGATGATGTTGGGAAGATGATCAAATTGAACGGTGTTAATGGAAATAAGTCTTTGAGTCAGATATCATCAAAGACGTTGCTCCTGTGTAAGTATTTGTTTTAAATATTTAGAAAAAGACAAACTTCCAAACCACAGCCATGGCTCCTCTTTTTGGATTTTTTTTCCCGGGTCAACAATGTGTGCTTTGACAGCTCTTGCCAGCAGCCATTCTCAGTTTAAAAGTTTGCTATTCACACACTGAGATAATGTTTCCAGCAGTGAAATCGGTCCCCCCAAAACACTTTACCACTGTCCGAAAGTCCGAAAAAAGGCGTTGTCTCGCTCCAGACAAAGGTAGTGGAAATGCGCTAAATAGGGGCGTACCTGACCTGGTCCAGGCCGAGCTGACCCTTGTGGAAAAGGGGCATAAGTCCCCTCCTCTTCCGGTCAGACCATGGGTCTCCTGGCTGGAAGAAAAATTAATGACAGTCAATTGAGCAATAAAAGTTATTTTCTGGTCCACTTTGCCTTACGTCCTGGATCATACATATGCTTGTACCTCAATTTAAATAACTAATGATGTGCGTTTTGACTGTGTTTGTCATGTGATTTCCGAGCTACTTGCTTGTAAAAAATTTGTAATTAAAATGACTACAAATCAGAAGTTGCATATATAAAGTCTTCTTTTGGCAGTAGGGGACCCATGGACCAGAGGTAGATGGGTGTGACTTAGGCTCCCCATAAAGAGTGCATGCTAATATTAGCATCAAATGTTCTGAGAGATTTTATGGTGTTTGTAACTTCTCAGTGTTGGGAGTTAGAATGCGACGCCTTTGAGAGCCCATGGATCAGAGACAATCAATCCGGAAGAGTGGGGAGAGGGAGCAAGAGGCTCAGTTTACGTTCTAAAAATGCTTTAAACTAACTTGTTTTGCACATTCAATACAACAGCTTTAGGAAAGTTTTAT
The DNA here is from genome assembly GCA_963556495.2 of Valencia hispanica. Lineage (NCBI taxonomy): Eukaryota > Metazoa > Chordata > Actinopteri > Cyprinodontiformes > Valenciidae > Valencia > Valencia hispanica. The sequence continues at coordinate 12,759,756 of OY747708.1, read as the reverse complement.
TTGCTTTTGTTTCTATTTTTAGATGCAGTTTGTGGAAAAGAGCAAATTTTTATAGACACTACACAATGTCAATAAGAACTTGGATAACTAATGCTAAAGCTGGTCTAAAGAGAGTTGAGAAATAGTACTAAAGAGAAGCCTGTCAGCTGACATATGATATGATTTTCTGCATATGATTACACGCAGAAAAATACATTAATGGTTATGTGTCCTCCTTTTAGAATAGAAAATAGTGCTTGTTGTGGTGGTGGATGATGGCGATGAACCTTTAAATGAAAATCTGCTTTTGTGATTGCAGATTTCGTAAGAAAGAATCCCATCTCCCGCGCTTCCACTGAGCATGACATCTGTAAGCATGCAGTCTGCTGGTTTAACTTGGCAGCCACTAGGGGTGGTTCAAGGAGACGTCCTTGTACACAAGTTTAACCTGCTGACCACAACAGATCTTTGTAGCATGCGACACAGTGCGTAAAGATAGTTCTTCTTTTTTAAATTGTTTGAATAAGTAAGTATTATTATGCGAGTCTTGTGTTAATCACTTTGTGCACTATTGTTCTAATGTTTGTGTACAAAGTTGATTTTGTATATTGCCTGGTTCCAAGCTTACTTGTGACATTGACTGAACAGATGCACTGTCAGGATTGCTGTCATCAAATGCAGTATATTCATAAATTATAAAATCTTTTCATTCTTTATGTGTGTATTTCCTTGTTATTGACCGTGTATTGGTCAATCTTGAGTATTTGGCAGCTATATTTAAATGAACATAAAGGATAAGTGTGGTGTGAATCGGACTTGAGGTGTATAAAACATGATAACAAACCTTTGTCGAAAACCTGCAGCTGTTTGTCCATAGCATTCCAAATTATAGTGTCAGTGCTCTCAGTTGTCATACAATGCTACTGCTAGGGGTATAGCGTTGAACATGTAAATAAATTAGTATTTTTTACACCTTTAACTAGGGCCATGACATTTACGAAAGACTGTGATCTTTGAAAGTGTACAGTTTATTTATATATAAAACAATGTTTTTAAAGACAGTATGTTGATGTAGTCATCCAGTAGCTGCCATTTTGAAATCAAGTCTTGACATTTCATTGACAAGCCCAAATCATGTTGCAGTACAGCCCAAGTCCATTTCACACTAGACTGTTCCTTTAATTCCATCCTAATATGAGGCAAATTATAAGGATCCCAAACATGTGCAGGAACAATGTGTACAGCCAAACTTGATCTTTCACCCAGATATCATACTACCTTGTAGTTCTCCAGGATAATAGCAGAGATTAGTGAAGGTGAATGTACAAAGACAGAGCAGAAGGGAGGCAGAAAGAGAAGGACAGCAGTTTGTAGTTGCATATATGATCATCATAATCATGCAGAAAAAATACTTGATTTTGCATACATTTTAATTATACCAATACATTTAATTTATTTTTACACTAAACATTACATAGCATTATAATTCTAATATGGCAAGGTGCGCCCAAGTGAAATATGGGCACAGGCTTTAACGGGTAAACTAGAACTTTGTAGAAGACAGGAGACATAGCAAAATGATCTGTCTTAATACAAATAGTCAAATGTTGGAGTGCATTAATAATTTATAGGAAAAAATGCATTTATATTTCTCAGCTCTTATTATGTGTATTTAACACCTGTCTAATTGATAAACAATTGTTATAGCCCTATCAGATTAATTACTAATAACCCAATTTTGCTTAGTATTTTCATGTTTCATGTGTTTAAAGTTAAACAGGTGGGACGTATTTTGACTTTTAGAGAGCTGACAAGCAAGTTTTTATCTGTAGCGTTTTGTAATTAAGTCATTATAAATAAGTTATTGACAAATGAGTCCAGATCAGATCCGGGTATCATAATCAGATCTGATTAGGTCAGATGGTGTATGTTATGAATGGGTCCGAAAAGGACCAGGCTGGATGATTTCCTGGATGAATCTGTCCGAACCGGATCCGGGCCAGATGATCTGCTTCATGGAAGGGTCCGAACCGGATCCGGGCCAGATGAGGTGCTTAATGAGTAGATCTGGACAGTGTCTGGGCCAGATCTGATCCGACCCGTTCCGTTGTGCAAGAAAACTCCGATCCGGGTCCGGTTTGCGGAGCTGTTCCTACACTACCCCCGGATCGGATCCGGACCGGAGTCAGTTTGTTATCTGGGTAGTTGTCAAAAATCATTCGCCATGTTACAAACTATATTGGTGTCACGCACCCACATGTTGTAGGAAAAGAGACAGGCTCGGTGCCAATTTAGTGTGTTTTGGGTGAAATATTGGAGAAACTGGCTCGTGTTTAGCACTTTATTTTTTCGCTTAACAGCCACTTACATCTCTCTTATTCTGGCTTGTCCTCACTCTTTTTTTCTACCTCATACTTTTTCCAACAGCAGCACCTCTGATCTGAAATAAGCCATAACTGATGCATACAAATATTGATATTTATTGTATTTTAACTTGTAAACATCTAAATTCCCCTTGAATTTAGAACATCTTGTGATCACCTCCACAAGAAAGAGTTGGATCGTAAACAAGTTAAACAATCTTGTGTGTGCACATGTTAAGGAGTTGGCGCCCCCTGCTGGATGCTGAGAGTAAGGAGAATATTTTGGGACTGCATTTAAATAAATACCTCTCCAGAATTTTGATCATTTTCTGCGTCTTGATTGACTACAGGGCAGCAGAATTAGGTGCTCTCCCAGGGCGGCTTCGATGCAGGAACCTCCACTAGCTTTATGACTTACTTGAGGTTTATTGCAATATAAGTGACAGCAAAGTGTGGATGTTCAGCTCATCATAAATCAAATACAATAAATTTTGTAAAATTGTTATTTGTGATTAAGTGAGATAAAAACAATAAAAAATGGTTTTCATTTCTTATTTTTAATCCACTTGTCCATCCTCTTCAAGTTAATCCGGGGTTAGCTCACACAGGCAGCAGGTTGAGAAGAGAGACCCAGGAATCCCAAAGGCGTTCCCAGGCCAGACAAGAAACATAGTTCCTTCAGCATGTTCTGGTTCATCTCCTGAGTATACTCCTGGTGGGACATGCCAGGATCACCTTACCAGGGAGGTGTCCTGAAGGCTATGGGGTGCCACCTGGGACATTATTCAGAATTACCTTACATATACACATATTAAATTAAACTCTTCCACATACTATGCTGAAAATCTTGCAGAGAAACTACTGAAAAGCTTGCATATAAACTACTGAGAATATATACTATCCCCACTCCATTTTTTGTCCTAACATTTAATCAATCAGTTTAGATTTTGATTGCGGGCTAAATATTTTGGTTTACTTTATATTCCTTATACAGCATTAAGAACAAAGGTTTCTCTTTTTTCTGGGAAAAAAAAAAAAAAAACGAACAAAGGTTTCTTTACCAAGCTCAGCTGTACCAATAATGTCAAAAGACTAATAAGTATATATCATTTTATTTATATTCAGCTGCATGGTATATATTAGTATGTAAATTGAGAAAAAAATGTTCAAAAACATACTCAGAATTGGACTGCATTCAAACCAAATAAGTATAGCTCACTACAAGGCTGTACATCCAACAAAAGTCAAATCCAAGATAAAAAAGACAATCTAAACCCAAATTAACAGTTCCTTAATTTACTGTCCTACCCAGAGATTGTCCAAAACAGCTCATGATTTAGTGTACTTGATTTATTCAGCTTTCAGGCTGATCTTCACTTTGTGAGCACACTATTCATTTCCAAAAAGGCAACACTATTCTTTATAAATGCTCTAGTGAAAACAAAGTAATTGTCTCCTAAACTCAAAATCTGTTTGACTGAGAGCAGAATTTGTGTTAACTTTTAACTTCAAAATGTTTTCTGGAGAAGTTAACATTTTTAAATATGGCTGGGCTGCCAACTAAGCTGACAAGCTGGGCAAGGAGAACATTATTCCAAGAAACAGCCCATTTTAAGTTTAGAAAAGCTGCAGAGATCCACAGCACAAGTGGGATAATTTGTCTACACAACAACTTAATGATCCTGTTTAAAGTTTACAGATTAATATGGAAGAAGCTGCTATGATCAAATGTGAGCAAAATAAAACTTTTGGGCCAATGTGCAAAATTCTACTGTGAAGAGATCCTTTGAATCATGAAACAAGGATGAGCTGACAGCTGTGCAGAAGGAACTAAGGAGGAAAATCAGGGACGGCAATAAATCTAAAGGAAGAAGATGAAGGATCAGCTACAGTAGAACAACATCAGTGGGGTTTGGAAGACCCTCAAAACCATTTAAGGTCACAAACCTACAAACCTACCTCCACACTTCAGGATAATTAGGATGGGTGAACAATCTGAACCATTTCTTCATCAGGCTTGATCAGACACTTACGCCTCTACCAGCCCAGTCTCCCCTGCTGCAACTCCCCTCATCTTTGACAACTACCTGCTTTTCTTCCCTGAACATCACACCTCTTGCCATTACCCACCTCCTCCACTTTAGATGATTCCATCCCAAACCACCTTTGCCACCCTGTCTCTCTCAACACTTCAGATGAGCAGATCTAGTGCTGCAGAGTAAAGACAAATGTATGTTTATCCGCACATGAAATGCACACACTCACAAATAAGGCAAGGCAAGGCAAGGCAATTTTATTTGTATAGCACACTTTCAACAGCAGGGTAATTCAAGGTGCTTTACATGATTTGGTGATTTAAAAGAAACACATAAGGCAGTTTAGTGTGGCTAATTAACCTAAAATGTTTTTGGAAATTAAACCTAGCTAACATTATCACTACTGTGCATCCCAAATACAAAATTAAGAAAATTTAAATAAGTTACCTCTAAATAAAGACCAAAAACAACAACAAAAAAACAAACAATATTAGGAAATAAAATACAAAGGCCAGCATAAAACCATTTTTGACAGCATTACAAATATTTTGCCATGAAAAACATTTTCATACAAAAAATAGAGAGCTTATGGTTTGCCACTCTTGTGCTGGAAGTTGATGTATAGTTAAGAATTAATATATAACTGTCCTATATAAAACAAGTTGTACTTTAGAGCCCTAGCAGAAAGCCTCTAACTTGTAATCAAAGTGTAACTTTACCCTCAGCTTTGAGCCCACCCCACCCCACTGTTTTACTCTGAAAAATGCAGGTAAGAGGACAGCTGGATGATAGGATTTACAGGCATGAGGCTGAAGGGCATAAAGGTGATTCACAAGCTTTTATCAACAAAATAGACCAAATGAGAACCACAAGGCACCTGCTGTTTTGAAATGAAAAGCCTTTCATGTTTAAAATTCATGGAAGCAGACTGTATGGAGGTGAAAGACCATGGTGATGCAGATCTGTATCTATTAAAGCTCCATGTTAAGCCATTGCAGAAACAAATGTCAAGGTCAACTGAATATAATGCACACGAAATACCTGAAAGTATTTTGGTGGTAAAATCCTGTGATATTAAAAGGGAGGAGGTGTTATCGGCATCAAAAGCACAATTTCAAACCATGCTATTTCTCAATTCTAGTGGAGATTGAAACCCTGACATAATCCTGTTGTGTTTATTCTGTCTTTAAAGTATAGCTAATATATAAATATATCTAAAATAAGATAATTCATTGTCCAGAAAACAAGTGGAGAATATTAAAAAACGACCACCAGCATGCCCAGGTGTGGCAAAGTTTACCCAAAATGTTACTGTGAAATGCTAAAATAAGTCTCTAAAACCCCTAAAATATCAGTATGGCACTTACATCAGGTGTTTACCACCATTTATATGAAAGTTGATGTCTGTGGAATCAGAAAGAAACAAACTAGATTTAACTTTCATGAAAGGTGCACAAGGAGAAAAATGTTGCCCTCTAAGGAAATCCGGAAGGTCAGACTGAGGTTTGATACTGTGAATATGGACAAAGACCAGGACTTCTGCAATAATGTTCTTGAACAGAAGAGAAAAAAACAGAATTATTAAACGTAATGAAGCCGAGATAACAAAAGCTCCCATTATTATCAGCATTATCACGTGCCATCAGCTGAGGCCACATGTTTACTCACAATGATGCAATAGCCTGTTTTTTTTATTTTTTAGATAGAATATATTTTACTGAATAGCAGAAAAGGTGCCCAGAGATGAGATTTGTTGAGAATTTTGACTGATGAGCTGTCACAGTGAGCTACCTGTGCAAAGTGTACAAAATGTAATGTTTGAATGGTCCATTATGTTCATGTATGCACTTACTTCTCTTATCTATGACATAAGGTATGAAATGCGTGTTAGAAAATGGGAGGTGGAAGACTGACAGAGCTGTATGGCTCATATAAGTCACAGAAAGATAACCACATAACGGTAAAAATTATGATTAAATAATAGGTGTACTCACTCCTTGCCGGCCTCTGAAGTCTGAAGATGTTATGGGAGTTTCTCTGCCTTTGTTTCATAGTTTTCCATCTTAAAGCAGCTGTTCTTGCCTCTGGGCTGGGCTGATGTCTGTTTCTGAATATCTGACTGAAGAGCTTGCAAAGATCAAAGGAAAACATGTTGGACAAATCATTAAAGGGTTGTAAATGAATTATCTTTGGTAGTGTCTTTCAAAGCTATGCCGCACAAAGTTACATGAGTACAAGGAAATGCAGCTGTGTTTAGAATTAACAAGACAATACATTTTTTTCAAAGTTATATTTAGTTAAGCAAGGAATTTTGTGATGAGTTTTTATGTTTGTATACTAAAGTACAATACAACATGCAATGTAAACTCTGTAATCATACTTTTTGAACCTTTTCACATTTTGTCACATTACAACAAACTCCATGGTATTTTACTGGAGGAGCGTCGTCCTGTATTGGTTCTATTCCGATTGTATTTCTTTGTATTTTTCAGACTGTTTACAGTCTTCAATGCATAGAATACCATTTTACTGGGATTTTATGTGAAGGACCATTACAAAGCAAAGCAAAGCAAAGCATAGCATAGCATAGCATAGCATACATACATACAAATTCAGTCCTCTTTACTTTTGCATCCCCCAATAAAAGCTGTTGCAACAACGGCCTTTAAGATTTGTTGGAGAACATTAGTGAAAAATGACATCATGAAGACAGGGGACAGGACAGAGAGAAGGTTGTGGTGCAGGATTATATTATGTAATCAATTTCCCAAAGCTTTGAACATCTCACATATTTCCAAACCTCGTAAGAGATGCCTGTCCATCTAGTAACAAGCCAGACAAAAAGAGTGTGAATTAAATATGGAGCTGCAGAGTTACTCAGCTACTACTTGTGCACACAACAAATCTGGACTTCTTGAAGGAATTAAAAGATGAAATGCATTTTAAAAGAAAGTCATAAGAGATGACAAAAAAAACAAAGAAGTTGGAGGATCAGTTGGAGCAGGACAACATCAGAGGAGTTTGGAAGAGCATGAAGACAATTTCAGGGCACAAACCAACCCCCCAGGCTGTAGGAGACCAAGTGGCACAAAATCTCACAAAAGCCTACATTTAGTTTTTATTTTGGTGAGTGTGGGCAAATGGTCTTCATAATGTGTGGACAAGTTGCTTCTTTTCTGGTTTTATTAATCAAAAAGGTTTACAAATAGACAATCACATCCCTTCATCATTCATCACCATTGTGCCAAGATAATACCAGATCTAAAAAAAACATCCTAAAAACAGTTACATAAAAATTATGAATGACCATGGTTTCTACCAGGTAAATACAATAGGAAACAAATTAAACATGAATTTTTAATAGTTGAAACTATTAAACTAGGATGGGTGAATGACCTGAGCCAGTTTTTTAGCATGTTCGACCAGTCACCCACCCCTCCCCCTGCAACGTCTCCCCTGTTGCAACCCCTTTATTTTCGATAACTGCCTGCTTTTCTTGCCAGGACTTCACACCTCTCAGCTCCCAGTTATCAACCCCCCACCCCCCTTGCTTCTGAGGCTCTGAGGACTCTATCCTAGATCCCCCTCCTCTGCCTTTCAATCCTTCAGGTGAGGAATGAGCTGTAAAAGATCAGTATGAAAGGCTGCATGTCCAGCTGGCATCAGCTCCAGGCTCCTGAGATTCTGCACAGATCAACTGTGTGGCATCATGGGATGTATGTTCAACCTCAGGCTGAAGGTGGGGAAAGTTCCATAGCTGTGGAAGACCACCTGTGGGTTACCAGTACCAAAGACTTCAAATCCGAATGACCTCACCAGCTATAGGCCGGTAGCCTTGACCTCACATCTGATGAAGACCCTCTTCTTTGCCCCCTGGTGAGGTCTTCATTGGATCTGCTGTAGTTCGTCTGCCATCGTGGTGGATGTGAAGTGTGGTGAGGTTCGTGACTGGTGTGAGTCCTCTGGAATTGGAGATATTAAACCCAAATTAGAAGCTTCTATTTCAGCTTTTTATTTACCAGTAACTGGAACAATTGTTTAAACTTTTAATTATGCTTAAATCGATTCCATACTACCATATTTATCAATTTGATAGCAATAAAAATGATATAGATTTTAATATTCTGTGAAAAAACATTTATTTTTTGCTGATCTTGTTTTTTTTAAACCAGATTGAAACTGTGTATGATCTTACCTTTGTATATGAAGTGCATGAATCCTACTTCACAAATATCTCCACCACTCACGTAAAAATATCCTTTGTTTGCCTTCATTTAAAAAAATCTATTTAATTGAAGATGATCCATAAATAGGAGCGTCGTCCTGTATTGGTTCTATTCCGATTGTATTTCTCAGACTGTTTACAGTCTTCAATGCATGGAATAGTGTCTGTTTCCCATTGTGCCTATTGGGCTCAGCACTGTCCCCATCAGGGAGGCATGGTATTTTCTGCCTCAACCTGTCTATTTAAGACCAATCAGAAAGACTAAAAATGTCACATACATTTACTAAATATATTAGACATAATGTAGAACATCAGCATGTGTATAGCACATGTGTAATTAAACGTATATTGGCAATATAAAGAGACATAATTGAGTATGCACCAACTGCCTGCTTCATTGCTTGTGTGATGCAGCGCCAACAGCTCTGCCTCACTCCGCAGGCAATGTGTAAATTCATTCTTATATTATATAAACTCAGTGACTTTGACAATAAAATTTTAAAAATACTATAGAAAACAAATCTACAGGTAGGGCAGAACCTCCCCGGCTTCCCCTGACCACACGTCACTGGATATCATCATCTACCTCCTGCACCTAGCTCTGACTCATCTGGAGAAGCCTGGAAGCACTGAGAGGATCATGTTCTTTGTAGGGCTGGGACTCGGTTAAAAAAGGGAAGCTAATTAGAGCCTTTGTAATTAATTGATCTTAATTACTGTCAGGGACCAAGCAGTTAGATGCCAGGACAAAGGTATAAAGGGGTAGTCTCCATTTATTTTTCCCAAATATAATTAACAAATACTGAACTCATATCAAAATGTAGAAAAAAAGAACAGCCAAAAAGGAAACAGCAACTAAGCCAAACCTAACTAAGACTAACAAACAGACTGACTCACAATGAACACAGGGGATTTTATACACAGAGGCTAGCCTACAAGAAACAAGGAGGGGGGAAAGGGAAAGAGACTAAGACAAACAATGAATAAACCTAAGGAACTAATCAAGTCAGTGAATTATAACTATAAACACAAATATCTAAAATACATCCTAACAATCTGGTATATAATCCAGTTCAGTTTTAGAGATCTTTGAGCTCTTTCAGCTTCAAGTCCCCTGCTTCCAGCAGCCAGATGGATTCCCCCACTTCCTGGAGTTGCACCAATTAGTGTCTTCTCAGCCAGTTCATTCCATCTCAGCAAAAAAATAAATGAAAACAGTTAATGATCAAAATGTGAGATGTTACTAAATGTGTGCACCCATATTAGTAAACATCTTAAAATATTGCAAAATTAAATAATGAACATAGTGTGAAAACCCAAAACATTTAAATACTAACACTGAGAGATGGCTGGAGAAACCGCCACACACTCTCCCTCCTCTGGAAACGCCATGGGCCAGCGGGATAGGTAGTCAGCAGTGGAGGTTTGCTTCCCAGGGATGTGATGGATCTCAAACTGGAAGGGTTGCATCGCCAAGTACCAGCGGGTTATTCTGCTGTTAGAGTCCTTCATCCTTTCAAGCCACTTTAGAGCCTTGTGGTCCATTTCTAGGATAAATCTTCTCCCCAACAGGTAATATTTAAGTGAATCCAAGGCCCACTTAACAGCCAGGCATTCCTTTTCTACTGTAGAGTAGCGGGTTTCTCTTGGGAACAGTTTTCTGCTTATAAAAGCAATTGGATGACGTCCTTCTGGAGGCCCTTGAAGCTACACAGCACCTAGGCCACGCTCTGATGCAGCCGTTTGCAAAACAAATGGTTGGTCGAAGTCTGGACAGTGCAACACCGGATGTCCACTTAAGGCACATTGGATTTCCTTAAATGCCTTCTTTGCCTCCTCCGACCACTGGAGCTGGTTAGGTCTTTTGGGGCTGGTCATATCTGTAAGCACAGCAGCTTTGGTAGAAAAGTTAGGAATGAATTTATGATACCAACCAGACATCCCCAGGAATGATTTCAGTTGCTTCGTGGTTGGTGGTAAAGGGCATGACTGAATTGCTTGGACCTTTTGAATCTGAGGCTTAATGACTCCGTTGCCAATAACATGCCCCAGGTATTGCACTTCCTTTTTGGCCAGGTTGCATTTAGCAGCATTAACAGTTAGACCTGCAGCCTGAAGACACTCAAAGACAACCTTGATGTGTTCCAAATGCTCCTCCCAGCTGTTACTATAGATGACAATATCATCTAAATAAGCAGATGCAAAATGTGAAAGTCCTCCCAAAACCTTATCCATAAGTCTCTGGAAGGTTGCAGGTGCTCCATGGAGCCCAAAAGGCATGACTGTAAACTGGTAAAGGCCCCAAGGTGTTCTGAAGGCCGTCAGCTCACGGGATCTGATGGTAAGAGGGACCTGCCAATAGCCTTTGGAGAGATCAACGGTTGAAAGATACTTTGCTCGACCAATACAACCAATTAAATCATCAATTCGTGGAGTTGGGTAAGAGTCAAACTTAGAAACAGTTCAGATAACGGAAGTCTATACAGAACCTCATGGTGCCATCTTTCTTTGGCACCAGGACAACAGGATTGCACCATTCACTCTGAGATGCTTCAATGATTCCTAGAGAAAGCATCAACTCAATCTCCTCCTTTAAAGGGCCTAAGAGGCGCTCAGGAATCCTGTAGCTCCTTCGTTTAACAACAGCATTTTCTTTCAAATGAATATCATGCGATATATAATCTGTACATCCAGGATTGTTCCTTACAACATTGGCATTACAAAGGGCTCTCACCTGGGACTCCCGCTCAGAGGAGAGATGGCTCAGGTCCAGAACTGAAGCTGACAGTAGAGGCAGGTATTGTTCCTCCACCTGCTCCTCCTCTGCCACGTTTCTTATGAGAAATACACCCTGCTTATCCTCAGGCCTTGAAACCCACTCTTTCAGCATGTTGATATGGAGAATTCTGGTGCTGCGTCTTTGATTTGGAGTATGGATTTTAAATGGTGGTGGGACCCAATTTTTGAACGACTTCATATGGTCCTTGCCACTGAGCCAAAAGCTTACTATCCTCAGTGGGTAGCATTACCAAAACCTTTTGACCGGGTTCAAAATGCTGTTCGCGAGCAGTTCTGTCATACCAGATTTTTTGCTTTCGCTGGGAGATATTCATATGCTCCTGAGCCAATGTGGTCATCCTCTCCAACTTGTCTCTCATCTGGAGGACATATGAAACAATATTAACAGGCTCTTTTCCAGTTTCTCCCCCTCCCACTTTTCTCTCAACAAGGCCAGCGGTCCTCGAACCTCATTCCCGTAGAGCAATTCAAAGGGGGAAAACCCTTTACTGAATTTACTGAATTTACTGAATTCAGTAGAGGCTTGGGGTACCTCTTGATATGCAAACAAAAGATATGGGAGCCACTGATCCCAATCAGACCCCGTTTGATTGATGAACTTGCGTAGCATGTTTTTAAGAGTCTGATTAAACCTTTCTGTAAGGCCATCGGTTTGTGGGTGATAGGGGGTTGTTCTCAGTCCCTTAATGCCAATCAGTTCATACACATCCTTGAGTAACTTTGACATGAAATTTGTCCCTTGATCTGTCAATATTTCTTTGGGAAACCCCACTCGTGCAAAGAACTGAACCAGGCAAAATGCCACTGTCTTAGCTTTAACAGACTTCAAAGGGAACACTTCTGGGTACTTTGTTGCATAATCAGTGATGACCAACATAAATCGGTTACCTGATTTGCTCCTTTCCACTGGGCCCACTATGTCCATTGCCAAATGATCAAATGGTGTACTTATGATGGGAAGAGGTTGAAGGGGAGCTTTTGCTGCAAATCTAGCCGATGTTTTTTGGCACCGAGGGCAACTCCTGCAAAAACTGGCTACATCTTTACTTAATCCAGGCCAGTAGAAGCACTGTTGAATGCGGGCCATTGTTTTATGTTTCCCCAGGTGGCCAGCCCAGGGAATTGAATGGCCCAAAAATATAACAGTCTCTCTGGCTGCTCTGGGTACTACCAGCTGTTTCACTGTTCCACGTTGTCTATAAAGAATGCCATTTTGCAAGCAGAATTCCTCTGCAGTCCCACCCTCTTCAGCTCTCTTGATGAAGTCAGCCAAGCTTCGATCCTGATGCTGCAGCTCAACAATATTGTCAGGAATTTCAAAGCCTAGCTGTTCCTCAGGTTCAGGTAGCACAGAAGACGGGGCTGTGTATCTAAATTTGTCTCTTTTACGCTGCCTACGAGACTTTCGTCCTTTGGTGGGGCCTGTTTCAATCTCAGCCTCAAAGAATGGTAATGCCCTTAGGCTGACATCTGCCTCCCCTAAAGCCTTTAACTGGGATCGTGTTAATGCCACAGTACACATTTTAGGAGCATTAATCAAATCCGTGAGAACTGGAAGATCATTTCCCAAGACAACAGGAAAAGGCAATTTATCCATGACACCAACATTTAACAGGTAGACATGTCCTTGCACTTTCATGTAGACACCTGCTGTTGGATACTGTTTTCATCACCATGAACACAGCAGATTGGTATGGTTTCAGAGGTGCAAATATTAGCTGGTGACGCATACCTGCGGTGGACAAGTGACTGGGTACTCCCGGTGTCAATCAGAGCCTTGACCCTCTGCCCATCCATCTCCACAGTGGTCTCCACCAACAGCTGGTTTGTTCGGTTTGGGATGTGGCCCTCTCTGGGCACGAAACACATCTGGGAGAGTTTAGCAGGATTTTGTGGACACAGGTTTTGTGTGGCCTTCTTTTCCACACAAATAGCAGATCGGTTTTTTCATCACTGCTTTTGTTTGGTTGGGGAGGCATTTCTCCTTCCCATATAGCTTGCTTACATTTCCAGTTGAACTTGTGTTACCTGGGATTAGGGTGCAGTCTCTTTTAAAAGCCTTAAAAGCCCATGATTGGTTCTTCCGACGAGCTGCCACAAACGCATCTGCCAAGGAAACCGCCTCTGCTGCATCTCTTGGGTTTCGTTCCTTGATCCAAACTTTGAGTTCTGGAGATAACATTCGAAAATACTGTTCAAGAATGATAGTTTCATTAATTTCATCAATGGTCTTACCTTTGGGTTTGACCCATTTCCCATAGAGCTCTTTTAGTCTCACATAAAGTTCCTTGGGGGACTCATTTGGCTCCACATGAAGACAGCGGAACCTCAGACGATAGGTCTCACTGTTTATTTCATATTTCTGTAAAATAGCAGCTTTAATCTGGTCATAGTCCATTGATGCATCCACATCCATGTGTACATATGCACTTCTGGATTTCCCCGTCAAGAGTGGAATTAATTGAAATGCCCAGTCAGTTCTTGGCCATCTACATGCACCTGCTATTCTTTCAAAGGTTATAAGAAAATGCTCAATATCATCCTCCTCACTTAGCTTTTGCAATATTGGTTCTGTATAGAAAGAAGTGATAGAAACTGATTCACCTGGTTTTGAAGAAGAGGGTACAGACTCTGGTTGTAAATTATCCAAATCAGCATCATCATGAGGCCTCTCCTGGGGAACAGGCCCCAAACCTGCAGATGAGTGGGCGCGGTCTTCCAATACAGGCCTCAAGCCTGCTGAGGACTGGGCCTGAAACTCTTGTTGAAACAAACTAAACTGATGTTGAAGAGCCTTAAATCTTTGGTCTTGTCGTGTAATCTCTTGGTCCCACTGTACCTCACGAGCTTTCTGTTGTCCAATGTGAGCCTGGAGAATGTTTACCAGGTCTGATATTGTTGGTTCTGTCATGTTCCTCCTCTTCACCAACAGCTCCACAATCCTCAGTCCCATTCTCTGTTTGTCCTTCCTTATTTGAAGGTGCCAACTTTGCTTTTCCACTCCTGGCACCTCTCATTTTTGTTTTGTAGAAAAAAAATAAAGGAAAAATAAGGAGAATCTATGTATATTCACCAATGTCCTCAACTGGATGATCCCACCACTGCCACCAACTGTCAGGGACCAAGCAGTTAGACGCCAGGACAAAGGTATAAAGGGGTAGTCTCCATTTATTTTTCCCAAATATAATTAACAAATACTGAACTCATATCAAAACGTAGAAAAAAAGAACAGCCAAAAAGGAAACAGCAACTAAGCCAAACCTAACTAAGACTAACAAACAGACTGACTCACAATGAACACAGGGGATTTTATACACAGAGGCTAGCCTACAAGAAACAAGGAGGGGGGAAAGGGAAAGAGACTAAGACAAACAATGAATAAACCTAAGGAACTAATCAAGTCAGTGAATTATAACTATAAACACAAATATCTAAACTAATACATCCTAACAATCTGGTATATAATCCAGTTCAGTTTTAGAGATCTTTGAGCTCTTTCAGCTTCAAGTCCCCTGCTTCCAGCAGCCAGATGGATTCCCCCACTTCCTGGAGTTGCACCAATTAGTGTCCTCTCAGCCAGTTCATTCCATCTCAGCAAAAAAATAAATGAAAACAGTTAATGATCAAAATGTGAGATGTTACTAAATGTGTGCACCCATATTAGTAAACATCTTAAAATATTGCAAAATTAAATAATGAACATAGTGTGAAAACCCAAAACATTTAAATACTAACACTGAGAGATGGCTGGAGAAACCGCCACAATTACATTTAAAAAGTACAAAAAGTTTTGCACATTAAAAGTAAAATTAATTAAATTTGAATGGATTTTATTGGACGACATAATCAAATAAGTGACACAGACATGATTACTGTGAACTTAAGGTCTTTTAATGTCTGAAAGTTAAATGCTTTTCAATTCTACGGAGCCCCCCTTGTCCCACTTTGTCAAAAAAAAGAACAAAAATAATAATAACAATTCAGAACAGGAGTAAAAGAAAAAAATATCCTTGGTCAAAATTGAACAGGGAACCCCTGCTCCATCCCTAATTGGGTAAGCCGTAATGCGTAATTTGTTGCTGTTTACTGTTGCACTCCATTTTTCACACATCACCAGTGCATTAACCCACTGGGTGGGCCCTGTCACCTTTCATATAATGCCGTCTTTTTCCACATTGTTTAGCTCCTTCTTCAGATGGTCTTTGAGAGCAAATGGGACCTACCTAGGAGGAGATGCTACTAGCATTACGGTGGGGTCTATCTTGAAATTGCACTTACCCTGGAATTCCCCAATTCCTCTGAAAACGTCTGAGTATTCTTTCAGGATGTCAGTGGGGTGGGTGGCACATTCTTTCTTTTCAGTTGTGACTGCATAGACTACTTTAATGATTCTCAGGGCTTTAGAGGCTTTGTAGCCTAATAGACAGGTTGACCATCGCTTTCCTCAATGTAGAACTTTTCTGTGGTTGACTAGTTTTTGTATTTGCTTTCCAGGTTGCAGTAACCTTTAACCTTCAGTGGGTTCCCCCCATAGCCATATATCCCGTGCTTGTCTTTTAGCAGTATTGCGCTGGGCATGAGCTTGTTGAAATGTTGGGTAGGTATAACACTTGTCTGTGCTCCAGTGTCTAGTTTGAACATCAACTTTATACAGTCTCTATGGTTCCAGATCTATACCTGCAAATGCACCATTTTCCTCATCCTCTTCTGCTGCTGTGACAGTGTCCACAAACAACTCTGTCAGAATGGTTGATTTCTTCCACAGTGTGCACCTTTATGTGCCTTGGTTTGTGTACGGTGTGCGACTTTAATCTGCAAGGCTCTTGCAAAGTGGTTGAATTTTCTGCACTTTAAACACTGTTTCCCCCTCACTGTCTGTTTATTGTGGTGTCTTCCACAGGCACTACAAGTCTTTTTGCATGTTTCAGCGCCTTCATGTGGTCCACTGACATGTTTTGCAGAGCCTAATTTCCAGTTTTGCGATGTATTGCATTTACTTTGTGGCTGTCATTAACCATAGCCTTTAGTTGTACTTGAGCTAGCTCATAGGAATGGGCTATATCAATTGCCTTTTCCAGGGTTAGCTCTGGCCCCTGGCTAAGGAGTTTTTCCCGTACTTTCGGTGAGCTTGTGCCAAACACAATGCGGTCAATGACCATCGCATCGCTGTTATCATAAATGAAATATTTAACAAGTAGTTTGAGCTCTGTGACAAAATGCTCAAAGGACTCACCATTTTCTTGTGTCTTATCTTACCTGTTGGCATGTTGCTAATATCTCAGCGATCCATAGTAGAAGGAAATTGCATTACTGGTCTCCTGCTCTTTGTTTGAAAGGGATCCATGGTACTTCTTCCTCTTCTAAACCCACTTTGATACAGAGAAAATATCCTTTACTTTCTATATAATGCATCAATCTGTCATTAATAATTTTCTCAATTATTTTGCACAAGTTAGAAGTCAGTGATATCGGACTATAATTACCTGGCTTTGACTCATCATTTACTGGTTTATGTATTGGTATAATTACTGCTTCCTTCCAACTCTAGTAGTTTCCCACCGTTCCAAATCCTATTGTAAAATTCTAGTAATATATCTTTGGATACCTCACTACGTTGATTTATCATGATGTAGCAAATTTGATATTTTCCTGGAATTTATGTCTTAGATTTCCCAAGGTCTTTGTTCAATTCTGTTGTTTGTAAATCGTATATTCAGTAAATCATTAACCTCTTCTTCTTGTCTTAATACTTATTCACTCTCAGCTAAAGTCTGATCTTTCGCTTTTTTCCTTTCTTCATCAATATTGACTGAACTAGAAATTGTAGCAAATGCTTTTGCCATCTCATTAGCCTTCTCTTCATTTTTAACTGCTAATATTTCCCCATCGCTTAGGATTAGATATCAATACTCTCGTTTAATCCTATTCATTTCCCTTATCATCGTCCACAGATTCATTTTTGTTTGTCTTCCCACTGAATTGCAAAAACGTATCCACAAATCTCTGTATTTAAAAAAAAAAATTCTTCTCATATTACCCTGTGACCTTTTATATTCAATAAGATTCTGAGTGGTATGATTTCTTTACAACATTTTGAAAGCTTTATTTCGAAACTTAATTGCTTCATCACATTTCTACAATCTTCTTCTTGATCTTACCTCCTTTCTTGTTTATACTTTTATCTGCTGCTTCTAAAATGGCACAACATACAGATAGATTTAAATAATTAACATCAACATTTATATCAACTTATTACAACTCCTGTTCACTTATCAACTTAGATGATTCCCAGTCAGCGCTATTGAAATTCCACATTTCTAATGTTCCTGTGTCATACATTTCAACACTGAAATGTATTTCTGTTATAATAGGATAGTGATCACTACCTATTGTGTTATCTCTAATTACTTTCTTGAATTACTGAAACCAAAGTTAGATCAATTACAGATTCTGTCCCCATTTCTATTCATTTCCATCCCCATACTGTCTGCCTGCCTGCCTGCCTGCCTGTCTGTCTAGGATTTGAAGTTTGTTGAAAGGAATAAGAAGCTGTTACTATGTGCACAAATGACCACATGTTTTGAAGGAACTAACAGCAATGACAATTGTAATTCTGATCAGAGAAAAGCAATTGAGAAAGAACTGTGACTGTCAAAAGTTATGTTAAATACTGACCTCTAGTGGTAAATAGGAGAACTGGCGTTAAGGGGTCAAATGAGACTGTGACAAAAATGCTTTTTACGTTCATGGAAGGGTTCAGGAGTTGATGCAAACGTGTATATCTGTAGATATATTTTTTATCATATAATTTAAGCGTGGAGTATGGTTGGTTAGGTTAATAAGAGCTTTTTGCTGGACAAGTAACTCATTTTGTTGAAAGGTATAGAAACAGCTAGAAAAGAAGCAACAAGTGTGATTCTTTTTTTGCTATGTTAAACTAAAAGGAGGAATCGATAACATCGGAAGTGTTCGCTGGGATCTAGCCCTTTGTCTGCTTCTTGCCTGGGTGTTGTGTTATTTCTGCGTTTGGAATGGAGTTAAATCCACAGGAAAAGTACAGAATAGAACTAAATTATATTCTTTTGTTTCTAACTTCATGTCAACTTATCCTCACAATTTATTTTGCACACATTTTTTTTGCATTAGGTGGTGTACTTCATAGCTACATTTCCATATGTAATGCTGGCAGTGTTGCTTGTCCGTGGTCTTACTTTACCAGAAGCCAAAGAAGGCATTCTTTTCTACCTCTATCCTGACCCGTCCCACCTTGCTGACCCAGAGGTACTGTTTCAAACGTTTAGTAATTTTTTGTCTTCTAAGACTTAATCCGTGAATATTTGGTTTTGCAACTTTTTTTGAGGAAATATAATTGATACTCAACTTTTAAAATCTTTATGGTCCAAAAATTGTTCTGCAAAGGAACCATGATCCAGATAAGAGGCAAGGCTAAAGAAAATCTTGCAGACAATCTCAGATTTCAGTGTTATGTTGACTTGTTCTGTGACTACTAGTACGCAAATTTTAACATTGCATTTTCAAGAATTATGTGTGATATAATGGGAGGAGCATGAAGTGTGAATGTGTCAATGAGTTTGGCATTGAAGGATGGTGATTCATTTTCTTTTTTTGTGGAGAAAAAGCAGAGAAAAAGGAGCTGAAATTCTCTGTGATGCAAGTCTGAGTTACATAAAAAAATCTGCCAGAGCAAAACATGTATGGCCTATACTCAAAAGGACAGGCCAGGGCATCTGTCCATGTCTTAATCAAACCTTTGTTTTAACAGCACTCATTCTGAGAAATGTGATTATACATTAGTCAGACTTGGATCAGACATCACAATTTGAATACTAAGATGTACAGTTTGAAACTGTTGCAAAATTGCCAAGATGCAGCGCTTTTGCAATAATATTATTACACTTTGAGCTGATCCAAGATTTACAACAACATAAGTAAATTTTAAGGGCTCTGTTTGGATAGACCAAGACAAAGTAGTGCTTGTTTATGAAGTAGTTTTAAATGATACAATTTTTTCATTTATTTTTATTAAATACAAATCTTCTTCCCCGGTTTTGTCCCCTTCCTCCACGTATCCTCACCCTTCTTCCATGAAGCTGACCTTCCCTGTATTGCAGTTTTGTAGATACAGTATGCACCTCATGCCGATCCTGTCTCCTGGTTTATACATACTTGTAAAGTGGGGGCTCATGTGATTCAACTGTGAGTGACTTTGAAGAAGAGGCTTATCACTGGTTGCAACTAATAGTTCACACACCCCTTTTCATCAGTATAAGATAAGGTTCACCAGAGAAAAGTTATTTATGGACATTTTTATAGAAACACAATAAAATATTTTTAAATGGATGCACAAAATTAGTTGTGTGATCAATGACTATTCAGGCTGTACAAGTATAGTTAATTTTGACAGACATGATAAAAGCAAGTTAATAGTGATCAAAAGCAAGTCAAAAGTGATCATTTTGTTGATATTTGTATTTACTCAATTGGTTCATGTCCAAAAGCATATGCCATTCGATGAAATGAACATGAAACTGCCACTAGGTTGCGCCCAAACGACGACATGTTGTGGAGGTTGCACTGACTGTTGTGCAAAGTTTAATTCTGTTGTGAAAATTGCACCAAAGCGACTGAGAAAACCTGTAATTTAGAAATAGGTCTTGAAAAATATGTTTTTGTGAATAAGGGCCATAATGTAAACCATTATCATATTGTATGACCCTTTCACCTCATTTCGTAGCTTTGATGTTTTTTAAAACCTATTTCTGTGGCTATTTTTGGGAACTTTATATCTTGTTTGTTACCAGATTATTTCATCTTGGCATTCATTATGGTAAAATGTATATAGTATTTCTGTGAATCCCCATACTTGTTCTGGATATACAGTGCAACACAAAAGAACAGGACGGAATGAACTTCCAGAAGCCTTCAGGTTTAACCGTTTGACATGTATGTGTGAAAATAAAAGTAACTTGATTCATAGACAAGTACAGTAATGACTTTCCAGCCAACCCTAATCCTAACAAGTAACAGCACCCTTCTTTGAAACAGAATCAGTTCCTCGAATTTTAGAAAACACCTAGAAGGGGAACAAATGTGGTACATTCAAGGTCTGTAGCACTTAAGATAAATCTGAATCCCTGCAAAGTGCCTGAGGCTAACATCTGCTTTATCTTAACAAAACAGTGACACACACAACTGTGTTTCTATTGGTTCTGAGGAAATAGACTGGCTGTGCTAGTCTTACTGGTCACTCCCTTCAGTAGTCTATCTTACTCCAGGTCTCCAGAAGGCATTTGATCTTCTAAAGAGATGCTAAAGAACCTTTCCTGGTGAAGGTAAGACATAGATGACCTATTTATTTATTTAGTTGTGAAATTGCACTACACATTGTTTAAAATTTTGACATTTGTCAAGCCCTTGTCATACAGTATTGTATACTGTATATATATATATATATATATATATATATATATATATATATATATATATATAATATATAATATATATATATATATATATATATATATATATAATATGTAATATGTGTGTGTGTGTGTATTGTATACTAATCTGCTAATTGCACTAGTCAGACAATATATGTATAAATTAGGGGTGTCAAATTATCGCGGGCATATTTACCACCCTGTTTTTAAATGAGTTAATCAAATCTTTAAATAAAATCTGTTTTTAATGCTTTGGGCTTGTTGTACTTGAGTTGTTAGGGGTTAACCACACCCTGAAGTATACGTCGATTTGCTGTCTGTAGGCCTGCTTATCATGAGCTTTTTAGATCCCTTCAGCAATTCCTTTTCCAAAAAGGTGAATAGTGAGAAAATCTAGCGACTTTTTCTGGGGTTATTGGAGAGTTTTGGGTTAAGCATGTATCCTTGTTACTCTCACTGAGCAGCGGTGCAGCCGTGAGCTCGTTTCCTGTCTCAGAACGTTCACAGCAGGCTGGCAGTCAACGCGCTGCAGCTCTGCCCGACACTAGGTCCATCTGGACTCAGAGCAGATATTTACCCCACTGAGTCCAGAATGCTAACAAATCACGCAGGCTCGAAGCCGAAGTTGCAGGCAGGCAGCAATGGGACTAGTCTTAAAAACAGAGAATTGGAAATGGCTGGGACTACATCTGTTCAATTCTGTTAAAAACAATAAAAGACTTCATAAAGTAACTTTTTTGTTATACATTTGTTCCGTCACAATAATGTAATGAATGTAAATGAAAATACCTCAAGATGAGGTTATATATATATATATAAATATATATATATATTTCCACGTGTCAGAAATTGACTTGTGGAAATGTATATTGGCTATTTCGAATGTTTGTTTACCTCCCTATATTACTGTGCAGTTTTATAATAGTACAATTAAGGTTAAAACCACATTTTTAACATCATTTTTAACATCATCACATAAACTGCGGGAGTTCTTTTTAAGAATACTGTTTGAATTTATGATTTCATGAAATCCAGGAATATGGCTTGTAGCTACTGTTTTACCTTCATAAATATTTCAGTGCAGCTACACATATTTTGTTTAACAAGCCATAAACTTAAAAATTCCTCTTCTAATATTTTTGCTCCACTTAGTGCAGTACATTTGGACCAAAACTAATTCACACACCTGTAGCCTAATTGTTGTGTAGATAAGGTGGAGATAGGTGTAAGACCCGCTGATGTCGAGTTTGTATCTACTTTCAACCACGAGTGTCGACCAGAACACTATTTAGGTCTGGGTGAGGGATAACCAATGACAGTCTCTATGTGCAGGTGACAGATGGATAACCAGGCTTGACTTGGTTGTTTGAATTCCTTATTTTATATAGTTGAGTACAAGATCCAACACGGAGGCAGATTTGCTTAACTGAAGCAGTACAATGAAGAGGTTGTAGGAGTACACGTGGTTTCCTGTAAATAAACATATCAAACTGAATATCCTAATATTCCATGACATGTCTACATGTACTGCATAGGAAATAATAACCCTCCTTACAAACATGCTGAATAAGTGTAATTATTCCTGATACATTTGTTCAAACTAACAATTTAAACATCAGATACACATCTGTAAGAACCAGCAAGAAATAAACTATCATACCTATACGACAGAAACATTCCCCAAATATGAGGGAAGTTATAATCTACATTTATCAGCTAACTAGCGGTTAGCATTAGCGGCTAACAAGCTAACATCCAACCATACATTAAACTAACACTTTCTGTAGCCTTGAGCGCCCGTATAATACTCACTCTTTATAGACGCACGGACACTCCTATAAACGTCTCTTTTAGCCGCTCACGGGCTCATTTAGCAACTTAGCTGAGCTTCAACCTGCACTGAATGGTCGTACTGCAGTGGAAACTACGTTCGCGGGGTAAAGCTGCGTGTGACATCATCGTCTACCTGCCGCACCTAACTACGGTATCCCCCTAAGGCCAAACATATGACTGCAAACATGCAAACTCTTCCCAACAGGTAAACTATAACCTACCAAATCAAACCCTTTTATACAGCCGCCCCCAAATGTATGTAGTACATTTGAACTATTAACATGCAAAGTCCCTAATTCCGTAAACCCCCGTTCTCTTCTGGGAGCTCAGGCAGAGACACCAGACGTGCAACAGGCCGGGTGAACACTTTCCCCTTGACCTTTATCTCTGCAGACCTCACATGTCCATCTGCACTAACGTGCACCTTGATCACGTGTCCCACGGGCCAGAGGGCTCTCGGAAGCTGTGGATCCACCACCATCACCACCGTTCCTTCTTTCAGGTCTTCAGACGAGGAGTGCCATTTCTGCCGTAACTGCATGCATGGCAAATATAAGAGGATGAATCGTGACCAAAAATGCTCTGCAAGGACTTGGGCGTGTTTCCAACGACGGCGGCCCAACAGCTCGTTCTGCGGGTATACCATCTGTGGGAGCGATCCGTCCAGCCGCCCCATCAGCAGAAAGTTAGGAGTCACAGGATCCAGATCCCTAACGTCTGAGGGAACGTAGCCTAACGGCTTGGAGTTAAGGATCCCTTCCACCTCCACCAGTACTGTGCGGAGGACTTCTTCTTGCACAGGTTGGGCACCCACCGTGATGTACAAGGCGGATTTTACAGAACGTATCTCCCGCTCCCAGGTTCCCCCGAAGTGAGGAGATGCAGGAGGGTTGAAATTAAACTGAATTTTCTGTGGCGCTAGAAGCTGCTGAAGCTCCGATGTCATAGCCGTATAGGCCTCCTGGAGTTCAGTTCGTCCTCCTCTAAAATTTGTTCCGTGGTCAGAGTAAAGCTCCGCTGGGGTTCCTCTCCGGGCAATTAAACGACGTAGGGCCATAAGAAAGGAGTCGGTGTCGAGTGAAGAAAGGACATCCAGGTGCACAGCTCTTACAGTCAGGCACTTGAAAATAATGCCCCACCTCTTCTCCAAACGACGTCCCACCATGACCTCAAATGGACCAAAACAGTCTGTTCCTGTAGGGTAGAAAGCCGGTTTGAACAGGCGAAGTCGGGGTATTGGTAGATCCGACATCTTTGGCACATGTGGCTTTGCTTTCCACCTTTGACAGTCGGTGCATGTTCTCTGGTAACGACGAATGGCCTCTCTACCACTCAGGATCCAGTACTGCCGTCTCATCTCAGCGAACACCCGTTCGGGACCTGGGTGTTTTAGGCGGTTGTCATATACCTGGATAAGCAACTGGGTAATAGGATGGGCTGCATCCAGCACAATTGGATGTTGACTGCAGTAGTCGAGACCTTCAGCTCGTCGTAGTCGTCCGCCAACCCGAATCAGTTCCATATCCTCATCCAGTTCAGGTGATAAGGCCAGCAGACGGCTGCTACGATGTAGTGGTTTCCCTTTCTTGAGGAGGCTCAGTTCTTCTGAGAAACAGTCCCGCTGCACAGCTTTTAACAGATCCGCTTCTGCTTGACGATAATGTACAGCAGTGAGGGTACCGATTTTGGCCGCCCCATGTAACTCCTCCAAAGTCGCTCCTAAAAGGTCCTGCCAATTGCTGTACTGAGTATAATCTGCCACTACTCTCTCACACGTGGAGGTTGTCCCACAGAAAGCAGACTTCCGCAGCTCCGCAGGGTCCAGAAGAGTTTGGTTCCCATAACAGGGGTCTTTAGGCCAACACTCTAAAGGCGGATGAAGAAAGGGGGGGCCCTGAGACCATCGACTGGCTTCAACTAAGTTCTCCAACTTCAGCCCTCTTGTGATGTCATCGGCGGGATTTCTTCCAGAGTCCACGTAGCGCCAGGTATGATGCTGGGTTAACTCCTGGATCTCCGCCACGCGGGTTCCCACGAAAACTTTGAAGCGGCACGATTCTGCCCGCAACCAGGCCAACACCGTGGTAGAATCAGTTCATAGCACAGTCTTTGAAACAGGGAGGGAGAGGTCACCGTCCAAAAGGTGAGCAATCTGAGCTCCGAGGAGAGCCGCACATAACTCTAGTCTTGGTATGGAATGGAGGCGCTTAGGGGCAACCTTAGATCGTGCCATTACAAAAGCCACATGGGCTTCATCATGCCCTCCTGAAGTCCGTAGGTAAGCCACCGCGCCGTATGCCTCCTCTGAAGCGTCGCAGAATATGTGCAGATCTCTGTCCTCTGACTCACCCCCCTTGACAGGTTGGTATGGCCTGGGAAACTGAATCTTTGGGAGAAATTGCAGCTCTTGCTCCCAGGAGTCCCAGTGTCGCAAGAGATCAGGAGGGAGATGAGGGTCATCCCAACCTCTTGATTTGTCCCATAGATGTCTCACTAACATCTTGCCTTTGGTGGTATACGGCAGGATGAACCCTAGGGGGTCGTACTGGCTAGCCAATACCCTGTAAATTCTCCTCATGGTGGGAGGCCCAGGTTCCACCGGTCTATGTTTGTAGCCAAGTGTGTCTGTGGAGAAGTGCCAACTCAGACCCAGGGTTGACTCAGGATTATTTGTCTTGTTCTCTGTTAGCCAGAGTTCAGTGCTCTTAGAGCGGTCCTCTTCTGGCAAGTGACTGATCACTTCAGGGTAATTACTTGCCCACTGACGAAGCACAAATCCTCCCGAGGACAGTAGATCTCGCAGCTGGTCCACCAGGTTTCTTGCTTGTTCTTGAGACGGTAGACTATGCAGGCAGTTGTCTACGTAAAAGCACCTCTCGACCGATGTCCTCACCTCCTCTCCTGGTGAGCTGAAGGCCTTCGTATGTTGCTGTAATGCAAACACAGCGCAGCAGGGGCTACATGTGGTACCAAATGGAAGTACCTGCCATTCGTAAACTGCAGGAGTGGCCTCTCTGTTCAGGTGGCGCCACACAAACCGTAGTAGGGGCCGATCTTCAGGGAGTAGACGGACCTGGTGAAACATCACCTTGATATTCCCACTAACTGCTACCTTGTGTTCCCGAAATCTGAGTAATACACCCAGCAATGAAGCACCAAGGGGTGGGCCTGGAAGGAGGTGTTCATTCAGGTTCCTTCCCTGGAACTGGTAGGAGCAGTTAAACACCAGCCTGTGTTTGCCATTGTGGTCCACTAAGTGGTGGGGGATGTACCAGGCTTCGGTGTCTTTGTCCATCTCCGCAGGGTCCACCTGACGAACGTATCCAGCTTGAATCAACCTCTCCATCTCTGCTTTATAAATCTCTGCTCGATCTGGTTGACTACTGAGTCTCCTTTCAACACCTCTCAAGCTGGCCATAACGGCATCAGGAGAGGCCTTTAACACTGGCATATCCTTAGCACGAAGCAAGGGGGTGGCATACCATAAGATGCCATTGATCTCCACTCGAGTTGTCTTACTCTCTAGCAGAACGATGGCTTGATTATCCTGCTTGGATCGAGTCACGACCTTGTCACTCCGGAGAGGGACGACATCTGTTTGCCACAGTCTTTCCACATGTCTCATCAATTCGTTCACCTGTGGCGGAACAGAGGTGAATAGGCACTGCTGCTGCCGGTCGAGCTGACAGATTCCACTAGAAGGGCCCTGTGGTGTCCAACCCAGCCGGGTATGAATAGCTGCTGGGCCTCCAGGGGGACCTAAACGGACCGGTTCTGTTGGAATGAGAAGGTGTGGATGGTCGCTACCGATTAGTAGCATAGGCTTGCTCATTTTGAATGGCTGGATAGGGATGTTAGACAGGTGCTTATACTTCCTCTTGAGGATGTCCATCGGGTAGGTGTGATCAGCCAGATCTATACGTGCAGCCGTGAAGGCATTCTGGATGCGGTACTTTGTTTTCGGCTTAGCTTTAGGAGAAACCGAAAAGGATACACAGGTACCATGTAGGGTCTGCACATCCTGTCTTATAGTACGCAGGGGAAGAGCTTCTGGTGCTCCTTGAATTCCTAAAGCTTGGGCTGCAGCTGGCAGGAGCATTGTCCTTTCCGATCCATCATCCAGCACGGCATATGTGTCTAGGGACCGGCCACCATAACGCAGGTACACAGGAATAACCTTTAACAGGACTCTGTTGTTCTCCACCGGTCTGTCAAGGTACAACACCCCAGTTGAACTATCCCTTTTCTCTCTTGTAGCTACCGTTGACTGAGATCCCATCACACCGCCAGTATTCACCTCATGTAGAATCTGTAAATGTCTACCCTGGCAGAGGTTGCATAGCTTCTTCAAGTTACACTGAACTGCTCGGTGGGACCGCGCACAACGCCAGAATCTTTTATTCATCTTTATCCACTGCTCCAGCTGTTCCTTATTCAGTTTATTAATCTCTGTGCACTGGCACAGATGATGCCCTTTGATGTCACAGAACGCACAGTAGGAGGCTGGCATGCTCAGTGCTGATGACCTGGGCGGTATGGTTGAACTTTGAGCTGTATTCTCAGTCCCGTGCAACACGGCAACAGAACGTCTCCCAGTTTGTGTTCCAGGCTTGAAGCTCTTCCAATCCTCTCTAACTCCTCCCCCTGGAATTTGCTCCGTATAATCATGGCACCACGATTCTTGCTTCAACCAATTAGCTAGATTTGTGAGGGTGTGATTGCGGGTTGATTGCCTCAGCATGCTTCGACGAAAGTCTGCCCTTTGTTCAGGCGGTAACTTGCTGAGGAGACGAGCCACATGGGAACCACACTGGAGTTCCACCTCACCTTCTGATCCCAGCGTTCTTAACATGCCGACCAAGGATTGTATTTGCAGTGAAAATCGCTCAAATGCAATCACATCTCCTCTCCTGATGTCGGGAGCATCCATCACTCCGGCAATCTTCCTCAATGCTAACTGGTGCGGCTGTCCAAATCTCTCAGTTAAGGCCTGCATGGTGTCCGTGAAAGGCGTTTGAGAGTGCAAATATGCCTCAGCTATCAGTTTAGCCTCATCCAATTTTAGATGGTCCATTAAGATTTGATACTTGAATAATTCTGGACTATCTACTGGTAGCAGGTTCTCTATAGCAATTCGGAGGTGGGCGAACTCCCCCGGATCCCTCCGTGTGAAGTGAGGTATGGTAGGACGGGGCCCATGATACGCAGGGTCCGCACTGAAGTGGTAGCAGGAGGGTCGGGAAGGCTGAAGGACCATTCTGGGATCTTGGTTGAACGACTGGGATGCCGCATGCTGCCCCTTTAACCTTGGAGTGTCAGGGCCTGATTGGATTGGGTCTTCGCCGGGTGTCGAAGTAAATATCCTGGTTTCAGGGAGTGAAATAGAGGATGTTACTAACTGCCTAGGGAGTGTTGCCTGAGGATGGCTAGCTGGTACAGGAAAATCCGGTTGGATAGGGTTCGCCGCAGAGATCAGAATTGGCGGGGATGTGCTCTTCCTCGCGAATAGAACCTCCTCTTTCAATACCTGCAGCTCCCCCATCATCTTATTTAAAGATGCAAGTAAAGGTTCGGTATTGGTAACCTGATCATCCCACACTGGTGGGGGTGGTGGAGGCCAATCCTCTTCTTCGACATTCAGGTCGACAGGGAGGTTTGTTGATGCTCGTTCCTCCTTGTTATGATGAAGATCTCGGACTGCACTCATTATTTGTAGCATGTCCTCTTGCATAATTCTGAGCTCTGCCAGATCTGCTGCTAGGCGTTGCTTAGACTGATGAAGTTGAAATTTCTCCTGCTGCAGCTCATTACACTCACGTCTCAGCTCTCCTGCATATCCCGACCTGTAGTAGGCTGGTGTTGGGTTAGCATACTCCCATGCTCCCAACATGTTCCCATATAGGTGTCCTCCGGGTGTCTGGTACTCGGCCTGTCCACCTGGTTCATCATGCTCGCTGTAAGTGTCATCCTGCTTCTGGTAGACTGGGTCTGTAGCAGAAGTGAAGGAGCCCATTGCAGCTGCGCCCTCCGGTGATGGAGTGTATTCTTGGGCCAGCTCATGGGTAGCAGGGCTGAATTTGTGGTAATCTAACTGATAGTCTTTATAACGCTCTGGGATGCGAACCTGTCGACGGGGCCGGGCGCCTCTGGATGTGTAATCCCTCTGGTCCTCCATTTCAGCAGTTGGAAGTAGAATTTTATCCGGCTCGAAGGACCATAATGTTGTGTAGATAAGGTGGAGATAGGTGTAGGACCCGCTGATGTCGAGTTTGTATCTACTTTCAACCACGAGTGTCGACCAGAACACTATTTAGGTCTGGGTGAGGGATAACCAATGACAGTCTCTATGTGCAGGTGACAGATGGATAACCAGGCTTGACTTGGTTGTTTGAATTCCTTATTTTATATAGTTGAGTACAAGATCCAACACGGAGGCAGATTTGCTTAACTGAAGCAGTACAATGAAGAGGTTGTAGGAGTACACGTGGTTTCCTGTAAATAAACATATCAAACTGAATATCCTAATATTCCATGACATGTCTACATGTACTGCATAGGAAATAATAACCCTCCTTACAAACATGCTGAATAAGTGTAATTATTCCTGATACATTTGTTCAAACTAACAATTTAAACATCAGATACACATCTGTAAGAACCAGCAAGAAATAAACTATCATACCTATACGACAGAAACATTCCCCAAATATGAGGGAAGTAATAATCTACATTTATCAGCTCACTAGCGGTTAGCATTAGCGGCTAACAAGCTAACATCCAACCATACATTAAACTAACACTTTCTGTAGCCTTGAGCGCCCGTATAATACTCACTCTTTATAGACGCACGGACACTCCTATAAACGTCTCTTTTAGCCGCTCACGGGCTCATTTAGCAACTTAGCTGAGCTTCAACCTGCACTGAATGGTCGTACTGCAGTGGAAACTACGTTCGCGGGGTAAAGCTGCGTGTGACATCATCGTCTACCTGCCGCACCTAACTGCGGTATCCCCCTAAGGCCAAACATATGACTGCAAACATGCAAACTCTCCCCAACAGGTAAACTATAACCTACCAAATCAAACCCTTTTATACACTAATAAAATCTTCACACACACACATTTTT
The DNA here is from genome assembly GCA_963556495.2 of Valencia hispanica. NCBI lineage: Eukaryota > Metazoa > Chordata > Actinopteri > Cyprinodontiformes > Valenciidae > Valencia > Valencia hispanica. The sequence continues at coordinate 12,729,933 of OY747708.1, read as the reverse complement.
AAATCTTTTTTTCTTCTTGTGGTTCAGATACAACAAAAAGTGCAAGTTATTGAACTGTCACAAATCAAATAAAGGTTTCCCTAATCCCAAAGTGGGTTTGACTGATTCTGCTATTAGTGTAGAATAATCTAGTTCGGGGTTGAAGAGTCAAAGTAATTTAGGTTTTGTAACAGATTTTAGAACAGATTAAAGCTTCTCAGGTTAGTGAAAATTATTAATAGACAGTAAATAAGCATTAATCACAGATGGCTTTAATGTTTTGAGTCTTTAGGAGTTTGTGGAGCGTTTTAGTGATTTAAACTGCTCTGAGTATCCGACGTACAGCTGCAGGATCATAGCACAATGTCATACAGTGCATCGGGGTATTTCCAGTATGTAAATAGCTACTGAGCCCAGCAACACTCCCTGCTGCAGCCTACGGCCTAGACTTACCCACAAGTCACAAAATGTTCTTGACAGAGGGAGAAATGGAGCCAAAGGATGGTGTTCAAGGAAAAAATATGATTTAAAAATGTGTTTGTGGGAAGATTTTATTACAGGTGTGTGAATTAGTTTTGGTCCAAATGTGATTCACGAAGTGGAGCAAAGATATCAGAGCTGGAATTTTAAAATTTTTTGGCATGTAGAACAGAATCTGTGTAGCTGCAGTGAAAAATTTGTGAAAATGCAAAAGTAGCTTTGTGTCTGTGTGCAACAAAAAAGTATACACAAATTGTTTTTTTTAATACACAGGTATGTGGATGTGTTTTGCACCATTTGTTTTGGATCAATTGGGGCAAAACTGTAAATGTAAGATTTTTTAAAAGTGTGACTCAAAGAATGCAAATTGTTCATTGTACTTAAGAAATTGAAAAGGTGTAACTGTTGTTTTGTATTTATGAAAGACTGAACAAAAATCTACAATTACAAAACTGCTAGAAACTTTTCCTCTGTGACTTCATGCCATGCTGAATTTTTATGTGTTGTAGAGTGTATTGTTTATGAATACATTGTATGCTTACTGCATTGTGTACTTATTTATATTTATCTAATCCACATTAAAGTTAAAATGGACCAAGTATCTCAAGTGAAAACAAAACCAACCTCTGAGAACAGACCTTTAAGCATTGACCCAAAAACTCATGTGAGGGACCAATGGGCCACAAAGATGGAGTTCATCCTGGCAGTTGCTGGACATATTGTGGGTCTTGGAAACGTTTGGAGATTTCCTTACCTTTGCTACAAAAATGGAGGAGGTGAATGTTTGTTGTTGTTGTTGACAGCTTTACATCCTAAATCTTCTTTATAACTTACTGAAATGTCAGTTACATGATCAAAATACGTGTTACATGTGAGAACTAAAGCCTAGTTTATACTTCTCAATCGTGAAGTTTGCACCCACACCCACACATACTGACGGAGACGTTTTTCTTTTATATGTGTTCCTTCTCCGTTGGTGTCAGTTTTGCAAAGCAATTCCCCACCAGGACAGCAGGGGGTACATATATTTTCTGGAGGGTCTGCCCAACATTGCAGTGATGTCTCTGGTCGACAACAGTTTATTTATTTCAGCTTGTAAACGCACATCCACTCAAGGAGTAATGGCCAACAGATAGTGAGTTTTGATTGAGCTGGAAAGTTATTTACTAGAAGTGCAGCTCACAGAATACTCTACAAATACATGTAGAAAAACAAACACAGTGGTCTGTTTTGTTGTTCTCTACACCTTAAGCCTAGTTTATAGTTCTACGTTTACGTCAGAACGGAGAGACGCAACGCCATTATCCGTCGACGCAAGGTCTCTCCATAACCTATGCAAGGACGCACAGATTAGAGCCCTATTTTCTAACTATCCGTCGAACAAAATGGAGAGTGCACGCCTGTAATTGGTCAGCTCAACATCAGCCCAAGATCATTTCACCAGAGCGGTGCTCTATAGTTGATGTAATAAGTAGTCATTGCAGCTTTAGAGCACTAGATGCTTTATATTGCAAACCAGTTAATCTAATATGGTCTTTTGGTAATTTTGAACTACGGGAGGTGTAGAGAACAACAAAATACCGCTGTGTTTCTTTGTTTCCATGGGTTTTTAGAGTATTCTATGAGCTGAACTTCTAGTAAATAACTTTCCAGCTCAATCAAAACTCGCTCTCTGTCGGCCATTGCTCATTGAGTGAATGTACGTTTACAAGCTAAGGTAAATAACCTTTGTTCGACCAGAGACGTCACTGCAACGGTAGGCAGACCCGCCAGAAAAGGTCCCCCCCTGCTGTCCTGATGGAGAATTGCTTTGCAACACGGACACACCGACGGAGAAGTATAAATGGAAAATGTCTCCGTCAATACGTCTGTTTGTGGGTGCAAAGTTGCTGACGGAGAAGTATAATCCAGGCTTTAATTTTGAAAATCGCCAAAAGACCATATTAGATAAACTGGACTTTCAATATAAAGCATCTAGTGCCCAAAAAGTGAATTGACTATTAATTACATCGACAATAGACCACCTTTCTGGTAAAATGATCTGGGGCTGATGTTGGGCTGACCAATCACAGACTTGTGCTCACCGTTGCGTTCGACGGATAGTAAAAAAATTGGGCTCTACTCCATGTGTCCTTGTGTGTGTGTCTACGCACCTCTGCAGACAGAGAAGTATAAACTAGACTTGACGCAACATCAGGAGTGGAAGAATTGCTATTGGTACACATCAAAGCCACCGTAAAAGGTGGTCACTGAGCAGAGATGAAGTAGCTGTGAAATGGGGGGGAAGCACAAACAGCTCTCCAATATACAGTAACTAACACAGATTCGCTCATGTTCTGAAATATAGCCTTTGTTTATTTAGAAACACATCATTGGTGTGCATTTTCAAATGGTTGACTTATGAAAGGCTGAGGCAACATTTCAAACAGCACTTCCTCTCCTGGAATGTTTGAGTCAGTCAAAATAGCCTTATCAGTTTTGAAAATAACACTGCCCTTGCTCAGATATCTATATCAATAGGTGATATTGTCTTATTATTTAGTATGATCACAATTATTTGAAAAAACTAATATCGTAGTAAAGTATGGCATAACAGTAGAGCAGGCGCTTCTTATACAGACGCTTTTAGTCCTCAACTAAACCCTACAGGGTCTGATTCCTTAAATCAGGACCTTTGCTGCATATCTTTTCCCCTTTTCTTGTTCACCATATCCCAAAACACAGTGACTGAAAGCCACTTGTGCCATAAACAAGCAATTTTACAGCCAATCGGCCAATTTCTCTACTTCATTTAAACTCTAGGTTTAATTCACTGTTATTTGGTGCCTTGTAGAGAACTTCTCGATAAATGAAAATGATAAAAAACATTCAGCTCTGTTGATAGTGTTATAAAATATCAGAAAAAAGCAAAGGGAGAAGAGTCAAATATTGCTTTTGTGTTGACATTTCTGAAATACTAATCACTGATATGGTTGTTTTAAAGGAGTTTTCTTCATTCCCTATGTTTTATTTTTGTTCACCTGTGGCATCCCACTCTTCTTCCTTGAGACATCTTTGGGTCAATTCACCAGCCAGGGTGGAATAACATGTTGGAGGAAAATATGCCCCCTTTTTGAAGGTATGTGCTAAAACTGTCATAAATACTAATGCTAACTGGGTAGAATCAAACAAACAAAGTTGAAACAGAAAAGCCCCCGGGTTTGTATTTGATATTGTGCCTGACTTTTTCAATGCCCTGCAAAAGTTTGCATCTGTTGAATCTGTTCAGCCTCTGTTATGTCAGAGCCACAAAAATCGATGTATTATATTGGGATTTTTCGAGACAGACCAACACAAATAAATGCATCATTGTGACCTGGAAGGAAAAATGATTTACCAAAGCCTTTTACAAATGAAAATCTAAAACTGTGGTACTTGTTTCAATAGAGCCCCCAGAAGCAAATTGTGCTGCCATTACAGCTGCAGGTCTGCATAGAAATAGTTTCATTCCCACTGCTATAAGCCTCCTGAATAAGGTTAAGCTTTTATGTTTTATGTTCATGTTTTATGTGGGAATGTCTTGCACGTATGTTTAAATGTGTAACCCATTTACTGCAAAGGAAATGTATCTTTAGGTGTGAACAAAATTATAATTTAACTGAATTAAATTTAAGGGAATATCTCTGCACACTTACAGACAAAAATTGATGCCCATTCTACTTAGCAAAATAGCTCTGGAGAATGGATGGAGAGCGTGTGTGAACGGTTGCCACAGATTCTAGTTAGGCCTTGACTTTGACTGAGTCCTTCAAACACACACAAAAAGGGTTGATCTAAACAAACATCGGTTGCCTTCACAGAACAGCTGGATTTACTCACATCAGATTGTACAGATACAGATCGGGGGATTTCTGAGGTAAACTGATTGCACTTGATTTTATTTAGGAGTATCAAAGAAAAGGGGGTAAATACAGATGCACATCATCCTTTTTAGTTTTTATAAATAAAAACATTTAAACTGTATCATTTTCGTGTCTCTTCACAATTTTGTGCTACTTTATGCTGGTCTGTCTCATACATCCCAAGTAAATACATTAAATTATGTAGCTGTTATGTAACAAAAAACGAAAAGGTCAAAGGGGGGACAATACTTGTGAAAGGCACTTTAGATAATGACCTGAGATCCTGTTTTTAAGTCAGCTCATATTTTTTTTAGCTGTAACAATTTCACATCTTGCTAAAAACATATCTATCTCTCCACAGGCTTGGGTTTTGGAAGCCAAGTGGTTGTTTTGTACACTGGGGTGTATTATATTGTCATTCTGGCCTGGGCCTTTCTCTACCTCTTTTCATCCTTCAGAACTGAACTCCCATGGGTGAGCTGTAACAACAGCTGGAACACAGGTACAAAGCAGACTTTCAGGATCTTTTACATATACACCATCGTCTTGTATTTCCTTTGCTAATCCCAACATCTCTGCTTTCTTGGAAGAAACTTGTTTTGAACATGGTCACAATGACACATCCTCTCTGCACCTGTATGCCAACACAACATCTTCCGTTGTTCAGTTTTGGGAGTAGGTATTAGGAACAGAAGCATTATTCTAGGCCTTCTGTTTGTGTGCATTACTGAATGAAGTCTGTTACAGGAGGAGAATACTGGCGCTGTCAGAAGGAATCGATAACATCGGAAGTGTTCGCTGGGATCTAGCCCTTTGTCTGCTTCTTGCCTGGGTGTTGTGTTATTTCTGCGTTTGGAATGGAGTTAAATCCACGGGAAAAGTACAGAACAGAACAAAATTATATTCTTTTATTTCTGACTTCATGTCAACTTGTCCTCACAATTTATTTTGCACACAATTGTTTTGCACTAGGTGGTGTACTTCACAGCTACATTTCCATATGTAATGCTGGGAGTGTTGCTTGTCCGTGGTCTTACTTTACCAGGAGCCAAAGACGGCATTCTTTTCTACCTCTACCCTGACCCGTCCCGCCTTGCTGACCCAGAGGTACTGTTTCAAACCTTTAGCCATTTTTTTGTCTTCTAAGACTTAATTCGTGAATATTTGGTTTTCCAACTATCTTTTTTTGACGAAATATAATTGATACTCAACTTTTAAACGAGTCATAACCTAGTATTATCTTGGATACCCATGCTCTATTCTAGTCTTTCAGGCCCTTCTAAAAAAGAAAAGTTTAAAAAAAGTGAAAAAAATTAAAACAGAGCTCCTCTGACCCTTATTTCTGAAGGGATTATTTTCTTGCGAGATCTGATGCAATATTTTGGCTGTCGTGGACGGTCATTGTAATAATGCAAATGAGGGACGCGTTGATTGGTGGCAGAAAGGAGAGGGGTTGACACCGCAGGTAACGCTTCAGCATATCTAACCCATATCTACTACTCCCGCTAGCATACAATAGCCGCATTAGCAGTTAGCTGCTGTTTGTTACACACAGCAGAGCAATTAAAGCACAGCCTTACCGTTTCAATTGCTGGCAAGTCTCTGATTGTTGGAATGGCCCCTTTTTCCAAATGGAGCTTCGATGCCAGCTTCGCCTGATATTGATCCAAGTTCGTAAAGGATTCCGGCAAAAAAAATAGAAAAAAATATTTCCATGTTGATTCTGGCAGTCAACAACAGAGCAACTCACGTGCACTACGTTTCTGGCAGGAATTGTTTTAGCTGATTAAAATAAAAGGCTGACACGAATATGTCTTCTCAATACATCATTGTGTGAAGAAACTTTCTGCATCTTTCACGGTGGAGTTCGTGCTTCGAATCGGTGATGTGTCGGTTGCGAACGAACCGGCTCTAAGAGCTAACTCTTTGAAGTTAACGATTGGAGCCGGCACGTCATTGGGAGCCGTTTATTTATTTTTTCATTTCCACCCCCCTCGCTTGTTTTGGTATATTTGGTACGCATCGTTTTGCATTAATTTTGGTAATTAATACACTTTAAACAACAGAAAATCTGAGGAGCCACCTGGGAGCTGGAAGAGCAGGCTCTTTATGATGAGCCAAGCCAAAAGAACTGGCTCTCCAAAAAGAGCTGGAATTCCCATCACTAGAATTCAGTAATGGCAGCGCTCGACTGAATATGAGGGGGAGAGAAGCAAGGGAGAGGGGCGAGGGGGAGGGCGGGCTTCCTGTAGCATAGGTCTGCGATGTCTATATATGGTATATCCTGCGCCGACTTGACGTCAAGTCCGCCAGAAATTAATATCACGTATTTGAGTGCGCGTGCATGTGGGCTGGTGGACGAACCCAGGGGTAAACAAACGCTTGACTTTTAAATATCGGCTTCCTGGCCAGTGTATAATCGTTAGGCAATCATAACATAAATTTTTTCTCATGGAAAAGTGAAAATTGCAGGTTATGACTCCTTTAAAATCTTTATGATCCAAAAATTGTTCTGGAAAGGGACCATGATCCAGATGAGAGACAACGCTAAAGAAAATCTTGTAGACAATCTCAGATTTCTGTGTTATGTGACTACTAGTACGCAAATTTTAACATTGCATTTTCAAGAATTATGTGTTATATAATGGGAGGGGCACGGAGTGTGAATGTGTCAATGAGTTTGGCATTGAAGGATGGTGATTCATTTTCTTTTCTTTTTTTGTGGAGAAAAGGGAGAGAAAAAGGAGCTGAAATAATCTGTGATGCGAGTCTGAGTTATATAAAAAATCTGCCAGAGCAAAACATATACAAGAAGACAGGCCAGGGCATGTATCCATGTCTTAATCAAACCTTTGTTTTAACAGCACTCATTCTTAGAAATGTGACTATACAATTGTCACACTTGCATCCGACATCACAATTTGAATACTAAGATGTACAGTTTGAAACTGTTGCAAAATTGCCAAGATGCAGTGCTTTTGCAATAATATTATTACACTTTGAGCTGATTCAAAATTTACAACAACATAAGTAAATTTTAAGGGCTCTGTTTGAATAGACCAACACAAAGTAGTGCTTGTTTGTGAAGTAGTTTTAAATGATACAATGTTTTCAGTTCTTTTTATTAAATACAAATCTTAAATTTGGCCAGTATGCGCATCCAGCCCCTTTCCTCAAACACCCCAAAATAAATGAAATGTCATTATAAATTCAACTATTCTGTGAAGACTTCATAGGTTTGTTACAGAACCGAAATCAACAAACAACATCATGAAGACCAACGAAGAAAGTAGACAAATCAGATGATGTTATGGAGAAGTTTAAAGTAGGTTTTGGTTATAAAACAAACGTCAAGCTTGGAACATCACACAGAGCCCTCTTCTATCCATCATCTAAAAATATAAAGAGCATGACCAAAACCACAAACCTACCAAATAATAGCTCTTCCTTCTAAACCAATAGACAAATCTGCCAGAAAGGTCAGCTCTTGTCCTTTTATCAATTTTGGAGGGATGTCAGGTTCTTGGTAATATAACTGCTGGGCCACATTTTCTCCATTTCATGATGACTGACTTCCCTGTGTTTCATGGTCTATCTATTATCTTGAAAATCTTTTTATACCCTTCTCCTGACGTATACCTTTTGACAATGAGATCCCTCTGACGCATGGGAAGTGCTTAGTTTTGCTGTGCGATGCTGTTATTGAAGTTTTTTAATAAAATAAATGAGAGAGATTCCTTCAGATATTTGGAGGTTTTAATACAGACTTGGTTGATCAAACAAGGAGGTACAGCGTCAACAGAGGAAATATGCAATACTTACCTGCCTTCCAAGACAAGACACAGGATTATATAGGTCAATATCAGCAATGCTGAGGCGATCAATTTGAAATCACAGACAGTTCGTGGACATTTGACTCATAGGCGTAGAAGATTTGATATCGAAGCATAATCAATGTATGTCAGGACGTTCTTGGACGTAAAATAGAGTTTCCATGCCAACCCAGGCTGCAAGAGTCTGAATCAGCAGGTTTGTCCTGACCTAAATTCATACAGTGTCATATAATCAGATTGGTTACCATATCATAAAGAAAAGACACACAGTAACTATCAGTAACTATCAGTATGTGAACTACACAGAACAGATAATTACTAACAATACATTTTCTGAGGTGCTTTATTAATGGCAGGTATCCTCTGACTCCTGTGAAGGCAAGGCAAAGCAAGGCAAATTTAATTGAATAGCACACTTTCAGGAATGAGCTATTCAAGGTGCTTTGGGTGATCAAGGGGACAAACAAAAGCAACAATAAAACAATAATAAAAACAAAAAACACAACATCAAAGACATCAAGCACATTAAAACATACTATGATATGTTTGATATTCCTGCCATTAATAATCAATCAATTAAAGGCATGGGTGAGTCAAAACATGTTTTTTAATGTGGTTATTAATGCTATGCACAGCTGCATATCTAGTAATAAGAGGGTCTGCATGCTTTTGCAATCATATTATCTTGTTAAATTTTCACTTAGAGATGAATTGTACAGCTTATCGGTTGCATTACCGATGGGAACAGTTTTAAAATGTCCTATTTTACCAGTTCAAGAGGGGTGTGTAGACTTTTTTTTATTCAAATACAAATTCTATGAGACGTGCACATTTAGGTCTTGCCACTATAACGAAAAACATTTGACATCTTTAGGTTTGGATGGATGCCGGCAGCCAAATTTTCTACTCCTATGGAGTTTGCACGAGTGTTCTGACATCTCTGGGAAGTTACAACAAATACAACAACAACTGTTACAGGTATGTGTGTGATTTTGCTATTCTGCCTATAATACTTGCCTCATTTTGATACAGTGTAATTAACACATTTTCTTTAAATTTGACTATCCCCCAAACAGGGACTGTATTTACTTATGCTTGTTAAACAGTTTAACCAGCTTTGTAGCAGGCTTCGCGATTTTCTCTGTGCTCGGTTTTATGGCAAAAGAGCAGAATGTGGACATTTCCATGGTGGCTGAATCAGGTACTATAAATGGATGATAGTTCCGAGTGATGGTGAAATGTTTTGCTTATGATAATTACATGTATTTCATCACCTAACAGGCCCAGGCTTGGCATTTATTGCTTATCCTCGAGCTGTGGCTTTAATGCCCCTCCCTCAGCTTTGGGCAATATTCTTCTTCATTATGATCATTTTCTTGGGATTAGATAGTGAGGTAGGAAACACATTTTTTTTTTTAACCTAATGTACAACTGAAATACACAAAAGTGCAGCTGTAATTTTCTGAACAATATCTCTCACCACAACAGTTTGTCTATCAGGAGTCCTTGGTTACAACCATCTCTGACATGTATCCTGCCCTCTTTAAAAATACATGTCTACGCAGAATGCTTCTTCTCACAATTTGTGCTGGAGGTTTCCTGGTTGGTCTTGTGATGGTAACCGAGGTGAGTGGTTTGAACAGTCAATCCTTTATTTACAGTATGAACAGATGTAAATAACAAAGCTGAATTTACTTTAAGATGCAACATAAAATTGGTCCGAATCTTGGTGTATACTCAAGCTAATGACATCAAAACCATTGATATATGTGCTGATGAGAAAATACGTTTTTTTTTTCTCATTCAGACACCCACAAGGTGATCAGTTAATACAATATGTATTTAAAGCAACCCATAGATTTCGTGACCTATCCACCAAATTTGGTGTCAATCACCTCAAGTAGAGCCTTAAATACAAACTCAACTCTGGTTTTGCAACTTGAAATGTTTTGTTATTTATAAAATGCGTCGGCGTCCATTTCAAACGAAAAAACCTGCCAACCCCGGCTTGCTAATTAACACGGTTTTAACTGGTTTTTAATCCTTTTTTCTTATGACTAGTGTTAACCGTTTTTATCACCACTAAGTTTTAGCGACTTATTTCTTTTTATCAGGGCGTTTTTAATCAGAGCACGGACTCTATCACAGCTCCACTCACCTGTAGCTCCGGGTGTGAAGGCTGCATCAACCTAACCAAGAAAATCATGGAATTGGAGCAGAGGATCTCTACTCTCCACCTAATCCAGGACCACAAGCGCGACGTCGACATCCTGTCCGGACGGACTTTCGCCGCCGCCACTAGTGCCCAGCGGACCGACACAATTCCCTGCCAGCCCGGTGAGGCTGTGGAGGGGTAATCCATCGCTGGGTCTCCAGGCGGACTCGGACTGACAAACACTGGCGGTGGTATAACATCTACGGCAGAGCCCCCATTAGCTCCACTCCGGTGCCCCAGGGTGCATGGTCGACGGTCGGGCCTGGCTGCGGTGGGGGGGCCCGGAGCGGCCGCCACCGTTCTTCCCCTCCTGGCCTTCCGCTGTCTAACCGCTTCGGTGCCCTGGGGCACGACTTTCCTCCTCTGACCGTCCCTCTGACCGCATTGAAGCCCAGCAGTTCCACAGGACCGCCGCCCATCCCCTCCCAGCAGCCGGAGCAGCAGTCGGATTCCGGTAGCCACCCACGTCGCGCCAAACCCAGGTCTACGGCCGGGATCCGCAGAGGAGTGCTCCATTTCACCCCGAATCCACGGAACGAGCCCTCGGCGCCCACTAAACATCGCTGCAGTCCTGGGGGAGCCAAGCCGCCCAACATCCAGAAGGTCCTGGACAGCGAGGGATCCTCTGCTCACCATCAGCCTTCAGACCAGCCACCCACCACGCTCATTATTGGAGACTCAATAATCCGGCACATTAGGATGAGAGGAGCCGTTACTCTTTGTTTTCTGGGGGCTACGGTAAATGAAATTTCTGAACAGATCCTGGACTCCATCTGAAGCCACCCAACCGTGAGTAAAGTTATAATTCATGCTGGCACCAACAACATCCGAAAAACATCAGTCTGAGCTCCTAAAGCGGGGTTATATTCATTTGATTAATCTTTTAAAAGACAAACACCTATCTCTGGCCCCACACCCACCATCGGCAGAGGAATAGGCCATTTCAGCAGGCTGCTTTCTTTGAACACCTGGCTTTCCACTGCCACCGCCATGCATAACATTGGTTTTATAGACAATTCGAACATTTTCTGGGGAAAGAGTCAACTCTTTGGGGCGGACGGACTACATCTGAACAGACAAGGCACACGTATGCTGGCATTAAGCCTGGCATACCCTCGTCCACCCCTGTCCACCACACTGGCTCCAGCTACTTCTGCCCTCTCTGCCCCCTCAACCACATCCTGATGTCCAGCTTGTCCCTGCTCCTATAAACTCAGTCCTGATTTTAACAGTAACTCACATATCGGACTTGGACCTTGCCCCACTTCTTTCATTCCTGTTATTATCAGCAGAGAGCGAACAAATAATCATAAAGTGAACAAATGCAACCCAAATAATCTTAAACAGTTGCTAAAAATCCCACCTCCAGTAAATCATACAGTCACTCCATCTCCAACCACTATTAATATGGCACTTTTAAATGTTCGCTCTCTGCTGAATAAAACTTTTATAATAAATGATTTGATTTTAGACCATAAACTTCAAGGTTTATTTTTAACAGAAACATGGCTGAGTGCAGATGCTCCTGCTGTTCTTACAGAGGCCTCCCCACCTAATTTTAATTTTTCTTATTCAACTAGGAGTAGCCAGAGGGGAACTGCTTTTATAAGTTCATTAACCCTTTCCGCTAAACCTGTTTTACTTGATAATTTTACCACAGAATATACTGCGTCTGTTTTTACCACTCCTCTGATTTTATGTGTGACAGTTTATAGGCCTCCAGAAAAAGAGTGCACTTTTTATTCAAGAATTTTCAGAGTTTTTATCAATTTTGCACAATTTATAAGAACAAAAAAATTTAGCTGGTGATTTTAATCTACATATAGATAACCTTTTAGATCCTTTATCAACAGAATTTTAAAATATTTTTAGTTATATGGATTTTAGTCAGCATGTCATGCAGCCAACTCACAACAGAGGACACACCCTGGACTTGGTCATCACGTATGGCCTGTCCACCAGTTTGTCCTCTGTTGTTGACTTGGCTGTCTCTGACCACTACTGTGTGTTTTTTTTAAATCACCTGTTTTATCCAAATATAAACCTATGTGAGAACTGTCAGGAAACATCATCTAACCCCTGAAGTGGCTGCAGGTTTTCTTGAAGTTTTTAATAAGTTTCCTCCTGTACCTTTATCTCCCCCTGGGATTTTATCGTGAATGCTTTTAACAGTAGGCTTCAATCCGCTCTCGACCTGCTGGCTCCCCTAAAAGTTGTAAAAACTCATTAAAAACGTACAATACCATGGAGAAATGAAAACCTTAAGAAATTAAAGAGGAGCTGCAAGGTGGCAGAAAGGAAATGGAGGAAAAACAAAATCACAATAAATCATCAGATATACATAGAACATCTCAAATCATACAATAACGCTGTAAGAAATTCCAGAAATGCACACTTCTCCAGAATAATCTCAGAATAAGAAAATAATCCCAAAATTCTGTTTTCCACCATTGACAACATTCTTAATCATACCTCTACTGCACTTCAGAAAACCCCCTCAAACACTCTGTGTGAGGCGTTCGCAGACCACTTCAAGGCAAGGCTAGGCAAGGCAATTTTATTTGTATAGCACACTTTCAACAGCAGGGTAATTCAAGGTGCTTTACATGATTTGGTGATAAAAAAACAACAAAACAAAAAGAAAACACATGGAAACACATTGGAAATTAAAAGTACACACATTACACATGATACACAAATCAAAAAAGCAAGAGAGCATGAACACATTTCATACATATGACATCAAGCATTTACTCGAAGGCAATTCTAAACAGATGGGTTTTTAGTCTCGATTTAAAGCAGTTCAGAGTTTCAGCAGCTCTACACTCGTCAGGAAATCTGTTCCAGATAAGGGGAGCATAGAAACTGAAAGCTGCTTCTCCATGTTTAGTTCTGAATCTAGGGATGTTTAGTAGGCTAGAGCTGGAGGACCTGAGTGGTCTTGGTGGTTGGTACTGTGACAACAGTTCTTCAACATATTTTGGTGCTAAACCATCTAATGACTTATAAACTACTAGGAGTATTTTGAAGTCTACTCTCTGAGCTACAGGGAGCCAGTGCAAGGACTCTAGAACTGGGGTGATGTGCTCTACTTTCCTGGTTCTAGTGAGGACGCGAGCAGCAGCGTTGTGGATCAGCTGCAGCTGTCTAATTGACTTTTTAGGGAGACCTGTGAAGATGCTGTTGCAGTAATCAATCCGACTAAAGATAAACGCAGGGATGAGTTTTTCTAGGTCCTGTTGCGACATCAGTCGTTTAATCCTAGAAATGTTCTTCAGGTGATAAAAGGCTGACCTTGTGATTGCCTTTATGTGACCCTGGAGGTTCAGGTCTGAGTCCATTACTACACCTAGGTTTCGAGCCTGATCAGTAGTTTCTAGCTGTATTAACTGATGCTGTGTTCTGACTCTTGATCGTTCCTCCTTGGGTCCAAAAATAATTACTTCCGTTTTGTTTCTATTCAGCTGGAGAAAGTTATGGCACATCCATCCATTTATTTGGTCAATGCATGGATTTAGGGTTTGAATGGGTTCAGAGTCACCTGGTGACATTGTAATGTAGAGCTGAGTATCATCGCGTAGTTATGGTAGCTAATGTTATTGGTTGCTATAATCTTGCCTAGTGGGAGCATGTAGATATTAAATAAGAGGGGCCCCAGGATGGAGCCTTGGGGCACCCCACATGTGATTTCTGTTCGTTCTGATGAAAAGTTTCCTATTGAAACAAAGAAGTCCCTGTTCTTTAGGTAAGACTCGAATAAGCCAAGTAGTGTACCAGAGTGTCCCACCCAGCTCTCCAGTCGTTCCAATAAAATATCATGATCAACAGTGTCAAATGCTGCACTGAGGTCCAACAGAACCAGCACTGTGGTTCTAACACAGTCTGTATTTATGCGGATGTCATTGAATACTTTGACGAGGGCATTCTCGGTGCTGTGGTGAGCACGGAAACCAGACTGAAAAACATCAAAACGGTTTGTCATTGTAAGAAAGCTATTTACCTGCTGAAACACAGCTTTTTCAATAATCTTACTGATGAATGGAAGATTAGAGATTGGCCTGTAGTTCTGCATTAACATGTTGTCCAGATTTTTCTTCTTTAGCAGTGGTTTAATAACTGCTGTTTTTAAAGCCTGAGGGAAGACACCTGACAGGAGGGATGAGTTCACTATTTGAACAAGATCAGACCCAATACCAGGAAGAACTTTCTTTAGCAAAGCTGTGTGTAGGATATCAAGACAGCAAGAGGAGGAGCTTAATTGGATAATGATTTTTTCAAGGCTGTTCTGGTTTAATTCGTCGAATTAAGAAATTTTCTCCACATTGTTGTTGATTGGGGATGGCACTGGTTGTGGGTTCAATATTGAGGTACAGATTGACCGTCTAATTGTTAGAATCCTTTCAGTGAAAAAGCTGGAAAATTCATTGCAGGCCCTGGTAGAGTTTAGTTCAGGGGCTACTGTCACTAAAGGATTAGTTAGTCTTTCCACTGTTGCAAATAGAGTCCGTGCATTATTAATGTTTCTGTTGATGATTTCAGAAAAGAACGATTCCCTAGCATCTTTTATAGTTAGCTGATATCTATTCAGTCTCTCTTTGTAGATCTCACAGTGAACCTGGAGTCGAGTTTTCCGCCATTTTCTCTCGGCTCGTCGACACTTTTTTGACTACATACCAGTGGATTACTTGTCCACGGAGACTTCTTTCTACCTGAGACTACTTTCACTTTAGTTGAAGCAATGGAATCCATAATGTCTGAGATTTTCACAAGGAAATTATCTACCAACTTATTTACTGAGTTTGAGTTGGGAGATGAGGGGGATGTGGTGGAAGGGTAAATACGTTTAAAAGTTTCTACTGAACTGTCCCCTAGAAAACGCTTTTTTATAGTGGTCTTACTGTGGCTGGATAATTTAGCAGAGATGGTACTTTCAAAGAAAATACAGAAATGGTCAGATAACGCAATATTAATTACAGAGATGTTGGAAATATTTAAACCTTTGCTGATAGTTAAGTCCAGAGTGTGTCCTTTATTGTGTGTTGGTTGTTTGACATGCTGGGTCAGGCAGAAGTTGTGGAGAGTATCATCTAATGTTTTTGCTTGTCTATCTTGGGGGTTGTTGGTATGGATGTTAAAATCCCTTACAATGATTAGTTGGTCATAGTCGATACATATTACAGAAAGAAGGTCATTGAAATCATTAAAGAAGTTAGGGTTAAGTTTTGGTGGTTTATATAAACTTAGAAATAAAGCTTTGTTAGGCACATTTATCTGGGTGGCTAGGTATTCAAAAGAATCAAACGTGCCCAGGGTTACCTTTTTAAAGTTCATTGAGTAGTAAAAAATGGTGGTTACACCTCCACCTTGTCTGTGCTTTCTGCCCTTGCTTAAGAAATTGTAATTTGGAGGAGTAGATTCTATTAATGCAGTTGTTTCGTTATTTTCGAGTTCTGGGGGACAGTAGGGGTAGATTTACTGCCCGGTTCCCTCAAATATCAGATATCTGTAATAATCAGTGGGGGGAAGCTCCCAGGCTTATTGACACTAGTCCCAGGCGTTTGGTGTAGTCTAAGTTTAGGTGTTAATTGTGTCCCAAATTTGATTTGCTTATTCAGTCTGTCTGTAAAGTTTCTAAATGGAGACTCATTTGATGTGGCTGAGTCACAGGAAGATGAAGACTTAATCTCTGATGGTTGTTTATCTGTTCGGTCCTGTGGTGTCAACATGACTTGCTGTTTTTGTTCTCTGATATCCATCCTCAAGGTCAGCTTTTGGGAGCAAGTGTTTTGCTTTCTGATTTTGATAAGAAAAAATGTTTGCTGCTAACAGTCTTACTCTGGCCTTGTTAAGATAACGGCCTGCTTTGAACAGATGATTAGCACTTCCAAATACTTTGAAATTATTAATGAATGTGAACGACTTCTCAGCTGATTGTTTCTTCAACCATTTATGGAGCATGCCGAGTCTGCTAAATCTTTCATCATTCCCTTCAGGGACTGTTCTGTTGATGAGGATGTTTACATTAAGTCCATCAAGTCTCTGTAGGAGATCAGAAAAGTCTCTCTTCAGAATCTCTGATTGTCTCATCGCGATATCTGCTGATCCAGCGTGAATGACGAGCTTTTCCAAAGCAGGATTTGGTCCAAGATTTTTGGGATTTTTTCTGATATTTCTCTCACTGTATTTTCGTAGCAGCTATAAACTCTGGTGTTCTTGCTACAAAAAGCCTCAATTCCATTAATTGATCCGTCTTGTGTGATAACAATCTTTGCTGGAGGGGCTCTTACTTTGTTATGTGTCCGTTTGATGCGGCTGGGTTTCTCCTGGTGGCTTTGACTGGTCCCGGGGGCTGCGTCATCTTTCAGGGAACTCAGGGCTGTGAATCTGTTTTTAAGTGAGATTCCAGGTGGAGAAATATCTCTTGTTTTTGGCTGAAACCTCTTTTGTTTACTTTTAGCAGAAGCGGCAGGTCTGGGTCCAGAGCTTTCTCTGTGCCGGAGTTTCATTTGTTTTTTCTTCCTCGGAGAACAGGCTGGGGTTGATGATTCCATGCGTTTTAAAGCTGGCCAGTGTTCATTAGAGTGCGGAGTTCTGCCGCTCAGGCGCCTGTAGGGAGTCTCTGTGACACGGTTAGACCGATGTAACACCGGGCTGATAGGCTGTTCTCTGTGGGAATTCAACGGTAAAAATGTGTCGTTTCCATTATCAGTGTGGATATTAAAATTAATTTCCAGATGATGTAGCTTCGTTTCAATGCCCTCAATTCTGTGGAGAGGTTTTTCAAAATCCTCAGCTGAGCAAAAAGCCATGTCTATAAGTCCATAAAAAAGTAATCCAAGAAGAGATCCGGTCCAATACAGTAACTCCAGGGGCTGGGTGGATAAAGTAACTAAGAAAAGGTTAAGAAAAGAATACAAGAAAAACAAACAGAAAAGAAAATGAAGTGAACGGATCTGGAGAGAGACAGAGAGCAGCTGCTACTCCTTCAGCAGTCAGACAGAAAAAGGTAGACACAATCAGATGTAATATTTTATCCTCTCAAAGTACCATGGTTCTATACAAATCTGAGTGTGTCTCTTTACCAGAGGAAACACTGGACAGTTTAGTCCTGGTAGAAGCTGGGACCCTTGACAAAGTTTTCTCCTCAGCATGCTTTTAGCACCAGTAGAATTGATTACTGTAATGCCCTGCTTTCTGGTCTTCCCAAAAAGAGTATATCAGGTTAATAGCTTTTACCAAATTCAGCAGCACGTGTCCTGACTAAGACCAGGAGGCGGGAGCACATTACACCCGTCTTAGAATCACTGCATTGGCTCCCCGTATGTTTTAGGATCGATTTTAAGGTTCTTTTAATAATTTCTTAGTGTCTTAATGGTCTTGGGCCTTTTTATCTTTCGGAATTGCTTTTACCGTATGAACCTCCGCGGTCTCTGCGCTCCTCTGGCAGCCGTCTCCTTGTCACCCACAAAGTCAGGACACACACTCCAGGTGAGGCGTCTTTCCATTATTATGGTCCTCACCTCTGGAACAGGCTGCCAGAGGACCTCAGGGCCGCAGAGAACGTTCATGTTTTTAAGAGCAGGCTCAAGACTCACCTTTTAAAACTTGCTTTTAACTGATTATTATTTATTATAGTCTGTTTAATTCCTATGCATGTTTTATTTGATTGAATTTTGTTTTAGTTTAGCTTTTAGCTGGCTATTTAACAGTTATTGTTTATCTGCTTTGCATTTTTATTTGATCATATCTTACAATTGTTTTAATTTTATTATTTTAACTTATTTTAGTCTTCCTTCCAGTGTTTCCTCTATGGGAGCCCTTTGCCTCGGGGGCGGTGGTCAGCTGTGGCTGCCTTGGTGATCTCCAGGTGGTGCTTGGGTGGAGGTGGGGGTACCAGCCCTCCCTCCTCTGGGCTCCCTGGGTAAGTGCCTTGGCTGCTGCTGTTGATCTGCTTCCGATGTAGATGGCTCCCATGATGACGTTTCCTGGCTCATCTGTACTCAGCCCGTTTTGCCTTTGTCTATTGTTGCTTTTATGTGTGTGCGTGGAAGAGAGATTGGGGGGGTATAGCTGTGGTGATGTTTTTTATTTTTGGGTTTTGGGAAAGGGGGGGGGGGGGTGGGGGGGGGGGGGGGGGGGGTGGTGGGTCATTTTTAGTCTGTAAAGCACTTTGAGAAGCTTTGTTGTGGTTTGAAAAGCGCTTTATAAATAAAGTTTGATTTGATAAAATTGAGCAGTTTAAATAAAACATGTTCTCAATTATTAAAAACTCCCACTCCTTATTCAATGAAATTTTACAAAATGGTTGACTTGGGATTAGGACTTGTTATCGAAGTTCTTTAATAAAAGAGATGAGAGAGATTCCTTCAGATTCTTGGAGGTTTTTATACAGACTTGATTGATCAAACAAGGAGGTACAGCGTTAACAGAGAAATGTGCGATACTGACCTGCCTTCCAAAACAAGACACAGGATTATATAGGTTCAGTAATCATGAGCCTATCACCTATGACATTACAAACAAACATTTCTCAGTCGGTAGGCATTTGACTAATTAGGCGTAGAAGATTTGATATAGAAGCATAATCAATGTATGTCAGGACGTTCTTAGACGTGAAAGAGAGTTGCCATGCCAACCCAGGCTGTAAGAGTCTGAATCAGCAGGTTTGACCTGACCTAAATTCATACAGTGTCACATAATCAGATTGGTCACCATATCATAAAGAAGAGACACATAGTAACTATCAGTATGTGAACTACACAGAACAGAACATTACATTTCTTCCACAATAGATGGGCATTCGATTAAACTGTCTTCATCGATCATCGGGAGAATTAACGATCGATTTTCGATTAATCATTGATATTTTTATGTTAAAATTCAGTGTTCATAGGCTATATTAAAATGCAGTGAGAATAGAAAAATAGTTTCCTCATTGAGATCTTCATTACAAGTGGGACACCTCTTGTGGAAGTTAAACTGAATTATTAACGGTAGTTGCACAAAGAAAATATGCGCTATAAGGAGCGGAGCCGACAGCTAAAAGACGGTACTCATTAACACAAGTGACGCTCATATTTTTTTTCTTCTCCAAAAAAAAAAAAAAAAAAGCCATGTTATACAATAACTTAATCAAAAAAAATACTTATAGGTCTGATAGTTTGTGTTACATTTGGCAAAAAGAGTCGAGGAAGAGGATGAGAGAGATCAGCGTACCTAACAAGGAATTAGGCTCATTAACAGAGTAAAAAAGACAAAAACAAAAGAAACCATAATTTATATACACCAGTCTACTGATTTTTGTTGAGAAAGATAAGCATGTTAACATGTGCTGGGGTCAGAAGCGAAAGCAGCCTGGTAAGCAGACTGACGGTCACCAGGCTGCTTTCGGGTCTGACCTTCAGCGCTGAGATCACCTGCTGTGAGGGGACAGACGTCGCTGTGATAAACATACCTTCGTGCTAACTTGGCAAGCCTCTGGAATCTTGTTTAATTCATTTTCCACCAGTCTGTAGGGGTGCAATCCAGGGGTGGAGGAGCTTCCCTCAGAAAGTAATCAGTGAGTAAGTTTCTCTGCTCGTTGTGCATCCGGGCTCCTCCGTGCTGACACCGACTTGGTGCTAGGTTGAGACCAAGAGCAGGACGCTTCGCTTCTAACCAGGGTTGGAAGTGCGTTCATGTACTTATACACAGCTTCGCAGTGTTGGCAGTGAACCGAGACTTTTTTTTGTCTGTTTTTTTAGTCAAAGTGGTCCCACGCCACACTTTGCTGCGACCTCTTCATGACAATCCTACTTTTGAAATACACAGAAACTCGCAAGAAACTGAGTCGGCCTGTTGGTTTTATTTTCAATGATCGCCCTCGTGTGGTAGTGTTTAATTACTGCCACATAGCAAAATTTATTGCATTCCTTCAAAACTCACACTACGCAACAGAACATGCATTAATTTATCGGTAAAATAAAATGTCATCGATGAAATTCTTTATGATCAATTAATCGATCGTCGATTAATTATGCCCATCCCTACTTGGGATGATGTGTCTTGATCTGAACCTTCAAAGAATTCCCCAATGATAAAAAAACAAAAACAAAAAACATAAAGGACAAGATTTTTTGAAAACATCTTTGGAAAAAGCAGTGCCTTAGTACAGTGAACGAAAATATAAATGCAACACTTTTTTTTGGGGTCTCATTTTTCATGAGCTGAGCTCAAAGATCTGACACATTTTCCATATACACAAAAGACCCATTACTTTCAAATACTGTTCACAAATCTGTCTAAATCTGTATTAGTGAGCATTTCTCCTTTGCCAAGATAATCCATCCCACTTTACAGGTGTGGCATATCAAGGTGCTGATTAGACAGCATGGATATTGCACAGGTGTGTCTTAAACCACAA
Source organism: Valencia hispanica (assembly GCA_963556495.2). NCBI lineage: Eukaryota > Metazoa > Chordata > Actinopteri > Cyprinodontiformes > Valenciidae > Valencia > Valencia hispanica. The sequence goes on along the minus strand of OY747708.1, from coordinate 12,709,143 downwards.
TAAAAGGTCATAAAATGCACCCCAGTTCCCACTACGGGGTCGGCAACAACAACGAAGAAGAAGAAGAAGAATCTGGAGGGTTTTGGTTAAAAAAACACCACTACCTCGGAAAACTCTATTGTAAAAAGTAGCTCAGGGCTGGGTCAATGCAGTGATGCTCTCTCTGTTGACTCCACTTTCCCTGTGCATGCATGGTATGAGGCGTCGCTTTCAGCCGTTCACATTTTAAAATCTCCTCCTCTCTTTGATGACGTCACGCAACGGACCACAGCTTAAAGGTGTGTGCAAACTTGGTTGCGGAACAAATGTACTTCATGCCAAACCATGTTTTCATGGGTCATGATATGGAAGAAATAAAATGCACCTCCTGTGCAAAAATGATTTAAGAACTTAAGAACCTAAGCCTATGTGCTGGTGCCCAAAGTTGACAGATTCCATAATAAGATAATAAGAATACAACACCTACTGCTACTACTGCTACTAATAGTAACAATGATATTGTTAATAACAATGTGTCTCTTTATAGATTTTCAGTAGTTTGTATACACGTTGAATACTTCCAGTGATGGAAATTGTGTTTATTTGCAGGGAGGCCTTTATGTTTTCCAGCTGTTTGACTACTATGCCTGCAGTGGGATGACTCTTTTATTTTTTGCTATTCTTCAGTCTGTCTGTATTGGATGGGTTTATGGTATGCAATCAAAACACATTTGCTTTAACTCAGGTTTTCACGGCTTCCTGTATTGTGCAACAACATGTTAGCATGCTTAAAGTACCTATGTTTCAGGTGCAGATCGTCACTATGATAATGTAAAGGAAATGATTGGTTATCGTCCCTGGCCTTTCATGAAATATTGCTGGAGATACTTCACACCAGCTATCTGTACTGTAAGTGTTTGTTTTGTGAAATTTTGCATAGATTTTTCTTTTGTGGATACAAGCTTTAGGTAACTGAGAGAGGAGCTCTTAGAAAATATTCAAGAAAACTTTGACCTCACTGAAGAAATTAGAGCACAACTAGTCAAGCTAATTAAAACAGTGTCATGGAATATTTAGGATATATGATTTGAACTTACACTTAATAGCTATTTTAGTAGGTACACCTTACCAAAACCGCGTTTGACTCCCTTCATTTCACAAAACTGCTTCATTTCTTCATGTCATAACTTCTAAAAGGTCTCTTTAACATTCATCAGAGATTTGGGTCCACATTGAGATGACATTTTAACACAATAGCTGTAGATCTGTCAGCAGCACATCCATCACATAATGCTTCTACTTTGCTTTAAACACTGAAAATGTTAAGGACTTGTTTTTTCAGCTGATCTCTGTGCAGCTCTCACTTGCAAAGACAGGTGCGTGAGCACAGCCTGCAGAGCAGATCTCATGATATTTACAGACAGGAAACTGCAGGAGCCACTTAAGCACAGTAAAAAAACACTTTTATTATTAGAAAAAAAACAGATATATTTGATCACAAAAATAATGTGCACAACCTTATTCTCAGTTTTACAAGCTGTTAAAAATTGGCTGCATTAAAAAAAGTGGCTATGGAAATTGTAGCCACATAGCTAGTTAGGGGTACAACAGACAGCAGACCAACAAAAGTAAAAATGTATCATAATAAAAACACCTCATGTTCTATTCATTAAATGGCTTAACACCAATTTATTCACTTTTTACCTCTTGTCTCATTTACTATGTTGTAATTTATACCTTAAATTAGATTTTTTATTATCATATATATATATATATATATAATCAGCTCAAAGTGAGAAGAAAACTTTCCAAACCATATGTAACAGAACATGTATCACATGCACTTTCTGTGTTTATTACAATATAAATGTGATATAAAACTATATACTCTGGGGACATAGCTTCTTTATCTTTTTCTAATATCAAAAACATGAGGCTTTCTCAAAAGTATCTGACTTTCATGGAATATGTTAACCAAACAGCGAGATGTGAGATGCCCCATCTCAGCCGAATAGTTTTAGATTACCATCTTCTCTGTGTAAATTTCCTGTATTAAGAGTGATGATCCAACACTAGTCCAACAAATTTCAAAATTTGCTAACTTAAAGAAAATTCTCTGAAACTTTATACTTTTGGTGCATTAATTAAACTCACGTTGTGCCTTTTTTTTGTTTTTGCTTCTAGTTCACGTTTCTGTTCTCTGTGATCAAACATAAACCTCTCAAATTCAGCAACACGTATGAATACCCGTGGTGGGGATACGCCTTGGGACTATTCTTCACTCTCTCTTCAACATTACTTGTTCCATTGTGGATGCTGTATGCTGTAAGCGTCACTCCAGGAACACTAAAGCAGGTAAACATGTTAAATTAAAGACCAGAATTTTAAATAAAACAATAGCATTCTTTAGACATCAAGACTCGGAGGTCATTTAGGATATCTGATATAAAAACAAACCTGTTACTGCATTTTGTTGTTTAACAAAAAACGAAGGAACAAAATCAACGTGTACTTTAGCATAAGGAACTCTGATATCTGTGTAGACAGATAATACTGAATCGGAGACAACAATGAAAAATAAAAAAGGGAACATAACTGCAGTCAGAAGCATCCTATGACAGTGGCAGTTTATTGACATTATCTTTGTCTGTAATATTTTATTTTTGCTTTTCCTTGGATTTGTTTTGGGAGCTACTTTTTTTCTTTGCACCTGCTGTCATTCTTTATCTTAAATGATCTTACTACATATTAAAATCGCAAATTGTCTTTCTTTTCCTTACACAGAGGTTAAAACATCTCTGCACTCCAGCAATGGATGTACAAGCTGGCACAGTAAAGGAAGCATCAAACCCTGAAGCATTTCAGTCATTCACAGACTTGTACACACTGCATCCTGCCAAGCATCCAAATGAAGCAGGAAACAAGATTCTGAGGTCATCCGTAGTTTAATCTATCTATCTTTGTGTGGATGACAGGCCAATACGTGGAAAAAATATATTTGTTTTGTGAGATACCCTGCTATGTGTGGACAAGGCACAAGATGTGTCTCTACTTAAACACACTTGAATGGGCTTTATGCATGGCACATTTAGTAGAACTTCTAGTTTTCAATAAGCCAGTAAGAGCATTTCCGGCTATGGCTGTGGGAAGCGTTGTGGCGGTAGAGGGCAGCACTGAGGTAAATAGAGAAATTAGATTTTGCTTATAATTGAGACGACGGATAATTTTCGATAGTATACCAATATAATAGTATAATTTAGCAGTATGAAATGAAGCCATCTTACAAATTTCAGTGGCGTGAGGCGTCGACAGCTCAACACTGCTGTGTTCCTTTGTGAATCTCGTCGGCTAAATATAATTCAACGGTCAGTTTTCACACTATCAATCGAACAATCAGCTACGAAAGAGGTGGATTGTGAACATTAGAAGGGAAAACTTCATCATCTCTCAACACAGCCGTCTCCACAGTCGACACTATGCAGCACAAGACATTAAAGAGCCGAGTGAGGAAGGAGGGAAGAGGAGGCTAAAGCCCGGTGCCATTCCGGTTTTATTTGATTGGAACAACTATTCTCTCTGTGTAAGTATGCAGCTTCTCGCTCTTCTTCATGGAACTGAAGCAACTTGCTCTCAATGTCACTTTTCCTGTCTCACTCTTGTTGGAAAGAGTGAGAAGGAGTAGTAGTCATAGCTTATTAGCAAATACATCTAATGCTAATCTAAGAAAACAGAATATAAGGAGCAATGCATTTATCTCAAAGAACAGTACAAATGCATTTCTGTGTTAAGTGTGAGCTTAAAATTAATGGTTGAATGTTAAGGTGTCCTAATCAGACAAACATGTTAATTTATCCGTCTCTCTGTCTTTTGATGATGGTACCTCCGAACTACCACTGTTAGCTGATTACTTACCTTCATGATCGTGAAGAAAGTCGATTATATACAGCTTAAAGCCCTTCACCCACTTGCTCACAGATGTCGCTGTGTGTTTTTGACATATCAAGTGGACATACTCTGATGCGCAGCAGGTCTCCAAGACAGCGGGTATAAAATGCCATTTTGTCCAGACTGTGTTGGGACAGTTTTGAGGCGTAAGTGATGGGGTTGGCTTATCGTAACCAGGAAGTGACTATGCATAAACCCCATTGAAAAATCATGTCATTGGCGTGGATATGTAGAACTTGACTGCCTGGTGAGGAGGCAGACTGTACCACAGACACATTTGAAAGTTGTAGGACTGGTTCTCCAGGACTGAGTTTGTCACCTCTGCCCTAATCTTTAGCTCCCTCCAGAGATTCTCCATCAGATTCCACTTGGACCGCTCCATAACATCATCATTTTCTGATGAAAAATGCTGGTAAAATTAAAAGATTAGCTTAACACTAAATTGAGCATATATAGGAATACCATAATTTCATGCTTACCTGGAAATATTTACAACCAGAAAATGAGATACAACTTTGCTGTAGTAATAACTAAGTTAAGATTCTTTGTAAACAAGTGGATCAAAGGTTAAAAACTAATTTTACCTCCTAGAAAGACAGCAAACCTATGGCGCTACAGAGTTTTTCTGAAATATATAATAGGCTTTAATTGATCATTTGATGGGGTCTGAATGTTCAACAAAATCTCAAAATTGAAACTGGGAAACTTCCAGATATTAACATTTTAAGCCTAGGTGAAGTAAAATAAAATGTAATTTATAAAATATAAACAGTTATTATCATGTAAAGCGTTTTGGAGCATGCTTAGAAAAAAAACTATATTTATTAGGGGTGTGCCAATTCACCATAAATAGATTAATTGCAATGTGAAATGTGCAAAATTGATAGTGATACAAAAGTGTTGAAAAATCAATTCTTTTTCATAATAATTAAATGAGAAAAACATAAAGGTCTGGTATGCTGCATGAACATTTTTAGGGGACGGATCGGCTGGAATGGTATGCTGTAGCTAGTGTTCCAGCCATGCAGTGTGAAATTTACTTAATACAGCAAATACATCTTCTTTTCCCCGGACGTGTCCACTTTTTCAGTGCTGTCCGGGGGCGCCCTCCCCAAGCTCAGCGCAGCGCAGCGCAGGGCAGGGCAGGGCAGGGCAGGGCAGGGCAGGGCAGGGCAGGGCAGGGCAGGGCAGGGCAGGGCAGGGCAGCTCATGTTTACCCAAGTGTAGCTTTAAAGGCAGGGTATACGATTGTGGGAGCGCTCCTTGAGAGGGCGTTATTGAAAAATAAGAAGTCCCACCCCTTGCTTCATGCTCTCCCACTAAGCCACGCCTCAATAACACAGGCAGCCAGCATGGTCTCGTTGGGTCTCCGCCACTTCACTTCACACTTCACTCCGCCATTTCAACCAAAGTCACAAAATATAACGTGTTCTTACCTGTCCAGGAGAAAATCAGCAACCAACACATCCGTTAGCAAGCCCTTAGCTTCCTTCAGTTGACGCCACTGTGTAAATGCATCAGCTCCGATGCAGATTCGGCTTTAAGCACGCTCTTGGTCGGCTTTCTTCTTTCTCGTTGCTATTTCCACAACAGCTTTGTGTTTTCGGTTCATTTTAGCGCGAGCTCACTTCCTGTTTACAGGCTAGAACGAGCATTGCGTGCACACGAAGGGGACGCGCAGAGGGGAAGGTGCTGGAACACGGAAGCTTTGCTTACAAGCCTATTATCTTAGACGAACTGTGGAAGTTGATTGGATGAGGTTTTCCCAGGGTTTGTTGCTATAGAAAGAATGAAAATTACTCGGTCAAGTTTAAGAACTCCTAACTTATAGGCTGCCACTGGTATATGTTTCAGTCAGGTTTTAGAGCTCATCATAGCACTGAAACAGCACTGGTGAAGGTTACTAATTATATTCTCATGGCCTCAGATAATGGACTGGTGTCTGTTCTGGTTTTGTTAGATCTCAGTGCTGCTTTTGACACAGTCGATCATAATATTCTCTTAGAAAGGCTTGAACATGTTGCAGGGATCAAAGGAACAGCACTAGGCTGGTTTAAATCATATTTGTCTGACAGATTCCAGTTTGTTCATCTAAATGATAAATCTTCTTCACTCTCAAGGGTTACTTGTGGAGTTCCACAGGGTTCTGTGCTTGGACCAATTGTTTTCACCATATATATGGTTCCAATTGGTAGAATCATTAGACAGCATGGGATAAATTTCCACAGCTATGCCAATGATACACAACTATATTTATCCATAAATCCTGATGAACCCAGTCAGTTAGTTAGATTACAGGCATGTCTGGAAGACATAAAAACATGGATGAATCTAAACTTTTTACTTTTAAATTCTGACAAGACAGAAGTTGCTGTTTTGGACCAGAAGTTCTAAAAAAGAAACTGATTAGTCAATCTCTTCATCTGGATGGCATTAAATTGGCCCCCAGTAATAACGTAAAGAACCTTGGCATTATTTCTGACCAAGACTTGACATTTAAATCCCATATTAAACAGGTTTCTAGGATTTCCTTCTTTCACCTCCGGAATATTGCTAAAATTAGAAACATCCTGTCCAGGAGTGATGCTGAGAAACTAGTCCATGCATTTGTTACCTCAAGGCTGGACTACTGTAATTCTTTACTATCAGGTAGTCCACAAAATGCCATTAAAAGCCTTCAGTTGATCCAAAATGTGGCAGCAAGAGTTCTGATGAATATTAAAAAGAGAGATCACATTTCTCCTGTTTTAGATTCCCTTCATTGGCTCCCGGTTAAATCCAGAATAAAATTTAAGATCCTTCTTATTACATACAAAGCCCTTAATAATCAAGCTCCATCATGCATCAGAGATCTAATTGTTTCATATGTTCCCAACAGAGCACTTCGCTCTCAGACTGCAAGTTTACTTGTAGTTCCTAGGATTTCTAGAAGTAGAATGGGAGGCAGATTTTTAGTTATCAGGCTCCTCTCCTGTGGAACCAGCTCCCAGCCTTAGTCCGTGAGGCAGACACTCTGTTTACTTTTAAGGCCAGGCTTAAAACTTTCCTTTTTGATAAAGCTTATAGTTAGAGTGGCTTAGGTCATCCTGAGCTATCTCTGTAGTTATGCTGCTATAGGCTTAGACTGCTGGAGGACAGACTTAGCAATTTTCTTCACTCTGCTACTTCCTTTTCTCCTACAACTCTCCAGTGGTAATACAGTACATTCTGTTATTTTGACTGTTAACTTTGTGTTCTCTCAGTGTTTTTCTCCCCATAGAAGATATACCTGGTCTAGTATCCTGCTTGGCTGCAATGCCCTGTTGGATGGGGGGGGGATCGACTGGGATGGTGCTCCCAGTGGCTGAACATCCACTGTGTCCTGTTATCAACTTTTTATTTTCTGTAACATAGCAAGTACTCTTATATCAGATCTTCTGTTCCTTCTGTTTCTCTGCTCTGTCTTCTCAAACCCCCAGATGGTCGTGGCAGATGGCCGCTCCTACTGAGCCTGGTTCTGTTGGAGGTTTCTTCCTGTTAAAGGGGAGTTTTTCCTCTCCACCGTTGCTACATGCTTGCTCAATATGAGGGATTGCTGAAGGTTTGCTGTGGTTGGAAAGTCTTCCCAACCTCACGCAAATGACTGATTGAATTTAATTTAATTTAATTTAATTGAAATATGAAGATAATTTTTTGCAGTTAAAAAAAAAAGTGTTTTAAAATGAAATCGCATACCCTGCCTTTAAGTATGAAACACAAAGGAAGCAAACAGGAAGCAAACATCCTGCTTGCAACTAATGTGTGGGTTAGAACACTGTACTCACAGCTGGCAGATTTGTTTCTGTGACAGGTGGCAAAAATCCCATTGGTCAAAATGATGCAAAAAGTATGAAGCGCTGTACAAAGTTAAAGTTCTGTATTAAATTGACAGCGGGAAAAAAACACACTGGAGTAGACAATTTAAGTGTCTTTGGGAGAATGTTGCTTTTTATTTTATTTTACTTTGAATAGGAAAATAATACTCTTTTTCTTAGAATATAATGTCAGATTTTTGTGTAATTTTTGTCCTGTGTGACAAAAAAGGGGAGCTATTATTGTTTAAGGTTTATTTTCTAATAAAGAAGATTAATTATTTTTATTTAGATTTTAAAGTCATTTCTGTAATGGTTGACATGTAAAAGCTGATCTGAAGTTTATTTAATCATTCTTTCCAACCACAGAGCAGGAACACATTAAATATGTAAGTCAAAAGTCTTCTTTAAGTAAACAGAATATGATTGATGTGTTTAAGGATTAGACAAAGTGTCCTATTTTATGGAAAACAAAATAGGGTCACCCTATAATATATTTTAATAGCCAACACACATTTCCTTTAACCTTCACTGAAAATATGACCTTGATATATTTATGAAGCATATTTTGGACATGTGTTGGTTTGATTTGTGGTTTCAAATAAATAAAAGACAGAACATCAATTGGTTTGGTTTGGATACTTCAATTAATGGAAACTGAATGGATTTCAGAGTAGAAATTAGCCATGGAAATAATCAGAAATCAGACAAAAACCCTAAATGGGTTAAAAATATGCAACAAAAAAATATTGTTTTGTAATTGAATTGTATAGCACCCGAATCGTAATCGAATTGAAATCTTGAGGGACACAAGATGCCACACCCCTGATATTTATTACCTTCATTATATCTAAAGATTCAGTTGAAGAAAAGAGTAAAATATTTAATTCTGTTTTTTCCCCCTTGTGAACCTTAGAGAGGTTACTGAGTGCCTTGAAGTTGATGTGTATGGGAGGAAAAATAAAAAATAAGTTTTAACTTCATTTTATTGCTTAATTACTTTATGAGGCAATGAAAGACTTTATACATAACCATACAGCTCAAATGTTCAAACCAGATTAAATATCCTCCAGCAATTTAATATGCAGCTTCAGCTTGTTACAGCAGACCAGCTCTGCTCTGACACCTGAAACTGTGAAAAAACGGTCTGCAGGCTCTTCACAGCTTTAATCACAGACTGATTACAGTGTAATATAATACAAACTATGCAGCATAGTTACACACAGGTGCAGCTGCTGCAATACAAAACTTATCAATTTAAGGAGACCCAGCCTGAGAACTACAGTTACCAAAACAATAAGTTCAAACCAGATACTCTATACTGTAGCTATGAAATTATACAGTACTGGTTACCTTCACAGCACACTATCTTCATCTGCATTTGATTTATTCTACTGCTGAGGTGGTTAAAACAACCAAGCACAATTACCAAGACAGAACAAACACAAATAAATGACCTAAGTATCCCTAAGTATTTTTGTGAAGCTACTTTAAGAGATTTGTGTGATCATTTCTTTTCTATTGTTATGACAGAAATCATAATTATAAGCTCCTAAAATTTCACTATAGCAGAAAAAAACGTAAATTCTGTCATGAAAAAAATTATGGAAGAAACTTTTGCTGGAGGCTAATTGGTAAAATATGGTTTATTATAATTTTTTCTTTGGGTATACTGAAAAGAATGTTTACTTTAAAGTCTAAAGATTATAACTGTTTGGACAACTATTCATTCTTATGCTGTTGTTGTTGAGCATCAATACCATAAAAAGATACTTGTTAACAAAGGCTTACATCTACAGTATTGAAAAAGGGTGATGCACAAAAATCAAGAAATTTGTTTTCAGTGTTTTGAATTTGTTTTCAAATTGCTTCTCTTTCACTTTTGTATCTGGGAGCTTTTTGTTTCAAAGGTTAATATGACAATCTTTTAGGAAAAAAACTTTCTTTTTAATTCCTTGTTTGACTCATTCATCCAATCCAAAACTTAGTTATGCTTTATGTCCACAATGTAAGTTGACAAATGTTTTGGTTTCATAGACCTCATTTATTATCTTCACAAAGTTTTAAGACTGAGACAAAGGGATGTTGTGTGACTTTGTTTGAAAAACGAATTTATAATAAATACATGTGTATGCATGTTTCATTTAATTTAAAACGGATACCTGAATGTGCCACATTGATATGCTCAAAAAACTGTACACAATTAATAATGGATGGATGGATGGATGGATGGATGGATGGATGGATGAGAATGTTCAGCCATCATACTAGTTGGAAAGGGTTTGTTGTCAGAGAGGCGAACAAGTTTTGGGGAAAAATGTATGCATCAAGACCTTAATTTTTGGAGACAGTTCCTATGTTCTGATAAAACTAAACCTGTATTGTGTATATTTGGAGCTAAAAAGGGGAAGCTTGCAAATCCAAGGAGACCATCCTACATTTGAAGTATGGCGGTAGAATCATAATGCTGGCTGAGCAATTATAACATCTATTGATATATTTTTTCATGTACTAGATACTACATAGATAGATAAATAGATTTTGAAACCTTTCTGCCACTTGGAGCTGTTAAATTTCTGTTTTACGCTGGAACAGTCCCCCTAATAACTCTTAAAAATCAGCCATGTCTTCTATATAGATAAAAATAAAAAATTCGTATGAGAGTTTAGGCGAATCCAATTTATTTTTGGTAAAGTGTGTGTCTCACATAATAAGCAACACATTAAAACCCTAAGAACAATACCCCCAACATTAGAGATTCTCTTGAAATATCTCCATCACAAAAAATATACTTTACACAAATCTGTGGGCATCCTGTTTGTGACTGTTTTACTTGAAGAAGACACATAAATAGCATGTAAATTGTCACTGTATGTGAAATGGCTGGGATTAACTGATTCAGAATTAATTAAATGATTACATTTTTTTCTAACTTTTGCAAAAAAGGCAGTCAAAAGTCCTGGATGGGTTAAAGTTTGCCCCTAGAGGGCGCTTCAGTCACAATGGAAAACATGTAAATAGTTCCTTAATAAATGCGCACAGTGAACCTCTGTGATGGTAAAAATGAGTCTCCTTATTTGCTTGGTTTATCTTCAAAATATAAAAAAGGTATCAAGGTGTGATAGCAACATTCAGCTTTTTTTGTTTCTGAGTATGCACAGTGTATGTCCATATATGGTAAAAGGTATAACAGTGGAACGAGAAAGGTGAGGAGGAGAGAGGATGGCATTAGGGAGTCATTCATGTAATCCTTGTTACACGAATGTCAGAGCCACTTTGAAGGCTGAGATTAGACAGAGGACTGATCACGTCAGAAGTCAGTCTACGGCAGCAGGTCCTAGTAGACTACCAGTACTCTCACATCAATGTTCATCCCAACAAGACAACTGTTATTTCTAGTACATCTTCTGACTTAAACATTTTTATTTTCTTTTACCTCTTTTAGTTCACCATGTTACACTTTCTGCAGACCTAAAACAACCTGAGCGTTATCCTCTGGATGTTCGACCAGTTTTCCAGGCATCTTTAAAAAACTGTATTCTCCTCTTTCTGATTCCTTTGGTTGTGAGAAGAAATGGAATCACAAATGAAGATTTATTTCAAGAATACTATCCTGTCATCTGTCATTATTATACTCTTTCTATCTGTCTGTCTGTCTGTCTGTCTGTGTCTCTCTCTCTCTATCTATCTATCTATCTATCTATCTATCTATCTATCTATCTATCTATCTATCTATCTATCTATCTATCTATCTATCTATCTATCTATCTATCTATCTATCTATCTATCTATCTATCTATCTATCTATCTATCTATCTATCTATCTATCTATCTATCTATCTATCTATCTATCTATCTATCTAGTTACAAAACACAAACCAATTATTTTGCACACTAATTGCAACAATACCCACCATGATTTTTTAAAATTGCCACGTCATCTGCACGATAGAATATTTTTTTCATGTGTGGTTATTTGTCTAAGATATTAAAATCCAAACTGTTGATGTAATTTAATTTATTATTTAATTTACTTAATACCTGTTAAAATTTTGTTTTTTGATCTGATCACAGAAAACATGCCATGTTATGTGTATGATGCCTGCTATTTATTCTTTAAAGTTGTCTCTCTTATTGGTTTTCAACACTATTTTTGTTGTTGACATACTTTGCAACTGAACAGATTTTTTTAAGCAAAGTTTTTTCGGGGGGTTTGTTATGTTTCTTTCATAACTAACATCCCCGCCAGTGTGGATATTATTATTTGTTGACGTTTTAGATGCTTTAACATATTTTACAATTTTTATTGAGTATTTTTCATATGTGCTAGTTTATCAATTAAAACATGAAACTGTAATTGTTTGGCTCAATTTCTGTGCATTCCAAGCTGTTCTAGATCACTGTTATGTGTCTTCCTGACCTACCAACAGATTAGCTGTAGTTCCTGTTTGCTTCCTGTCACAGTTTCATCACACTTAGGCCCTGCAAGTGTGCTAATCACTTGTTGCTGTAAAGCAGAGAGTTAATGCCAATTAGCCGTTGTTTATGCGTGACTGTAAGCATGCAGCATGGCACCCCAGTGATCTAAGCTTTTTTGGACTTCTCACCTTGCTCAGGCTTTTATATAAATCTTATTTAGTGCTCGGCTCTGATATACCTATTACAAGAGATGTCACAAATCTATCTATCTATCTATCTATCTATCTATCTATCTATCTATCTATCTATCTATCTATCTATCTATCTATCTATCTATCTATCTATCTATCTATCTATCTATCTATCTATCTATCTATCTATCTATCTATCTATCTATCTATCTATCTATCTATCTATCTATCTATCTGTCTATCTATCTATCTATCTATCTATCTATCTATCTATCTATCTATCTATCTATCTACGCACCTACCTACCTACCTACCTACCTACCTACCTACCTACCTACCTACCTACCTACCTACCTACCTACCTACCTACCTTTCTACCTACCTACACAGATAAATGAAGGCAACATCAACACTATCTTCCTCTTTTGAACAGATTTTATGACAGCAGGGAGAGCTCTGCTTAATTCAATATCTTAAAATTCTATACACAAAGCTAACACTAATCATGTGCTCATATGTATTTTCCTTTCATTTTTGGGGCTACATTTTAAAATAAAATGTTGAGTGTTGCAAGTGAATAATCCTGCTAAATAAAATATTTTAAATGCTTGGGGGTCGATGCAGTTATAGGGATGGTTCATACTTTTTGTAGATAAGTTTTGTGAGGAGATTGTGCACCCAGTGTGCTAACAAAGAGGTGTTTTCCCCAAATATTCGAGCTCTGTGTGTCACATGAAAGGCTTTAGCTAACTGATTAACAAGATACTTCGAACATTCTTTAACAATTCTCTTTTTAAGTAACTAACTTGCAAAGAAGTTTAAATGTTTTTGACAAACAATTCAATAAAATATGTGATATCTAATTATTTTGGGTAATGCTCTTTGGATATGGTCCCACTCTGACAATTCTTTAGCTTTGTCAGTTTTCGCAGGTACTGGGAAAACAAAGGTAAGAGAAAATGATCGGTGTTCCTCCAGACTGAAGTTTTACAAAAAAACTATCTACCTCAGGTAAAATACAGAATTTATAATCTCACTACAGAACCCCAGTGGGGGGTGATACTCTGTCTGGACAGGTCGCCAGGGAATTGCAGAGCTACAACAGAGCCAAAGCCAGTAGTTAGAAACCACAGAAAAGAGCAGACATGAACTGAGAAAACATACTAACTTCAAGATGTGCAGAGTTAAATATTTAATGCTCAATAGTGGTTTATGTGTGAATTCTAGCAACAATGCCCCACATAAGGAATCTTATTGTCAGGAGAAAACAAATCTCCACAGAATACCCGATAGTTAACTGGAGCTACACTTTTTGACCTCAGTGTTGCCCGAGTTGACCTCCTTTCTGTGAACAATATAGCCTGAATGTAATCACTTCACATGAATTAAAGAAGACAGGTGTCACCCCTAACATTCACCGTGACTCCTAGACAACCTACTTATCACCTCTGACTTGCGTAGAAGGTGTGAATCCAATTTGTTAGGATTGAGGATTAGGAAGGGCCAAACCCCTCCGGTTTAACAGCTTGCTAGTGACAATTTTTGGATGCTAAGCGGATAAACCCAAGCTTCTTGGTCTAGAAATCCCACTTGTGGGAGTTGGCATTCTTGTGAAAACTCTGCGACAGATGGCTTCCTGTCAGAGCATCCAGGGCACTTCCATATATCTTTGTATTACAAATTACACATATCAGTTTCTTTTGTGAAATAAATCTTAAGTCACAGATTTCCCTTTGCAACGGCAATTCATTATTGGTTAATCAAGTTGATTTAAACTAAGAAAAGTAAATATATTTCCAGGAATATCAAGCATTGAAAAGTTGAAAATATTTTTTATCAAACCACATAAAGTTATGTTCTTACAGAAGCTAAAGAAACAGAGCAAGATTTTAGACAGCCCGTGTTATCACCTACTTTGTACATATTATGAATGATGCAATAATGTGATTCAGTTTTATGTGAGTCATCTCACGGCAAACAACCATTGAATTCCTAGTTAAATGAAATCATATCACAATGGTAGTTATAAAAACAATGCACTCAAATTTAGTCTTCCAGTGATTCAATGTCACTATATTGTTTATGATCATTCTAATTTCTCAGCAATACATTTATTGTAATAAAAATCCCCAAATTGCCGTTACTTTTTATATAAGCTTCCCATTTTTACACAAATGAAGAGCATCTTGTAATTTGCTGAGAACAACCTAGTTTAATAGATATTTGAGATGAATGAAATGTACCTTAAGGTTAACCTATTTATGTAGTGATAAAGTTGTTCTTGTGTTTTTTTTAAAGCAAATGTTCTGGCACTTACTAAGCAATGTATATTTTCAAATTTTATAACATAATTTAGATCCCATTTCATACTGATGAATCCTTACTTCAGCTACTGGTTAGGTAATGATTTAATTAGTTAATTAATAAAAAAATATAGAAATTGATTAGAATTGCCTTTACGTTATGTCAAATTCCTCATTATGCTTCGTTGAATAATTCATGCTTAATGTATATGTATGTTACATGAGAAGCCACTCAGCTATAGGTTAGGGACTAAATTAAAATTAACAAAAACAGTTGGTCAATGATCAGTTCTGTAATAGTTCCTGTTTTCCAGATCACATGTTGTTGACTTCAGTGGAAAGTGTTGCGTAGAAAAGGGGCTTAAATGTCCCGTTTGTAGGTGAATTGCAATACATATCTAAAATTAAGGGGTGAATATTTGAAGAAGTTTTAGACCAATTTTGCATTGCTGACTTTTAAACTCTTTTAACGTGTAAAAATAATACGAATGATACGAATTTGCACTGATAATCAATAGCAGTACATATCCTATGACATAAGTGAATGAGTGGGAAACGTAAGAAAAGGACAATATAGTATAAATTGTTACATTATGTTGCTCAGCCTTGAGTCAATAACCATATTATGTAGTTACACATCACATACTGCAATGCCTTGCTGCATCGTGGGTCTCAACGCACCACAGTTTAATCCTCTGTATGTTAATGCATATGGTAGAACTCAGAACAAAGCAGACTTTAATTTTTACAAGCATTCCTTCACCTGCTGAAGAAAAGCCTACCCACAGCATGTTGCTGCCACCACTTTGTTACTAGTGGGGATGGTTTATTCAGATTGATGTGCAGTGTTTTTAACAGTTGAAACAACCCCACCTTCTTCCACATGTTTAAGTTGTACCCAGAATTGGTCTTTGCAAACTCGGAAAAGGGCTTCCTATGAATTTCTTACTTGCCAGCACTCTTGCATAATGGCCAGATTTGAAGAGCACGCAAGTAATACCTTCTCAACAGATTTTTCCATCTGAGTTGTGGCTCTCTGGTCCATGATGCTGTTCGAAGTGTGCAGTTGTAACATGACAACAATGAAAAAGGTAGAAATACTTTTGTAAGGCACTGGGAGAATAACTAACTAGCTACTCTGACTTACTTTGTTTTGGTATGTCAGTTATCATGCTATGTACATTTATGATCTTTGTGTAAAAGTGTGTGGTTATACATTTTCTTTAACCAAGATCTGCACAGATGCATTAACTTCTTTGATTTCCCATGGCCTACTGAGAGTAAATACTTTTAGGTTTTAATAGACCAGATAATTCACTGAATATAACTTTAAAATTGTGTGTACTTCTTTCTACCAGGACTCACAAATTATACAATCACAAATTATATATATATATAATTTAACAAACAATGAAAGCTAACCTCTGAAATATAATTAGCTCAACATTTTTAAACTGGCTTGAGGCTGCTGTTTTTGTTTTCAAATTGTTCTTGAAAAATTGCCTATTTTGTTTTTTAAATTTATTTTTTAGTAAATTGCAGCATCAGTCCAGAATAAATTTTTTTCATTGGCTATGCCTGTTCTTTAAAAAGCTGGGCCTAAAATGGACATGGGCTTTAAATAGATTAATTTAGCACACAGTTGCACAGGTTTAGCTTCAAATATATGCATAAATATGTAGGTATAAAATTAGTTTTTTAGAGTTTAGTCATTTACCTTTGCACCATGTTTGCACCTCCAAAAGTCACGAATCAGGACTCATCTTCATGTGGAAAGACAAACAGAGGGCACTGGAAAACCTACTTCTGCTCAAACTTTCTGTTTGGTTGATAAGCTACTAATTCATTGTAAAATCTAAAACTATCGCTAATAGATTTAGGGGGAACCAAAGTGCTTCAATCAGTATAAGGTTTTTTCTCTCAAAATGTAACGATTTAATGGGATTTTGAGCATCAAATGGTGTAAGCTTACATGTTCACAGACGGGACCTACATGTAAAGGGATTACCTTAGGTGCTCCCAAACTTTATTCATTGTGAGACGGGTCGAGTAACCCCAGCCAGTAATCTAGTTATTTAAATAGGTATTAGAAACTCAAATAGTTTCTGATACAAGTTAGTTGACTGAATACTCTGCATAGATAATATTTGTATGTATTTTAAGTAAATATTAAAAAGGTTATGTTTATTCTCCATTCTATTGAATGCTTCTGTGAATGGATTTATTGCATAAGTGTATGCTATATACAGTATAGCAGTGTATGCTATACTGTCATGACTGTATTGAAAACATAACAGCATTTTTTTCTGGTTGGCCAAATTGAAATAAAGATCCTAAGTGAAGAGGTGATAATATGTAGTAAACTATGTGGTCCTCACTATTTTTTAAAGATTAATTTTAATATATACAATCACATTCAAGACATTTGAATAAAATTGAAAAGTGTATTTATTTAGGTAACTCAATTCACTAAGTAAAACACATTCTTTAGATTAATTACAGAATGATGTTTTCAAGTCTATATTTCCGTTAACTATGAGGATTTTGAAGAAAACATAACATTTAAGATTAGAATATTACATCAGACTAATACAAATAACATGTTAATACAGAAAAGTGGGTTTTATTGAAAAGTATGTTTAACATCTGCTTAAAGGTTGTTATTTTCAAAAGTAGCTTTTAATCTGACAACCAAGTTTCATCAAAACGCGTATTCTAATTTATTGAATATTACCGTGAGGGTTTTTCTTACACATATTGCAGCACAACTACCAAATACATTGAGGATTATCAAGGTTTCTCAGCTAAAGTTTACTTGTTGAACTTAAAATTGGGCTGGGCAAGGCACTTAACTCCAAGCTGCCTACCAGTCTGTGTATTGTTTTATGATTGTGTGAGCATTTGAAAGTGTCACTGGGTGAATGTGGCTCTTGTGTAAAGCATTTTGGGCTGTCCGTATGACTCAAAAAGTGTTTTATAAATTTTGTTCATTTATCTTTATGATTTAAATCTAAAAGTAGTTGAAAATTGTGTACAGATACTCTCAAACACAGGAGTCATAAGAGGGTGTCTACAAAAAAGTGGCTGAAAGCAAATATTTGAAGTTGAAATATTTTCAGGATTTCCTCGCTCGTAAGAATCCATATAGACCATGGATGTCCAAAGTATAGAATGTGGGCCATCTGTGGACTTGGATATGTTTTGTGAAACTCTTTTACCCCAAGACAAAGGCAAGATTTAACTGACAAATATTTTCTTCCAAATATAAAAAAATTAAGCACAACACAAAGTACTATCTGTTTATTTAATGGGACAATGCACATTACTGAAGATAGCAATGTAAATATGCCAGATATAGCCAATGGCAAATTTTCATCTGTAGTCCCTAGCAGATCAAGAAAAAGAATTAGAAATACAGTAGTAATACACTAATACAAAGATCATCCACACAACATGGAGTCAAACATAAAACAAAATTAAATAAAAAACAAAAAAAAAACAAGATAAATAGAAATAAGACACTGTCAACGGACAAGAACATTAGGAATTGTCAACGCAACTTAGTACTTGAGACATAGAAAGGATCAATTGTCAGTGGTTACATGACTGGTTCCTCTTTAGCCAACATTTAAGATTTGCTTTAAAAGCCATAAAAGTGTCCGAGTCTCTAATATCTGCTGGCATACTGTTCCAAATCTCCACTCCTTTAACTGATAGCACCTGTTGACTGAACGCTGTCCGTCTAAAATGTACCACACAATCACTTCTAGTACAGGCTCTTTTATCGCTTGTACTAGATTTGAATTTAACAAATTCTATCTCTTTTGCAGGATTTTATAGATCGAACATACCAGTTTGATTCATTTTAAATTTTCAAAATTTAGAATTTTATCGTTTTTAAGTATTAGGCAATGATCAAAAGAGTATGGCTTTCTATCAAATACTTTTAACGCTTTTTTATATAAGCTCTCAATTGGTTTTAAGATATCCATGCTAGTCAGTGACCAATTAGTAATACATTATTCAATATATGAAAATATCATACAATGAAGAAACATCTTAGCAGGATTATCTGGCAGTGATGATCGGATTTGTCTGAAATTAACAAGATTAAAATTTAATCTAAAATTAGCAGCGCTTTCAACTTTCCTATTGAATTCCCAGTAAAAAGTATCAGCCATATCCATTGACTTTTACTCAAAAACAAACTTGGGTGCAACCTTTCTTTAAACTTGGCTAAATACAGGAACTAGTTTTGAAAAAACTGACCCATATTCAATTTATGTTGCTGATAGTAGACTGAAATTTGTCCAGATAAAGGAAATCGTAAAAGAAATCGAAAATTTGGGAAATTATATATCTCATTCTTTCAGTAAGGCGAATGTGAAGACTATTTTATGTTCCAGATCTATAAATGTGTATAGATCAATTCATTACCTTTTTATTAATACTTTATCGTTTTTAAAGAATTATTGCATGTTAGTTGTTAGGCAACCAAAAATAAGACTTTTTAACTATTTTAAAGTAAGCATTTTTGTGACCTACAAGTATTTTCAGGTTGACTATCTGGGTGTGCATGGCAATAAGTTTGAACACCATTGAGCTAAACTTTTTCACTGACATAAAACTAATACAGTAATGCAGTATAGGAGATTGCCTGATTTAGTGATTTAATGGATAACAATGACATTCCTTTAAACTGTGTCCTACCCTTAGGTTTAATACATTTTTGTCAACATTAGACACAGTAGCTGTGGCACAAAGGCTTTGCAGTGAGAATGGAGTAATTGCATTTTTATGTCCTTGTTCTAAGTAAAATTTCAACATAACTTACACACAAAAAGTACAAACATAAATATTTCTACTAAAGCAACGTTTGAAATCTTGTGGATTTGTTGTGTGGAGTTTGTTTGCTTTCCCTGTGCATGTGTGGCTTTTCACAAGGTACCCCAGTTTTCCTCTACACAGAGAAAAACCTGCATGCTAGTTTGAAAGGAATTTCATGAGTATAGACTTGAGTGTGCATGAATGCTTGGCTGTCTCTTGGTCCTTCGATCAAAACACCACCTGTGGAGGTTGCCCACTTCTATTCCCCTTTGTATGCAGGTAGCCAGGTAGACAATTGTTATGAATAATCCAAATAATATAGGTGTTTTTTTTACCACTAAATAAATGCATTAAAACAAAAACTGGATTATTCAAAAAAAAATTTGTGTGAAATGAAGCTTCCAAAATAAAAGGAAACAATTTTAAAGCTTCTTAAACATATTTAGAGGTGCAGATGAATGTGGCTGGCACTGTGTATGATTTCTTCAGGAAGCTAGAAGCAAACCCTTTAAGTCCGTAATTCTTCTTCGTTTAAAGTAGCCGGATCCCATTACATCTTTAATACTGGCTTGTGCATTACATCTGTTGAAGGTAAACCAATTGATGTGAGTCAAGACGATCCGGAGCGGCTCAGCTGTAGCCACATTTGCCTCAGCCAGAAAACAGGGATCATGTTCTTATTCAATTAGACAAACCAGAAACCTATTTTCTTGTTGATTGATTTGCAAATTGCATCTACGCAAGGTAAGCTTTAGCTCCCCATTGGCTAAAGATGCTCGTTTTAATGGCAGCCAGTTACAATGAGGCCAGACATTACACAATTCTCTGGAACTCCCATATATCTGATCCTCTGCCTCTTAGCATTGCTGACAATGGGGCTTTAAGCATGTGTATGTGTAATCCACATGGCAATAAAAACACTCATAAGCAGATTTGAAATTTTGTTTGTGTCTTAATCCAAATTTCTATTTAGGTTACTTGATTTAGTAAGTTAATTTTACTGAAACTTATAAGTGCAAAATAGTTTCAGTGAAACACAAATTTTAACCTATATAGAGTGTTGTAAATGCTAACCTGCTTCAGCAGGGAACATGTACAGTGTTATAAGGCAGTAATCAACCCCTTCATCAAGCAACATCAAACAAAGATATCCTGAGTAAGTACTATTTCGTTCATGATTTAATTCATTAAGGGGAAAAAGAAATTTATAAAACAGTTATGCCGATGCAACTTCACCCACTTCCTAGGTGCACGGAGAAAGACAAAATCATAGGATGAATGGAAACTCCGGCAACACTTGGAAATGAATAGATCCACTTTATTAAGACCGACGCGTTTGCGTGTAAAGCCTTCATCAGGGTCTTTAAAAGAATTACATACACACACAGGTTAAATATTTAACCTGTGTGGTTAAATATTTAACCTGTGTGTAGAAAAAGGAATGTATACCAGAATAATAATTTTTTTAAAAATTGGAAAGCTTTGTCACAATTTAAACTTAGCTATACCCAAGCGTCATTACTGTCAGAATGGTAAAATCAAAAAATCAGTCAAACAGAACCTGTCAGACAATATCAAGTTGTTTAAGAGATCTCAAAAAGCTACTCATCATACCTGGATCTAAAGAAAATCAGTAACAAATTAGCCATTTTTGTAGCAGTCTGCATGTCTGGGTAATGTATTTTTTACACTTGTGGCCATGGAAGTGATTGGAACAACTGAGTTCGATTAATTGGACGAGTGAGCAATATAGTATATTTACAGGTTTATTATTTTTAAGACAGGAGGAAGCTACTATTTCACTTAATTAAATTGTGCAGCAAAAAAAAATTATTGGTGCTTTTAGGCCCAGGCACCAAAATTGTAATGTTATTTCAAGAAAGTTCCAGTTCAATAATAAAATGTTTACACAGCAGTGATGGTCTCCTGGAATGTCACAGAATCTTTCAAATGCCTTTCTCTGTTCTTTGTCTTCCAGCTCACCATAATCCTCTGAGCTTAATTAGAAGGCAACTGGACTTTTTCTAGTGGTTGGTGAAGATTTCTCTCCTCTCATTCTAAAAGACTCATTGGTGCCTGGTGTAAAGTACACTTTAATAGTTCCACTGGAAAAACCTTTGATTTTCTGCCAACATAGAGTCGGCGACGGAAACCGTTTTTTAAGGAGTTCAATTTTAACTGTTTAGCATTGGCAGGAGTTTTATTTACAGTTGCTGATAATTAATTTAAACTGAACACATTGTTTTATGCACTGCTTGCAGTATCAGTCTGAGCAGAGCTCTTCAGAGGTATCACATGTGATTCCTGAATTGATTACTTTCAGTGTAGTGTGTTGAGATCAGAGTGGTGATAGATGCTCGTGATGGAGGCTTTACACCCCAGTAAGTCCTTTATGTCAAGATGTATGAGTTGTACCCCTTTGATAAGACCCGCAGGTCACTCAGGGGAAGACTATGTTAGTAACGAACAGGTACCATTTTGACTTTTTGTGTCCTGAAATGTTGCGGTGAGGGAAAAAAAGCACCCAAAGGATAGAGAATTAAAAAAACTAAATATGCAACTAAGCCCTTTGGTCTCATATCTATAGGAATTGAGATTTAATTTGTTCGCCATGTACTACAACAAGACCTTGTGACTGGATCTTAGTGTTCATTGGTTTGGAACCACCGTTCGCTATTGATGCTGCATCAGATGGAGGATTAAATAGAAACTGACTGCCAGCCAGTTCACAGTCCTGGGTCACCCTAAGACTAATTGGAACACAAAAAAACAAGTAGGTCATAGAAAACTTGGCATGCAATCCCATCTCTAAAACAGTAATGGTTTCAAAATCCTTCTTTAGCAATTGGTTTATACATTGGCGATGTGTTCACAGAGGCTATCTTGCTGTAGCCCACTTCTAGAGCTAGCAGAAAATAAATCTTGTTCAGTTAATTCTGGTAGTTATGTTACTTACATCTAAAGTTTATATTCTTCTTCCATTTACTATAGAAATCAATAATTATAATTAAATACCCATTGCTTTTTACTTTGAGGTACTTTCTTGCTGCTTTACTTTTGAACTTCTTTGGGGAAGGCAGACTTTCTCACTTGTCTCATATTCTAATATAAACTTGTTTCTTAGCCCTTTAATTCCTCAAATAAGGAACTCAACACTTTGGGAAAAAAAACTGAAATAATTTGTATGTGTGCTGTCAACTAATCACAAACAGTTTTTAGGTTTGTTACATCCCAAAGTTGTTATATAAAACTGTGGACTAGTGGTTCACTGGTGACAAACTGCGAGATCAATTGATGAACAGGTGAGTCTATTTGCTGGAGTTCTTTATTCAGATTCACAGTGGACATAGACCCGTACTCTGAAATCCAATTTGGGAATTGTTAGCTGTACCTATCTAAATGGATAGTGACCCAGGGTTGTCAAACAGGGTCCACCTTTAATTCCATTTAAGTCATAACCTACAAGTTGTTTTGCTTTATTCGATTTAAATTGTTTACAAACTTCATGTTCAAAGGCGGGCAAAACAACTGAACCTGGAACTCGAGCCGACTAAGTTGGGATTTACATATATTCACACGGAAAATTTGTTTACTACTGTTATTTTGTAAATTTGAATAAAGGAATACCTTTATTCAAAAACAGAATTGACAAGAAAAAAAGAAAGGAAGGAACCAGAAGAATCTTTTATGTCCCTGACTCAATTTTAGAATATGGACTCTGTGACCTCATTGCTTCCAAAACTTGCCCTAAAAACTTGCAAAAAGAGATCACTGATTAACAAGTGATTATACCAAGAGATTATGGGCTGAATTCCCAGATCCTCTTAGCTCATCTTCTTATAACGTGCCTAAGGGGTATATAACCATGGCTCCATGTTAGAAGTAAGAGAGCAGAGACAGCTGCATAGACAGAGCTTTAGGTTTTACTCTATTCTGCTAACTCAGATCACAGCCTGAGAAGATGGAGAATGGCACAGAGGGCAAGAACTTTTATGTCCCCATGAACAACAGGACAGGGCTGGTGAGAAGTCCCTTTGAGTATCCACAGTACTATTTGGCAGATCCATGGCAATTCAAATTACTAGCTGCGTACATGTTCTTCCTGCTTGTCACTGGCTTCCCCATCAACGCTCTGACGCTGGTAGTCACAGCTCAGAACAAGAAGCTGCGGCAGCCTCTCAACTATATCCTGGTGAACTTGGCGGTGGCAGGATTGATCATGTGCATCTTTGGATTCACAGCCACCATTTACTCTTCCGTGATGGGCTATTTTTCTTTGGGACCTATTGGCTGTGATATGGAAGGTTTCTTTGCTACAGTTGGAGGTACAGTTTAGAAATATGCAAATCTCCCCATTGTAAATTTTTGTTAGCTCAATTAGCCTTTCAGTGGTTTCACACTTCAACTTGTTTTGTTCTTTATCTACAACAGGTCAAGTATCACTATGGTCTCTTGTGGTCTTAGCTATTGAGAGATACATAGTGGTCTGTAAACCAATGGGTAGTTTTAAGTTTACTGCCACCCATTCTGCAATTGGCTGTGGATTTACCTGGGTCATGGCTCTTTCCTGTGCGACTCCTCCTTTGGTGGGCTGGTCAAGGTGAGAAAATTCCCAATAATGGATCTAATAGCAAGCCCATGTTTGTATGGTAGTGGAGCAAAAATGAAACATTCCTTTAGTAATTTTTTGCACCTTTTTGTATTTCAAATATGATTGTGAATTTTGAAATGTTTGCATTATTTCATGTTTGTTATTTTGCAAACCAATTACCTAAAACATTGTCATGTGCAAGCAACAAAGGGTAATCCCTTTTAGCTAAAGCCTGATAGAGGTTCCCTCTAACATGCAGCCAAACCTGTGACATCATACTCTTTGTGCATTATAGATGAGCATCACTCAAACTTGGGATTTTGTTTACTCTAAAGTCCCTGTTAACAATTATTGATGTGCACAATCTAGGAGAATACTACTGAACAAATAAAATCAATCCTTTATTTATAGAAGCCCTCATTCAGAAGATGGGCAAGGACAATTTGAACGTTTAAATTGGGCAAAGTGGCATTTATAAATATAGATCAGCAAAATGGCTGTGATCCTCTATTTAAATTCTATGTATGTATTGTATTTATAATGTATTTATATCAGTTAGACACCACCTTTGAGGAGAAGGTGATGATGCTGAAATGGAGAACATTTAGCTAAAGATAATAGCGTCATCAACAAAATTTGATTTAGCTATCTTGAAATGGGACTGACTGAAAAGTCATTTAGGTATCACTGCGCTATTGAACACACTTTTTGAGTAGCTGGTGAAGTAATTAAATTTGTTAAAATTTACAAGACTTAGAAAAGGCTGGTTTACGTTTCAGCTCAAACAGACAAAAAAGTTAAACTTGCTGAAATGTGAACGTTAGATAAAGACACATTTACCATACATGTAGCTTTAGCCTTGTTTTATAACTTAAACACTGATAAACGATGGCTCCCTTACTCAAGATGTCATTATAACCACAGCACATTGTAATTGCTTTCTTTATTTTTTTTGTTTAAGAGCAGGTCTTGTCTTGCTCATCCACTAAGAACAATATAAGTAGAGACCACAAATGGTTTACACAGTTTGCGTTCTGTCTATAGGTATATTCCTGAGGGTCTTCAGGTATCCTGCGGACCTGACTATTACACCTTGGCCCCAGGTTACAACAACGAATCGTATGTGATGTACTTGTTCAGCTGCCACTTCTGTTTCCCTGTCTTCACAATCTTCTTCACGTATGGAAGCCTTGTGATGACAGTCAAAGCTGTGAGTGTTGAACCTTCAACTATTCCATACTCATTCATATGACTTACATATTTTTAATGCACACATTGCTGTGTTGCTACAGCAGACTACAAGCCAACAGCTAACAGATTAACCAATATACCGATCAGTCCAAAGTGGATGAACCATGTGCATGATACAGTACTTTGAGCAACTGCATATTTCTACAAACTCTTGGTCAGTTTATTTTGTGATTTGCTCTAAAATTGCTCAGGTGAATATCTGCTGGAATGCCAGGATTCAAGATTCTTCAGCAGTATATAGATTGTTTTTCAAATCCATATGGTGCAAATTGCAATGTGTCCTGAAACCTCAGTTTTCATGCCAGGGCAAAGGTTGATGAGAATATGCAAAACAGTAAGTTACTGCTGCAAATACATTACAATGTCTTTCTGATCAAGGCTATTGATACTTTGAAGATGATTTTCAGTATTTCATTAGCTTACTTACATGAGTTGGCAGCTCACATGCTGTTTACCATGTCTAATGCAATTTATGCATGAATGATACAAATCAATTGAAACATGGCTCATACTTCACCTGAATATCATTGCTTTCTCTGTCCTTAGTATTACGGGGTACATCTGTATAAATTGCAACATTCTTTTGCCTAACTGCAATCTTGATCTAACTATACAGTAAAATGACTAAAACAATCAAACACTGACATTGCCTGTTATTGAAATCATTTTCAGGCTGCAGCCCAGCAGCAGGACTCAGCTTCCACCCAGAAAGCTGAGAGGGAGGTGACACGTATGTGCGTCCTGATGGTGTGCGGCTTCCTTCTTGCTTGGGTACCATATGCCTCCTTTGCTGCATGGATTTTCTTCAACAGGGGAGCTGCCTTCTCAGCTACAGCCATGGCCATCCCTGCCTTTTTCTCCAAGAGTTCAGCATTATTTAACCCTATTATCTACATTCTTATGAACAAACAGGTCAGTTTTTTATTACAGTGTTTATGCATCAAAGTATATAGTGTTTTGTAAAAAGGGTTCAGGGGAGTGTACCTGCATTTGATTTCTCTTGGAATTCAGGTTCAGAAGTTGATGAGTTTTCAGTTAAACTGCTATATAATTATTATTTACTATTGGTTAAAAAACACATAATAAAGAGGAGTTATGTCCTGCAAAAAGATGAAAAATTATTGCTGTAGATAAAAAGCAGAAAACGGTGTATTATTACTGGTAAATGTGATTCATAACTTGAGTGATGTTTTAAATATTTCTTGTTTAAATTTCAGTTCCGTAACTGCATGCTGGCAACAATTGGAATGGGTGGTATGGTTGAGGATGAGACCTCAGTGTCAACCAGCAAGACAGAAGTCTCAACTGCAGCTTAACGATTACAGCTACATATCTACAGACAACCTCCTTCCTTATGTTTTCCTAATTTTGGGTGTTATCGACATGGAAATAAAGAAATGGATTCAAGACAAACTTTTCTGCAACAAAAGGACGTTAATCTCTTAATGCTGGCCTATGACATTTTGCTGTACACATTTATGAATATTACATCTGGGAAAAATGAAAAAAAAAGACAAAAACAAACAAACAAGCAAAAAAAAAAAGGACTCTAACATGAGACACAGCTCAAGTGTGTTTTTTTTTGCTCAACAGTGATGGTAACGTGCTTGTGAAATGTTCAGATGGTGAGTGGGTGAGATTCACCTATGTATATTTATGAAATGGGAAATTTTGCATTTGTTTCAGCCTCTGTCGTAATAGCCTGTAAATATTTTCTAAAAAAAAAAGAGTTTAGAAATACAGATTAAATGCATGCATGAAAAGATGTATTGGTTTGTGTTTCCTTGTCTACAGAAATAGCTTAATCATTAAAAAAATAAAAAACAAAAGGCTAAATTGGGCCCAAGATGGTTCCATCTCACATCAGAGCTAACATTTTATCAACTTTCTCTTTTATCAACTACTCAAAAAGACACCCTTGTGCAATGTCCTGACATGTTCTTTTTCAGTGCTTTTTTTGGCCAGATTAGGAATGGTTACCATGGCTGACCCAATATACACACACATATATACATACATATGTATATATATATATATATATATATATATATATATATATATATATATATATATATATATATATATATATTTCTTTCTTTCTTTTGGTGTCAGGTTAAATATTGCGACATACAATTACAGCTGATTTCAAGTGAGTCAGTCTGTTTAAGTTACAGTTAAGTCCACAATTATTCATATCCCTGGTAGATTTAAATTTCTAATCATTTTCATTCAACCAAGAATTGTCTTTTTGGTAGAAAATGAGAGAGGTATATCTGAGAAGGACTGTAAAAGGAATATCAGGTTTGAAGAAAAAGAAATTTATCTGTTAAAAGATTATGTATGCCCTTTTTAATCATGGTTGAAAAATCTCTAACATTTCAGTTATGAAATGTTTATTGTATTTCCTGACCAGCGTTTTGCATGTTTCCACTGTTATTTTAAAAAGGTTATGTTTGTTGATCAACTTCTAGTCTTTGAGGTTGGAATGCTTCCTATTATCACCCTTATCTTCAGCACACTCCACAGATTCTCTATCAGATTAGACCCAGGACGCTCACTGGGCCTCTCCAAAACATAAATATTGCTTTCAGTCAGGAGAACCATGTAAGTAAAATTAAAATAAATTTTAACCTAAATCTACAAAGAATATTAATATCACGGATAAATAACATGAAAGAAATCATTACCATGTGCATACTTGAAAATTCAATACAGTGGACCCCTGCTAATTTGTGGATGTTTCTGTAGAACGCAACTGGATGTTATTCGTAGATAATTCGCCTATTTGCAGTTTTTCCCCAAAGCGTTAATGAAATATTTAAAAGAAAATGTAGTTTGGTAATTTCAAATATCAGTGCTACTTGACATGCTATTGGCTGGTGTTTGCAGGGTAGCCAACCCAGGAACACCATTCATTTTCGTTAACACTGATTGACTGTACCTCAAGAATGCAGATAAAGAAGTCAGTGAATGATAGCTTCTGCAGTAGTTCCTGGACAATTTCCAAAGTGCATATTAATGATTATTAAAGTGTATTTAGTTTGTTACTATTACAATAGGCAGCTATGAGCATTTTTAGAGGGGGTCTCAAACTATTTACATGAGGTTGTGATCTCTGACCCCCGCATTAAAAACAGAAGTCTCTGAAAAGTTTCTTTGCGAAAAAGAAAGGTTCAGTGAAGAGACAGAAGAAGAGCCTACGACTTCCAAGAAAAGTAAAGTATTTAACAGACAATACCAGGGGTCATACTTAAAATATGGATTTATCATGACAGGCGATTTCCACTCACCAAACCCTGCTCCACTCTTGTGTGGCAAGTGGCAACCAGCTTTCTAATGAGGTGATGAGAGCTTTAGCACTGACCAGACAGACCGTCTCATTACAGAGAAACAGCTACAGGGCTAAAATTGATCCAGCGTTGTGGTGAGTGATGTTTTTAATGCACTTTATATTTGTTTCCATAGTAAATATTTTTTTAAAGGCATGTTTAAACATTACCATAGCGGCCAAAGAGCATTAAGGGGCAAAGAGGATGTTACACATGTTATGATGTTGGCGCAATGATACGGAAACACTAATAATGTCAGGAAGTGCGGTGTGATATATGGACCCAAACGCAGACGCCGTGGAAAGGTGCAAGGATATTTATTGGGTGCTGGTTGATGGAGGAGGAGGTGGTGATGATGATGACGGCAGGAACGGAGAGACATCGGACGATCAGGACGGGTAACAGGACAACACACCATGGAGACAACTACATAATGATCCGGCCCTGAGTGAAGGGAAGTGACGGATCTTATGAAGGACTTTGCTGCAACAAAAATCCAGAAAAGTAGCCATCTTTTTGAAGTCCCTTTCAAACTGAAGCTTATGAGGCTTATCTATCCATCCATTTTCTGTACCAGTCATTCCTATGCAGGGTTGCGGGGGGGGGGGGGGGGGCGGGCTGGTGCCTATCTCCAGCTGTCATGGGGCGATAGGCGGGGTACACCCTGGACAGGCCGCCAGTCCATCGCAGGGCAACACAGAGACACACAGGACAAACAACCATTCACGCAAACACTCACACTTCAGAACAATTTAGAGAGTCCAGTTAACCTAACAGTCATGTTTTTGGACTCTGGAAGGAAGCTGAAGTACCTGGAGGGGATGGCAATGAGAACATGCAAACTCCATGCAGAAAGACGGCAGGCTGCGATTCGAACCCAGGACCTTCTTGTTGCAAGGCAACAGTGCTACCAAATGCACAACTGTGCAGCCGCATAATTTAATTCTGTTCAAAAATACTTGATTGATCTCAGAGGGAAATTAAGTGTTATTGTAGCTCAAACTATTCAAGTTACTTGAAAGAGTTGTTGTAAAACACTCATGACAGGAAAGATCTCTTGTAGCGGTCCGTGTTACAGCAAAACTGAAGAAGCCTCTGACTGAAAACACTCTGTTGTTGTATGCTGGTCTCATGAAGACCCAGTGCTCAGTGTTGTCAATAATGTTCTTGGTTTTAAGAAGAATCATCATGGTCATCTTCAACGGTTCCAAAGTCGTCCCCACAAAACTAACTTTTTATATCAGTTTGTTAAGCTTTTTAAAGGAGTCATGACCTGTAATTTTCACTTTTCCACGAGAAAAAAATCTATGTTATGATTGCCTAACGATTATACACTGGCCGGGAAGCCGATATTTAAAAGTGAAGGGTTTGTTTACCCCTGGGTTTGTCAACCAGCCCACGTGCACGCGCACTCAAATACGTGATTTTAATTTCTGGCCGACTTGATGTCAAGTCGGCGCTGGATATACCATATATTGACATCGCAGATCTACGCTGCAGGAAGCCCGCCCTCCCCCTCACCCCTCTACCCTCTCCCTCGCCCCTCTCCCCCTAATATTCAGTCGAGCGCCGCCACTACTGAATTCTAGGGATCGGAATTCTAGCTCTTTTTGGAGAGCCAGTTCTTTTGGCTTGGCTCACCATAAAGAGCCGGCTCTTTCGGCTCCCAAGTAGCTCCTGAGATTTTCTGTTGCTTAAAGTGTATTTATTACCAAAATTAATACAAAACGATGTGTACCAAATGTACCAAAACAAGCGGGGGGGAATGAAAAAAAAAAACGGCTCCTAAGGACAAGCCGGCTCCCATCGTTCACTTCAAAGAGTTAGCTCTTAGAGCCGGTTCGTTCGCGACCGACACATCACTTCTGATTCGAAGTACGAACTCGACCGTTAAAGATGCAGAAACGCAGTGCACACGTGAGTTGCTCTGTTGTTGACTGCCAGAATCAACATGGAAATATTTTTTAAATATTTCATTATTACAATGCCCGTCCACGACAGCCAAAGTATTGCATCAGATCTCGCGAGACAATAATGCCTTCAGAAATAAGGGTCAGAGGAGCTCTTTTTTTTTCTTTTTTAGAAGGGCCTGAAAGACTATAATAGAGCGTGGTTATCCAAGATAATACTAGGTTATGACTCCTTTAAGTCCCTGGCTCTGATGCCGCTACCCGAACAGATGATGGCAGAAGAAATTAAACTCTTCACAAAGGACTTAGAATAAGATATGCAACATATTACTGCAGACCTTGAAGGATCAAAGTTTCCTCAAGAAGTACGGTCTGCTCTGTTCCGTCTTGTAGAAGCCTTCACTGTTGAGTCTCCAGTCCAGTCGGTTGTCTAGATGGACACCTCGGTATTTATACTCCTCAACTCCAACGTGCTTCCACCCTGAGTGGTGCAATTCAAGAAAGAATACATGCTAACCCAGATTCACACCCATAGGAAAATCACCTAATCTAAATGTGGTTGGAGATAGGAAGGAGTATTTGTATTTAGAGTTTTTACACATTTAGTATTAGATACTAAATGTATACAAATTAAATACTGTGTCATCCAGCACAGGGGCTGCATAGTGATGCAGTTGGTAACACTTTCATACATCTATGAGCCTTCTTATGCTCTACTTTAATAATGTATGCTCCTAAAAAGCATTAAAGAAAAAAATACAATTCAACAAACCAGCAGACTGCAGACCTTAATAAAGTTTTACCTGTAATTATCTTCCCAGTTTGTTTAATTACATCTGCAAGCTCCGTCTTAAGAGCCTCAATGGTTTATCATGTTCTCAGTCTAATAGACTTATTACTCCTGGTAATTGGATTGGTCTTTAAGCCAAAGTGAACAGTTAAAACCACAATTACCCTCCTCCCCAGTTGCATGCCTCTACCAATCCATTGAATTAAAATTTACTTATGTTTCCCTTTTGTTTTCTAAGGTTGTTCTTCATCTAAACAAGGGCACCCTGGAAAAGCAAAAGCCACAAAACAAAATAACTTTGGCATTAGTGTCAAAGTGTCGTGAACATGTAGAAGGCTGTTACCTTTGTTACTTGTAAGTAGCCAGACATACAATTTAAATAAACACATTTAATACACAGTGATACAGAAAAGGCTAAATTATACTACCAAAAAGACAAACTTATGAGTTTACTGAAACACTCTTGAGGATTTTTGAGCACTCAGCAAACATTAGTGTTGGTTCATGTGATGTTATCTGGGGATCAGCTAGTGGCTGCTTCACTCTTGAACTATTCCTTTGCCCGCTTTGAGGGACTGCTGCACAAAGAGTAGATTGCTTGGGAGTTGTTTGGGGTGAGGGAGGGGTCAATTGCAGCACCTGTTGCTTGTTGAGGAAAAACAATGACAATATATTCCTTCACAAGTCTCTAAATGTTTCCAGTAACACAAAAATGGACAGACAGACTTCAATGTAACTCACATGAAGTATAAAGAACATATTTTCAGATGGATGGATAGATGGATAGATGGATGGATGGATGGATGGATAGATAGATAGATAGATAGATAGATAGATAGATAGATAGATAGATAGATAGATAGATAGATAGATAGATAGATAGATAGATAGATAGATAGATAGATAGATAGATAGATAGATAGATAGATAGGTAGGTAGGTAGGTAGATAGATAGATAGATAGATAGATAGATAGATAGATAGATAGATAGATAGATAGATAGATAGATAGATAGATAGATAGATAGATAGATAGATAGATAGATAGTCAGAAAACTCTACAACAGTGTTTTAGTTTTCTGCTACTTTATTTTAGTAGCATTTAATTGTGACCAGTTTTATCAAATAAATGATAAAAAAATAATTCAAATAGTTTACATTAACCAAACAAGGCGGGTCAAGTGAATCTTTGGCTGCTCAAACACAGAAAATGTATTAGGACTATACTGAGTGATAGGGATTGGAATCAACTACACTTTAAATTAGTCGAGCTACTGCTGTCAAGTGTTAAACACAATACAGGGTTGATAACAAGTCACCTTAGTCACCCTGGTACATTGGATACATTTACAGTAGCCATATCATTTTTCTACCATATGAACCCTGGCATGATGCAATTTGCCTGTTACAGCAACCTGTCACACACTGCTCGACATCTTCTGATTTCAAAGGGTAACAAGCTTGATGTTTCTTTCATCTGCTGGACTAAGTTTCCTTGGCCGACCACTGCGTCTAAGATTCTCATTGTTGCCTCTTTCTTTGTGTTTCTTTAAATCTTGAAACCCCAGTCTGCTCTGAAATCTTTGTCTCTTAGATACCTTGATGATGCAGTATAACTACCTTATGTCTTGTTGCTCTTCTTAATCTTGCCATGCCATGCCATGAAATTATCTTATAACCTCACCTTGGTAAGTTTGGCTGTTCCTCACCCAGTTTTAAGATTCCTACACAGCTGTTTCAGTTAATGACTGTGTTTCAACTTAGGTGTGACATTTGATCATTACCACCTGTATAATTCATTGACTTTGTGCAAGTGTACCTATAAGAATTGATGCTAGTTTGAATGCAAAAGGTATTAACACAAAATATTGATTTGATTTAGATTTTTCTTCAGTTGCTCACTTTGCACTTTGCAAATTCATAATTATTTATATTTCTGAAAGCATTCTTTTTTACAGCAGTTTTTCACACCTGCCTAAAACTTTTGCACAGTACTGTATATACTTCGACTTGAAAAGGAGAGCATATTGTTTTGCCCATGGCTATTTATGCCAAAAGGCTGTATTTTTCACAATTAATTTTGCTGCATCAGTCTGATTTCTGGTTGTCTTATTATTTTGAAACAACGTTAAAAGTGTTCAAGTCTGTATATGAGCTAATACAATCAAGTTAAAATCATCTAGATGCATTAAACATTGTTCTTGTAATATTTCTAAAGCTTCTACTTTCCTTTAGGGTGCTACAAGACCCCTAAAGACCCTTGCATGTAACTGGTGACTGAAGAAATCACCTCTCGAGCTAAGCCCGTCCTGTCTTCATTGAGCGTCAGACTCTAATGTAAAAACGCTAAAGCCTACATGGTGGTTGAAGTTGATTCACAGAGAGGAAAGCTGTCATAGCGCCTAATAGGAGAATATCTGTGGACTAGGGTTTTGCTCCACTCCAATCGACAAGGCTTCTTAGAGCCAGGCCCTCCAAGTTAGTTTACCACTGTGGTGCTTAGGTACCCCTGTCTGGTTGAATTACCAGACAGGGGTAATTTTCACTGGTAAAGCAAGACAGGTGAGTGAAATGTACTAAAAGACAGCTGAACTGTAATGATGACAGGAAAGATCTCTTTAGCTGTCTTTCAGAACATTTCACTCACCTGTTCTGCTTGATGTAGTACTGAGCCTCTCATCTCAAGCAAAGATAACCCCCAGATCCAGCCTCTTAGATTTAATATCTGTAACCACTCCCCACAGTTTAAAATGGTGATGTACTGACAACCATTGTGAATTAGTCAACAAAGATTGTGACTAAAGCATTTCATGTTTCAAAAAGATATCATGACATTAGACTACTTTTTAACAGTTGGACAGGCCTCAATTTATTTTTTACCACTTCTTTATGACAACTTTGCTCCGTATTTTCATTCATTTCCACCAGATCACCTGTTGACTTAACAAGTCTTGTTATTCAAACACTGATAACCGAGTAAGTGTCTGGGTGTTTTTTTTTTGCCCAGTGGAATTATGATAATTCGCCCCCTTCCTACAGATAAGTGGAATATCTTGATCTATCTTTAGTTTGCTCAGGTTTGTGTTAGGACTTGTGTGAACAGATGGCCTGATTTTGAGGTATGTTGTGTGGGAAGTGACACCCCCTGCTGGTCAAATGGAGAAACGTATTTTTCTTTTATCCATTCATCCATTCATCCATCCATTGTCTTTTCGCGTCCATCCTATGCAGGGTTGCTGGGGGGAGCTGGTGCCTATCTCCAGCAGTCAGGTCCACAACTCTCTTCCTGATATTATGCCTAGTATGTTTAAGTTTTTCTGTGTTGTTAGACAGCGAGTTTGAAGTGTTGGCTTACTATACATCCACCCACAGGTGTGCCTTCATTTAACACAAATGTGGTGAATGGCCCTATCAAAAAACTTACAGTCATGATATCATGACCTGAGTTTTCCCAAGTTGCTTGCAATTTTTTACAGAAATCTTGATGTATAGAAACTTCATAATTTGAAGAAAAATAATGAGTCACTTGTAACTTCCAATTTCTCAAATCAGGATCATTGTACAAATCATGTGATTCATTTGCCACATTCCAAATTTCGTATTTTTTCTCATAATTCCAGAAGGAAACGGATATACTTGTATGCTTAAAAGTAAGGTCATTTTACCAAATTTCTTTTTCTAATAGCAATATGAGGTTTGCAGTTAATTTCAATAAGTTAAAATCATTTTATTTGTATATCTACAGTATGTAGATATATTCTATGAATGCCGTTAAAGCTAACATTTGAGCCATCAGCTGTAATGTAAGCAGTAGGTGTCTGGGTTAGTTTTAACATACATGAAAATCTTACTACTTACCCCATGATTACTTTAACTAGTATTTTTATGTTTTCGTTTAATTATTTCTTTGAATTGTGATACATTCCCTCTTCACTGTAGTCACAAACTCCATCCCCTCGACAAGATAATTTATGAGTTACTCCAGTGGATGGTGAACAGAGCAGGTCATTACTGAATGAGAAAGAATGTGGGAAAGCCCATGACAATTTATGACATACCAGGCCGGAATGTTCCATACAATCCAGACATCAAGGAAAGTGATATATAATATAATATAATATAATATAATATAATATAATATAATATAATATAATATAATATAATATAATATAATATAATATAATATAATATAATATAATATAATATAATATAATATAATATAATATAATATAATATAATATAATATAATATAATATAATATAATATAATATAATATCAAACTTTATTTTATAAAGCGCTTTTCATATAAAATAGCATCTCAAAGTGCTTTACAGCTTAAAATGACCCCACATAACCCCCCCAAAACAAAAACATGACAGTTATACTCCCCCTCCTCCCAACCCATCTCCCATGCATGCACACACTTAAAAGTAAACAATAAACAAGGACATTGGGCTGAGAACAGATGAGCCAGGTAAGGAAACGCCATCAGGGGAGCCATCTGCATCGGCAGCAGCAGATCGACAGCAACAGCCTAGGCACCTGCCCAGGGCACCCAGTGAAGAGAAGACTGAGACCCCCACCTCCACCCAAGCACTACCTGGAGAGCACCCAGGCAGCCACAGCCGAACCACCACTCCCGAGGTAGAGGGCTCCCACAGAGGAAACACTGGAAGAAAGATTAAAATAACAGGTTAAAATATTAAAATAAAAAGTAGATAAATATGAGAGTAAACAGTCAAACACAGATAAAATTTGTAAAACTGGGAAAATTTAGAATTATGTAGTGTAAAACATTGATAAAATGTAATCAAGTAAGACATGCAGAGCAATTAAGCAGATATTAATAAATAATTTATCAATTAAAAGCTAGGCTAAAAAGGTGAGTCTTGAGACTGCTCTTAAAAACATGAATGTTCTCTGCTGCCCTGAGGTCCTCCGGCAGCCTGTTCCAGAGGTGAGGGCCATAAAACTGGAAAGACGCCTCATCATGAAAAGAATATAATGTATATTTTTAAACTTTGGGCCATGTTCAAATGCCATGTTTTGCTCACATTTCACACCTACAGTCACAGTAGGAGAGAGTCGCACAAATTGTTAAAAATGCATTTACAGTAGGTGTCGTAAAAATGTTTTAATATCAGGATTTTGTCAGTATCATTATTTTAATTGCATAACATCTCACCCCAGGATATGTTACAACTAACCCGGACTATAGGGTTTATTGTAACATTTCCCTCTTTGTGTTTGAGACCATACTGTGGAATAAGTATTGTCATGGTGCAAAAATTGCTCTACCTTGTAATAGAGGGACGTGTAAGTACTCTGCATCACATTTTGAATGCAAGAGCTTAAAAGAGAAACAAACTACAGACTGAAATAACAGAACTGTTGGGAATCCCCGGGTTAGGACTTTCATAGATAAAATCATACCTCTCAAGCAGGACTTCTTGTGTCCAATTAGGTTTGCTTCTTCCTCCGTGACCTCCTTGCCATGTGTGGCTATGCAGCCATTTAGTTGACCATGTGTTGTTTTAAAAGTGCTAAATGAATAAAGTATGGTATGTTATGGTTTAAACCATTCTCCTCTGCATATAAATAATGCAAATTACTGAGTTAGTTATGTAATAACTGACTCATTTCTTTTACAAAAGGTTTGAAATGCTGCATTAGAAACTGCTAATTAGTCCTGTATGTATTGACAGCATCTAAGAAAATGTATCTATTCCACAAATATGTACCAAACACTGGGCCTTTGTCAACAGATTTTATTTACATAAAGATAAAGGAGTTTATTAGATACATTTTACAGAGTGTTTTTCTTATGAGTACGTGTTAAAATAATGTAACATAAAAATTACTTAAATGCCTGTCATCACTGAGGATGATAAAGAAAATTAAAGGGACAGGAACAAATATGGTAGATTTGCTGTTCAAAGAAGATGTGATGCTGAAGACAAAGCAGGTTCACCAAGGTAAGGCTGCTGGAACGAACTGTTATCTAAATATATTAAATATGATATTATTTGTAGTTGATGGCTTCCTTTTCTTCCACAAGAGATTGTAATTTAAAGTGAACACTTTTGAGAACTTTATGTAGACGGACATGCACAGTGTTATTTACTTTTTTATTTAATAATGATCTCATGTTAGGTCTTTCTGCAACCATTCACACTCTCATCACTGCCTAAAGAAACTATAACTGCTCTGCCCTGATTGGATTAACCTTAGTATCCCCTCGTCCTGCAATGGCCTTGCCATGATGTATCAACAGCTTACTGTAAGAAGTGGGTAGTTTGTTTTTCACATCAGTGGTTACCAGGTCATCCTATGTTTAATGGGAGAAGAAATCGAGATCAGTTTGGTAATGCTGAGTAAATTACCACTGTTGTTGCTGAAACTGTAAACTAAGTGTAGATTCATTTGGTAAAGGTGATTCTGTTTTAACCTCCAGATGAATGGTGTTATTTTCTAAATTTTAATCTAATTTAAAAAAAGAAATGAATCTAAGGAAATTTGTCATTGGGCTGAACAGTGGTATAGTTGGTCGCACTGTTTGCTAGCAGCGAGAAGTGCGTGGCTATGAATCTGGGGGTCTTTCTGCATTGAGTTTGCATGTTCTCCCCATGCATGTGAGGGTTCTCCATAGGTAGCCCCAGTTTCCTCCCACAGTCTGTTATTTTAGGACAGTGGGAATAGGTTAAGTAGTCACTCTAACCTGTGTCTAAGTCTAAATCTGCATGAATAGTTGTGTGTCTGTGTTGCCCTGTGATGGACTAGCAACCTCTCTCATCTTGCCAGATATCAGCTGGAGATAGGCACCAGTCTCCCCATGACCTTGCAAGGACAAGTGGGTTTAGTCACTGAATGGATGGATGAAATCATAACATTCAATTTTTTTCTTTTCATAAGTTTACAACAATGCATTCACGTAATAAATAAAGACTTGCCTCTAATCACTGTAATCCTGCTAAACTTTTCTCCAGGCTTTATTGAGGTTTTTCTCTTGACATGCTTGCTTTTTTTTCCAGATTCAGATTGTTCAGATTGTGTTTATTAAATAGAGAAAATAGAAAACCAAAGAAACTGTTTGATGCCCACATTTTTTTCACAGTAAATGCACAGAATCTAAAGTCCTAATGTCGAAGAAATGATCAACAAAAACCTGGCAGTACCTGAGAGATGCATCATCCTTCCATATATTGTCTGCTGAATGCTAAGTTTTCTGTTTACAGCACTTTAGGAAAACATTGTCATTTTAAATAGGCTACAATTACCTGCCTATCAAATCATGCTATTATTACTTTCATAAACTGAACTAAGAAAAGGGAGACACACTGCTTGTATCAAAGTACCTCCACTGATACTTAGCTGTGACACCAGTCAAATATAGACTGGCCTGTAAAGGTTTCCTGCTAAAGCTGTAACATACTATATTGTGTTCTGATCATTCTGGGATGAATTCTTAATTCCCCATAATATACAGTAGCATTCAGTGTGCCATTGTATGCTGGGAATGTATCAGAGTTAAGACAAAACAGCTGTGATGCATACACAGACATTATCTGCTAAAGTGGTATGTTAAAGTATTTCTCAAACAAATGTGATTAGAAGATTTTATGCAGGACTCTTGCATGCTATGGGTGGATATGGGTGGATATCAAATCATCTGACTCTCAGGGTGATTTTTCTTTTTGGTCTCATCTAAATATTTTTAGATTGTTAAACAGATTTTATCATCAAAGTAAATACAAAATCTTCCAATCCATCCTTATGTGAAAAATGAATTGCCTACTAAGCCTAGTAACTGGTTGTACCACTCTTGGTGGCAAAACCTGGCATCTAACAATTGCAATATGCTAAGCAAATTCTTAAATATTCTGCAGAGGTCCTTCTAAGAATCATTTAATAACTTTATATAACTTTATCAGTATCCAGTTGACTTGAGTTTGATGGGATATAAAAAGTTATTGATCGTTGGTAAAAATTTATTTGTAGCCATATTTGTTAAATGTCCTTCAGAGAAAAATATTTAAAAAACAGAAAGGAAAGAAATGAGCAAAAAAAAGTCCTACAGAGGGGAAAGACTGAAAAAAATATGTATGGGCATAATTCCATACTGTTTGTGTGCAGTGCACAATGCAGGGTAAGATGAGTCTTATGGCCTCATATGACAGATGTTTAGATATTCTCTATTGGGGTAGCATAACTTACAAATAACAAGGCTGATTACTTTTCTTCTACCTCCTTGTTCAACTTCTGGGACTTCCACTCTTATCCTTACTCTGGAGATTTCTTGTTTTTTTTCTCTCTCTCTTTTGTCAAAATTAAAGGTTCAACATTATTAAATCAATTTTAATGTCAGGAAAATATGCCCTGAGAAAAAACAAAAATACATTCTAAATAATGGAAACATGGCTCTGTGTCAGAAACTACTTGCCTTGTTAAGTTATTAATAAACTGTGATTAACTGCATTATTTTTTAGAAAGCTGGGTGTAATTTCACTTGCAGCACCCAGGCCTGATTTTTGCCAAACCTAAAAAAACTTCCTAGTCTTCCTCCTGTCTGACAACTGAAAGAAAAGTAAAATAACATAAAAAGCAACACAGCCATCTCAATGAGGAAACACACAGGAAGACCAATACATACTGGAGGGACTATGTTTCTCGACTGGCCCTGGAGACGCCTTGGAATTCCCCCTGAGGAGCTGGAAAGTCTGGCCTCTCTGCTTAAATTCCTGCCCCGGCTGGATGACTGGATGGATGGATGGATGGATGGATGGATGGATGGATGGATGGATGGATGGATGGATGGATGGATGGATGGATGGATGGATGGATTTTGATGGTGGTCATAGGGTGATGGTCTAGTGCTGCTTAACTTCTTCACAACTTAGATTACATAATGGATGGAACATGGATTTTGCTCTCTGCAAGAAAATCCTAACTGCGAACATTGAACCATCAGATCATAGACTCAACCACACTTAGGTTATGCAGCAAGATATCAATCTGATGCAAACCAACAAATCCAGGAAATGGCTCAAAAAACTAAAATGTGGATGACCTTAAAAACATCATTAATGCTAAAATAAAAGTGCCAATCTGGCCAAATTAAAAAACTTCTACATAGAAAAATGGACCAAAATTCCTTCTCAGTGATGTGAAAGACTCATTGCCAGTTATCATAAATGCTTGATGACAGTTGTCTCCAACAAGATGACAATTGCTTTATCTCATAAGCTAGGGTGGTTTGAACAGCTTTTTTCATCTTGATAAAGAAAATCCTCATTTAAATTATGCAGGTTATGTTTGTTTGATTTTAAAATGTATTTGATGATGTAAGACGTTTAAGTGTGAGAAAAAAGTGAAACAAAAGAAACTTGTATGGGGACAAATACCTTTTCATGGCACTGTAGCTAGGGTTAGTTTTTACCTCCTTCTGCCTGTATAGGGAATTTAAAACACCAAAATCTTAAAATATGGAAAAATCAACACCATATGAAATTTGTAATTGAAGCTTTATCACAGAAAATTATATTCTGATACAAATGTGGTGTGTGATGACATCTGCAGTTGTAATGCTCTGTTTCATGACACAAGACAAATTGTCCCTTTAACAGGATACACACTCCCTTATATAAATATGTGCATGTGTCAAATCTTTTTAGTTAGTCTCCTTAGTTAGTAAGAAAACTTTCTCCTTCATTACCAGATGAGCAGTGAATGTTTGGGTCCAGCTGGACTTTGTCTGATCCCTCAGTCGTTCCTGCATTTGTGCTCCCTGAGGATTAAAAATGCAAAGTCATGGCTGCTTAGCTCAGCTAAAGAACATAGATGAGACCTTTGCTTCCTCTCAAAGAGCATGAATTTTTATGTGACAAGTCAGTAAAATTCCCAAGTTCAGTAAGCTTTTCTGCAATACATCTCAAAATATTTTACTTTCTTTAGCCTTGGTTGTTTTTAACTGAGTAACTTTATAATAATAATTATAAGGATAAGTGTGCTGTATTTTAAATTCACGTGTAAATTAAAATAATAAAGATTTAATTTACAGTTTTAAATGTCATTTCTGGCCTTGGAAATAAGGTATGCATTGCAAAACAACCATTTACGAGAATGAGTAAGACTGAAGAAAGAAGACAGTAATTTATCAGGAAAAGTAGGCTGTATGTCAAGCAGAAGGGAGATATTTAACCCTAAGGTCATTACCCCGCGGTGCTTTCTTAAAGTCAATTATCCGTCAGATTTGAGCTGGTCACTTCCTTACAATCCTCCCGTAATCTAATTTTACTAATGTGGGGATAACCCTGAGGAGGTATAAAACATCCACGTCCACATAAACTACCAGTGTAGGGTTGGCATTTACCACTCTGAGGCTTTTGGCACTTCTATCAGCTAAATCTCCCACGCACAAGACAACCAAAGATGGGCTGGGAAGGCGGATATGAGCCCAATGGCACCGAGGGCAAAAACTTCTACATCCCGATGTCCAACAAAACCGGCATTGTCAGAAGTCCCTTTGAATACACGCAGTACTACATGGTGGACCCAATGATCTACAAGCTCCTAGCCTGCTACATGTTCTTCCTGATCTGCACTGGAACTCCCATCAACGGCCTGACTTTGTTTGTGACGGCTCAGAACAAGAAGCTACGCCAACCTCTCAACTACATCCTGGTGAACTTGGCCGTGGCCGGACTCATCATGTGCTGCTTCGGCTTCACCATCACCATCACATCCGCTGTAAACGGTTACTTCATTCTTGGACCAACCTTCTGTGCAATTGAGGGATTCATGGCAACACTTGGAGGTGAGTCACAAGCAAATCCTTATGGACAATTTTGTCAAGAATCATATTTCAGTGGTTGGTCAGCATTTAATAATGTGATGGATTT
The DNA here is from genome assembly GCA_963556495.2 of Valencia hispanica. Lineage (NCBI taxonomy): Eukaryota > Metazoa > Chordata > Actinopteri > Cyprinodontiformes > Valenciidae > Valencia > Valencia hispanica. The sequence continues at coordinate 12,666,881 of OY747708.1, read as the reverse complement.
TCTGTCTCTGCAGGTGAAGTTGCTCTCTGGTCCCTGGTTGTTCTAGCTATTGAGAGATATATTGTTGTGTGCAAACCCATGGGCAGCTTCAAATTCACTGGAACTCATGCCGGAGCTGGAGTCCTTTCTACCTGGATCATGGCTCTTGCTTGTGCAGCACCCCCACTTTTTGGGTGGTCTAGGTAAACCTTTGCTTGATCCAAAATTATTTAAACTATTAAAATATTTAAGATTTCTGAGCCTCTCAATTTTCTAAGACTACAAGAACAAGAGAAGTGAAGAACTGTAGACGAAAAGGCGAAGCTACAGTTTTTCTCCAATGAATACATCATTTTATTCTTTGGCATCTTGTACAGGTACATTCCAGAAGGCATGCAGTGCTCCTGTGGACCTGACTACTACACTCTAGCTCCAGGATTCAACAATGAATCTTATGTCATCTACATGTTTGTTGTTCACTTCTTCATTCCTGTTTTCCTGATTTTCTTCACCTATGGAAGCCTTGTAATGACAGTCAAAGCCGTAAGTGAAATTTACATGTTTCCTACCAAAATCTTATGAACATTCTGAAAGAGCTGTGCAAGTGTTTAATAACCCCTTACCTTACTAAACTCTGCAGGCTGCAGCTCAGCAGCAGGACTCAGCTTCTACACAGAAAGCTGAGAAGGAAGTAACACGTATGTGTGTCTTGATGGTGTTGGGGTTCTTGGTAGCTTGGACACCATATGCAACCTTCGCTGGTTGGATCTTTCTAAACAAAGGAGCAGCTTTCACGGCTCTGACTGCAGCGCTGCCTGCTTTCTTTGCAAAGAGCTCAGCCCTGTACAATCCTGTTATCTATGTGCTGATGAACAAGCAGGTTGGCATTATCTACAGAGTCCACAACTTATATTTTTTATTAATTTGAATGCATGTTCTAAATATATTCTCCTTGATCTGCCCTTCAGTTCCGTAACTGCATGCTCAGCACCATTGGAATGGGTGGCATGGTGGAGGACGAGACGTCAGTTTCAACAAGCAAGACAGAAGTCTCAACTGCTGCTTAAGGACCATTTGTCTTAATTACGATGTCGTCTTCAAGTCTGTGGACAAGTTCCTGAATAATTGCTTTCTGATTCTAATTGAGTCCACTCAAAAGAGAGAGACTTTTGCCAAATAAATTCATGGATTTAACAACTGTGGACCAAGGAATTCTGTCTCATCTGGTTATGCGTGTAAAGTATCAAGTGTAAAAATTACCTCGGAGTTTATCTTGTACAGCAGCTGTGTGGATGTGTGGATGATATGTGAGCATGTATGTTGGAGTATGCGTGGCTGAACTTGGATCTCTCTTAACACCTCAACTATAAACACAGGCTGTGAACCGCTGAAAACCTTTAATTGCTGAATGTGCAATCAAGCGTGAGGTGTTTGCTTGTAATTATATGAGGGAACATGTTTTACTGGTGGACCAGTGGCATTATTTTTACGCATTTTGTGAAAAACAAACAAAAAAAGTCATAGTTTGGACTAGATAATAAATACATGCATCAAAAGAAACATTGTGGTGTGCTTATTGTTGGTTTAAAAATCTGATCTTGAAGGTTTATATAATGCAAAACAGTCTTAAGCTAAACCATAAATACTTTTCAGGGAATAGGAGTTATCAGTTGGCCAATAATGTTTCATTATGAAATTATTTTATTTACATATAAAGGCATCACAACATTGTAAGTAATTTCTTTACACATGTTGATTTCAATCTAATAATTTCAATAGTTACACTAATAATAATGTTAAGTGCAATATAAGTCTACAATTTTATGAATCAAAAAAAAGCCATCCCAAACAGTGAGTTATAGGCTACTTATAAAAATCTATTTTATCTAAAGAAATTGTTCTAATTTCAACCTGAACCTCACTCGGAGCAAACAATGGAGCAATACTATTTTTTCTACCAGAAACAGGGTAGGGTTGCCTTTTGGCTTTAACTGTCTGACAGAAAAAAAGACACAAATGCTGATTCATTTGCCAATGAATAAGAAAAATGTCAATCACAATTTTAGTGTAACATCATGAGTTTAAAAAATTGAAACTTGAAAATGAGTTACTTAGAGCATTTTGCCCCTAGGCAGTCTCAGCTGATAATCTTAGGGTGGAATACCAAAATCAGAAGCCATAACAGAAATTCAGGGGTAAAAAAAAGCTCCTGGGATCCAGACCTAGGAGGGATGGACTTTCAAAAGGGAAGCACTAAGGAGAGAAAGTGCTGCAACTTATTTAAACTTGTCCTCTTCCCTCTTAAACTGTACTTTTCAATATATTAAAAAATGCAATGAAATACCGTTCGAACTGTCAGTGGGAGACACATAGAAATCTTTACAGGGATGGTCACGTCATTGCCCGTGCAGACCCATTTAGATGACAAATGACAAATTTCATGTCAAAAATTATCTTTATCCTTCTTGATAATAAATGGAAAAATCATTGTTGGAATTACGTCAATCAAACTCTTCTTGTAATTGCTGACCAACGTTTCTGCACCTTTTTACCATTTTGATGACTTGTCTTTGGTGCTAAGCTCTATTTTTTATATTGGATGTCCTCAATGCCATCACCCTAATCTTTAGCTCCCTCCACTGTTTCTCAATTATATTCAAGTCAGGATTCTGGTCACACTGCTATTATATGTTAACATTACTTCCAGTCAGAAAGAAGATGTTGATAAAAAATTAAAAAGGCACTTTTCTTGTAAAGTGCCTTGAGATGACATCCGTTATGAATTGGCACCAAATAAATAAACTGAATTGGCTTCCTAAAAAATAGCTTCTTACCAATGAAAATAGCTTCCTAACAATGACAAACCGCCTTGATGTTTTTCAGTCTGGTTTCCGTGCTCACCACATGTGTCACATGTGGGGTGCCCCAGGGCTCCATCTTAGGGCCCCTCCTATTTAATATCTACATGCTCCCACTAGGCAAGATTATAGCAACCAATAAGATTAGCTACCATAACTACGTGGATGATACTCAGCTTTACATAAAAATGTCACCAGGTGACTATGAACCCATTCAAAACCTAAATCAATGCATCGACCAAATAAATGGATGGATGTGCCATAACTTTCTCCAGCTGAGAATCAAGAGTCAGCACACAGCTTCAGTTAATACAGCTAGAAACCACTGATCAGGCCTGAAATCTAGGTGTAGTAATGGACTCAGACCTGAACCCTCAGGATCACATAAAGGCAATAACAAGGTCAGCCTTCTATCACCTGAAGAGCATTTCTAGGATTAAAGAACTAATGTCACAACAGGACCTCGACAAACTCATCCATGTGTTTATCTTTAGTCGGATTGATTACTGCAACAGCGTCCTCACGAATCTGCCTAAAAAGTCAATCAGACAGATGCAGCTGACCCAGAACGGTGCTACTCGTGTCCTTACTAGAACCAGGACAGTAGAGCACATCATCTCAGTTCTAAAGTCATGACACTTGCTCCCTGTAGCTCAGAGAATAGACTTCAAAATACTTTTACTAGTTTATAAATCACTGAATGGCTTAGCACCAAAGTATATTGAAGATCTGCTGTTACTATAGCAACCCCCACCAGAACACTCAGGTCCTCTAATTCCAATCTACTCAACGTCCCTAGAATTAGAACCAAACACAGAGAACCAGCTTTCAGTTTCTATGCTCCTCTAATCTGGAACAAACTTCTAGAAAACTGCAAAGCTGCTGAGACACTGAGTTATTTTAAGTCACTACTACAAACATATCTGTTTAGAGCTGCCTTTGAATAATGCTTTGATGTATCATGTGTTGTGCCACAGATAGGTAGGTTTTGGCTATGAATAATTATGAATAATTGCTTAGGGCAGTGATTCTCAACCGGTGGGGCGCGCAGAACATACATAATCTTCATTGATGATTTAAAATGGTTTTCCCACCTGTACTGAAAAAAATCCCAATGCTTTGTCACAAAGAGGACATTACATTTTTCCCCCTCTGTTATATCAATTTAATGGATTTGGTTGGGTACTTTTTATCTTTTACTTTTTTATTTTTTATTGCTGGTTTAACCATGTTTTTTTCCATTTGTGTTTTTAATGGCAGAACCTATTAAAGCCTGTAAATTACCTTTTAAGTGGACGGCCTATGGACAGAACAATGGACACTTTGTTCTAAATATACATTTAATTTTCTGTCGCTGTTTAAATAAATTCTAGATCAATGTATAATATGTATCAGTTGATAAATATTTTATTTTCTGATGAAATATTAGGATAAAAGAGGTTACTTGTTTAACTTTGAGGAATTAGAATAAAGGCTGATGGGGGTAAAATACATTGGTTGCTAGTCTAATTGTTAATTTGCTGTTAGAGTCTTGAGAGGACCAAGCTCTTGTGTTTTCCATCTGATGATGTGCAGCTATACTCTGACATCAATGATCCTTTGTTTTATGACATCAGCTTAAAATGACAAAAAATAATGTATGGTTTCACAACTCAATGAATAAAAAGAGTTATACAGTATGCAACTTTATCAGTGCAATGTCTGCTTGAGAGCATTCAGCTTATATGACAAGCAGATGGTGCCCCCTGGAGGTTACCATCAAAACTCAAAACATATCCTTTAGCAGCACTAAAATGGGCAATATGTTTCACATCATGGAACATTTGAAAGTAATAGTCATAGCTACTTCATGCTCTGCAGGAGCCATCTACAAGACCTACACAAGTCTACACAGAGAGACAGATCTAAGGGGTTTAATTATGTTTAAACATGCACTACTTTCTTTCCCAGTGAACCATCTATATCATGATGTAACCCTTTATTTCCAGCTGATAACCCGATCCTAATTGTCATGCTGTGGGCACATGCACTGTAATTTTCTTCAAAGAGCCTGCTCTGGACACCTGTGCATGCTTAGTCTCTCTGTCAGGGGGCCGGCAGAGGCGAGTGTCGCCTTTCTTTGTTCTAATTGCTTGGATCAGACAGGATGGGCTGCATGCAGAGACCATAATAACAAACTCCGGGATGCATGGAGGAAAAATGGCCTGGCAGCATCCTTGCTGTGAGGCAGGATAGAAGAAAATCACAGTTCTGGTGGCTATAGCCTTTTACTGTGGTTTGCAGTGTTTTAGCTGCAGTTATGTAACCAGGATTTTGAAGAGGGTCAAATTTCTTATGGTTCTCCCGTATAGGTAAAGGGGTTTAGGGTTAAGTTAATAAATAAATAAATAAATAAATAGTCATGGAAACTTTATACTGAAAACACAGATTAGGACAATTAAAACTGTCATAACTTATAACTGTCATCTGTACAGAAATTTGGGGCACCCCCCTAAAAATATGTATGAATCTCAAGTGCTCAGTAGGTCAAAGTTCCCTTAATTCAAATATAATCCTCTGTGCAAAACCTCACAGTTTTTGAGGTGGTCTTTTTTTCCTTCCAAGGTGTAGAAACATTCAAAGCAAGTCCTTTTTTTCTTTAATACCTAGGTTGGGTTACTGAAGTAAAAATACTTTTATTAGAGTATTAGTTGTTTAACTGTTTAACTAGTCCTGAGCTGCTAAAATATACATTTATATATGCATTTATTAGGATGCATATGTAAGTCACCTGCTCCGAACTGTCAGGCCGGTTCAGCTGAATTTTGTGCTGAAATTTTCCGCATTAGCTATGCGGGGACATGGGACAATGAAACCACAAAAGTATAGTTTACTGAGAGGTCATGTAATAAGATCGGGACCACAGCAGTGCATTTTCCTCCTGTTAACATGGTTCTGAGATGAGAAACGTAGAAACTTTGAATCCCTCTTTGTTTTTTCCCTCCCAAAACTTTCCTCCTTACAGTAAAGTTAGATATTTTATCTCCATCTTAGTCGGTCCTTTCTTCAAACTCCAGAAAGAGGCCAAAAACATGCTACCTTGAATTGCCTTGTTGTGGAAAGTGTTCAATACAAATAAAGTTGCCTTGCCTTGCTTCCATGCCAACATCCATCTCTGGGGGCTTGTCCAAGATTTGAACCGAGGACTTCTATATATAACTAGTGTGATATTTAGAAAAGCTCACATCGAACATTCTTTTGTATGGATGCATGTGCAATATGCTGGTTCATGAGTTATTCCACATAAAACAAAAGTGGGAGAAAGAGACCATCCTGACACAAAGGAAATGTGTTTTTTTTAATATGAGTTCAAATCGATTTAGTTGTCTGCCACCTGATGCTAGACTATCAATCTAGGAAACAGATGTTTCTATGGGAGTAGGCTGTTACAGCCGAACCGTTTTTTAAACATCTTGAAGTCTGTAATGAAGGTATTTATTACTTGTGTTTGTTTCATATATTGATGTGAATATTTTATGGAATTAAATTTGACACAAAGACTAAAAGACTGAAGTATTTTATCATTACTTTTTGGGGTTGTGCCGAGGCAGCTTCTTCTCAGAGCGTATTGTTGAAGACCTGTCTTCTAGTCTAAACAAGGTTGTGACTTGATAGTTGTGTAAAGCTAACAATCAATATTTAACAAATCTTTAAAATTCAGTTTTAGTGAATTTATTTTTTTAAGTGTATTGAATGTATGTGTGGTGCATAACATTTACCTTTGTCTCTTCTTAGTGTGTTCTTGATTGAGTAGGTTAGTGTAGTTAAGTTGGCATCTGTATTTATTGTTGTATTAATTAACTCTAGAATTTGAAATATTGTTTTTTATATATATTCCAATGTTAGATTATTGGAAATTGGAGTTTTTAGATATTATTTTGGCAATCTGTAAATATTTATCAGAACATATATTATCTTGTTTGGTAGGTCTGTTAAGTGGGGGGTAGACTATAAAAACTGCAAGTCTAGATCATGTGAGCTGCTGCTGATACCATACAAGACCTGCTGAACAGGGGTGTTTTGTGTGTCCTGTCACCTGTTCAATGTTTGCAATAAATACCTGGTTGGTCTGCATCATTTCTCTTCTTTAAACTTCCTGTTCATTCCAATCGCCAAAGGCCATTCTAACAGTCTGACCAAAACCAATTCATTGTCAGTTTTGGGCATTGTCACATTTTATAGAATTAGATGTATGTCAGTCATAGAACTAAGTGATATCAGGTACTTAGGCTCATGTTATTTTAACATACTTAACTAAGATGAAATAGATTCAATGAGGGATTATCCCTCTGGCTTTGCAGTCGAGATAATCCTGTTACACTCTGCAATACGCCCTTTGACAAACATTGGGGTCTCCAAAAACATATAATGTCCATCATTGTTTCCAAAGGTAAACTTCCCACATTTATTATTTAAGACGACTTTACATGAAATTTCCCCTGGTTTGAATTATTTGCCGCAGAAATAAAGGGGAAAATTTATTTTCACAAGATAGCAAGAGAAAAGCAGTGACACCAGCTTCAAAGTAGAATTAGAATACACATTTAAATAATTATCTCATGAATATGTAAAACAACAACAGATAAAAACGACAAACTAATCTTGATGTTTCAAATAAATGTACAAGTACAGTATTTATATTTTTAAGACAAAAATTCTGGCCTGTTGCTGTACAGGGGTTGATCTTTAATGGGTTTTTATTTTTTTACTTCTGACCTTTAATGAACTTAAACAATGAAAAAAAAAATACAGCTTTCTACAGGCTTTGCAAATAAGAGAACTAGAACATTTGAAATCTCAAAATGAAGACACAGTGGATACACTGGTTAGAATATTAAGAAATCCACGAATTAAAAAAACTAAGTAAACTACAACAGAAAATCATAAATATCAATCACACATTAAACACTTTCTCCTATTGATACTTAAGTTTTCATACTAAATACATAGTTTACATACATATAACCCAATATACAAAAGCAACATTCAGGAGGATTACCATTTAAAACACAAATGTAAAGATTGTTTGAACGAAAGTAAGGTGTAATGCCTTGAGTTGTCAATCATTTCCTTCTATTTTAATCTCAGTGAGATAGACTTTCTTGTAATCTTTTGATCAAGTCTTTATCAATATTTCTTTGAACTTTAGGACACTCTTTAAAAGCCGTTTTTTGTCTTTTTATATTTTTTTTCAAATTTCAGAGGAATATTTTGTAGTTTACTGTAGTACTGATTAACTGAACTAAGAATCAGTGGTTTAAAAAAATATAAAATAAATAGTCCTGAAGTATTAATCGAGATCTCTTAAAGAGATTACAAGAAAACCAGTCTCCATAGAATGAAAAGTGAATAGATGAGAAAGTAGGTTTAAATGTTTTGGGAAACACTGAAACACACGTTTAAACTAGATTGCTTGACAGTTTTAATTTAAATGTTTAATACAAATTTCAAACAGCCCTGCAAAAGCAGTCTTGCGAGTTCAGAAGAAAATTTATGCGAACATATATTTTGTATTGTTAGAGCATCTAGCAACTCAGCTAATTAAACTATTTGCATTAGAAAAGACTAACCTGCTGAGCAACTATAAAAAAAAAAAAATCTACTTGTTACAGGGTTTTAAGGTCATGCCATACTATCTGAATCAGATTTATGTTTCAAATTTGACCAGGGACTTCTAAAACCCTTTGTTTCTTTTGTTTTTTTGTGACATTCAGAGCTGCAAATGCTTGTTAGCTCTGAACAATTTCTCCTGGTGCATAACCCAAGTGCACCCAAGCATTAGATCACAAACAGATGGCCTGACATTCTTCCTCAGAATTTATGGTTCTGCCATTTACGACAAGTTGTACATTTCCTGAAACACCTAAACAGCTTCAGACCATTACACTGCCCACTGTAGATATATTCTTTTTTTTTTTTAAATGCTGTGTTAGTTTTAGACCAGATCCAACAGGATGCACATCTTCTAAAATATTCTACTGTTGTGTTGTCAGGGCAGTATTTTCCCAAAGGACTTGGGAATCATCATGATGTTGGGGGTAAATTTGAGACAGGCCCTAATCATGTTCATTTCAACCCTAGAGCTGACAAAATATAGCACAGGTACAAACAAGGCAGCAGCACAGAGCAGTGTTCAATAAGTAGCAATCAGAACAGAAGGCTAATAACATAAATTGTGTTTTAGTACAGAAAGCTGTACTTTTTGGGTTTATAATAAATACTGCATATTGTGAACAAGAACTTGTTAAATAATCATTAATATTTAAGGAAACACCCGTCATATACTGTAGGGCTTGTTTCAAATGAAGTCAAATAAAAAGACAAAGCATACAGTTAATTTATATTGATATCACCCACGTCCAGACAGCTATACATTTTAGAGTCCAAAAGGTGTAGAAATGACTCTTTAACCCTTTCACGGCAGATAGATGTCAGTGGTTTTATTTGTTCTTTAATTTCTGTTAATTATTTAACAAAAGGACCACCATTCTATTATGATATAATGCCAGGGTATTTGGATGCCATCTTTTTCCCTTATTTGGGGGGTTCACACCGGTCAGCGCTTCCAGGCAGCAGGGCAGCTAGATTACATGCAAGTCTATGGTACCTACGCGTCCAGTGGGCGTCAAGCTGCCCCGCAGCAGTTCGCATGTGTCAGCGCAGCTGGCATCAGCGCGTCCACACAGCTGCTGCTTGAAAGCGTTGACGGACCGTCCGAGCAGCAGGAAAAACTGAACTTTGGGGCAGTAAACGCGGGGTGTCAACCAATCGTAGGGACTCTTTATACTGACATGGATCGGCAAGTCATTCATACAAAATTGAGGATCAACTAATGGTCGCTCTCTGTAATTTTCATTAATTCTATGACCCGTCTTCGTCTTTTTACAAAGACAGGAAGAGATCAGATTTATTTGGAGGAAGAAAGTAGAGGATATTTGAGTGCCAGGTAAGCAGTTATATATTTTCTTTTAACTTCCTTATTATGTTAGCTAACGCTAGCCAAATCTGGTTAGGGCAACAACGGGATGTGACGCACCGACGCGGGCTACAAAATGTCCAAGCAGCTGGGTTTTAATTTTAAAGCGTCAACTTTCATCCGTTTGAGCGATTTGACGCCTGGACGCGCTGACCGGTGTGAACGCACCATTAGAGAAACAAAGTCGATTTTGTTTGTACTTATGATCTGAAATATTTTGTTTTGATAGTCTGAAACATTTAAATGTGAAAATGGCAAGAAAAAAAGCCAGTAAGCAAATAATATTTTACAACTGTGGACCCTCATGGTACATTAGTGATGTTACATACATTGTTAGGCTTTCTCCAACCTGTGTTGATAATATCATTCCTGGGTACAAGGTAGCACCCACCTTTTACATGTAAACATGCTCTGACCACAAAAAACCTTCAGGTCAGTGATTAAGATCCTCAGCATTTATGTGGCATTTATCTGAACAAACGGCTTTGTCTATCTATTATTTATTCTTACTGAGTTTTGTTTTTTGTATCACAACAATTTTAACTCATATGTTGATAAAATTTGTTGATTTCTCATTTCCTTTATGAATGGTAATACGAGAATACAGCACTATGTTAGCTCAAATTACATTAATGTAACATCTCATTAACAAAAATCACAGGTCCTTGAGAAGATGCTTTATTCTCTTTTTCATAAATAACAGTTTTGCCCAGATATGTCTCTGGTAAGCTAAAGCTTACTTGTGATTGGTTGATGCTAGCTTGTCTCTGGACCTGTTTATCGATGTCCCCTCTCAACTCCGTGAAACTGTCCTGTCTGATGGGATCGAAGCTGTCATCTGGCTGGTCAAAGCTTGATTCACTGTAGAGTCGCTCCCGCATTTCACTGGATCGTTTCCTGGAAGAAGTCCTACTTGGGTATCTCTGGCCAGTCTTGTACCAGCCTGTCTCTTTAAAGACAAACCAAATGTTTCCAGACCAGAGGGCGACATTAACAAATCCAAAAACCTGAAAAAAAGATAACTGCTGTAAGTGGATTAATGCATTAAAACTTTGTACAATTTTGATTAAATACCTACAGCTGAAGTATTTAGACGAGACCAGAGAGGTTCCTGTGTGGCTGCACATCTATTTTCCTTCTCTCTACAGGCAGCAATGAGAAGGAGAACATCTGTTGGGTTTGTGGCTGTCTTGATATCAGTGAGGCTTTTTGCCCAACAGCAACTGCTGAGCAGCCACATCAGAGAAAAGGTAACGGTGACAAGAAAATCCTGTTGTATTGTTCAGGACAGAAAGACACAGGTATTAGGAAAGTCGCAAAAGTCAGTTATTGGTGTCATTTTAACACAATACACTTGTTTTACTTGTTTAAATCAAATGTCACTGACCACTAATGGGCCTCTGTTGTTCTTCAGATACTTGTTCTGATAGAAGACATAGACAACTGTTGCGAGGAGGGAGTAAAGAAATGCCAAAACACCAACAGTTACAAAAAACTGAGCAGCAGCAGAGAAGTCGCCATTGAGGAAAACTACTTCTCCTCTCTTTGCATCGCACATGGGAGCTTTGAAGTGGATCTGCTGCAATCTACAAAACATAAAAAGACAGTTGACAATGACATAAAAAGGTTTGTGATTAACTCTGTAGGGAGGATGTGGGTCATGATGCAAAGCAGGTAGAACTGAAATGCAGATAGTCTTGTAGTAGAGAATAGTTTAATTAAGAGGTAGCACAGAGGTTACTTAAAGCAAAACAATGAGACATGACTATGGGGATAAATAAAAGACAGAGAATCCAGCAAGGTATGACCAAAAGTAAGCTGTTTAAACACTGAGGGTAGAGTTTAAAATGACAAAGGAACCAGAAGGAAACTTAATCAAGCTGATCCAATGCAGGTGGGTGAGTGACTGAGCAGATGGAGGTTAATGCAGGTGGGAGGGAGGCAGAATGGCAGGAGGAGAAAAAAAACAGAGAAGGAAAACAAAGGTTGAAACAGTGAAGGAGGTCTAATCAAAGAATATCCCTAAATGAAAAAATAGAAGAAAATTAGTGCAGAGGAGTAACTAAGATAAGATCTAAGTAAATGAATAAGAAATTACACAGAAAGAGTTAAAACACGGTAGGTCAGGAAAGAAGGAAAACAGAGAAAGAAAAAATCTAAAGATATAAACACTTAAGTGGAACTCAAATCACAGAACAATAATCCTAAATGTGAAAAACAAGACACAACAGAACTAACACAAGGGAATGAACTGAAAATGATGAGATCTGAATAAATAAATAAATGATAAAAAACCCTAACCTAAAGAAAAATGTAAGGATCATAACAATGTGTTTTTATCTACAGACATTTCACTGGTATTTGGTAGCAGAGTGATTAGGACTATAGTCAATGACTCGGTGCAATCTGCTGGGCTTTCTTAAAAAGACATACCACAATTGATTGTAATAATGAACTGAAGGATTAATTGGAATCTTACATTAATTCACATGTACAGAACAATGAACATCTGAATGATTGACAAAATCTCTGTGATGAAATTAGACCAAAACTCTTTGCGGGTAACTTAACCCACCATGTTTTAGAAAAAGGAATTTTGAGGATGATCCAGAGATCATCATCAATACAATCACTCAAGCATGGAGGTGGTGCGGGATCGTTCTCCCCTCAGTCGAAACCCTAATTAGCAGGTCACACAATTGCATATCTGCTTTTTGTTTTAATGACTTAATGCCATGGAAAAATGACGCAGCATTTTTTTTTTTGACCCAGTTGAAAATTCCTACTGCATATTGGGTGATGCTACAGAATTGGCACAACTGTGACTCAAATGTCACAGCAATTACCAAAAAAATAACATTAATAATCTTTAACTATACTGCCTAGATGATTTATTGACGTTGGCATGCTGGATGGCTAAAATTAAATGTAAAACTGATGGCATGACCTGCTTTCTGATTTATTTAGAAAATTGTTTGACAACTTTGAGGCACACATTTAAAACTTAATTCCCAGATCATCAGTTGATTGTAATACAAGAAAAATTTAAAAAAAAAATAAGATGCTGAAATTATGGAAAACTAGTGTACCACATCCTGACCCAGGTAAACACTGAATTTCACACCCTTGCTACCAATACAAATGCACTATCAATTCAATTCAATTCAATTCACTTTATTTATATAGCGCCAATTCACAACAGATGTCATCTCAAGGCACTTAACAAGAAGTCATTTCAATACATTTATTCAAACATACCAATCAGTTAAAAAGTTTCCTATTTAAGGAACCCCAGCAGATTGCTTCAGTCATTGGCGTGAGGTTGGGCAGACTTTCCAACCACAGCATTCCTTCAGCAATCCCTCATACTGTAAGCATGTAGCGACGGTGGAGAGGAAAAACTCCCCTTTAACAGGAAGAAACCTCCAACAGAACCAGGCTCAGTAGGGGCAGCCATCTGCTACGACCGTCTGGGGGTTTGAGAAGACAGAGCAGAAACACAGAAGGAACAGAAGATCTGATATAAGAGAACTTTCTATGTTACAGAAAGTAAAAAGTTGATAACAGGACACAGTGGATGTTCAGTTACTGGGAGGATCATCCCAGTCGATCCCCCCCATCCAACAGGGCATTGCAGCCAAGCAGGATACCAGACCAGGTATATCTTCTATGGAGAGAAAAACACTGAGAGAAAACAAAGTTAACAGTCGAAATAACAGAATGTACTGTAATACAACTGGAGAGTCGTAGGAGAAAAGGGAGTAGCAGAGTGAAGAAAATTGATAAGTCTGTCCTCCAGCAGTCTAAGGGGCTGTTCACACGACAATGTTTTTCAGCAAAACTGAGGTTTTTCTCTCCAATTCGGCCTCTCGTTTACACGACAAAGGGAAAACGGGGGGGCGAAAACGCAGCTTTTGGGAAACGGCTTCCAGAGTGGAAAGTTTTGAAAACGCTGGGGGATTCATTGTCATGTAAACGCAAGCCGGAGACTTTTGAAAACGATGACGTCACTGCCAGCCAACTACAGACATGTTGCACTTGCGCACTCCACCTTTCTACAGAAAAACAACAACAATGGCGGGTCCAGGTATGCGGTTACTGCTGATGCAGCTTCTGAAGTTATTTGGTCTCTCTGTAAGCAAAACTTAGAGATCATCAGGCTTCTATGCGATCGCCAACGGAAACGCATACAATACGTGCGCCAAATAATCAATATGCCTTTATTTTAGCGGAGGAGAACTACAAGAAGACCGCCATTGTTAGTTATCATGAAATGTTTCTTTTCCGGGTTGTGAGGGGGAAAACTTGGAACACTGCATACACGGGGCCCACTGCCATCTAAAGGCCGGGCATATGTACTACATCGTTTTCCATCGCGCGCCCTGTCGTGTAAACGCAGTGTGTTTTCACCCGCGTATTCAAACAAAAACGGCAACGTTGTCGTGTAAACAGCCCCTAAGCCTATAGCAGCATAACTACAGAGATAGCTCAGGATGACCTAAGCCACTCTAACTATAAGCTTTATCAAAAAGAAAGTTTTAAGCCTGGCCTTAAAAGTAAACAGAGTGTCTGCCTCACGGACTAAAGCTGGGAGCTGGTTCCACAGGAGAGGAGCCTGATAACTAAAAGATCTGCCTCCCATTCTACTTTTAGAAATCCTAGGAACTACAAGTAAACCTGCAGTCTGAGAGTGAAGGGCTCTGTTAGGAACATATGGAACAATTAGATCTCTGATGTATGATGGAGCTTGATTGTTAAGGGCTTTGTATGTAAGAAGAAGGATCTTAAATTCTATTCTGGATTTAACAGGGAGCAAATGAAGGGAAGCTTAAACAGGAGAAATGTGATCTCTCTTTTTAATATTCATCAGAACTCTTGCTGCCGCATTTTGGATCAACTGAAGGCTTTTAATGGCATTTTGTTGACTTCCTGATAGTAAAGAATTACAGTAGTCCAGCCTTGCGGTAACAAATGCATGGACTAGTTTCTCAGCATCAGAATAGGTGCACATGAAAAGCCACAAACACAGATCAATGACTTGACAAGGACTTGATGTTGGAAAAATAATCATCTTTATTTCCTCTCATGTAGAACCACATAATAAAGGGTTTTTAAATCATTGCAAAGATTATTACACCAAGTTATAAGTCATGTTTTGCCTGGAGGTCAAATTTATTGTTAAACTGTTTATATAATTTACTCAACTGTAGCCTTGCTTTTGTTATTGTGACCCAGGGTAACTGTGGCTACAATGTAGCTTGCCACCATCAGGTTGTGAATGTGTGTGTGAATGGGTGAATGACTAAATGTAGTGTAAACCTATTTTGGTCCTCTCCATGAAAAAGCGCTATACAAATGCAGACCATTTACAATATACCAATATGGCCGCTGCTAAACTTTTTCTTTAAACCAAAGTTTTTACTGGTGATGGCAATAAAATCTACAAATAAAATATGATATCTTAGTTTTGAAAGACACAGTTTGTCAGAGTTTGTCAACAGCAAGAACCTTTTTTACACCATTACTACACTGTACTTTGGTAATATAAATATATGCAATGATAAACATGCTTTTATCTTTTATTTCATTTTTCAGAAGATTTACCATGTACCTCTTGGGCTGAGTGAAATAATTTCAATGTGATAGATGTGAGTTCTTCACATATGGGGTATAAGTGAACTTTTAATCACAAACGTTAAAAAAAGTACATCAGCAGTGTTGTAAAAAAAATCTCAAAATATCACTCCATCATTAGCTTTGAATTAATTTTAACAATAATAAAACAAATTACCTCAAGTTAATGTTGAAATGTATACATTTTAACAGAATTCTGTTGTTGCAAAAGGCACAACAGACCTTTGATAGAAAATATGGCTAAATAGGCATGACCGGGCAACCAGTATTTTTTTTTTTTTTTTTTTTTTAAGTTGTGATTTCAAAACCTGTAAAACGTTTTCATAATACTTCCTATAGTTCAAAATCTTGGGTAACAAACAAATCACAAACCAAATGTGTAAACTAAAGAAACGCCACCCATCTCTGCTGTTTTAGATGTTTTTTTAAAACTAAAGTTGGCAAACTGCACTAGCCTAATGTCTGTTAACCAGGTGACTGGAGGCTAGCTCCTAAAGCAGATAGTCAGACTTATTAGCTATCTGAAATCAGCTTTTCATAATTGGTTCTCCATGAGGAGTAAAATGCCCAAAAGACAAAATTTTCCTCACAATATGCACAGGAAAAAACATTGCTTGTTTTACTGGGTGTTTGTTCTATATTTTTGCTTTTCTGTTTTAAATAAAAGCAAATGGATCATGCATTTTTTTTCTAATTTTGAATTAATACTACAGTGCAGTTAAACTGGTAATTTTGCTGTAGGTTCTCATACCATGTGAATCTACTATTCATAATCTACAAAATGAAGTGTTAAAATAAACTGGTTTGGAAACATAAAAAAGTAGTCAAAGATAAGAAGAATGGAGACTTTAAATTCAGTGAGTAGAGTAAAAGCTGTTTTGAACAAGCCTTGAAACGTAATGTAAAACAGAATATGTGCAACAATGACTGTTTTGAAATGCAAATATTTATTAATCACTTTCTAGATTATTAGTCAGATAGCTGTCACCATTTGGAGATGCTAATTTGTGATACAATATTAATAGAAATGCACCCAAAAAACAACATTTTGATCACTTTAGTTTTACAGAAAAGATGAATCGCTTTATTCTGTCCCAAGCTGACATCAGTTATTTCCTTACTTATATATATATAGTTCACTTGGTCAAACAGAAAGTATTACTTCTATTTCCATCTTTCATTGCTTGAAATTCTTGTATTAAAATGGCAACATGCTTCAAAATGCTCTCGAGGGACCAGCTGAAGGGACCTTTTTTACTGCAAGCACAGTTATATAAGAAGTACTGAAGACCTGGAGATGTTAAAGTGGGTCGACATCCCCACTCAGCTGTCCAGCAGCCTGGTTTTAAACTGGGTGAGCTTCAACAGAGGCAAGACAAGGCAATTTTATTTGTATAGCACACTTTCAAAAACAATGTAATTCAAGGTGCTTTACAGGATTAGGAGATAAAGTAAAAACAGCAATAAAACATAAAACACACACATAGCATATGACACGTACAAACATTACTCAAGAGCAGACATGAATTTCGGATAAAGTAAAAACAGCAATAAAGCATGAAGCACACACAAAACAGAGAACAACTCTTTAGTTTAAACTTGGCAACTAAATTTTAGTCTCTTCATAAAACAGAATACTTCAATCCAAATTCTTAAGGGTATATGGATGTTTCATTTTGTTTTTTTATTTTTTATTTATCAAAGATCATTTGTGATACAATACATAATTTTGACTCTACTCAACTTTAAAGTCCTCTGTTTTAAGATAAACATCTTTTCTAAGTGTCATACAAAATCCTGATTTACCTGAAAGGATAGCCAAAATCGATATTGATGGTGAGATTGTTCTGTCTCCAGGCTGCACAGTCCACTTTAACCTGGAGATGGCCATAGTATCCTCCACAGGTGGCAAATGCACAAATGGCAAAAATCTACCAAAACAAAAGACAAAAAGAAGTTTTGAAAGCATGACAAGCCGTTGATGGCTTCTTTGTATAAATTCTAAAGAAGGACCAAATGATTGCATGAGTGTGATACATAATGAAAGCGCATCAATAAATCAAATGAGATATTATTGCAGTTTAGAATGAGTTTCAAAACAAATCCTGAATAATTTAAAGGTAGGAAGATAATTAACAGAGCTGCGTACTGTGCCCTGGAGGGAGCCCACAGCAGTAGAGACAAAATCTTTTTGTTCATGTAATACCAAATCTGGACTCTATCAAAGATTTTTCTTCACATGTATATAATTTCTAACTGATAGACAAAATTGAAAACAGCTTCACCATGAGTCAACAACTTTTTCTTTTTTTCTATTTACTTTTAAACGTTAAAAAGCCTCTCATTTCGAGCATAAAAGATTTTATCTTTCAGCACATCATCAGATCAAACAGAAAAAAGCTGTGATGTGAGGATCTCGTTATTCGTTTGTATTCATTTTTAGCTCAAGGCAAAAATAATCCAAATTTATAGTCAATTTCAGAACAAATTTTAAAAGAAATAAAGAAAAGCAACTTACCGGAGCAAATATAACCATACACATTTAAAGACCCAAAAGCCTTACTCCATACAGTGCCGGCAGCTGCAGTTATCAGGTTGAGATGTAAGTGATGCAGACAGGAAAACCAGAGCGACTTATCCAGCAGAGAGGGGTGGGCTGATGGGGGGGTTCTCCCCCGAGGAGGAGCTGGAGATTAGGTCAATCTCTGCAGTCAGTCATAATTGCTCTTAACTTCAACATGAGCTGAACATCTAAAAAATATAATGCTTATTTTTTGGGATCTGAACTACAAAAGAACAAAAAATATTATGTATTGAAGCTCTGTAACAACACTGGACCAGAATAAATGAGGCTATATTTGTTACATGAAACAAATCTAGGATCTGGGACAGATTTTGATCAAATAATTTGGATGGTCACAAAGATAACAATACTGTAGGCTGTACAGAGCTGGTATGTGTGAATAGACATCAATAAACATTAGATCTGAGATTCATCATCAAAAATGTATGTTTTTGTATATGTAATTGTTGGTAATACCTAATGAAAAAAAATCATTGTGTTACCAGATTTTGCTTTCATTTTGCTTTCCTATTTAGTTTTAAATAGGGGCCATTTATTAATGGCACTTAATGCATTTTTAACATTTTAAAACACATTGTATGACTGCATATCAAACATAAACCTACAACTATGTTTTAGCAAAATAAAAAAATATAGTTGTCTTTACATCTCCTTAGAAAACGTTATGATTTATTTGTATAATGATTAATTTATGTTTACATGATTTGTCTGACAAAAAGGTCTCTTGCTGACATCTGTTGGGGAAAAATCTGTATTGCACATTGATGTCTCAGCTATTGCCGTCTTTAAACCTGCATTTCAACAAAAAGATTAAGCTAGTGTTTTCCTGAACATATGTTCTAATTCACAAGTCTATTTGGGTATTCTTCCTTTTTTCCTGTCCTATTCTACCAAAGGGTATTCACTTCTCTCCCAAGCTTATTTGTATTATCAGTACCAAAAAGCAGGACAAAACTTTGTGAGAAACCATTTCAAATCTCTTTTTTAATTTAAACACAAACTGATCTAAAAGTGAAGAATGTGTATCAAAGAATGTATTTAAGGGCATTTTAAAAGATTTAACGATACATATTTTTGGCTGCAAGTATTTTCAAAGAGTTGTGGTTGCTGATGCTGTAGGGAGGAAGGATCTGCAGAAGCAGTCATTCTTGCAACAAATCTAAAGAAGTCTCTGACTGAAGACTGTTGCTGTATGACAGTCTTATGACTGTCATAACATGCTAACAGATCAATTTCCAGGCAGCAGAGACGATATCAAGCAGAAACAAGTCCTGGATGACACCATCAGTTGTTCCCAAGCACTGCTGACCCACATCATTTGCTCTTTTTTAAATCTCTCTTCAGTTATGCAGTTAGAAAGCCAGCGAGAGACATTAGAACCTGGGGTGTGATCCTTGTCCAATATGATATGTGGAAGAGATGGTTTTAACTTCCTCCTTGTTTTTCTGCTATTTGGTCCAGCTCTGCATCCATGAAGCCTCCTTTAAAAATCCTCTGGGATTTGGGGTCATAAATCTGGTATATTTTGAGCTTTTGAGATGATAAACAGCTAGTCCAGTTGTAAAAACAATTCCTTGTTGCCATAGTTATGCCTCATAATGACTGTCTAAAAGTAAAAAATTAGGAACAAAAAGCCTTCTGGCTGCACAGCATTCAAAACCAGAGGGTTGAAGCCAAAGAGTTGATGAGTCATGTATATGTGTTATTTCTTAACGCCAGTTATTTAAACCACCTACAATGCACTTTTATTGTTAAGTATGTTGTATATACAATAAAACTTTGGCTATCAATGCAGTTCTTGGCCAGGGTACCCTTGCAAAACAAAATAGTGAATATGAGTAGAGTTATCCTGGTAAAATAAAATTAATAAATACACATCCTGCCATCCATTGTCTATGTCCACTTGTCCATGGAGGGTCACAGGGGAGATGCCTATCTCATTGGGCAAGAGGTGGGCCACACCCTGGCCAGAGCACCAGTCTATCACAGGGCAACACAGAGACACACAGGACAAACAACCATGCACACATACACACACACACACACACACACACACACACACACACACACACACACACACACACACACACACACACACACACACACACACACACACACACACACACTCGCACCTAAGGGGAATGTAGAGGGACCAGTTATCCAATAGTTATGTTTTTGGACTGTGTGAGGAAGCCAGAGAATACAGAAAGAACCCACGTATGCACAGGAAAACAGGCTAACTCCATGCAGAAAGACCCCAGGCTGGGTTTTGAAGTTAGGACTCAGCAGCAAGAAGGTCTACCAACTGGGCCACCACGCAAATACACATAAAAACTCATAAGAAAATAAAAATTTGAATACACAATCAAAAGAGTAATTGCATAAGAATTCCTGAACAGTAATAATGTTTCTGTCTGTCACATAATTTCAGATAAACAAGTTTCTTTAAACGGTTGATATCAAAGC
The DNA here is from genome assembly GCA_963556495.2 of Valencia hispanica. Lineage (NCBI taxonomy): Eukaryota > Metazoa > Chordata > Actinopteri > Cyprinodontiformes > Valenciidae > Valencia > Valencia hispanica. The sequence continues at coordinate 12,646,345 of OY747708.1, read as the reverse complement.
TTTTTAAAATCAGACATCTCAAGTGGCCCACACATAAAGCTGATAGGGAATCTGTGGAGTTACCTAAATATTACAGTGATGGCAAGAAGGTCTTCCACCCTCAAAGGGTGGAAGACGATATGAATGATGTAAAATAATAATTCATTATGCCATTCAAAACACAGTCAATGAAATAAATGAATGTTTGTTTTAAAAATAAATATGACATTGTTTGATTATCATTTGAAAGATGTCAGTCTCATTTTCTGTCATTTTTTTACTTGCCCTGTCTGGCAGTCTGGAGCTCAAAATTGGTGCCTCAGTACCAAATAGAAGCCCGACAGATTTACTATCACAAGTGGAGAACTACAGCTTTTCCTATAGTACTCCGCTTAAAATATATGTGTAAGAAATCTTTAGTAGAAATTACTGTGGGTTTGGGGTTTTTCAATGAGCCAGGGACACGGAGACGGAAAATAAAAGAAGAAAGAAAGAAAGAAAGAAAGAAAGAAAGAAAGAAAGAAAGAAAGAAAGAAAGAAAGAAAGAAAGAAAGAAAGAAAGAAAGAAAGAAAGAAAGAAAGAAAGAAAGAAAGAAAGAAAGAAAGAAAGAAAAAGAAAGAAAGTAGATGAAGATGTCAAGGGGCTTTGGACGGGAGGCCGTCAGAGCTGGAGTTTTGCAGGGTTCCACACGTAGGTAGGGAGGACACAGATGGACAGATGGCGGTCGGGACAAGGCTGGGATCTTGGTCCAGACTGGAGAGGTGAGTCTGTGCGCAAAAACGCGGATCTAGAGCTTCTTGTCATGAAGGGGTAGGATGACTGAGCGAGGATGAGATGGGAGCGGTGGCTTTTGAATCCCTGAGGGAAAGCATCTAGCCAATGGTTGGAGAGGAGGCCATCAGGCACGGCTGTTCTGAGTTGAGCCTGATGGCTTTTTGACAGAAGAGAGGTAGGAAAAAAAGGTTAAGAAGGAGAGGATGAGTTGAAGATATAAGAGAAGCGGGGGAACAAAGAAAACACAAGAAAACATCCCATTCCAGGACGGCAGGGAGAGGGAACAAAACAACAACCACAAAACAAATCAAACAATGCGAACTGAGAACTACACAACCACAACCCACAAAAGATATATGAATACAATAACAGCGTCACTGAAAAGCTTACGGTAACAATTATTACAAGATTTGTTAATGTTAACCTCAGCCCAAGAATGTATCTGTAAAAACCTGTATCCCCAAACCTGTGTTTGTGTGTATGAGCATGCTGGTGCATATTAGGTTTCTTCAAACAAGTGTTCAATAGCAGGTGTGAGGAGCTATCGATCCGCCTCCCAGGAATTGACGCAGACACAAAGGAGATCGGAGCCATAGAAACCCAAAGGACCTCCAGAGCACAGGAACCCCAGGTGGACCAACGAAGGGCTGACTGCACCCCCAAAAGAGGAGCTGAGGAGATCCCTGGAGGAACATCCAGGGGCTACAATGCAGGGGCCCGGCGGCGGGGGGGGCGCAGTGATGAGGCTCCACCGGCAACCGGCTACGCACAGGGTGGATCCATCCATGTGCGCGACCCCCCACCCCCCAGCAGGGACCCCACCAGGGACCGGCCAACGAGGGCCGCCAGGGCGATGGCCAGCCAACGGCCGACGTGCTGCCGGCACCCCAGGCCAATCCCCACAGCCGACATCCCAATGGTCCCCCCGCCCCATGGCAATAGCCCCAGCAGACGGACAGCATCTCCAGGCCAAGACCAGTCAGCACCCGGACACTGAGCTCAACCAGCTCCAGAATCTCACTCTTGCATACCACAGAGCACCAAGCATGTATAGGCATCAGTCACCAGCAGGGAGTGACGGAGAGGAAATAAGCCCCTCATTTGTTTGGGGACCTGAGATGCGCCAGGCCAGAAGGCAGCCCAAGACCCAACCTGACAGATACACAGGAGAACACAGACACAGTCATACGTTCCCTCCCTCTTACACAGATACATTCTCATCTGCACACCAAGACACACAAAAAAGGATGCTGTACACCCACTCATACTCCCCATACACACTCTATACTCCCAGGTCCAGGTACTGATACCCCAGCAGAGCAACCAGCCCCTGAACCCAGGAGGTGGTCCCCCTACCCTCTGGGATGGAGACAAGCAGACTGCCAAAGCTAACACAGTGGCGAAGCAGCCCACCAGCCCAGGCCCCGACCACACGGCCTGTTCTTCTTCCCAGACCCCACCCCGTGATGGCCAATGGCGAACAGGGGTGTGGAAAGACCCCTAGCCTCCCTCCTCCTGCTGGAGTATGGTGTTGATTTGTGTTGTTATAATGTGTATTTTAAAACAGAAGGGTGGGATGTGGGGAAGGCAGCCACACATCCCTCAACCCCCACCCCGAGCCCTCAGTGTCTATATGCAGTTTATCAATGGGCACTGGCACCAGAGGTGAAGCTGATTGAACATCTCCTCCTCTGGCTGCAGAAAAGTCTGCCCACCCAAAAGTCCCTACATGTGTGTCTCATGAGAATGTTATAAGTAAGATTGTCTAAAGTGTACAGTAAAATTGGGACTCAGACAGCCATGGGGTAGCGGAGACGGAAACCCCTCCCTGCTCCCAAGTGACGTGCCATCTCTGGACAGAGGTGTCCAGAGATGGGTAGGGAAGGACTGGGGGAGAAGATGCTTTCCCAGGGAGCCAGCTCCCCCACTGACTCCAAAAGGCACCCCCGTTCACCAATATCCACTAAGGGAGGGAGGCACGTCCACCCCAAGGCCCATAGCTGCAGCACCACCAAGCCCCACGGAGCCCAATGCAGTCCCCCTGGCCCCATCCTTATTACATTATGTTTGAAATCCCACGGTCACAAACAGTTTTTGGTGAGAGTGCCTTCAAAGCCTTTGCACTCTTATCCTGGTTTAAATTGCAGTCATTTAAAAAAAGATAATTTACCAACAATGACACAGTTGAAAGCTAGGATAAAGGATTATTTGATTACATATTATATATTACATATTATTGCATATGTGTTTTAACTAAGCGCTGCAGGCAAGCATGTTGAGATTGTAAACTGTCTGTCCTTGCTGTATGTTATTTGTTTTTATATTGTAATCCTTTTATTTGGAACTGTTTTAGCCATGATTCCCTTGGAAAATTGATTCTGAATCTCAATGGGATTACTCCTGGTTAAACAAAGGTTAAATAAACTTTTAAAAAGACAGAAATTCAGGCACTTTATCTCAAAGGAGGTTCTACATCAACAAAGTGTTTTTGATTTTCAGTGCTTCAATCTATATATATCTGTATCTGATTTATAGTGATTCAGAGCAAGGAGGTGAGGATAGAAGTTTCATCAGCTTATTTTTATTTCATCACTGGTGCTGGTGTGAAAGTAGAGTAAATACAATGCTCACTAGTGTCACCATGGGATTTGAATAAGAAGAAAAAAACTAATTGGAAAAAAACGTGGTACTTTTAAAGACAGATGAAAAGAAATCTGTAAGTCCTTATGAGTTTTATTAACATGGTTAAAACAGGACATACTCAGAGATAACAAATGAATAATGCAAAAGTGACAGAGGACATTATGTAACCATTAGGATCAGCAGTTTATTCATAGATGAAATTTAGGTTTATGATTTCCAATCACTGTGATGGTTGTCACATGTGACTCGATGCCCGCTATTATTTAAAGCGAATTAATCTGTGGAGGTGTTTGTTGCAGGAACGCTGTAAAACAAGGGATGTTATTGCTAATCATTCTAGAAAAGGTTACAAAACCACACATCAGCACAGAGAGCTCACAACTTTAAGGCACATCACAACAACTGAACTGATTAAACAGTGCTGAAGATGCATGCTGCTCTTCTCCAAAGGTCATCCCCAAGTCTTATATATCCCACACTGTTGTAACAATCTGAGCTCTAACCTGAAGTGCTGTCATTAGCAGTTTACTTTTCTGTTTGTTTTTTAAACAATCACATTGAACTTTTTGTAAAGCACGATGTTGGTTTGCTGCATCTGCACCAGAATGGCAATAGAATGGCTGATTACTGAAGCAATGGTAATATCTGCATTAGATACATTTCTTCCGAACCAATATGTTAAAAAGTGACTGAAGGTAGTATAGGAACATATACAACACAAATGTACAGCCACATGTGAGGAGTTCTGGAAGAAGTAAAATCTGTCTTTCTGTGTAATGAGACAGAATGGTCTGAGACTTATCAACATGTCATATTGAATGTGCTCAAAAATATTTCCAAATCACTGATGGAATTGACAGACACCTAGTGAGGGAAAATGAAGACACATGACATGAGAAGTCTTTTAATAACCATTTTGTCAATGCTTGAAGCTAACATGGAGATTAAACTGATGTGGCAGCCTTGATGAGCTGGAAGATGAACCCCACCATCCCCCTCATGTGGTCAAAAATATGAATGATCTGATCTTCTTCTCTGTTAGAATCTTCCTAAAGTTAATTTTTATTTATGTAAATTAATCTAATTTACTTCAATATGCAAACAGTGATGGCCTATGGTACTTACTACATGTGTTCTTCCTTACTAAATATCTCTTGTGGTGCTTCTGTGAAATCGAGGTCTATTCTAGAGCAGCAAAATTTGTACTGAATCCAAGAAAACCAAGCCAAGTTGTAGAAGTATGCAAAAAACTAAGCACATTGTGTTTGAACAGCTAGTTGAACCTCCTTTTGCAGCAAAAAGTTAATCTTGTCATCTTCTGAGTCTCTCACATGATTGAATTTTAGCTATTTCTTTTGTTCTACATTTTTATATGTTACAACTAGTTTCAGATTCAATGTTTTTATTTTTATTGTTCTATTATACAATATTTTAAGTCAAACTTCACTTCTCAGACAGGCGAACTACATAAAAAATGTATAACAGATTACTTTATGGAGGAATCTTTGGTTGACTCAAATCTTAGGCAGCAGAAAAAAACAATTTTAACTAGCTGTTACTGCCATGCTTGATAATTGGTTTGAGGCGCTGACATTTTTCCCCCCCTAAACACTGTGCTGTGGATTATGGCCATATATTTCCTCTTTGGTCTCCACTGTTATTTCCCCCACTCCACCCCAAAAACAGTTTTGGATTAAACCACTTTTGTTGGGGGGGGAGGGGGGGAGTGTCACTTGGCATGGTAGAATAATGCTGCACATCAACCTGAAATCACAGTCCCCTTGATGAAACATGTTGGTGGCAGAATCATGGTGTGGGGATGCTTTTCTTAAGCAGGGAAAGGAAAGTTTGTCAATTCTAAGGGAAGATGAACAAAGCTACATACAGAGCAATCCAGGATAAAAACTATTAAAAAAAGCTGTCAGGACCCTGGTGCTGTGGTTCACCTTCCAGCAGAGCAAAGACATACAGCCAGAGAAGCAATGACATCAAAAATAAAACATATTAATTTATTAAAATGTCCCAGAGAAAGTCAAGATCAAAATCCAGTTGAGAATCTGCAGCAATGCTTGAGTTATACACTGTCTACTCAGAGGAGAAATGGAAAGGAACCAAGAGAAAAAAAAAAACATCATATCAATTCAGTTTTTGCATAGTTTGGTTCCCAGGAAATAAATTGAGAAAAAAGCTGATTTTCCCTCACCTGGACTTCTTAGTTCTACTTGAGTAATATTAATTATAAGTAATGCTTTGCTTACTTGAGTACAATTTCTGGTTGTTCCACCAGCTTGGAGTTACTTCGCTGAATAAGGAACAAGCAACAGATACCAGACAAAGACACATTATGCTGAAGTGAGCCTTCTTGCTTTTCAGTGACGCTGTTATTGTATTTATATATCTATTTGTGGGTTGTGATTGTGTAGTTCTCGTTTTGCATGGTTTGATTTGTTTTGTCATTTTTTTCCCTCTCCCTGCCATCCTGCGGGTTTGCAGGGGGACTGGGATGTTTTCTTGTGTTTTCTTTGTTCCCCTTCCTTTCTTTTATCTTTAGCTTACCCTCTCCCTCTTAACCCTTTTTTCATATCTCTCTTTATCTTCTATCTTTCTTCTCCTTTATTTTCCATCTCTGTGTCCCTGACGCATCTGAAAAAAACCCTCACAGTAATTGCTAATAAAGATTTCTTACACATATATATATTAAGCGGAGTACAAAAGTAAAAGCCGCAATGCTCCACTTGTGATAGTAAATCTGTCGGGCTTCTACTTGGTACTCAGACACCAATTCTGAGATCTACACTGCCAGACAGGACACGTGTAAAAAAAAAAAAAAAAAAAGGGAGCTTTCTTGTTTGTTTACAAGGTTCAGTGGAATAATGTTTTTTTTTTCCAATCAGCTGAGCCTGTTGTGCTGTTTGGAGATCAAGTTCAATGACATCTGCATAAATACAGACTGCTGGTACTTTTGGACCTCAGTACAGCATTTGACACTGTTGACCATGATATATTATTGAAACAACTGGAGAACTGGGTCAGACTCTCTGGTACAGTCTTTGGCTGGTTTGAATCTTACCAAATGAAGAGGCACGTCTTTGCGTCAAAAGACAACTTTTCATCAGAACAGACAGAAATCACTAGTGGGGTGCCCAATAGCTCAATCCTCGAGCTCCTCCTAATTAGGATCAGCATGCTCCCACTAGCCCAGATTATGATAACAACCAATAAGATAAGTTACCATAACCATGCAGATGACACTCAGCTTTACATTACAATCTCTCCAGGTGACTTTGAACCCATCCAAATGCTAAGTGAATGCATTGAGCAAATCAATGGATGGATGTGCCATAACTTTCTCCAGCTGAACAGAAACAAAACAGAAGTAATTACTTTTGGACCTAAAGAGGAACGATCAAAAGTCAGCACACAGCTTCAGTTAATACAGCTAGAAACTACTGATCAGGCCCGAAATACAGGTGTAGTAATGGACTCAGATCTGAACCTCCAGAGCCACATGAAGGCAATAACAAGGTCAGCCCTCTATCACCTGAAGAACATTTCTCGGATTAAAGGACTGATGTCGCAACAGGACATTAAGAAGTTCATCCATGGTTTTATCTTTAGTCACATTGATCACTGCAACAGTGTCCTCACAGGTTTGCCTAAAAAGTCAATCAGACACCTGCTGCCAATCCAGAACGCTGCTGCTCACAACCTCCCTAGAACTAGGGAAGTAGAGTACCTCACCCCAGTTCTAAATTCTTTACACTGGCTCCCTGTAGCTCAGAGAATATGCTTCAAAATAATTTTACTTGTTTAAAATATGTTAAAGATTTGTTGTCTTTATATCAAGGTCTTCTAATTCCACTCTACTCAGCATTCCTAAAATCAGAACCAAACATGGAGAAGCAGCTTTCGGTTTCTAAGCTCCTCTTATTTGTAACAGACTTCCAGACTACAGCAAAACTGCAGAAACACTGAGTTCCTTTAATCAAAGCTAAAAGCGCATCTGTTTAGAGTTGCCTTTAGTTAATTGACTAAAAATACCTGGAATGTCATAACTGTAATATATTTTAATGTTCTTTGTGTTTCTGAGATTGTGTTTTATGTTTTATTGTTGATTTATTGTTGCTTTTATTTTATCCCCTAATCATCCAAAGCACCTTGAATTGCCTTGTTGCTGAAAGTGTGCAATACAAATAAATTTGTTTTGCCTTGCTTTGCTTTGAAGTTTAGATATAGTAAATAGTGATTTTATGATCAAAAAGTGATGCATTGCTTGGGTAGCCTTTTTACCAAAATATTTTTTACTTCTGCTTGAGTAAAAATAGACTGAAGTAGTGCTACTCTTATATGAGTACTGGGGCACACTTACAGAAGCGATGCTGCCATACACACAGGCGCCCCTCGGCCCTCTGACCACCACCAGCAGGCAAGGCGGGTGAAGTGTCTTGCCCAAGGACACAACGACCAAGACGGACAGAGTGGGGATTTGAACCAGCAAACCCACCGGTTTTGGGATGAACTCCTACCACCTCAATCACGATTATACATTTTTTGGCAAATGGAAGTGCATACTTTCCATAAAATAATCATTCTATAGCTGTTTTAAGAGCTTTTTTTAAAACTTAGAATAGATCCAGTCAGTAATTAGATAAGAGAGGAGATGATTCTTTCACAATTTGCAGTAAATTTATTACTGTGGCCTTCCTTGTCTTTGTATCTTTGTCTTTTCATGATCAGTCTTGTAGCAGCAGTTTAGTGTGAATTTTTCACCAACAGGGGGCAGTACTCAGCTGCTCTGAATGGAAGGAAAAATTAATCAAACTGCAGCGATGTTCTCTTCCTTCTTTCTCCCTGCATTTGATGTTCCTCCTCGCTGCAGAGTATGGTTGACAGATGAGTGTCCTGCATGCAGGATGAGTTACATACCCAGCTGTCGAGTTCCACCTCTGGATAAATCATATTCTGCAGTTTATCAGAATATTGTGCTTCTCTTACAGCTGAGGGGATTTTTTATTTATTTATTTTTTGTCATGTGAAAGTGGTGAGGCTCCAGCATCTCGCTGCATTCATTATTAATGAATCTTTTTCTGGCATCATCTTGCCTCTCTACCCTGAAAACTGTTGGTTGGGAAGAGATGAGCATAAATCTGGTGGGAGTCATTGGGTCCACATATCAGTCTTACTGTCCGATGTAGATTCTGTTTTCTGCTTTATGTGACAAGAACTTGTCCAGAATATGTAACCAGGACCAAAGATGAGTAGGTTTAGGAATGAATATGTATAACATTATTCAATGCTTGTAGCCTGAAGTCAACCATGACTGTCCTACATATAGGCTTAGATAGTTGTGTTTTTGTTGTTATGAATAAAGAAAAACCTGGTGAGTCTTTAGGGATTTCACCTCGAATTCAATGTGAGATTAATGTCAAAAAGGAAACATGATGACATTTTTAAAAACCTTTAAAAATGGTTGGGTGTGGGTGTGTAAGACTGTGTTATATAAAAGGATTTGTAGATTGTAAATTCTTTAAAATAGATTTTTTCCTGAAGCCATGTAAAACCTGCATCTATTTCAATCTGTGAAGCTTTTTTATTCCCTAAAGCTCCATACATTTTGGCGCTTTTACGAATAAACAATGCCTCTATATTACATATCTCCAAACATCAGATCCCACTGGATGCAAACAAATTCCTGGTGAAAAGTGTTAAACGCCCTCCTTGGCTGGGTGGGAAGTCCTTTCTAAGACAGCCACATAATAGCTGCAATGCTGACACTGACCCTATTCCATCAATCTCACATTAAAAACGCGCCCGGCATTTAAATATTTCAAAGAGCTCCCCAGTAAACTTCAGAGAGAATCCAACACTCTCTCTATCTCTCCTTTCGTGTTGTTCTTCTGACAAGTACTGCAGTTAAACCTGCAGCTTACTGCTGATCACTGAAGACCAAGCACTTGTCTATAATAAAGAATATAGATCGGAACGCACTTGAGTTCAGTATAAATCTGTAACTGCGAACAACTTTGCACCCTTTCTGTCTCACCCTCCCACTTATGCTTGAGCAGTCTGAGAAAATATCCAGCATGAAACTGTAAATAGAAAGAATAGCCAGGAGGCTTTATAAATGAGGAGAAGTGATGGAGGGAAGTCATTAATATCTTACTACGTAGCGAGTCTGTGATGTTTCAGCTCATTGGTGCATTTCTCTGGGCTTTCAGACAGTTTCATAATAACACATGTTAAATTATTAAACATTTCCCATTGACCCTATAGGTTGCAACAAATTTCTAGCATTTTATTTTGTTTATATTTTTAGGTTTAACTTGTGTTTGCAATTTGCCATTTACCAGTTTAAATGTAATGAAAAGAACACTGGCAGGTCAAAAAGACTTTCAGCCCTGCTTAAGACAGGCTATTTCTGATTGAGTATGAGAGTGATTAAAAATGAATTCCTAGGATAGGGGTCAAAGGAAGTTCAAACCATTTAGCTTATCTCTGAAGTTCTTTTTTTATCCTGCTGCTAAACTAGTTTTTCTTTACAGTTTCTTTCCTCTGAGGCCCATGTGACAGTTAGGTCTAAATTTGTGCATACAGCTAAGTCATTAAGCTTCTTTCAGCTGCAAGTGATGTCTAACCACCAGAAAAATCCCTCTAAAAAGGACATATCTGGCACTTCAGTCTTTCCCTCCAATATGTTTTGCATACGTTGAATGGTGACTTTATTAGGTACACCTTGCCTGTACCATATTCAGCCTTAATTCTTCACAGTATAGGTTCAACAAGAATTCAGAAACATTCATCAGAGATTAGTGCCCGTATTGATATGACAGCATCACTATATAATTGTCAGGTGCATCCATGAATAACACCTGGCTTCTGTTCCACCACATCTTAAGTATTGTCCATTGGATTGAGGTCTTGCAACTGTGGAGGACATCGGGGTACATCCATTGTCATTTTCAAGAAAGAAATTTAAGATGTTTTGAGCTCTGTGAAAGAGTGAATTTTCCTACTGCAAGTTGCCATCAGAAGATAGTCAAAAGGGCAGAACATCATCAGGAACAATGTTCAGGACTGTGGTGTGTTGTTTTTTTTACACCAAATTCGGAAATTACCATCTAAATATAATTGAGATTAACCATACCAAGCACTGTTATCCAATGTATTTTTTTCAATCTTGGTAAGCCTGTTGTTGCCTCAGTTTCCTGTTGTTCACAGACTCGAGTGGCACCTGGTGGGGGTCTTCTGCTGCTGTACCCAACCTGCTTCAAGGTTTGATCTCCTTGGTGTAAACTAGGTTGTAACAAGTGGATATTTGATCTACCATTCACTCCCTTATAATCTCAAAGCCACTCTCCCCTGACCCCTGACATCAAGCAGCCATTTTTTATCCACCAGCCTGCTGTTCACAGCATACATTTTCCTTTTCAGACCATTTTGTTCAACCTGATGGGTGTGAAATCCCAGCAGATTATCAGTTTCTGAAATACTCAGACCAGCCTGTCTGGTACCAACAAACATGCTACGTTTAAAGTCACTGGACTGCGTCATTATGATGGTTGGTTTAAATAAACGTAAGTGTGCTTTTCAGAACAACTCAATGTCTAAATTCATTCATTTGCTACCATGTGGATGACTAATTCACAAATTATATAAGCAAGGAATAGCAAAAGGTTTACCTGATAAAGTGGCCTGTAAATGTCCACTGCCTCACACAAATATTCCAACACCTTGAAGTTTTTTGCAATTTCTAATGATCCATAATTAATGGGGTTGTTTGTGATATAGTGACACAAAGTAGCTCATGATTGTGAAATGAAAGAGAACTGATACATAGTTTTATAAATATTTTACAAATAAAAATCTGAAAAGTTTGACATATATTTGTATTCAGCTTCCTTAACTCTGATAATAATAGTCTTAAATTAAATCCAGCCCAACTAATTGCCTTCAGAAGTCGTGTTAATAATAGATAGAGACCAGCTTGTGTAATTCAGCATCATAAATGCAGCGATAGAGTTGTGAATACATTTAAATCAAGCTTAAAACAGCATCGTAAACTTTTAACACCTCCCTCAACACTTTTCAACAGGCTGACGCCCATCCAGTAGTCATTGTGTGAGAGGTGTTAATAAGAGCATCTGGAGTGGCAGCCAAGTCAGTCCAGCTGTCAGAATCAATCAAATCTCAGAGGTAAAGCATGCAAACTTCTTTGTCGTTCATCTTTGGGATAATAGTATTGTAAGAGTGTATGGAGGAAATAAGCAGCCAGGTCAGAAAGATGATGAAGTCTAAGGAAACTTTGAGTTGAGTGATGTAATGTAACAAAACAGCCGGAGCTATTTTCATACTAAAGGGTTACCTTTTGCATACTAAAGTAAAAAAACCCGATGGGGCTGATGTGGAATCCCTTTTTGTGGAACTCTCAAAAGTTTTTTTATGGAAAGAATGTTATTGTTGGAGTTCTCTATCAGCCACCTTATTGAGGCATCAAAGACTTGAATGAAAGCCTGTTCTCTTCACTTGATGTTATTAACCATGAGAGAAAGCCTTGTTATATACTGCGGGACTTTAATCTAAATCTCCTTAGACATAACTAATTTTGGGGGAACTTTTTAAATATTTTCTATTGAAATTATTTGTTTCCCTCTGATTCATAAATCCACTCATATTAATGAGAAATCTGAAACCCTAATTGATAACATCTTATCTAACTCAATGAGTCTCTCGTTGCTGTATCATGTTTTGTGTGTGCTTCTTGCTTTATTGCTGTTTTTACTTTATATGTTTTGTCTGTGTTTTACTGCTATTTTTATTTTAACCCTTAATCATGTAAAGCACCTTGAATTATCTTGTTGTTGAAAGTGTGTGTATACAAAAAAAATTGCCTTGCCTTGCCTGAAGCATTAAATCTGGTTAAAGCATTACTGGAAATTCAGTTGTACATCTCCATATCTCCCGATGGCACACGTCCAATGGATGCACTTTTAACTGCATCTTAGACATCAAATCCTGGATGACAGAAAACTTTCTCCAGCTCAACCAGGACAAAACTGAAGTTTGAGTCATCGGTCCTGAGGCTCAGAGATAAACTTTTACCAAAACTACAATCACATTTAATCTTTCCTTACAAGTATAGAACCTGGGTGTGATTTTTGATTCTGAGCTGACTTTTATCCCTCACATTAAAATCATTACTAACGTAGGTTTTCATCATTTAAAGAACATTGCCAGAGTCCGCCCCATTCTCTCATGGGCCAATATCGAGACACTGATGCATGCTTTTATCACCAGTAGAATTGTTTACTGTAATGCACTGCTTTCTGGTCTTACCAAAAAGAGTATATCAGGTTTATAACTTCTACAAAATTCATCAGCACGTGTCCCGATGAAAACCAGGAGGCAGGAGCACATTGCATCTCTCGTAACTTCATTGCATTGGCTCACTGTATGTTTTAGGACTTTTTAGGACAAGGTTTTTTAATGGTTTTTAAGTGTGTTAAGGCTCTTGGGCCTTCTTAACTGCTTTTACAAAATGAACCTCTGGCAGGCATCTCCTTGTCACCCCTAAAGTCAGGACACACACTCACGGTGAGGCATCTTTCCAGTACTATGGCCCTCACCTCTGGAATAGGCTGCCAGAGGACCTCAGGGCTGCAGAGAACTTTCCTGTTTTAAAAACAGTCTCAAGACTCACCTTTTTATCCTAGCTTTTAGCAGATTATTATTTATTATAGGCTGTTTAATTGTTCTGCATATTTTACTTGCTTATATTTTATGAGTATTTTATTACTTACTCTTATAATATTTATCCACTGCTTATTTTTATATTTTAACCTGTTATTTTAATTTTCCTTCCAGGTTTTCCTCTATGGGAGCCCTCTGCCTCTGGAACGGTGATCGGCTGTGGCTGCCTGGGTGCTTTCTAGGTAGCACTTGGGCGAAGATGGGAGTCTCGGCGATGCCTCCTCTGGGCACCCTGTGTCAGTGCCTTGGCTGCTGCTGTTGATGTGCTGCTGCCGGTGCAGAAGGCTCCTTTGATGGTGTTTCCTTACCTTACCTGCCTCATCTGTTCTCGGCACAATGTCCTTTTATTGTTGCTCTTGAGTGTGTGTGTGCATGGGGGCTAGGTTTGGGGGAGGGCGGTATAATTGTGATCATGCTTTTACATCTGTGGGAGAGGGAATGTGGTTTATGTGGGAGAGGGAATGTGGTTTATGTGGGGTCATTTTAATCTGTAAAGCACATTGAGTTGCAATGCTTGTATGAAAAGTGCTTTATAAATAAAGTTTGATTGATTGATTGATTGATTGATTGATTGATTGATTGATTGATTGATTGATTGATTGATTGATTGATTGATTGATTGATTGATTGATTGATTGATTGATTGATTGATTGATTGATTGATTGATTGATTGATAGCACTGAAACAGCACTGGTGAAGGTTACTGATGATATTCTCATGGCCTCAGATAATGGACTGGTGTCTGTTCTGGTTTTGTTAGATCTCAGTGCTGCTTTTGACACAGTCGATCATAATATTCTCTTAGAAAGGCTTGAAAATGTTGCAGGGATCAAAGGAACAGCACTAGGCTGGTTTAAATCATATTTGTCTGATAGATTCCAGTTTGTTCATCTAAATGATAAATCATCTTCACTCTCGAGGGTTACTTGTGGAGTTCCACAGGGTTCTGTGCTTGGACCAATTCTTTTCACCATATATATGCTTCCAATTGGTAGAATCATTAGACAGCATGGGATAAATTTCCACAGCTATGCCGATGATACACAACTATATTTATCCATAAATCCTGATGAACCCAGTCAGTTAGGTAGATTACAGGCATGTCTGGAAGACATAAAAGCATGGATGACCCTAAACTTTTTGCTTTTAAATTCTGACAAGACAGAAGTTGCTGTCTTTGGACCAGAAGTTCTTAAACAGAAACTGATTAGTCAATCACTTCATCTGGATGGCATTAAATTGGCCCCCAGTAATAACGTAAAGAACCTCGGCGTTATTTTTGACCAAGACTTGACATTTAAATCCCATATTAAACAGGTTTCTAGGATTTCTTTCTTTCACCTCCGGAATATTGCTAAAATTAGAAACATCCTGTCCAGGAGTGATGCTGAGAAACTAGTCCATGCATTTGTTACCTCAAGGCTGGACTACTGTAATTCTTTACTATCAGGAAGTCCACAAAATGCCATTAAAAGCCTTCAGTTGATCCAAAATGAGGCAGCAAGAGTTCTGATGAATATTAAAAAGAGCGATCACATTTCTCCTGTTTAAGCTTCCCTTCATTGGCTCCCTGTTAAATCCAGAATAGAATTTAAGATCCTTCTTCTTACATCCAAAGCCCTTAATAATCAAGGTCCATCATACATAAGAGATCTAATTGTTCCATATGTTGCTAAAAGAGCACTTCGCTCTCAGACTGCAGGTTTACTTGTAGTTCCTAGGATCTCTAAAAGTAGAATGGGAGGCAGATCTTTTAGTTATCAGGCTCCTCTCCTGTGGAACCAGCTCCCAGCTTTAGTCCGTGAGGCAGACACTCTGTTTACTTTTAAGGCCAGGCTTAAAACTTTCCTTTTTGATACAGCTTATAGTTAGAGTGGCTTAGGTCATCCTGAGCTATCTCTGTAGTTATGCTGCTATAGGCTTAGACTGCTGGAGGACAGACTTACCAATTTTCTTCACTCTGCTACTTCCTTTTCTTCTACGACTCTCCAGTTGTATTACAGTACATTCTGTTATTTCGACTGTTAACTTTGTTTTCTCTCAGTGTTTTTCTCCCCATAGAAGATATACCTGGTCTGGTATCCTGCTTGGCTGCAATGCCCTGTTGGACGGGGGGCATCGACTGGGATGATCCTCTCAGTAACTGAACATCTGCTGTGTCCTGTTATCAACTTTTTACTTTCTGTAAAATAGAAATTACTCTTATACCAGATCTTCTGTTCCTTCTGTGTTCTGCTCTGTCTTCTCAAACCCCCAGACGGTCGTGGCAGATGGCCGCTCCTACTGAGCCTGGTTCTGTTGGAGGTTTCTTCCTGTTAAAGGGGAGTTTTTCCTCTCCACTGTCGCTACATGCTTACTCAGTATGAGGGATTGCTGAAGGATTGCTGTGGTTGGAAATCTGCCCAACCTCACGCCAATGACTGACGCAATCTGCTGGGATTCCTTAAATAGGAAACTTTTTAACTGATTGGAATGTTTGTATAAATGTATTGAAATAACTTCTTGTTAAGTGCCTTGAGATGACATCTGTTGTGAATTGGCGCTATATAAATAAACGGAATTGAATTGAATTGAATTGAATTGATTGATTGATTGATTGAAAATGCATATTCTGGTCTTCCGGCCTATGTTACATGGATCAAATTGAATAATTATTCCACCAGAGCTTGCAATGAATTTCCCAGCCTTTTTACTGAAAATATTTGGACAATTAGAGGGTACATTTGTACATTGGTACCAAGCCCATTACCAGTGTCATTCCCACTTGAAGAAATCTTCATCTTTTGCTGCCTCCATATCTTACCAACAGTTTTCCCAAAGAATGTTTTCCCTGTTATTGGGTCTGATCTGATAAAATAGTTAACTCATCCCTCCTGTCAGGGGTCTTTCCCCAGGCTTTTAAAAACAGCAGTTGTTAAACCCCTATTAAAGAAGAACAACCAGGACAACATGTTAATGCAGAGCTACAGGACAATCTCCAATCTTCCATTCATCAGCAAGATCATTGAAAAAGCTGTGTTTCAACACTTAAATAGCTTTCTAACAATGAATATCCATTTTCATATTTTTCTGTCTGGTTTCCCCACGCACCACAGCACCTAGACTGCTCTCGTCAAAGTTTTTAATGACATCGGAATAAATACGAACTGTGGTAGAACCACAATGCTGGTACTATTGGACCTCAGTGCAGCATTTGACACTGTTGACATTATATTTTATTGGAACAACTGGAGTGCTGGGTTTGGCTCTCTGGTACAGTACTTGGCTGGCTTGAGTCTTACCTTAAGAACAGGAAATTATTTGTCAATAGGCAATTTTTCATTAGAACAGACAGAAATGATATATGGGGTCCCGAGGGCTCCATCCTGGGGCCCCTCCTATTTAATATTTACATGGTCCCACTGCCAAGATTATAACAACGAATAAGATTAGTTGCAATAACTATGCAGCTGACACTCAGCTTTAAATTACAATGTCACCAGGTGACTATGTGGCATAATTTTCTCCAGCTGAATAGAAACAAAACTGAAGTAATTATCTTTGGTCCTAAAGAGGAACGATCAAGTGTCAGCACACAGCTTCAGTTATACAGCTAGAAGCTGCTGATCAGGGCCAAAATCTAGGTGTGGTAATGGACTCAGATCTGAACCTGCAGTGTCACATAAAGGCAATAACAAGGTCAGCCTTCAAACACCCGAATAATATATCTAAGATTAAAGGACTAATATCACAATAGGACCTCAAAAAACTCATCCATGTGTTTATCCTTGGTCGGATTGATTACAACAGCGTTCTCACAGGTCTGCCTAAAAAGTTAATCAGACAGCTGCAGCTGATCCAGAATGCTACTGCTCGCGTCCTCACTAGAACCAGGAAAGTAGAGCTAATCACCCCAGTTCTAAAGTCCTTACTCTGACTCCCTGTAGCTCAGAAAATATACTTTAAAATACTTTTAGTAGTAAATCAATCATTGAATAGCTTAGCACCAAAGTACATTGAAGATCTCTTGTCACTATACCAACCCCCAAGACCATTCAGGTCTTCCAACTCTTGTCTACTAATCATCGCTAGAATTAGAACCAAACATGGAGAAGAATCTTTCAGATTCTATGCTCCCCTTATCTGGAAAAAACTTCCAAGTCATTGCAAAGCTGCTGAAACACTGCATTCCTTTTAATCAGAGCTAAAAAACTAATCTGTTTAGAGCTGCCTTTGAGTAAGCTATTAATAAAAGCTGGAATATCAAATGTTGAAATGTTTCGTATGTTTTTTGTCTCTAAGGTTGTATTTTTTGCTTTTATTGTTGTTCTCCCTTAATCACCCTAAGCACCTTGAATTGCCTTGTATTTAAAGGTGTGCTGTACAAATAAAGTTGCCTTGCCAAGCATTGGCTTAATATTAAACAATAAGAATTTTATTATTTTTTGTGGAAAAAAGTCATACCATGAAGATGTAACCAAAATTAAAATAGAATCTGGTTTTAACTACAAAATTCATGGGAGTTCAAATTGATGAAAGTTTGAGCTGCAAATCACATGTTGATAACATTAGTAAAATGATCTACAAGTCCATCAGCATAATATGAAGGGTTAGCCATCTTGTTTCTGCAAAGTGTCTTCTCACTTTATATTAAAGCCTTGTGTTTCCTTATCTCTCGTATTGCAACATGATTTGGGGTTTGGGGGAGCAGATTTTCCACTACTCTCCATACGATTGTCCTTCTTTAGAAACGCCTTGTTAGAATAGAAACTAGTGCAGAATCATGCTTATCTTTTGCCCCTTTATTTCCAAAACTAAACATTCTGAATATTTTTACAGAAATATCTCAAAGTTAGGTTAATTAATTGATAAAGAAGTTATTAGTGAAGGCATCTGTGGAATATGGTACAACTATTAGAGTCATGGAAGAGGCCGTTCACCTACTCTGATCTAACTGCTGACTCCTCAGCTGTGAGGAGTGTGGGTGTGAGTGTGAGTGTGAGTTTTGGTTTACCTTGCAATGAAGACATAACATCAGTTGACTGAAGGCAGAAGCTGCTTGCATGAGCGGAGGTGCGAGAGTTTGAGCGTTGGCAGAGACGGGCTCATATACAAGACTGGCCATAATAAAATATGAAAATGCCAATTCAGACTCCAGCCTCATCCATATGGAAGGAAGAATATATTTTTTCCCACACCATTTCGCCCAACGTGGGGCAGGTTTTTTTCTTCACTTCAAGCTTGCCAACTGTCAACGACAGGAATAAAGAAGAAGAAGTCGAAGCCTGTGCATGAAGTTAATCAACTTCATAGCGGCAAAATAGAAAACCAAGAAGCAGTGGAAAAAAAACAGGCAATTCAAACAGTTCATGTCATAGATTTAAGAGTAGGCATCACGTTGACCGCTACTGGCCATTGACGCTGATGAGCTGTGGGGCCGCCATCTTTGGCAAGTCGACATAAGATGGCAAGCTTGAGGTGCAACACTGCCACCTGGAGTGTGGACAGGCACTGTGTTCATCTACTTATCTTAGCTCCATTAATGAACCCTTGATCATGTGACCATGCTCCAGGTTGAAAATCTGTATTCTCAAAGAAGAAATGTGTATTCTCAAACAGCTTGCTACTCGTTTTAATACTGAGGAAACCACAACTGTTAATGTACAATTTGTATTTCTTTATTTCTGTCAGATACAACTTTTGAAACTGCATTCTCACAGGAAAATATACACTTCTGTTTTATGTGTGATTTGGTTCGTTCAATAGTTTATGAATTTGTAGTTATGTACAACTATTGACAAATATGCACACATTTTAACCTGTGAATACGCTATTATTTCGACAGTTTGCTTACCCCATAGATTTCATTCAACAACCTGACTAAATAGAGAATGATTGACTTTTGAAAATAAATTATGCTAACGAAGAAAATACACCCTGAGAGTGTTTTTAAGGATTGTCTCATGGATTAAAAGCATGGTTCTGAAAACAAATTAATAGCAGATTCTAAATAAACTGAGTTTTCACACTGCCTAATAGCAATCCTGAGACAGGAGATACATAAATATCTGGAAATCTCTCTTGACCTGCGGCTCCATGGAAGATCTCGGCTCGTGGGCTACACATGATTTTGAGAACAGTGAGGAAACAGCCCAGAACTACATGGGGGAACTGGTCAATGACATGAAGAGACCTGGGAGCACAGTAAGAAAGGTTACAATTAGTAACACACTATGTCATCATGGATTAAAATCCTGCAGGTCCCCCTGGCTAAGCGAGCACATGTCCAGGCCTGTCTAAAGTAAAGAGACCATCTGTATGATCCAGATGAGGATTGGGAGAATGTCATGTGGTCAGATAAGACCCAAATAGAACAGTTTGGTATAAAGGTCACTCACCATATTTGAAGGGGGAAGATGCTGAGTTGCATCCCAAGAACACTGTACCCACTGTGAAGCATGGGGGAAACATTATACTTTGGGGCCTCTTTTCTCCAAAGGGGACAGGGAATCTGATCCATTTTAAGGAATCGATGAATGGGGCCATGTATCGTGAAGTTTTGTTCAAAAACCTCCATCAGTGAGAGTATTTTAGAAACGTGGCTGGATCTTCCAGCATGACAATGGTCCCAAACACACCGCCTGGGCACCAAAGGAGTGGCTATGTAAAAAGCATTTCAAGGTTCTAGAGTGGCCTAGCCAGTCTTCAGACCTCAAGCCAATAGAGAATCTGTGGAGGGAGTTGACAACACATGTTGCCCAGCAACAACCCCAAAAAATCACAGCTTTAGAGAAGATCTGCATGGAAGAATGGGCCAAAATACCAGCTACAGTGTGTGCAAACCTGGTGAAGACCTACAGGAAATGTTTGACCTCTGTCATTGCCAACCAAGGTTACATTACAGAGTAATGAGGGTTAACTTTTGTTTTTGACCAAATACACATATTCTGCACCATTATACAAATGCATTATTTAAAAATCATACAATGTGATTTCCTGGATAATTTTTACATTCGGTCCTCACAGTTGAGGTGTACCAATGATGAAAATTGCAGAACTCTTTCTAAGTGGAACACCCTGCACAACCCCCCACCACCCCCCCACCACCACCACCACCGAGCTGGGGAAGAAATGGTTGGAATCCTACCAGCGAAGTAAGTTGAGCTAGTTAATGTCTCAAAGCCAGCATAAGAGTAACATTGCTGTTAGCCAACCAGAGGTGAGCTGTTTGCATATCATGAATAATAATGAGTAAGACTCTCAATCTTGTCGTTTCCCCCCACCCACTCCTCTGACAAACTGCAACCTCCTGAAACAGGAGCATGAGAACATTTCATTTTTGAATGGGCCTAAATAGAAGATACTCCCAGAAGGAAGAAATCCAGTAGGAACCTGCAAGAAACTTGAAAATGGATCCTAAAATCCACATTCCAGTCAGACAAAAACACTAAACATACAGCCAGATGCAATGGTTTAGATAAAAACATGTTTCTGTCCCCATTATAGCTTAAGTGTAGATGGGACTCCATTTAATGTTCACATACACTCTCTATTGAGTCTGGTTGAGTTTGAAGAATTTAACTAAGAAATCATGGCAAAACTGGCAGTTTCAAGAGTCGTAAAGCTGGAAGGGACACAAAGGTGCTAAAAACAAACAAGCCAGATCTGTTTTGACAGATTTGTATGGGTTAAAAATGTCAACAAATGTGCACTGTTTTTCTTCCATTTTGCGATTAAGTACTCTTATGTGTTGATCTATCTTTGATTCTCTGATTCTGATTCTATTATATAAATTCTCACTAAAATGCATTGACAAAACAAAATATGAAAAACGTTTAGGAATATGAATAGGCCTACTATTGTGTGTATCATTTTAAATAAAAGTTAAGCATACCAGAAAATAGAGGACATGTAGATGTCTTCTAGTTTCAAGTTGATGGTTTTTTTTTACGTTGGTCTTCAAATCAAAGATCAGTAGTTCTGAGGATAAATACTGTATCAGCAACACTTACCAGAAACAGTTAATTTCTGTCAACTAGAACCGAATCATACACACCCCACCCCACCCCACCCTACAAGAACAAGCTGCAAAGGAGGGACATTTAGAGATCATTTTTGGCATTTTACACTCTTTGCTCTTCCCTATGTGTTCTGTCCGTGCGTTCAATAATGTTTCCCCATTCAAGTTAGAGAATTCAATCAGTGACAGTGTATGAGAAACCCTTTGGCAGCCATCTTAGGTGTACCACCGCAGAATGACATGGGGATCTCCAGTAAATGACCAGCCGTGCATTCTTCATACAGCCCGCTATGCTCCTCTTCATCCATCAGGACCAGGGACAGCTCCCTGGCCGTTTCAGTCTTAGGAGGGAGATGCCATCTCCCGCTTTCCCAGAGAAAAGGCAGCTCTGGTTCTCTCATTTGTAGCTACACTAAACTCCCCTCCCCTCCCCACCTGCCCCTCCCCTCAGCTTCCTTCTCACCTCCCCCTCTCACATCCGCAGCACAGACCGACCAATAAAACAAGGCAAACGCATAAGCATCGAGCGTTCGGCGCAGGCGGAGAAAGCTGAGAGTGGAGCCGACTGAACCTCCTCCAGCACCACTCGTACTGGTGACATCTCTCAGCTAAGTACGATCAGGGCCTATCCCTGTCTCCACTTCGGACCCATTCCACCTTAAATCTCGGCAAGAGATAATAAGGAAGCGGCACAACTATCATTTGGAGGATCACAGTTTGCAGGTTATAGCAGGGACGCATCCCTTCTAGAGCAAGATGTTAGATCCGTCGTCCAGCGAAGAGGAGTCTGATGGGATAGTGGAAGAAGAAAGCAAAGAGGCGATGGCACCTCAGGCCGGGACCCGCGTTTCTCCCAGCAGGACCAGCGAGAGCACAATCGGACTGGCGCCCAGCAGCAGCCGCAGCAGCGCACGTCCAACCAGCCCGAGCCCGTCCGCCGTCAGTGAGGAGAAAGAGGACTTGGAGAAGCTGCACAGAGAGGAGGAAGACCGCAAGAAGAAACTGCAGCTCTACGTTTTTGTCATGCGATGCATTGCATATCCCTTCAATGCAAAGCAGCCGACTGATATGGCAAGACGACAGCAGAAGGTAAAGCCCTCCCGTCGGCACTGAAGGCGGAATTACTAACTATACGATGATGAATTGACTTCTTTCAATCCGCAGATGTTGTCATTGATGACCTAGATAAACTGGAAGGGGGGGGGGGGTCTGACCACAAGGCCCATCGGATAGTGCATGAATGCATCACTGTCCCAGTGAAAAGCACACTTTGTTTTTTGACGCAGAAATGTTACAATCCCTGGAGCATGACAGGAACATAGTGGCAAAACCCTGGCTAGTGAAGTGACTGGTGGTGCTGCAGAGCTGCACGCTGAAGACACTTAATGTTCCTCCAGCCCTGCAAGCTCATTAACTGAACGAGCGTTCAGGAGGCGCCTGATGACAATTTCGAGCACTACTATGTCATTGTCCTGCTTGGCCTGCATTTCCCAGAGCACATGCGGCCATATAGGGGCTACATGTCCTACCCAGTTCAGAGCTATTCGCTTATCCCTTTAATTTGGCCTCCCAAGGTGATTTTAAGGCTCACACCTTCTTATGATGCCACCTTACAACCTTACTTCCTTTGATTACCCTTGTTCCTAAAAGGTACCCTGTAATTTATTTGCATCAAAACACTACATATATTAAATTATAGTACCAAAAAAATGTTTGAGAAAGCCCTCATCCTGGTTTTACACTCCTGCTGAGTTCCTTCATTGATGCTGGAGCCAGTTTTGGGTCATGTTGTCCTTACTGTCAAAGTCACAGGCCTTACTGTAGGGGAGGAGCCTTCCATGGCTTGTCATTGTACTTGTACACCAGAAATTGTGTTTGCTTATTTATGCACTGAATGAAAAAAATAGATAGTGATAGTGACTGTCATGGTTCATATTGTGAAAGTTAATGTCATTTTATACATGAATCCACAAAAAGATTCATTCTGGCTATCGAAGTCTATCTGTGCATCTTTTATTAATATAAATAACAATAAATGCAATTGAAGCTGTTTGTTTTTGCTCAAATGGCAGACTATACTTCCCTTACTCTGGACACTGTTGAGCCATATGGTCTGGGTTTTCTGCTGACTCACACTCAATTGCACGTGGGAAGCAGAAACCACCTCATCTCTGTGTATTTGTTTGTTTGTGGTTCCGTTGAGCATGTAGGTTACTTGGTGATGCAGTCCCATGTCTGGTGGCCAAGGCAGAGTCTACTGCTGTGGACGAGCAGGTATCAGGATAACAATCGCAAGCTCCCTGCAAGAACAGTTAAACAGCCATGCTAAATCAGTTCTTAGAGAGAAACTATTTGGAATCTTCTACAGGATTAGATAGAGAATACCTTTTCAATCAAGGTGATGTGACTTACTTTAAGTGGTTAATGAGGAATATTTACTTCACAGAAAAAGTCTGAGTTTGTCATCACAATAACTCTATGCATTTGTAGTTTAAATGTAATGTGCACAACTCAACTCTTTACTTTTTTCACTCATCTTATGATTATGCAGGGGCTGAATGGGATTAGTTTTCAGTTAAAATGCCATGGTTTCATGGTACTGATAAAAGATCTCAAAAATAGAACATTGATTATTGCAAGATAATAATGTTACCTCTAAAAATATTCATTATTATTTTGATACTGCATAATTTAGTTGTCCAAATCATATCCAGAACTATTTTATCAAATCGAATCAGTCCAACACAAAGTAATTACTATAGCAAAAGCACAGTATCAATTCAGTTCTAGTCAAGCCAGTCAAATCTATTTTTAATATAAATGAGTTAAAAGATATCCATGTAAGGAAGCCCAGCACATTGCATGAAGTATCTGGTTTACAGACATGGTGCTCCAACTGTATGTTTTTTAATGTGAAGGTTGGCACCCTTTCAGTTTCCACTTTGTCACAATTCGTGATTTTTGCGACAAGGAATATTTACAAACAGTTAAATTAGTATTTCTTTTGAGTAACATAATATTGTAGTTGTTCACTTTCAGCCAGCTGACTTGCAGTGCACAGGAAAATGTGTGAGTGCTGGGGGATAGTTCTATGTTATCCTGTATGCTCTGTACAGTTGCCGTTTTCAGACAGAAGTTCTGGAATATTTGCGGACAATTCCATCCGGTCTTTAACCGGAGTTGGGTTTTCAACCACACCATTTTTTTACGGAACATTGCCTTTCGGTTGCTTTCACACAGCAAGAAATGTACCAGAGGATCCTGATGAATGTCTGGGGGGTGGGGGTGAGGGGAAGTGGGGGGTTGTATGTGGATATTCCGTAAACAGTGTGGCGGGCGTACATGTCATTTCCCCAAACAAATGGATTTTTGCAAAGATGGTCGATGAAACAGCAGATCTACTCGCAGTTCTCATCTTTGTGATGTGTGCAATTTTGCGCACATGGAAACGCTTAAGAGACATCGATGAAGAAGCTGAAAGGAAAATAGGGACATTTATACGTGATCAACGTATGCGCTCACAGCGTTCCCTGCCTCCTTTTCCCCACCGCCACACACCCCTCCAGCTTTCCCGGAACATTACCTGATAATCTGAACGTAAACCCATTATCGCGAAAAGTCAGCTCTTGTTACTAGGTCTTCATTTCGCTCTTGTTACTAGGTCTTTATCCGTAAAATTAACAGTAAAGGGTATCCGGACAAAGTCCGGAAGATTGTTTTCAGACTCAAAAGCGAAACAGACGAAGCCCGGAAAATTACAGTTTTTCATGTCCTGATTGAAAAGGAAGAAAACTCTAGTATATGCTTTCTGTTCCATCTCAATATGTGCTTGCATGAGATTAATAGCTTGACAACTGTATTTTAAAACAGTTTTACCTGTATAAGAGTAAAGGGTTTTGCTGATTTGGTTTCCACAGGCTGACTGTCGGTGTTTTTGTGACAGTAAATAGATCCAAGCTGACAAATGTCTCTAACTTGTAAGTGGAGAACAAAGGTAGGAACTTTCTCTCAGCCAGCTGACTGGCAGTTTGGAGTTACATGAGTCAAGGCAAAATGCAGTTGGAGCATAGTGTTTAGTCTGTGCCTTTTCAAACATTAATATACGTTGATACTTATATGCTTGATTATGATATTTATGTTCACTTTCGTTATGAAGAAAATAATATTAATGCCGTCCAGCTTGTTAAAAACAAACACTCACCCTGTAGAATTAGTATGTGCTCCTTAGATGTCAATGCAATAATTCATCATATAAATTCCTACCTGCATTCCATGCCCAGTCCAATATGTGGCCTTTTTTACCATTTTGGCTATTATAGATTAGTCAGAGAAATATGATGAAACAATTTATGTAATGAAAAGACTTAAAGGGCCTCAGCGAAACATGTGGAGAAGCTCCACGATAATCCGTTATTAGAAGCTCTGGCACACAAACTGCACCAGTAATGGGATATCACAGAGAAATAGACCAGGCTGCAAACCATGCTAGCTCTGCTTAGGCTGCTGCTTCCCCTTAAAATGTATTGCCATAACCTTGTGGAAGGATAGGCCAAGGAGTGTGGGGGGTGCAGGAACAGACTGTTGCCTCCCTTTTGAAGCGCAAACGAAACTGATTTTGTTATTTAACATGAAAGCTGCTGTTTGTCAAATGTTGGATGAGTGCTCATGCATAATTAACTGGTGGCACGCTTGTTTGAACGCAAGGCTAACCGTCTCTGAGCATACTTGCTCTAATGGCCCTTTCATAGTGAAAAACGGTAAATTATTGAGTTTATTTGGACTTGTATATATTTGTGTTAGTGCAGTCATTGTGGTTTTCCAAGAGGCTACAATCTGCCTTTATTCAATCACAATAATCTCCTTAAATAGCTCAAACAGAGATAAATATATAAGAGCGCACAGGAAGTGAAGTAAAAATACAGATCAACATTGTTTCATAAGATTAATGCAGAGAAAACTTTCTTATGGCATTTTTTTACAGACACAAATTTGTTTTCTGTTCAGTCTCATTTGTCATGTAGTCTGTTAATCAGAAAAAACATTTTGTACCAAAAACAAATCTTATTTTTTATAATTTTATTTATGTATTGTTGGTAAGTCATATATCGCTTTTTATGTGTTCAGTGTAAATCTTTCATCTTTTCTTGTTTATTTTTGTTTTTTAAATAATAAAAGGTGATTTTATAAATTTCTAGAGCCCTTAAGTGAGGACATCCAACCCTAATAACTGGAGTGGTTAGGGATTTTCTCTTAAGTAATCTACTTAAAAAATTAATGCAGAGCTATGATATTGTTATTTATTTTTCACAAGTGAATGCTGTAAAGGAGAAACTCCAATTAATTAAATCTGATCTATCACAGTAATGTGTTTATAAATTAAAAAGTAACAAATTTCCAGAATATAGTTTGACCCAATTATCTTATGTGCCAGCAGGTTGAATCAATGTCCTAATGTAATTAGTAATCTTGGCAGAGAAATTGGCGAGTTCTATCTTTAAAGTGGCCTATGTTTATTAATATGTTAAAGCCAGATAACAGCTTTGCAATGCACTCTGCTGTGACTCTGCTGCATTTGGAACAGACCTGTCCATATGGAAATTTTTCTCACCTTCAAATTGCCATTTGGTCTGTAGAAGCAAAAATCTGGAGTTAGAACAAAGGGTGCTATGAGTAGCTGCTTACAGATAGATTGTTAATTACAACGTGAACAAAAGCATATGAAACTGTTAAGGGGTTAACACTTAAACATTTCCGCTATTTGTCATGTTACAACCACAAACTTTTGAATTTTATTCATTTGGACCCAGGACACTCCAATAAAATCCAGTGCTACTAATTGTGTTCAGAAATAACCTAATTAGCATTCTTCAACCCATGATTCAAAATAGCAACAGAGTTATACAATTGCAAACCTGCCAAGACATCACTGCCTCTCTAAACTGACAAGCTGGGCAAGAAACTCTAGAGGAGCTGCAGAGATCTATACATCAGGTGAAGAAAAGTTTTGTTGAAAGAAAGATATAAGAAGTTATGTTTACAGTTTGTGGACATTGAACACACCATGGCCATGGTGACACACAGCAGTGGCAGCATCATGCTGTGGGGATGCTTTTCTTCAACAGAGACGGGGAAGCTGGTCAGAGTTGTCCAAAGCTGATTGAGATGTACTCCAGAAAAAATATGCAACTGTAATTGCAGTAGAAGTTGGTTCTAAAAAGCAGAGGCAGATTTTTATTTGTAAACAACTGAAAGCAATTCATGATTATTCTATTTCACATTTATGCACTGCTTTGTGTTGGTGTATTATATAAAATCCCATGAGGATACATTGTGGTTGCAATGTGACAAAATTGTAAAAACAAAAGTGCTGTCTATATTTTACAAGCGAATGTACTGCACATTGATATATTAAGATATATGTGGATGGGAGGTTAATATGTAATTATTTAGTTGATCTTGATGTTTAAACTGACAGAATACAAACATGTAATTGAGTGGAAAGATTATGAAACTGATTTGAATATAGCTGAGCATGTGTAAAGCTGGTAACGTTAAAAACAGAAGTCCAGTTGAAACGCATGCATACATTTCCCAATTGGTCTTCCAATTTGTGAAAAGATATCAAAAGAAAATCATCAAATCACATGTAAAGAGACTGAAACAGCCTGCTCTCCATTTATTGCAGCAAATGGACAGTGCACTATATAAGTATGACACTAAAATCATTCGCTTCTTTATATAACAGGTCTTAATGGTGTTGCCCCTTAAAAAACAAAAAGGAATCCTTTGACAACCAAGCATGCTTTGCTGGCAAATGTCAAAGTCAAGCTTTTAGTTAATGTATGAAAGCTGGCGCAAAAATTTTTTCTCTACTGTTTCACGGTTCATTCTGCTGCCTTTTTTATATGGAATGGCATAAATAGTGAAAAGTTAAGGTGTTTCACGATGCTACGGATATGAAAGTGGATTCCAAATGGGTGACAGCTGAAAAGCAGCAGGTGAAGTACCCCCTCACCAGCAATCTGTGCAGCCTCCTGAAACATATCACAGCTTCACAAATCACACACCCCTCACTCTCTCAGAAGCAGCTAAAAAGGGAAAGCTGTGAGATATAATTTTTTATGTATTTTCCTTGAAAGATAAATGGATATGGGACCCAATTGATTTATGTTTGCTTAATTAAAAACAGTCTACTGTAGTTTGACTCTCCCTGGCAAACATAGTGGTGACAAAAATAGCTACAGACAGGCAAATATTACAGTGAGCCTCTGTGTTTATGTGCAGGAATGTATAGGGTGCATTGTGCAAGGATTTTCCCCACCGATACAAGGAACAATATTGAGTTATCTGTATGGTATGTGTTAATTAGAATGTGTTAATCTAGTCTAAAGCATGAGTCCTTGCATAATACTTTTATAATTAACTTCACTTCAAATTGGTGGTCTAATTTTGGTAAACAAGTGCTAAAACACCATTATTTTGTATCAGTATATTTGAAAAAACCTGAATTCAGTTCCCTGCGAAAAAATACTTCATTCTTCAAAGTCATCTATGGTGGGTATGATGATGAGATGTTTAGAAATTACACAAAATCATGCACAGAAAAAGTATTTACTAAAGTATGACCAGCTACATGAAAGGCTAAAACAGTATTACACACCAGTGAGTTTCTGCAGAGCAGTGCTCCTTGAAAGGGAAGCAGATTTATCTTCTTGAGAACAGTTGCTGTTTTCTTCACACTGCCTTCAGAGGCTGAGATAGATAGATCTACTGAGTTTTATGATTTCCTGTTATATTACCTCATAAGATACAATATATCTGCTGCCCATGCCAGACATTACAGCAGTACTAAAGAGGAGCAAAATGAAGGTTGCTTTCTTAAAAGTAGATGTTAAATTTTTAAAACAGCATGAACCCTTCTCAAATTACATCCATCGATTTTACACTGACTACACTGCACACACTAGTGTGAGGCGAATGATAGTTATGACCATGTACTTATTACTATGAACGGGTTCTATCCAGAACTATAAAAACCATGAAAACATGCTAGTGATATATGCTTATGTAATAAAAGACGTGTATTTTGAGAGATTAATTACAAATATTAGAAAGCTCCATTAGCTCAGAGACATCAGACCATATATGGATATAGATTTATGCAACATGTTTAAAATAGGTGAGCTGTTTGGGAATGTACACATGACAAGTATGTGTGCC
The DNA here is from genome assembly GCA_963556495.2 of Valencia hispanica. Classification (NCBI taxonomy): domain Eukaryota; kingdom Metazoa; phylum Chordata; class Actinopteri; order Cyprinodontiformes; family Valenciidae; genus Valencia; species Valencia hispanica. The sequence continues at coordinate 12,616,981 of OY747708.1, read as the reverse complement.
AAGTTGCTAATTAACTGAAAGTTAGATCAGCCAAAGGAAATATGAGCCTAGAAGGATTTTTTTGTTGCACAGGGATCCACAGTCAAAAAAGCTGAAATGTCATTACAGTGCTAGACACTTTTTATTGGAACCTCAAGTCACGATGTGAGAAAAGCCTTAAAATAAGTTGTACGCACCACAGATATTCTTAAAAAAACTGTTTCAAATATAGTATATGAAACCTTCATTCTGCTTGTGGAAAAACGTGCAGTTATTATTAATGATCTTTGGGCCTTAGGATCATGTTAGGCTGTTGTTGGGGCCCTAAATAATTGGCTCACCGTGGGTGCTATTCAAGCAAGAACCAACACTGTTGTAAAGAAATAAGTGTTGGCACAACTCTGGTACCTCTGCTGTCAATACTTTCTACAACACAATTTTCCTAAAGGACAGCTATGGTTGTTATGTCAAAAGGTTGGAACAAGCAGAGAAAGACAATTTGACCATTCATCTTGGCATAATCTCCACACATGCAGAGTCCTGGATATCCTCTTATGGTCCCCTCTCCTTTTACAATTTTTTCAATAGAATTTGGGTCGGGAAACTGCTGAAAGTACATCGTTTTTGTGTTTGTTGAACCAATCGTATATGATTCAACCACATGTTTTTAATAATCATGTCCAATAATCCAGTGGCTACCAATTTTTACTTTTCTGGCACACTTAAAAAAGTTCATGATGCCATGCAGAATTGTACTTTCTGAACCTTCCCAAAACCTTTAGAAAAGGAACTGGCTCACAGCACTGCAGACCCTCCACCTTACTTGATAGTAGGCATAATTTATCTAGTGTTTCACAGCTGGATTGTTTGTTTCTGAGAAGCTTAATCCTAATCTCATATATAAAAGCACAAAGTCGCAGTTAAAATCCTAGGAGAGTTCTACAGACTTCTCATTTTTACGTTTTTATATTGGTTGGACTGAAAATGCTTTTTGGGGAATCATTACAAAACTACTTGGTGGCATTTAGAAGGCGTCTTAATGGTTATGGTTTTGTAGACATGGTGACCCCAAGATGTCTCTTTGCTTTGATTCACTGTCAGTGAGCTTTGGATATTTTATTACCCATTTTACTGTCCTGTTCACATTGTATGTTTGCAAGATAAAGGAGCAGCTCAAATAAATAGTCCTCTGTTTAATGTCATACATATATACTCTATGGGCATAAAGAACCATTGCTTATCAATTAGAAGTCCCTTGAAACTGCTAATAACTGAAAAATGCTTAAGTAATGTTATTTTGAAAAGACTGTCATACCAATAGTTGTACCACCATTGATTTTGTTAAACAGAAATAAATTCCTATGAATAAATAAAAATGTAATGGTTGGATTTTTCCAAAAATGTTTAGTGTGAGGTTATGTTACTGCAGTAAAATATACATTTATTTTAAGTTGTCTTACACATCTTTACCAGCAGTGCCAGCAAATATATCTGCCACTGTAGAGGATTCATAGGTTAAAACTGCCAGGATCTGGGGTTGTTTTGGGTTTTCTTTCATACATATTGACCTTTTTTGTTTATTTTCGCTTAGCTGTAGACCAGTTTTTTATTAGTTCTTTATTCTTTTCTATTTGATTGGCGGCATGGAGAGGCGCGAATATTGCAGCATTCATGCCGGCGTGCTTGATAGTAATATTACAGCAATATTACCGCAACGCCGGACTTATAAATGAAGCGCACGCCTTGGCTCAACAGAGGGTGATGTCATGATGATGTGTGGTATGTGCACTGAGCCCCGTCCAGGCGACAGTATTTGAAATGCAAGTAAACATGGGGAGTTCATTTAGCATTTGTAAAATGTATCAGCTGAAATTGCAAACTGGAGTGATGCAGAGGTCCAGGAGCTGCTGGCCTTTAGATCTGAAGACCAGATTGCCAGACAGTTCACGAGGACTGGGAAGGACAGCCACCTTTTGGAGCAGCTCACAAAAAGACTCGAGGAGCGGGGCTTCAGTTGGGATAAAAAAACAAGTTATGTCCAACTATTTTGTCTGTTTGCCACGGAATCCTCTTTCTCACAGTTTATACGCAACCCTGCAGATCAAGAGCCCGGACACCACCCTCCTTTATCTCGCCACTGCGTAACCTTTTGTGAAAAACACCTCATCACGCTATATTACCGTGACTGTTGGTGTAGATTCTCAGTCACCCAGGACATGATATTCTTGAGAGTTTAAGTGAAGGCAACTGGACTTTTCTTGTTGTCCTGAATACGTTTTGTCTCTCATCCAAGAGGCTTCTTCAGTTCTGTACCGCCACTGGCTGCAGGTATTGATGCCGCCACTGATAGCGGCATTGTCTTTTGAAAAAACATGCAGTTACTTTTCATTTCCTTCTTCTGTTTACTATTGGTTTGTTTACCCTGCTCCTTCCATTGTCTCCTCTCTGTCTCTCTCTCTGTCTGTCTGCCAGTATGCTCTCCATCCCAGCTGATCTTCATTTCCTAATTCCCCCTCCCAGCTACCTTCACTCATCTCTGATCACCTCCTCTGCTTTCTGTGTCATTTCCACCTCTCATTTATTCTTTAGTAGATTATTCTGTTGCTTCCTTTGCTCTATTTGCTCAACCTGTTTGTTGGTTCCATGCAGTTAGCCAATTCTTAGTTCCTGCCTTGTCTTCAGTGAGTTTTAAATCTAATTTCCTTAAAGACTATTTATATTTATATTGCCTCCCCTTGTCTGCATCTGGGTCAAACCTCAAATCATGACAAAAACAAAACAACAAGATGATCAGATTAGCATGAACTACAAGCATGCAAATGATGCACAAAACCTGTTACTATTTTCTGCAATCCAAAGGAATTGATAAGGCCAGGAGAAAATGTTCATCCATCTAATCAGCAGCCTGGCTTAGCAAGCAAAGGCATTGAAGACCAATGAACTTCCTGATCTCCTTCCCTGTCCAACTTTAATTACATTGGGTACTAGTGGGCGCCTATGCAAAGTGAGATTTACAGCGAGGAGGGAAAATACTCCACATTGAACAACACGGAGGAGGCTTGATTGCTGATTTAACAAATGCTGAAATTGGATAGAGCAAAAATGAAAAGTTGATGGCTAAGGGCACCTACTAAAAAGATGGGTATTTATGTTAGTCAAATAAAAAAAATGAAACAGCAATAGAAAAATAATTTAGAAATGCTTATAGATAACATCATATATAACATAAATGCAGGAAAAGTAATTTCTATAAGGTATAGTTTCTGTCTGTTAACTGGAGATGTTCTGAAAAGAAACAATGCTTCAGATTCAAGTTAATATACATACAATTTAATAGTCATGTGATGCAACAATATTGTCTACTGAGCATGATTTAGTAGTTTTCTTTTTATATTTTTCTTTAGTGACAACTTAATGTAATATTTATATATGAACAGTGTGGCATTTTGTTTTACATAATATACACAAGTCATTTTCAATATTCCTTTAGTTATAATTAGGAATTACAGATGTACTGTATGTGTAGTATTGCAAAAATCACACTTTGTAAGAACTAATTCAACGTTTAAATTATGCTTGTTAACACTGAAATGATTTCTGTTCACAGTTTAACACTTAAACTGTACTTTGAACCTAATTCACAGTGCCAATAAGATCCACTTTATATTCATTCATTTTGCGTTCGGATTTTTGCTATCTGTCAAATTTGTTTTAGGTGTTTTAGCTCATATATACAGTATCCCTAGGAGAAATCATTATAAAGCTGTTCTCGTTCACATAGATTTGTTTTTCTTGTTATAAAGGATAAAAAAATCTGATATGATCTATTATAACAATATTTTAAGCTTTGAGGGCAATGCCCCATCTAAAACAAATCCAGGTTAATTGGTTTTAATGAAGCACAACATCAGCTGACTAAAATTCCACAAATTTAAGTTTAAACATGAAGTGTGCTGTTACTTTAGCTATATTTAAATTTACAATGGTTTAAAACATAAATTAGAAATGAGACAATGTTTTTCTTCTTACTACCCCCTAGTTTTTCTTTGCAAGCTGAGTCTTGGATACCTGCAAAACCTGCAGGCACAACTTAGTACAAGTTATTGATATTAATTGTTTAGTGCCCATCATTAAGTTTATTGTTAGATGGAAAGGCATTAATTTGATAAATAACACAACTCCACAAAGTCAGAAATCTACAGAGAAGTGTGTGGGCCAGACTGACCACGTGGCACACACACAGCGGACAACCAGATCTCGTTTTGTGGGGTAGGTTTGACAGCTTTTTACTCTGGGAAGAGTTGCAGTTCATGCAAAAGTTGCTCAATTAACAACACGTGTTGACATTCAAAAGGAATGCTATTTAGTTTCAAAACAGTGAGAAAAAGGTTGCCAGATAAAAAAGTGGAAAGGCCTTGTGCTCAGCATGTGCAAGAAATGTTTTCTTAATGGATATATTTGACTACAACTCATGACTCTTTTGGGAATCTTTTTCTCTTTCAAGTTGAATTTCATCTTACTGCCTTTAAGTAGATATTAAGAATTAGTTTGTGATTATGGGCAGTGTTATGGAACATTAATTCAAAAGAAAATCTGCTAAAGCATGGGAAGTAAAGGACAAAGAGGAAAGAGATTGTGAGGGAGATTTGTTGTGGCGATTTTCCACATTAAAGATAGAGGAGCCAGGGCAGGGCCATTACTGCAATCCTCTCTCCCTCTCACTCTGATGGCTCTCACTGAGGCATGAAGAATACAAAGAGCGGCTGCCAAGCTGGCACGAGGCTGGATGTCAGGTAGACACTCAACTCAAGTCATCTGTCCTGGGCTTCACATGTTCGTGTCACAACTCCTTTGAACAGAGTCACCAAACAGCACTCTGCCTCTGACTAACTTTTAACCTATAGAGCTCCAGTTCAGAGGCACTTTGATTTTACTCAGGCCCACAGCTTTGATCTCTAATATTGCATAAGGAAGTAATATTGACCAAACATGAGTCCAATAGTATATTGGAATTATTGTGGAACAAAAGATAGAAAAAAAGATTAGATTCAGAAGATTTCTTTCACAGAATAATAGAGTGAATATATTGTTTGAGTTATTGTTAGGACCTTTGATGAGGTTCAGTGGTTCCTTCAAACTAATACCTTTGAAACAGCAGCATTGGCTTTAATAGAGATTCACAGATATATCTAGAATGAGACATGCACCGGTGTGTGGATGTGTGCATGAATGGCTGAGTGAATGAATGTAGTGTAAAGAACTTTGTTGTCCTCTGACTGAAAAGGCACTATACAAATGCAGGCCATTTACCATTTAAAAACAAGCAACACTTAAACCTAAAAACCAAACTTTACAAAGGAATATGCTAAGAAACATTAAGTCTTGCTGAACTAACGTGTCTTCAATTTGCTTTTAAAAAGGCCCAATTTGTATAAAAGAATATAAATTTGCCTCGGATTAAGGTAGTTCTGAATCAAACAGAAAATGAAGGACTTGTTCCTGTTTTTGCAAGGGTGTGTCCCCAACCTTTATCTGATATTCCTTCCTTCCTTCCTTCCTTCCTTCCTTCCTTCCTTCCTTCCTTCCTTCCTTCCTTCCTTCCTTCCTTCCTTCCTTCCTTCCTTCCTTCCTTCCTTCCTTCCTTCCTTCCTTCCTTCCTTCCTTCCATTGGGAGAGAGGCAGGGTACACCCTGGTCACATCACCAGTCTATTGCCCATTTACCTGATATTTATAAAACAACAACAAAAATTAATCAAAGTACTCACTGCCGATTAATGGCATTTATTAATGTATTAATTGTGAGAGTTCCTTTTCTTTATGCATTTATTGAACAGGGGGAAAGTTTTACCTGCCAATCACCAATTGTGTGCAATAAACAGAAAATTGGCAAAGTACTACTCCTTCATGCCTTTTTGCTGAAAATATTCCTGCAGCATGTGGAAGTCTTTAAGTGCAATTCATATTTTTCCTTCAATTCCTAATCAGCATATGCTGTCAGTGGGAAATATTTTAAGTGCTGAATAAAATAATTTGGAAAATAGCTATACAGTACATTTTCTATTTTTACTTATTCCTGAGCTGGATTAAATGTGGTTTTTAGAACATGAACTTCAGCCTTTTTTATCGCAAGATAAAACATGGTTCCGTGTTTTATTTTCAGTTCGTAGTTCTTGTTTAATCAATAAAAAACAGTTTCCCCAAAATGTTTGACCAATACTGTAAGACTGAAGTTTTTCTCCTCAGATCTCTCACTTAATACTCACCGTGAACATTTTTAACACCACCCAACAACTACCACAGATAATCAGCCCCAAAAACACAGCGTGTGAGAGAGCAAAGATGGAAAGATGTATTTTATAGAAAAGTAATAAATGGGAGGATGGAGTAATGTAGCAGCAATGGAAACACGGACCTACAGTCAGCTTTGTACTTTATTGAAAATCATGGTCATATCACTGTATCATACTTTTTGTTTCATCCAAAATTAAGCAACCTCTTCATGGAGCTATTAAGAAGACTGTTCTAGAAGAAGCAATAAAATTTAATGAAAAAGTTGACAGAGCCCAGTCATTGTATTTATTCTATTACTTCGTATCCTCCCACGGAGACATTTGATTCTTTTTTTCATCAAATGTATCTAAAAGCAATTTTATTATGTTATATATCTAGAAAAATGATCAAATTCTTTCTTCCAGACTGGTGCTGCAGAACTGACTTAGTGGTACTGAAGGGGGCACTGGTGAAAATCTTTAGTGTGCAAGCTTTATTTATTTACGGTTTTGTTCTTGGTAGCTGCACCTACTCTACTGATGTTTCATTCTTGGTTTACTCCTGAAATGTTCTGCCCTATTTTTCTTTTTTATCAAAAAAGCAAATCGTCAAGACATTTTCTGATGTTTGCTTGGAGGCTTTACAGCTTATGGGAATTTTACTTGTAATGCTTACACTTTTAAAAGTTGCTTAGATACATCAGGGGTTGAACTTTTCAAATCCGCCGGCAATTCTGCAAAATCTAAAATCCAAATAAAAAAAGAGCAGGAAAAAACAGGTGAAGCTTTGGAGCAAAATGGTAAATAAAGAATGGAGAAGTAAAGAAACTGACCACATTTACAAAGGATTATTGGTCTAACATTCATCAGCTGTAAGCAATAATCATCAAAAGTGCATATAAATATAAAAAATGTATCACTTGTGTATAATAACTCTATAAACACGTTTTATTTTGATTAGCAAATTTATTGAGATGCACCGATAACCTCTAACCTGCGACTCCAGAGCCAAATGTGGGTGTTTGGCCCCTCCACCTTGGCTCTACCGATAATTCTACCAAATCAGAAAAGTCTTCAATTAGAAAGGTAAAAACAAGGGGTGGTTTTAGTAGTTCCTTTGTGTGTTTTTATGGAAAATCAGTTTACCTACAACAGAAGGGCACTGAAAGTACAAGGGTTTTCAAAGTAATTAAATGTTTACATTTTTTTTAAACTATCGGTACATTATATTTTTAAGTGGGCTATGAATCTTTCTTTTTCCATATTTATGGAAAGGCTCAGTCAGCTGGTCTCTTTCTACAAAATAAAAGATTTCTTTTTTCCTTTGTTACAGTTAAATGACTAATTTCATCATCATCATAATCATCATCATCATCTTTATTTATAAAGTACTTTCACAAGCCAAAGCTTGCTATACATCAAGGAGGTAGTATCATCAAACAATAAATACAATCTAAGAGTTGATATACAATTTAGTAACGCTAAACCAATTCATGCAAAAAAAAGAAAAGTATAAAAGTTTAAGATAAGCATAGCAACAGCATAAAATAACAACTCAAAATCAATTTAAAACCTGAAATCAAGACTCACTTTGGGTTGAAAGCAAATGAGTAAAGATTAGTTTTTAAAATGGATAGTGAAGGAGCCTGTCTGATATACAGAGGTATATCAGACAGGCGTTCCATAGTTTAGGGACCCCAACAAAGAAAGCTCGATCCCCTCTGAGCTTCCGTTTCCATTTTGTCCATTCTATCTAAAAATAGAAATAAAACTGGGCTTACGGTAAGTTCCTAAGATTTCAAAGCATTTTTTGTGGCTCCCAACACATTTTTCTTGGTAGCATCTGGGGCAAATGTGGCTCTTTGAATTAAAAAAGGTTGGTGACCCCTGACCTATACATTATCTGCTTGTTGTCACCATACAGCCAACAACTCAATGCATGGCTGTATGTTAAAAAATGTTACTTGCTACAACACCCCATTTGTATAAGCCAGGTGTGCAATGAAAAGGGTATATTGGACTATTTTGAACCAAATTTGTACATAATTTCCTGCAGATTTTAGTTCTACTACTCTATGAACTTCTTTTTGTTTTGCACACAGTCACTGAATGCTGATGGAGAGCAAGATTCTGAGCTCCTGGCAGCGAGTCGGTGGTGTGATTATGGATGACTGTTATAAGACGGCGCTTTGCTTGATATGAACACAGTGTTCTCCAAGATATAACAGCGGTGCCACAGTGACAATGATGACAGTAGTGTGAAGGCTGGCTCTAAAGCGCCAGAGTTTCCCTGCTTTATCCTTGCTTGCAGTGCTTCAAGCTCTACTCAGAATGTACACCTGGCTGTTTACAAACCGAATGGACAGATATTTGCTCTCACTGTGTTTGTTGTTTTCTGTATGCTAGTCTGGCTGGGGATAATAGCTTGTGCATCTGTATTTATACAATACTAGATTGAGGCAGCACTCACTCCACAATACTGGTGTTATTTGTGTTTGAACAGGCCGGCTGCTGGTAGACTTTTTGCAGCTGCCATGCAGCACTTGTTCTCGTTCTCAGTGTGTAATCAGATGTGGGCCTCTGCCATTGTCTCAATAAAATGCTATTCGTTTGTGTAGTCAATCCAATGACACCATGTTTGCCGGACACCACCAGTGCTGACTGATTTACACACAATGGGAAGGTCTGGTTTGTATGATAACCTTCAGTTGATCTTTACATGAATCAGATAGGCAGACAGATAGTATGGTTAGGGTTGAGCTCCAACTCTACCATGTATATTGATATATGTTTTACTATTAGTCAGTTAAAGCTGTATTTGCCATTGCAAACCCAAGCATTTACTTTGCAGCCATTTAATTTTGTAAAAGAGCCTAATTTAACGTACCCTCTCAGTGTTATATAATTCCAGAAGAAGCTCAAGTGTGAGTCAGCACAGCAGAGACTTTACTGCACCGATATGCAGTTGCTACAGCTCGCTGTTCGCTGCATTCAATTAGCTAATGACTCTACTCTTCACAGCACTGCAAGGACAGCTGAAAACCCTTTATCACAGGTTCATGACATGTGGATTCAAAACGAAGAAAGAAAATCAAAGCATTTTTGACAATTTTAATTTATGAATTAATTCAGAGATGAACAATTTTACACCTGTCTTCACCTCCGTGGTCATTTTAATTTGTAAAGCACTTTGTGATGCAACTTCTTGTATGAAAAGCGCTTTATAAATAAAGTTTGATTTGATTTGATTTGATATAAGACTTTGGGTTCAAATTTCCACAACTAAAATGTTGTGAGTTTAAAAGGTGATCTCTATTGGTATTACTGCAGTGCACTGTTGGGCATTTTGCTTAGTTTAAAAAAAAAATGTTCAAAAAAGAATTTGCAATGTGAAAAAGTAAACAAAGTGCACTCAACTTGTACAATATATTGGTCATAATCACAAAAAATATCTCAACACTGCTTTGACGACTGCTGTTAGCCATAAAAATTAGTGGTTCATTGTGGTTTGAAGAATGAATTTTAAGCATGTATGAATGGACAGAAATCTGACTTCTATTACAATTCACAGATAGAGAAAAACAGGGGAAGATGGGGAGAAATCATTGCTTCCAAACGTTTCCCAATGAAATGTGGTATAATAACACAGGAAAAGTAGTTGGAAACAACAACAAATTGGCCAAAAGGTGAAACCATACTGCATGTGGCCTATAAATTAGCTCAAGAACAGTCTGTAGATAGCTTTATGGAGTTGGTTTCTATTGGGAGGCAGCTGCATCCAGGCCTACATCCAGCTTAATGCAAAGTGTCGATTACAGCAATGTACAGTTACTCTATAGAGTGTAGTGTAGACATGTTCTCTGTAGTGGTGAATCATGCCAGTGTTATGTAGAAGTTATCAGTTAAACCAGCCAAAGCAAGCTAGCCCTCACCTCAGATTTTTGCATTTATTCCAGTGAGCCATGCAGTTGTTTATTTATGTGAAAAAGAAAATCTGGCATTACCTGGCACATAATTAGGAAGTGGCACTCAAGTATTTTTTAGAAATGTAAAAACACCTTGATACCTCCACCTAGTCCCCTTGATGTGAAATACAATATAATAAGTGATCGAAGAAGACAACAGTTTTAAAAAAGCTCAGACTTTGCAAAAAGGTAAGAGATGTTCAGCATAATGTGCACTTTTTCCTGTTTATCATCACACTCTGTAATACAGGGCCTTGTAACAGTATTCATGCCTCTTAAACTTTTATACATTTTGTAAGGATACAACCATGAACTTCCATGCATTTTATTTATAAATACTACTGCAAAAGAGCTATTGGGAACCATGCAGAGTTGAAACCAAACAATCTCCATTTGACAGTTATGCTCTACATTGTGTTGATCTCTCATGTATAATTTCAATAAAATACATTGATGTTTGCAGTTGTAACCACAAACTTGTGTATGTAAGAAATGTAAGCAGTCAAATATTTGCCCATCACTAGAACAGTTAAGAACATCATGAGACATGACGGCAGTGATGCCTATATCACGAAATACCTTTTTTAAAGTAACCTATTTTTATGATGAAACCTGTTTACGATAAGCAGAGTCGACAAAAGGGCTGCACAAAAAATAAAACAAAGCCAAATACAATGGGGAAAAAAATACACATGAAATCAGGTAAAACAAACATTTGGAATTATAGAAATTAGAAAAAGAACATATAAAAATACTTTAAATAAAAAAACCTGATATACTCTCAGAGTAGAGCCGCTGCTTCTCCACATCGAGAGGAGTCAGTTGAGGTGGCTCGGGCATCTGGTCAGGATGCCTCCTGGACGCCTCCCTGGTGAGGGGTTTCAGGCACGTCTCACCGGGAGGAGGCCCAGGGGAAGGTCCAGGACACGCTGGAGGGACTATGTTTCTCAGCTGGCCTGGGAGCGCCTTGGGGTTCCTCCCGAGGAGCTGGAACAAGTGGCTGGGGAGAGGGAAGTCTGGGTCTCTTTGCTTAGGCTGCTGCCCCCGCGACCCGACCCCGGATAAGCGGAAGAAAATGGATGGATGGATGGGAACCTGATATATGAAACTAAATCAGAGACTAAATAGAACATATACATATATTAAAGTGGACATATCATGCTTTTAAATTCTTCCTTTTTACATTTAAATCATTTAGTTGTGGTCTATATATAGTGGAAGTGCAGTTACTAGGATTTTTTTTATTATAGTAGTTCTATAGGCTCCTCTTCTACCCCTGTTCAGAGGTGTCTGAACAGGGTTTGCAGAATGACTTGTTTTGGTGTGGTCCCTTTAAATGTGTACGACGTGGTTGATACCACACACCCCTCCAGCCCGCTGAACTCTTCCACTCCACCCCATTCAGCCATTTTTGTAGTTTGATAGAGAACCGGCAACCTAGCACTGCAGAAACTGTTTATTCGTCAATTTTCTTTTTTTTTATGTTGGAAGGGTTGTCTATCCAGGCGTACATGTTCAAGCCAGAGTCTGACTCTGAGTGAGAGGAAAATGAAGACTTTCGGCATACCTAAACTTGGACTACAAACTCACAGCAAGAAATAAAGATGGCGTATTCGCTCAACATTTAGGCGGAAATCCATGACCAAGTTTGGCAGTTCCAATGCAAGTACTGTGACATTATAGTTCAAAAAACGTACTAGATAATAGAGAAAACTGAACTGCTTAAAAAATATGACCCAAAACATTTAACAAAAATATCTCCACAACACATCGAGTGACAAATTTATGCTTTTTGGACTCCTAGACACTCTTAAATTCACTACACAAAGCATTTAAGGGCTAAAAAAGTAGAATTTCAATTATATGTCCGCTTTAATAAATAAAGAAAATTAAATAGTAAGCGATACACACTTCCAAGCCATAGCTATTATCATGTTGTTTTTTCATGTACAGTAGTTTGGCCAGCTGTAATTGCTGTTTTTAAATGTGCTTCATAAATAAGTAAAATGGTATGGTATAGGCCCAGGACACGCTGGAGGGACTATGTTTCTCTGCTGGCCTGGGAGCGCCTTGGGATTCCTCCCGAGGAGCTGGAACAAGTGGCTGGGGAGAGGGAAGTCTGGGTGTCCTTGCTTAAGCTGCTCTCCCCGCGACCCGACCCCGGATAAGCGGAAGAAAATGGATGGATGGATGGGTATGGTATAGTGTAGATAAATAAAATCAAGATAATATTTTTCATATCAGTTGATATCAATATATATCACAATATAAGACAATGCACTATTTTTGTCAATATTTAACATTCCCTAGTATTATTTGAAGATATCAGAAGGTTAGTTTTACATTAAAGATATTTTGTCAAAAGTTGTACCTGTCAACGGACATTATACAACTGTTTTATGAAAATTAAGGGAGGTTAGGGCTGGGCAATATTAAAAATAAAATCTCAATTTCTTTCCTCCCAAATTCGATTTTTGATATCAACCAATTTTTTCTTCCTTTTCTATACTTGACTAAAACTACAACTGACAGAAATTATTTTTTAAACTTTCTTTTATTTCAATCATCACTTCTAAAATTTGACCTGAATCCAATGTCCAAATAAATACATACTGTAAAACAAGATGGTAGGCTTAAGCAGGTTTACATCACTTTGAACAATGGAAAAATATGAGGTGAATTGGTAAAACATTTTTGAGCTTTTCTTGATTTTCCAAAAATTCAGTCTTCATTAACAGAAAATTTTATAAATCCATATAATCGATATATTGCCCAGCCCTAGTATAGAACCTTTTTTTCACACATACAAAATTTGGAATGATGTTAAATTTTTTTATCTATATGCTGATAACGTGGTTAGAGGGGATTGTTTTTACAGTGTCCTCACACTATGGCCTCCTAGTGGAAGCGCAACTGATAATCTGAGATTTTATTTAAAACCGAGGTCTCAAATCCTCGAAGGCTGGTGCCCTGTAACTTTTAGAGGTTCTACACACCTGAATCACATGGCTGAATTACCTACTTACCATGCAGTCAAGTTCTTCAGTGTGTTGCTAAAAACCAAATTATTTAATTCAGGCTTGTTGGAGCACAAACAAGTTTACAGGTTGCAGGACACTCACTGGTAAAGCTTGGAATTTGAGACCTCTGACATAACCAAAATGACATTTCTAACAACTTATTGCTCTATATATGCAGGCTGTAGACAAATCCTCATATATTTTAAAGTGAAAAGAAATTACATTACATGTGCATTGCTTCTCCATTGATACGTGAAGGGTGATTAATGTCACTGCCTACTTCATTGCAGGCAAATGAATCACTTTGTAACACTGCAATCTTGATAAGTGCTATAGAGAGTTGATCAATATGAGCAAAGCAGGAAAGTGTCTCCTCAGAGTCTGGCTGCACAGATGAAAATGAAGGCATTTTTCCTCATCCATCAGCTTAGTTACTAATCACCACAGCTCTCTAATTAGCAGTGAAATGAAAAGCACTGAAGCTGAAAGTCATAAATACTTAATGCATTTGAAGTGGGCTTTGTTCAGGAAGTGCATAGAATCCACCTGGCTCATTCCATCAAGCCGCTTGAAGTATTTATTCACACAGTCGCACACATACCAGCTTGCTGTGTTGTCACATAAAGTCAGTTTGGTCAAGTGAAACTGTCAGCAGAAGCTGAATTATGAATAGTTTTGACCTTTCATAGTAAAACCGGCTGCTAAAACACAAATGGTTTTTTTCAGGGATAAAACTCAAAACTCCAACTGTTTGATTTGACTCATGTAGCTTTATAGTTATTCTTCACTGTCACGTGAACAACGTTATTATAAAGAGAGGTCATTGAAGTTCACTAAGTGTGAGGGCTAAAGCTGAAGTTAGAGCTAAGTAAAATGTTGTTGTTTGATAGCAATTATGTGAGATTTTTCCGATTTGGAAATTTACATATCAGCTAAAATTATTAGAGAAATATTCAGGTGAGTAGTTATTGTGTTGTGGATATTTCCTGACTTAAAGACCTCTACACATCTAGCATGCAGTCTTGTCTTTACCATGTTGAAGAAAACAAATGTGGTTCTTCATCAATTCAGTTTGTACATTAGGTATCAATTTCAATATCAATTTCAAAAAGTGGAGTACCGTTAGGTTTATTTTTAGAGTTGGAGAAAAAAGCAAAAGAACTATCTATTCCCTTTGACAGGTTTAAGTTGCACACTGGTGCTAATATTGATTGATTTGTGTACTCTGTATGTTCAAGTCAAACACCTTGATTTAGTAAAACCACATTGGGCATTGTTTTTCCATCTTCTTTTTTTAACATTTCACAGCTACTGAGACACCAAACATGCACAGCTTCGGTCAAACCCAGATGTGACTTTATTGGACAAAAAGCTTTGCTCACTTCAGGACTCCACCCCCAAATCATTCATTGGTGACAAAGGTTTCAAGCCCTTGCCTTTTGTCAGATAAGCTGAACTATATCCAGTCCCATCTTAATTCACCCCGTATCAGTCGTCTAAATGTGTCATTTAAATAAGAAGGGCTATTACATAAAAATCTAAAGTTTCTAAATCATTATAATTCACCATTATTTTAGAAAAAAGTGCTCCATATCATAAAAAAACAAAATACATATTTAAAAAGCACATAGGCACATATTAAAACATCATAAATAAACTTAGTCAAAAGCTCAGTTGCTGCAGCAGTCATAATGCAAATATATCAGTATATTGTATAATCCAATACAAGTATATTTACATGAATACATTTAGGAAAAAGACTGTGTTAAGGTGAAGTATCATCAATCTGCTGCTGTTACCTATTATAAAGGTGTTTATAGAGAAACTAAAGTTAATTAAGACCATCTAGATCAAATTGCATTATAGATCACCTATCAGTCATAATTGACTATAGTCCTGTTATCCTGACATCCTACATCACGAAGGTCCTGGAAAGAATCCTATTGGCCCACCTGAGTAAAGAAACAAGAACATATCATGACCCTCCGCAATTTGATTATTGCTTTAGAGTTGGGGTTGAAGACGCCATCATCCAGCTGCTTCAACCAACCCACTGTCTTCTGCACAAAGGAGGCTGCACTGCGAGGATCATGTTCTTTAATCTGTCTAGTGCATTTAACACAATTCAGCTTAATTTGCTTTGTCAAAAACTTCAGAAGACACAGGTAGAGACCTCAGCAGTCGCCTGGATTAATGAGTACCTGACAAACAGACCACAGTTTGTGAGACTGAAGGATTGTGCATCAAACCAGGTGGTCACCAGCACAGGAGCACCACTGGGGATTGTTCTCTCGCCATTCTTTTTGACTCTACATCTCAGACTTCCACTAGAAATCAGAAATCTATCATCTGCAAAAATATTCAGATGATGGCAGTTGTCAGATGGATCAGGGATAGACAAGAAACTGAATACAGAGAGCTTGTGACGGGATAAGCCGTATTGCGTCATTTCCTGTTGTCACTGTTGTGCTCCCTGTAAGCTGTTTGGTGTTCAGACTCTCCTGAATTGATCTTGTTTTCTCTGTGCTGAGGCCTCTCTAAGTTATTTTAACACACAAGCACACTAAAACACACATTTTGTTGTGGTGTACTTTACATTTTGGGAACTCCTTGTGTTTCACACAGCTTTTCTTGGGGTGGTAAGGTCTCGCTAGCTCAGTTAGCTTCATTGCGGCTATGGCTACTCTTCTTTCTTCTGTCTCTAACTCTTCTCTTCTCTCTTGCTCTCTCTGTCAGATGTTTAGTTACTTTCCTGCCTCCTTTAGTGATACTGGAAACTGTAATAAATGTAATATTTTTGTAGCTTTGGAGGCGAGGGTATCAGCATTAGAAGCACGGCTAGGCGCTGTTGAAAAACCAGCAGATAGCTGAAGCCCATTAGCCAGCGCGGAGCCAACAAGGATATAACCCCCTAGCTGTCCTCCGGTAGAGCCCGCGCAGCCGGGACCTCAGGCCGGCTGGGTGACTGTACGTAGGAAGCATAGTTCTAGGACCCTAGGCCACCACCAACCCGTCCGCGTTTCTAACAGATTTTCCCCGCTCAGCGACACACCCGCTGAGAAGCCGACCCTGGTAATTGGCAGCTCCATAGTCAGAAACGTGGCATTAGAGACACCATTGACCATAGTCAAATGTTTGCCAGGGGCCAGAACGGGCGACATCAAATCCTACCTGAAACTGCTGGCTAAAGATAAGCGTAAATACAGTAAGATTGTTATTCACGCTGGTGGTAATGACACCCGGTTACGCCAATCGGAGATCACTAAAATGAGTGTTGCTTCGGTGTGTAAGTTGCCAAAACAATGTCCGACTCGGTAATCTTTTCTGGTCCCCTGCCTGATCGGACCAGTGACGACATGTTTAGCCGCATGCTGTCATTCCATCAATGGTTGTATAGGTGGTGTCCTGCAAACGATGTGGGCTACATTGATAACTGGAGAACTTTTTGGGGAAAACCTGGTCTGATCCGGAGAGACGGCATCCATCCCACTTTGGATGGAGCAGCTCTTCTTTCTAGGAATATGGCCGAATTTATTAGTCCTCCAAAACACTGACAACCCAGGGTCCAGACCAGGTAGCAGAGTCGTAGTTTAACCCACCTCTCTGCTGCTTCTTGTACTGTTACACACCCATTACCCTATAGAAACAGTGTCTTGCCCTCGGCCCAAATTAAATGGATTAAAAGTTAAGCCAACAAAAGCAAATTATGGAAATCTCATAAAAATAAATGCAACTTTGACTGAACAGAAAAATAAATCTATTATATGTGGTTTATTAAACATAAGATCTCTCTCCTCAAAGACTTTGTTAGTAAAGGACTTGATTTGTGATAATCACATTGATTTCCTTTGTCTCACAGAAACCTGGTTGCAGCAGGAGGATTATGTCAGTTAAAATGAGTCAACTCCTTCCAGTCATTTAAATTTTCACATTCCTAGAAATACTGGGCGAGGGGGAGGAGTTGCAACCATTTTCCGTTCTAGTTTACTAATTAGTCCCAGACCAATTGATAGCTACAGTTCTTTTGAACATCTAACTCTTAATTTTCCTCATCCAAGTTGCAAAACATTAAGACCATTTTTGTTTGTGGTTTTGTATCGTCCACCAGGCCCTTACTCTCAATTCTTGGATCAGATCTCAAATTTTTATCTGATTTAGTATTAAATACTGATAGGGTCATTATAGTGGGGGACTTCAATATTCATGTGGATACTGAAAGTGATAGAAGTCCACAAAATCCCATTAAAAGCCTTCAGTTGATCCAAAATGCGGCAGCAAGAGTTCTGATGAATATTAAAAAGAGAGATTACATTTCTCCTGTTTTAGCTTCCCTTCATTTGCTCCCTGTTAAATCCAGAATAGAATTTAAGATCCTTCTTCTTACATACAAAGCCCTTAATAATCAAGCTCCATCATACATCAGAGATCTAATTGGTCCATATGTTCCTAACAGAGCACTTCGCTCTCATACTGCAGGTTTACTTGTAGTTCCTAGGATTTCTAAAAGTAGAATGGGAGGCAGATCTTTTAGTTATCAGGCCCCTCTCCTGTGGAACCAGCTCCCAGCTTTAGTCCGTGAGGCAGACACTCTGTTTACTTTTAAGGCCAGGCTTAAAACTTTCCTTTTTGATAAAGCTTATAGTTAGAGTGGCTAAGGTCATCCTGAGCTATCTCTGTAGTTATGCTGCTATAGGCTTAGACTTCTGGAGGACAGATTTACCAATTTTCTTCACTCTGCTACTTCCTTTTCTCCTACGACTCTCCAGTTGTATTACAGTACATTCGGTTATTTCGACTGTTAACTTTGTTTTCTCTCAGTGTTTTCTCTCCATACAAGATATACCTGGTCTGGTATCCTGCTTGGCTGCAATGCCCTGTTGGACGGGGGGCATCGACTGGGATGATCCTCCCAGTAACTGAACATCCACTGTGTCCTGTTATCAACTTTTTACTTTCTGTAACATAGAAAGTACTCCTATATCAGATCTTCTGTTTCTTCTGTGTCTCTGCTCTGTCTTCTCAAACCCCCAGACGGTCGTGGCAGATGGCCGCTCCTACTGAGCCTGGTTCTGCTGGAGGTTTTTTCCTGTTAAAGGGGAGTTTTTCCTCTCCACCGTCGCTACATGCTTGCTTAGTATGAGGGATTGCTGAAGGATTGCTATGGTTGGAAAGTCTGCCCAACCTCACGCCAATGACTGACGTAATGTGCTGGGATTCCTTAAATAGGAAACTTTTTAACTGATTGGAATATTTGTATAAATGTATTGAAATGACTTCTTGTTAAGTGCCTTGAGATGACATCTGTTGTGAATTGGCACTATATAAATAAACTGAATTGAATTGAATTGAAATTGGTGGACCGCTTTCTGTCATGGTGTGGAAACAATCACCTAATCTTGAATGTGAACAAAACAAAGCAGATGAATGTAGTTTTCAGAAGAAACAGGAAATTAGTTAAACACTGCATCATGGGAGAAGAAGTGGAGGTGGTTGAGGAATATAAATACATCAGAGTTCACCTGGTCAACAGACTGGACTGGAGAATAAACTGTGACATGTCTACAAGAAGGAACATAGCAGACTGTACTTCCTGGGGAAGTTTAGGTCCCTCTGTGCTTGCAGCAACATGCTGCATATCTTCTACAAGTCTGTTTTGGAGAGTGAAATCTCTACCGCCATCATCCGCTGGGGTATAACAGCAGCATCAGAGCTAGGGGCTTAAAAAGACTCAACAACCTAGCAAAGAAGCTTGGTTCTGTTCTGGAAACCACTGGAGATAATGGTGCAAAGAAGGATTCTCTATACAATCAAGAAAATGATGGACAACCTTGAGCATCCTCTTCATGAGACTCATAAGACAACAGAGTTTCTTCAGATGTCAGACTTACTGCAACAGCATTTAACAGCTATCAGCATTTAAAACAACTCTTTGAAGAAACTTCAATAGTATGAGTTACAACAGCACTTAATTTCCCTCTGGGTTCATTAAAGTATTTTTGAATTAAATTTGAATTTTGAAGTGGTACATAGACTTGAAAAAAACCCAACAAAGATTGTTATGACAAAAGGCCAAATATCTAAGTTTTTGTTCAGACCCTTGGTGGACAGCTTTCTAAGGTGTAAATGCAAAATAAGTAGCTAATTAAGCTATCTAAAATTATATTAGTGTCCATAAATCAAACATTTGTATAACTTCTTTACGGCTTAAAAGAAGAATGAGAAGGTCTCTGTACATTTCCATCCATCCATTATCTATACCTGTCCATCCTCTGCAGGGGGGCTGGTGCCTATCTCCAGCAATCATTGAGCGAGAGGTGGGGTACACCCTGGACAGGTTGCCAGTCCATCGCAGGGCAACATAGAGACACACAGGACCAACAACCATGCACACACACACTCATACCTAGGGGTAATTTTAGAGAGACCAATTAACCTAGCAGTTCAGAGTAGCCGGAGAGAACCTCCATGCAGAAAGACCTGAGGTCTGAGCCGGATTCAAACTGTTGCCGCAAGGCAAAAGTGCTACCAACTGCACCACTGTGTAGCCTCTTTGTACGTTCATCAGGATTCAAAATTTATTTAAACTCAACACAAAATTTCACTCTTTAATTTAAAATTAAAAGTTTGATCAAGCTGGACTTACCCACAATATAAAGTAAATTTAATTATCAGACTACCAGCATATACTGGTTACTAATTACATAAAACAAAAGACACAAAACAAAGCAAATGATGTTAACTCTAATCTACACAGTATGTCTTGAGTGCCTGAGTCCAGTCCTGCAGAGCTATGATCCTGTAACTTTTAGATGCATTCCTTCTTCCACACACCTGAATGATGCCTCATTACCAGGTCTTTGCAAGGCTGGATGGCATGCTGATGAAGGAATTCAGCAAGTTCTTAAGCCAAAGGTAAACACTGTACTGCACATAGTAACTGGTTAATGGTGTGAGAGAAACCTTTGTCCATTAGCATCATTTGGTACTAAAACTTACTAATCAACAGCTGTAAAATAACTGAATCTGCTGTCATGTCCTTGGATAATGGTTTGGGCTTCGTTCACTTCAAAGTAATAAAATGTTACAAGATCTCATGATGTGATTGATTTCTAGTTATTTAGTTTATTTTGCATTTTTATTCTGCCTATAGAACCAAGATCTTTACCAGTTTGACCTATTTGATGTAAAATCCAAATTCACGTTACATTTCCTTTCTAGGCATCTTTAAAGCATGCTTGAGGTAGTGTGATTCAATGGATAGATAGTGAAAAGATTGCCTCACAGGGACATGATATGTTGTATTTTTCCATATCACTCCTACATCAAAGCCTGTCACAGGCATTGTACAGCTGAATGTACAGAGACATGTTGCCAACAACTCCTTGGACATGTTTGATACATACACCACCTTCAAGTGTAAGATTTAAGACAGTCAGGTTTGTCCTAACTTTTGGGGTGACAAGGAAATGGTTGCCAGAGGAGCACAGAGATCGCGAAGGTTCATATGGTAAAAGCAGTTCATTAAAACACTTAAAAACCAAACAAAAGAACCTTAAAATCGATCCTAAAATATACGAGGAGACAATGCAATGAGTTTAATACAGGTGTAATGTGTTACCGCCTCCAGCCGTTCCTGTGGGAGGTCGCAAGCCAAGTTGGTTGAGGCCATGAAAACTATTTTTCTCTGTGATATAGAAGAGACTGGCTTTTTCTGACAAGCTCATTTCTGCTGTCTATTTGCTTTCCATGGCTAATGCAGGCAATGGGGGTTGGGAGAAATTCTTCACGTACAGTATGCATATTTAACTCAGAGTGACCAATCGTATTTTGAAAATAACAAGTGTTACACGGTTTCTCAGTGAATTATTGTAGGTATGGTGCTTGAACTGTTAAAATAGGCAGGTATAAGCACTTTTAGAAGGGTTCTAAAGTATTATCAGATTTTAGCTTGTGGGGGGGTTGTGGTCCTTAACCCCCGCTAATACCGGGGGTCCACTTTAGCCGCTTAAAATGGCTACAGTAGCACACAGGTACATCACAATAGGTCCACATGATTAGAGAAAAAAGAAAAAGAAACAGTTCAGAGTGATAAGAATGCCCAAGACCATTAAGACACTTAAAAACCATTAAAAGAACCTTACAATCTATCCTAAAACATACGGGGAGCCAATGCAATGAATTTATGACAGGTGTGATGTGTTCCTGCCTTCTGGTCTTCGTCAGGACTCGTACTGCTGAATTTTGTAGGAGTTTTAAACTGGATATACTCTTTTTGGGAAGACCAGAAAGCAGGGCATTGCAGCAATCAATCCTACTGGAGATAAAAGCATGCATCAGTGTCTCCGTATTGGCCTGAGAGAGAATGGGGTGACTCTGGCAATGTTCTTTAGATGATAAAAACCTATTTTAGTAATATTTTTATTGTGAGAGATAAAAGTCAGCTCAGAGTAAAAAATCACACCCAGGTTCTTCACTTGTAAAGGAAGATTAAAATACAGTGATTGTAGTTTTGGTTAAAGTTTCTCTCTCTGAGCCTCAGGACCGATGACTAAAACTTCAGTTTTGTCCTGGTTGAGCTGGAGAAAGTTTTCTACCATCCAGGATTTGATGATGATGATGATTTTGATGATCTATTGGCATCGGGAGACATGGAGATGTATAACTGTGTATCATCAGGATAACTGTGATAGTTAACTTCATGTCTTCTGATGACACCCCCAAGAAGAAGCATATAAAGGTTAAAAACACTGGGCCTAAAATTGAACCCTGGGGCACACCACATGTAATCTTGTGGACCTTAGAGGAACAGGTATCTAGACTTACCATAGAAGTCCTGTCTGTGAGATAGGATGTAAACCATTTGTGAACAGCACTAGAGAGGCCAATCTCTTTTAAATGGGTTAAAGGCAGCACTTAGATTCTGTAGAACCAACACTGTCACCTTCTGGGCATCGTAGTTTATTCTAAAATAACTTAAAATCTTCAAAAGGGCAGTCTCTTTGCAGTGGTTCACCCTAAAACCAGATTTAAATTTCTCCAGTACGTTGTGTACATTAATAAAATCCATCCCTCCATCCATTTTCTGTACCCGCCATTCCCATGCAGGGTTGCGGGAGGGGGGGTTGGGGAAGCAGACTGGTGCCTATCTCCAGCTGTCATGGGGCAAGAGGCAGGGAACACCCTGGACAGGTCGCCAGTCTATCGCAGGGCATTAATAAAATTAAATAGAATTAAAAAAGTTTTTCTAAAATTTTGCTTAAAAACAGTCAGTTGGATACCGGTCTGAAATTGTTAAGATCATTAAAATCTAAATTGCTCTTCTCCAACAGGGGCCTCACCACTGCCCGTTTAAAGGCGGCAGGAAAGACCCCCATCTGAAGGGAGCAATTCATCAGGGTTAAAATCTCATCCCTAAAAGATTCATAAAATTGCTCAAAAAAGGAAGTGGGAATCGGGTCCAAAACACATGTGGGTGCAATAGTTGCATACAGAAAATGAAATACATAAAAACTATAAACTATAAAATAGTGTTCTAACTTGGAAGCAGTAGGCATTTTTTATATTATTTGTCTCCATTGTTGATTTTGTAATATCTATAAAGATGTACTCGTTTTAATTCACTTTTTGTTTTTTACTCCAGTTTAATTTGTTACATTCAGAAAACATGTACACAGTTTTAGTTTGCTACTGGAGGTATTGGGGATGGAGACTCAAATGGTATATGTCTTAGGACATGAATTCCCAGCAAGATAAGGACCCTCAGAGGCTACCTAGGGTAGAGAAGAGCAAACAGGTCAAATGTATGAGAGGAATAGGAGGAGGAGGAGGGGAAAAGTAGGTAAGTATGAGTGTGCTCATACTTAGCTACTCAGGGATAAGGAATTAAAGGAGGTAGGGATGAAATTTGTAGGGATCAGGGATGAAAGAGTTTCGAACTAATGGATGAAGGTTGAAAGAGGGAGGCATTAGAGACAAAAGATGGAAGGATTGTAAATACTCCAGAATTGTTTGGCTCTGATCCTGTTCTGATATCTGAATTTAAATGCCTACCAATACTGATATATTTAGGAAAACATTGTTTTCTTTTTGTCTTGGTGTTTTAAATCAAAATCAATAAACCACATGGCCACTATAAAGTACAAACTACAAATTGCGCTCATTAATTTTTTTCACAAGTTTGATAATTGCCTGATAAACCTTTAGAAATTCTTTTCTCATCTGTATTGATATTATGCTGCAAAGTTGCTAAATCTGCATATAAACTCCTGAGACTCAGGAGAGGTTGGGGGCCACTATGGACTTCAGAACATAGTGATTTACCACACTGCTGCTGTGAACTACTTAGCTTATAGGGGTGCAAATGTTTGTATTATGGGCTAAGAAGCTTTTCTAGTCATTAATTATTTATGGGCAGAGCTTTACCTGTATGTGTACATGTCTAAAGTGCCAACTGAGAGCAGGCTTCCCTAACAAGCTCTGGATATATGTTTAAAATTTAAGAAGGCTGTAAAATATAAAAATGCATTTATTAATACATTTATAAAAGATGTGTATGTATATGTTTCTTGTGACCTTTGAGATACAGCACTTTGTTCCAAGTTTGGCTTGACTTCCCGTGATTACAGTTCTCATGAGAAGGAAGTCTTAGTGAGGCCTGGAGGTGTTCAGTTGGGTGACGTTAGGGTGGCATGTCTTCTATTTGTGGCTTTTTTCAGCTTAATTGGACCATGATCTAAAATGCCCAATAGAGCGCTTTTCAACTGAGCTTCATATGTGTACTGTTGAGTCGCTTAGTTCAAGCTAGAGTTAAAGAGGTCACCCATATGGACGATTTCAGGCAATTTGATTCTATGACTGTCAAAGTTATAAATAATAATGGATGAAAAATAAAGTTCCCACACCACAAATCTGATTATTTTTTGCGAAATACATAACAATGAGTCTGTGTATTTAATCTGCTGAAATGAGCTTCCTGACCTTATACTATTTTATAGCTGGGTACATTTCATCATTCAAATGCTGGACGATTAGAATCTAAAAATAAACACAAAGGACAACTCTATATGAACCACTGGTGAAACAAAAAGCAAAACCACTTGATGTTTTTAAAGCACACCAAAATATGACTTTTGATTTTTTTGTTCAAATGAAGTATGTTTGACATATTTTTCTCTTTTTTCTTTGCTTCTAAAGATCTTCAAGCAGCAACTTCAGCAGACCAAGGACCGCTTCCAGGCCTTCCTCAATGGAGAAACGCAAATTGTAGCTGATGAAGCATTCATCAATGCCGTGCAGAGTTACTCTGAGGTACTAAGACCACAATAATCACTCAAACCACCTTATTTAAGCACAGGGTCTTCATGCTGGATTGTTGCTACATATCACCCTCATATACTGTACAACAATTTTCTCAAACTTTACAGTAAGACAAACCTAATTTTCTAACATTGTATGCCTTGTATATTTTCTTAGTAAATTTTTAACTAGTGTTCAATCAAAAATGTCAAATAGATCTCTGCAGTCCTTCTGCTATTTCTTGTCAAAATGTCTGAATTAAGAGGAACTGTGTGGTAAAATGGTGGTGGAAGCTTTTCACTGCACAGATTATGAGTCAGAGTATGTGGTTGACACAGCCATTTTTTCCAGCCTCACAATTCAGTCTGAAAAAGTCATTACTTCCATGCATGCAGCACTGAAAGGCACAGCATTAAAAAAACAAAATCTTAAAAGCTAATGACAACATACAAAACAAGCAGCTGAATTGAAATAAATGATGAGATATGGTCACTGTTATTGTTTCTTTTTTTTGGAAGACAACTAAACAGGAACCTGCTGGTAGTATTTTAATTTATTGTAAAATAAGATGCAGCTGGGAGTCTGAAAGGAGACAGATATAACGACTGCATTTTAAATATTGTGTTTTAGGTTAATATTGCTCACTGACAAATTGTGTAAAAGGTCTTTATTATCATTTATCTGAAATTGAGGGGTTCTAGAACAACTTTTTTTGAGCCTCTTTTTAGCATATGGAACTTTGTTGGAGCGAAATATGGTCCAAAAACCCTGATAAATGGCCAAATACAACCCAGTAATAAAGCCTTATAATTTAACGACTGGTTTTCCCCACCCATTTATTAATATTGAATGAGCTGCGTGCTGATTGGCGGGTTTACCCTGATGGCTCTATGACGATAGGGTTAATAGTTCTATAACCAGCAGTTATATGCTGCCAATGCTGAAGTGGGCGGGCGGGCATCTAAATTTATGGGGTGTGTCTACAACCTATGATATGTTATTAGAGCTTTGCCCAGACTGGCCTGTTTCTCCAAGGCAATTTCAAAATTACGAATTTACATGGGAAAGCAGGTTGGAGACGGCACAGACATTTTGGCAAGATACATTTGACACCCCAAACTGCCTAAAGTAAATAACCACAAGGTAAATGCAGTTGTGAAATCTAGGACCCTTTTAAAGAAAAATATAGTTATTTTCTGCTAGGAACAAGGGTTTGAAGATGATTTCTGCTTTGATTGACTTTCTTTCAAAATGGTGAGAGAACATTACAATGTTTTCTACGTGGATGACTGTGTGTGTTTGCTGAAAAAGACTACGGGCAGTGCAAAATTGCATTTCTATTCATAAGCATGACTCTGTATGTGCAATAATTATCTCCTGTACTATACAGAAAGCCAGATTTTTATATACACTGCATAAAACAAAAGAAAACAAATAACAGTTTTTTGCTCTCTATGACATTAAATAAGACTAAATATGTCCTGTTTTCAATCAAAGATATTTGCTAAATGTCAGCATAATGCGACAAATTCATTTTCAAAGATTTTTTTTTTTTTGCTTCTCTTTACTGTGTCTACAATTTTTGAGAAATGATGATGACATCACAATTTTAAGATCTGATTTTTCTCAATATTTAAGGCACACCTGAAATATACTTTAAGGCAACAACTCTGTTTCATCCTTGGGTACAATTTTCAGGTGGCATAAGGTACCTGTATAACTAAACCAAACAACAAAAACAAAGGACCTTGTAAAGATGCTTGCTAAAGCTAGAAGGTTAAATATATGTCCTGTGGTGTGATGAAACTAGAACTAGTGTGTTTTGTTTATTGACCATTGTTAAATTTGGATGAGAAAAGTGAGAGGCTTAGAACACCTTCGCAACTGTGTCGGTTGGTATCGCTGCAAGAGGGAGATGTGCACTTCACAAAATAGACGGCATCATGACGAAATAACACTATGAGGAAATATTGAAGCAACATCATATGACAACAGCCAGGAAGTTAAAGCATGGCCACAACTTGGTCTTTCAATTGGACAGTGAATCAAATCATACTACCAAATTTTTTACAAAGTTGCTTAAGGACTACAAAGTTAATGTTCATTAGCTGACATCAAAAAGCCCTTATCTAAGACCCATAAAAAACCGTGAACCCTAGCCCCTACCCTATGAGCAAAGATGATCTATAAAACCTGACTCAGTTACTCTTTTCTGTCAGGAGGAATAGGTCAAATTTCCTGAAAACTATAGCAAGATGGTTATGGAAGGATACCAAGAATCATCTGACCCAAGCTGTATAGTTTAAACGACAACTCTACCAAATACTAAGTAAATACATGTAAAAAGTATTTGAAGTTGGAAGATTGTTGGCTCTTCTTTTCTCAGTCTTTGTCCACTTAATCCTTTATATGCATATTTATTCAAATGATATTGTTAAAAACTAACCTATGGACTGTGTGTGTGTGTGTGCGTGTGTGTGTGTGTGTGTGTGTGTGTGTGTGTGTGTGTGTGTGTGTGTGTGTGTGTGTGTGTGTGTGTGTGTGTGTGTGTGGCCGGGGGTGTACCTATACAACAAAGAAACCAAGACAGCTGACTTAACATTCACTTAGCAAACCTTTGCTGCTTAGTGAAAAGTGAAAAGATGCATAAGAAAAACAATGATAATGTACTCCTTTGATGTGATGTTTCAGAAGCTGCTGCTTTGTAGCCAGAATTGAAGCGAAGAACAAAATGTGACTGTCACAGTGACAAATGCTGTCAGCTTGGATGGCTGTTTCCCTTGATGCGGTGACAGTATTGTCTTGCCTGACTCCCTGTCCGTGTTAGCTTGTTGTTACCATAGGCATTCAGCCTCTTACTAAATCACAACATGGACACAAACACACACATGCCTACATGATTATTTAACACAAGACTTTGTCGGTTTTGTCATACTGAAGCACCTCTGCACTTAAAATGTTAAATTTGAGCTGTTTTGTTTTCCAAATTTACTGAATCATTACCTTTAAATATGCAAATCAGAAATAATCTTCAGGTGTATTTTTTTACATACATCAGCAGGACAAATATTAAAGTTTAAAAATCTCTCTTACATGATAGGTGTTCCTGAAGAGTGACCGCGTGGCTAAGATGGTGCAGAGCGGCGGGTTCTCAGCTAACGATTTCAGGGAAGTCTTCAAGAGGCACATTGAGAAGCGAGTGCGAAGCCTCCCAGAGATTGACGGTCTGAGTAAGGAAACAGTGCTGAGCTCCTGGATGGCCAAATTTGACACCATCTACCGTGGCGATGAGGATCCACGAAAGGCCCAGCAACGCATGACAGCCAGCGCCGCTTCTGAGCTAATCCTCAGCAAGGACCAGCTGTATGAGATGTTCCAAAATATCCTCGGCATTAAGAAGTTTGAGCATCAGCTGCTTTATCAAGCTTGTCAGGTAAGTTACATGTATTCAATGTGGCACATCCCGTACAGTTTGTTGCAAAACATTTATTTGTAATTTTTCCAACACAAAGAAAGGTATAATTTTGAGAAGGGAGGATTATACATGGTTTTCAAATCTTTTTTTATATCTGAAAAGTGCAGTAAGTGTATTCAGCTACTTTATTTGATGCCCCTGAATTAAATCCAGTGCATGGAACTGCAACCAGTCAGCTAATTCATGAATACCATAACAAACCTTTAAGGAAGGTAGCCATTGATGAAAGAAAGCCAGTCCAGTTTGCCATTTGCCAGATACTATGGAGACACAGCAAACACAAGGAAGACGTTGCTCTGGTTAGATCAGTGTTTCCTAACCCTGCACCGCAAGGCACACTGCCCTGCATGTTTTAAATGTTTCCCTGGTTTAACACACATAATTCAGATGATTGTAGTCCAGCAACCTTTTCCTTACCCCTTGTCCCATCTTGGCTGTGATCTTAAACAGAGATACTATATAATCAAATTGGTATCTTGAGATGTATCCCGTGAAACCAGGCCAGTAACTCTTTATTGTGGGGGACATATGTTCAGATTACTGGAAGATAATAGTGGACTCCGGGGTGCTTGTGTCTGACATAACTCTCCTTCCCTTGTTGTCTTTACTGCTCTCTGTGGGCGTGCTGAAAGCAGCCCTACTGTTATCTTTCTACAAGAGATTGATTAAAACTCTTATACGAACAGGATGTGGAGAAAACCTCAGATACTTTTAACATCTGTTCAAGATTTAATACACAAAGTACACATCTCTGACACACCTTCCAAAGCCTAGTTTGTTTTTTGCACATATTATTCTTGGTGGTACTATCCTGTCAGCAGTGGATTACATTGAAGTAGAGTCCAGAAGTTGCTGTTAAACAAATTAGATGGTTCAGTATTGTTTGAATGTCTCAGCTGGCAAAAATCAATATAGGTTCTGTTCTGCATGAGTGTTCATTACTGTGAACCTTCTAATGCTGAGGTGCAATACATCACCGCAGCCCTCATATCCAGTGTATATTTTTCCTTCCAGTCCTTTGAGGTTCCCTAACCTAGTTTTCTTTGCGGTCTTTTTTATGCTGGTTGTAGAGTTGTTACCATATTTTCAGAATCTGGATGCAGAACACAATGTCATTTCTATGAACATACCATGCTCTGAGCAATGCGTAATGCATTATATATGCTGCAAAATGTATGTACAGTTTTGCAATGTAATTCGACAAATGGTGTAAGAAATGGAATATGGATCATCGCTGTGTGAAGAAACACATTTATTTTAAAGAAGAGGCAGAAGAGACCATTTCTTTTTACATGAAGTACTTCTCCAGGCATTCTTGGTATCATCTCAACCAAAATTGCTGCAATAATGAATGTATCACTTTATACTGATGGTGATATATTTCAATAATCCATATAGTCATATATGAGTTTCTCTACTCACTGATAAAATTCTCTCTATGTAGGACATGTGACATTCCAGTCAGCATGCTACCAAGCTTTTCTTTGATTGGCTTTCACACTGAGGCAAACTTTCTTAGATGTTATCACAGGGGAATTACTATTTTTTTGCAGTTACATCCAAAATTGTCAGAAGGAAGGACTGTTCTATTTTGGTCTCATGCTGAAGTAATATCACCCCTGCAAATGACTAACAGACTGATTAGACTGGCACATAGAGCTGCTGTGCTAACCAGCCTCTACTCCCTGATGGCTTCATGCTTGTTTTTTGGTGCAGAAAACTGTAAAAATGTTTTTCTACACTAAAGAAAATATTTTACAAAATGTGTAGCTACTCTTGCATCAGTTCTTTTTTAATTGTATTTCAAAGCAAAATTTAAAAAAAGTAAATTAGATTTTCTAATTTCCTATCTTGCCGTTAATTCTGAAAAATTGTATATACCCACTATATATACCCACTTAATTCCATTCAGAGTTGTGGGCTGCCTCTGCCGATCAATGGCCAAGTGGCATACAGATAATAGTCTGTCACACGGTCAACACAGACAAACAGGGCAGAGAACTATTCCTGCACACACTCAGACCTAAGGGCAATTTAGCATCCTCACTTCATGTGCCTGTTTTTGGATTTTGAAAGAAAGCCAGAGTACCTTTAGAAAACCAAGAAAACAACAAAAATGGACACAGATTTAAACTTAGGGTCAGGGCTTAAGTGGGGCAAATGTACAGCTCGGGGGTTTAGATTCTAATTGTTAGATTTTTCCCATTTCTTTATCAAAGTATATGTTTTTAAAGTTTATCAGATTTTTTTTATTTAAGTAAAAGCAAAACATTCAAGTTCATATTTTTGGCTGATATAGTCCAAAAATTGTGGCCGTTTTTTAGTTTTGATGCATATATTAAAAAGGAAAAGCAGATCTGATTTTTTTTCACCAATTTCTCACCATTCAGAGCCAAAGAACTTGAAAAATTCTGAAATCAGGCTAAAAACAATTACAACTGAGGAGTAAAACAAAAAGTGCGATATTGAATAAAATACACTAATGCAAGACCAAACTGTTTGGATTTGTCAATAAATTAAAGTCATCAACAAAAAATCTATTTTAAAACACAAAAAATAAACTTGTTTGAGGGTTTGGACACAAAAAGACCATCATAAAATCTTTGTTTGAGCTTGTTTTCCGATTCTTTCATGAATTAGTTTTTAATGAATGAAACATCTTGCTGGACTTGTACTAATGGGGACTAATAACCAACTTTTTTGAGCTGCACACTACTTTTTGAATAGGCTATTCAAGCATTAGAAGTTTGAAGTTTTTGCAATATTTCAGATGTCCTCCTTTCCTGATATAGTGAATGCATCATGATGTCAAGCTGTGAAACCCATTCTAAGAGGGTCATATGAGTTTTGTTGCCTGGTCCACATTTTAAACCAAGGGGGTAGATAAAGCAATGAAGGCAGGATAATTCTGTTCTGAGGTCATACTGTAACAAAATAGTTGTGGCATTTGCTGACTGTGTTTAGCTACTCATTTAAAATGTTCACAGTGCTAGAATGTTCCTTTTTAAAATGTTTTTATTAATGTTTAAGGAATGCGAAATAATGGGACTTTCATAGAACAACCAATGATTATTTTTATGCTCTGACAATCAAAAAGCGAGTCATGTTCCGGTCGCTGTCAGATCTAGCAAAGAGAAATTACAAATCCTAACCAGCCAGCAATGAGCCATGAGAAACAACCATGGCAGATGCCTTTCATTTCAAATAACTTTGAAATCATTTCCCCATGAAGACAGTTAACACTTTGCAGAGATTTTTATTCTGAGATTTTTTTTTTCAACTGGTGCTATTTAGTCACACTATTTGACTCTCCTTTACATAAGTTTTTCCCCAGTTTCATATGGGTGATTGAATAACCAAAGCCTGGGTGTCAAAGTAAAGCACAATCATATCAGGATCAGGCTTTCTCCCCTGCACAGCCATAAATCATGGTCTGCCGCACATCCCAAACTGGCAAACCATCCTCCCATCAGCTTTGAAAGAAGGCTCCTCCTTTTTCTCTATAATTTGTCTTGTCAGCAACTGTTAGTTGGGAAATGAGGCCTGAGCTCTCCCTGGTTTAGCCTGTAGCTGATATAATTGCATAATGGAGCCTCTTCACTACACAGAGGATTGGGAGAGGATGAGAGCATTTGCTATGCCTGCCGAACCACCTCTTAGCTGAAAGAGCAGCGGTGCTAAACTGTATTGTGAAACTACCTCTGAATCTCAACAATGTTTATTAAACAGATAAAAATTTAACTTAAATATGTCCTTGATTACTTAACAGTAAATGAAATTCTCACCAAGTGTGTGATTCTTTGAAAAATGCATTTTTATTTCCAAAAATCAGGTTCAAAGTACAAAATGTGCAAGATGCTGTAGGAATGGTGCAAGCTTATCTGCTGAAGATGTTTAACTGAAGCAGAAACAATTGCAAAAAAAAAACAAAGTAATGAAAAGGAAAATTCTTTGCGAAAATTAGTTCAATAAGTGCAGTAGAAGCTATGTCTAACAGTCTTCTCAGTCTGTGGCTTTTTGACTCAAAAAAGGAGCTGGTACCACATAGCTGTTAGTGGGAATCCCTTACAAATTAGTAAAGCCAAGTTGAGCTGAGTAGGTGCCAGTGGAAAAGGACCAATAAAAGTACAGAATCTGCAGACCTACAAAGCCCCCTTGGGAACGTGGATGATTTTTTTCTTATAATATTCCCTCGCAATAAACACAATAATTTTGTGTTCCCTTGCAACAAATATTGTCTTCACTTGCTATACATTTGCAAATTTAAAAGCATTTATACGTTCTTATTTATTAGGTGCAGAAAATCAATTAGGGTTGAAAATCAATCTATTAACTGGATGTTCATGTTTGCTTGTATATCTTTTGGCAGGGATGAAAAGCCCATCTTTGACCTGTTTTGCCTCCGGCATGTTGCACATAGGTTTGTGGTGGCTTTGTATTCTAAAGAAAAAAGATGGAAAACTTCAGAAATCTTTCAAATTAGATATTGCATTGCATTAGATACATGTAAAAAGACTTTCAGTATTCGAGGTGCCACACAAACTGACTGTTAAATAAATTGTTATTGCCTGGGAAAGCAAAGTGTATTGTAAGGGAATGGCAATCTTATTGTGAGGGAATGTAAACTTATTGTGAGGGAACACAATAAAAGAAAAAAAACAACAAATGGAATTATTTGCTAGCGTTAGTTGAAATGCCAACATTAGGTAACGTGGTAACATTAACAGTTGAATGTCAGCTAACCATAACTATGTGTCCAAATTCAGGGACCACATACTTTGAAGGTCACAGCCTACTTGATTAATGTTGGTTGGGTTGTTCATCGACTTTCAAAGACCAAAAGTAAGCGGCCATGAAATTAGATGGTCTAGCCCTCAGATTTAATCCGCCCCTACCTTTCTGTACGTCCTGTCACATGTATGATGTCAGATTACTTTCTTTATTTTGAGGTATTCATAAGAAAAACTAGCATAAAACAGGTTGGGGAAAGGGTAAAATGATCTTGTGGTAGAGTAAAATTGTTATCATGGGCACAAGAATTTTCTAACTGGGCGCATAGAATTACATTTTTCCTTACATTTCCAAAATCTTTTTCTGACTTTTGCAAAACTTTCAAGTTTTTTTCTTCTGGCTTCTGAGGGCTGCGCTCTCTCTCGCTTCTAGATTTCACTGATCCAGACTAGATTAGACTATACATTATTTTACATTTTGTGTTTCTGGTTAGTGTTACTTTTGCACAACAAATGTGTGGCTATGTACACCATGCTCATAGCTGGCATATATGTTTCGATGTATGACAGGTACCAAAGATTCTGTTGGTCACTAGGACACAACAACCATAAAAAGATTGTGCAAAGTGAGATTTTATCTATTAGACTGAGTAAGGAAAACTAAAGACTGGTGTATGCATTGTTTTTTTAGCGTTTTTGTGAGACATTACTTTTTTATTATTACATTGAAAAGAAAAGTATACTTATTTTCTCAGAATCCAATTTTAGATTTTTGTGAAATCTCTGTCCTGTATGACTTAAAAACTGAGCTAATATTGTTACAATGTAACTTTCTAATACAGAACAGTAATGTTTTCTATTAACCTATTTATTTCCAGAGATTTTTAAGTCAGTTTTGTAATAGTTGACCCATGAAAGCCATTCTGAAGTATGTTATTTTATGTTTCTACCTAAACACATAGAGAAGGAACACTTTAAATAAGGTATGTTAAGATCAAAAGTCCTTCCTTGTGTTTCCCTGGGGGGGGCATTATGCTTCCAGGCACATATTACCCTTCTATAGCACACTCCAATGAAATTGTCACTTTAAGTATTTTAAAAGTCCGTCATATATCCAAATCCACCTTAAAGAAATTTACTTCCATATTGGACGCGTTGATTTTTGCCTGTGCCTCTCTAAGACACTCCCCCTTCAGTTTGTTACATACCGTGCATCATCGCAGCATGCAATGAGTCGGGTTTAAAAAAAAAAAAAAAAAAAAAGAGGCGCAGCTGCAGCTGGTGTGTCATAATTACTGCACCTGGGACTCAGTCGGAGTTGTGTGGGGTAGGGGAGCTCTGCAGGGGTGAGGCTCTCGGCTGAGTACGTCAGGTCGGAGGAGATGGGTGGAAAAGGCGGGGATAGGTGGGAGCAGGCGTTTCAGCAACCCCGAAAACTACCAGCAGAGACCGGCAGAGACTCAAAGATTACTCTAACATGAGTGAATGGGTCAGAGCAACACTTCAGGTATGTTTTTAATGAGGGAAAGACAGGTTCTCAGGATATCAAGCTTCAGAAAGTCTATTTTGCATAATACCCCCCCCTTTAAGTCACTGAAGTGCTTCAGGACTGGACCAAGAGTGCTTTTTCTTTTGGAAATCAAAATAAGGTAATACTAAAATAGGGTGTGATTGCATCAGCCCAAAATTTAAGTTTACGGTCTAGTACTTAGTTATTTTCTAATTTAGATTAACTCATTTAGGCTGCACTGTCTTTGTAGTGATCTGAATCTAATTTTCTCATTTCAACCAGAGATTTGCTAACCATAACAACAAGGTGGGGAGGTCTCATTTATTCACAGGAAATAAAATCGTGCATTGTCAAGTCTAGATTAGATCTATGACGTTACTCCAGGAGAAATCTGGAAGTGAGAGAGTGCAGCGAGAGAGAGGGCGCAACGTTCAGAAGTGAGAAGGCGTACATCACATAACTAAGTGTAGGAAGAAACAAACTGGGAAAGAGTTTTGCAAAAGTGAAAAAAAGATTTTGGAAATGTAAGGAAGAAATTTAAATGTGCCCGGTTAGAAAATTCTTGCGTTTTACAGTTTTACTCTCCACAAAATCATTTTACTCTTTCCCCAACCTGTTTTTACCCTGGTTTTTTTATGAATTGCGCCCTCATATTAAAGAAAGTAATCTGATTCCATAAATTAATGAATAAATAAAATAAATTTTTTACTCAAATTAGATTAAAATGAGATGTCTACGCAAATAGCAAAAGCCTAACTACACAACCTCTTTAAACATTTGTTTTTGTACCACCAGATTTTAATATACAGTGGCTTGCAAAAGTATTCGGCCCCTTGAACTTTTCCACATTTTGTCACATTACAGCCACAAACATGAATCAATTTTATTGGAATTCCACGTGAAAGACCAATACAAAGTGGTGTACACGTGAGAAGTGGAACGAAAATCATACATGATTCCGAACATTTTTTACAAATAAATAACTGAAAAGTGGGGTGTGCGTAATTATTCAGCCCCCTGAGTCAATACTTTGTAGAACCTCCTTTTGCTGCAATTCCAGCTGCCAGTCTTTTAGGGTATGTCTCTATCAGCTTTGCACATCTAAAGACTGAAATTCTTGCCCATTCTTCTTTGCAAAACAGCTCCAGCTCAGTCAGATTAGATGGACAGTGTTTGTGAACAGCAGTTTTAAGATCTTGCCACATATTCTCGATTGGATTTAGATCTGGACTTTGACTGGGCCATTCTAACACATGGATATGTTTTGTTTTAAACCATTCCATTGTTGCCCTGGCTTTATGTTTAGGGTCGTTGTCCTGCTGGAAGGTGAACCTCCGCCCCAGTCTCAAGTCTTTTGCAGACTCCAAGAGGTTTTCTTCCAAGATTGCCCTGTATTTGGCTCCATCCATCTTCCCATCAACTCTGACCAGCTTCCCTGTCCCTGCTGAAGAGAAGCACCCCCAGAGCATGATGCTGCCACCACCATATTTGACAGTGGGAATGGTGTGTTCAGAGTGATGTGCAGTGTTAGTTTTCCGCCACACATAGCGTTTTGCATTTTGGCCAAAAAGTTCCATTTTGGTCTTATCTGACCAGAGCACCTTCTTCCACATGTTTGCTGTGTCCCCCACATGGCTTGTGGCAAACTGAAACGGGACTTCTTATGGTTTTCTTTTAACAATGGCTTTCTTCTTGCCACTCTTCCATAAAGGCCAACTTTGTGCAGTGCACCACTAATAGTTGTCCTATGGACAGATTCCCCCACCTGAGCTGTAGATCTCTGCAGCTCGTCCAGAGTCACCATGGGCCTCTTCGCTGCATTTCTGATCAGCGCTCTCCTTGTTCGGCCTGTGAGTTTAGGTGGACGGCCTTGTGTTGGTTGGTTTACAGTTGTGCCATACTCCTTCCATTTCTGAATGATCGCTTGAACAGCGCTCCGTGGGATGTTCAAGGCTTGGGAAATCTTTTTGTAGCCTAAGCCTGCTTTAGATTTCTCAAAAACTTTATCCCTGACCTGTCTGGTGTGTTCTTTGGACTTCATGGTGTTGTTGCTCCCAACATTCTCTTAGACAACCTCTGAGGCCGTCACAGGGCAGCTGTATTTGTACTGACATTAGATTACA
Organism: Valencia hispanica; assembly: GCA_963556495.2. Classification (NCBI taxonomy): domain Eukaryota; kingdom Metazoa; phylum Chordata; class Actinopteri; order Cyprinodontiformes; family Valenciidae; genus Valencia; species Valencia hispanica. The sequence goes on along the minus strand of OY747708.1, from coordinate 12,580,614 downwards.
CACAGGTGCACTCTATTTAGTCATTAGCACTCATCAGACAATGTCTATGGGCAACTGACTACACTCAGACCAAAGGGGGCTGAATAATTACGCACACCCCACTTTTCAGTTATTTATTTCTAAAAAATGTTTGGAATCATGTATGATTTTTGTTCCACTTCTCACGTGTACACCACTTTGTATTGCTCTTTCACGTGGAATTCCAATAAAATTGATTCATGTTTGTGGCTGTAATGTGACAAAATGTGGAAAAGTTCAAGGGGGCCGAATACATTTGCAAGCCACTGTATTTAAAACTGTACTCTTCTCCAGCTCTATCTCCCACTTCATATGCTATTGTTACTAGAATAAACATTTTCAGTTCAGCCTGCAATGAATCTTGGGATAGGGTGTGCTGCAAAGGATACACCAGACACATCCTTCAAATCTGAAAAAGAAGGCAACATTTTTGGGCTGCATTTGGTGGAGCCTTTCAAATTTGGACAGCCGTCATTGCAACACTGGGACGTAATCAGACTTTAAATGCGGCCTTCAAAGAATGCAGCCCTTAAATCTGGACACACCCTTTTTACCTATACAAACATCATTACCTAAAATATTAACATTAGCACACTAACAAAGAGTGGTGAATTTAGCTACTATGTTGAAGTTAGACTTGACGTGTTAATATTTCAGTGTTTTAAAGAATACAGAAATTGCAGAAATAATTTGATGCCCAAAGTAGCACAGAAAAAAGAAGCTGCAGTTGTAGAATCTTAAGGGAAATAGAAGTTTTAGTGGGACTTTTGGTGTTTAGTTTTTGACTACCGGGTTTAAGTGCACCCTCAAAACACAGATGTAAAAGCTCAACCTTTGTTGCTCTGCACTAAATAGCATTTTAATCTGCAGAGCAAGTAGAGCAGTGAAAGTGATCAAATATTTGTGCTCCCTAGACCTAAAAGGAAATGCTGAGTGATTTCATTTTAGATTTTGTGTAATCACATTAGTTGGCTTTTACATTAACATATATTTTAGGCAGTATTAACATGTTAGAGATTAAGATGTGGAGCATTTAAAATGTACACCTAGAAGACCATGCAGCGATGTTACATTCACACATGGATCCTTCATCCTACACTGCATATTTTAACATACACACATGCACACCCAGCACATCTAAATATAGCTCTTTGTCTCAGCTCCTCCATGCTAAATCTCACCCTGCTGTCCGGTCCGTGTTCTTCACAAGAACTTACCCCAGTCATGTTTTCTGTCTGCTGCTAATGTCCCAGCAGCCACCTCGAAATGTGTCAGCAGCTGGGCTGTTAAATACCCACCTGCCTTTAACCTGCTGTCATCTCGGCTAACGCCAAAGTACTGTCACCTACATTACATTTCTGCAGCTTTGCTGTAGTTAATTAGTGATAAATGCACATTTTTAGACAGTTTTTTTGTGTTTTGTGTTGAGAACCTTGACCTTTCAGTTTCTGAGGGTCCTGTGAAGTTCAGTAGGTAGCTGTAAGATCCTTTCATCCTCCAAGAACTATTTCTAACTTTTTATTCTGTTCAGACAGAAGTAGCTGTAACAAAAGAAACAGGCCACTTCCTCTACATTTCATACTCCACAGATGTTCCACTCATTTCAGAACTTTTGCTGAAGAGCTATAATCTAGAAGTGACCACGCTAGCCAGATTTATCTTCTGCCACTTCCATCATTGTCAGTTCTGAAGTATTTCTTTCAGTCTTGAATTTTTTTGGACATATGGTCTTAGGTTTGTCCTGTTGGCTTGAGAGGTAGAGGCACAGATGGGACAGTAAAAATGCACTGTCAGATGCTGACAGGCCGAGCTGCTGATTTCCAGACTTTGTACTGGCAGTTCTTATGGGAGTGCACATGTCAGATGTCACTTGCACCACAGTACAGTCGAGTCCATATATCTTATCTTTTTATATATCTTTTTTTTTACACAAGATTGCCAGTAACAGTGAGAAATAGGCAACCGAGCTCAGGCAAGAATTCAGTTCACCTCAATCTTTTAGAGTAATTTTGTTCTTTATTTTTCTTTCTTTCTTTCTTTCTTTCTTTCTTTCTTTCTTTCTTTCTTTCTTTCTTTCTTTCTTTCTTTCTTTCTTTCTTTCTTTCTTTCTTTCTTTCTTAGTCCTTATCTAAGCATCACTCTGTGATCTGTGTTGAATACCATTGTGCTTCCTATGCAGACATTCTGCTGCTGCTGGTGGCAAAGCCTGATTATGTGCTCTACTAAACAGGAACTCTGGGTTATGTAGCAGGGTGGCTATTTAGTGGCCAGTGCTGGTAGCGCATCAGACTTAACTGTCTATGCTTACTGTCCTTCATTTAGGAGGCATCTGGCTGACATAAGTTCATATTCTGTAGATCAGTGAACAGAATTAAGCCCAAGGTGGTAGATAAGATGATCATAAGAAAACATTTTTCTGCACTTTACATACTACAAAAGCTGCAAGTGATCTGCTTTTATATTTTCATAAAATCCAACACTGTTTGTCTTTTTCCCCTTGTGTTTGTAACGTACTGTACTCCTCCGCCAACTGTATGTGCACTTTGGATCATTCTCTCTTAAGAGGGATTGCTGGGAGGGGCAGAAAATCAATATGGTAAAGGTTGAGAGACGAGGCCTGTTAATGTAATAGGAATAGGTGAAATACCCAGAGGCTCAGGGAGGTCGTTTCTGGCATGCGACCGACCAGCAAGAGGCCAGAGGAGTTTAGAAAACTCTCAATCAGATACTAAGCTGCAGCAATAATGCACTTGTGACAAAGTTATGTTTTTATTGTACCTGTTGCTTCACTTGTTTTCTTAGTTTCTGATAAATCATTTGTTTGCTGATGTAGTTGCAATCCAGAGTTGGTTTTTGTTCTGAACTGCATGGACAATTGTCCTAAGCGGATTTAGAAAAGGAGGTGTAAAAATAGCAGCTAAGAAATTATAACTTATCTGGTAGTTGCACCCTAAATATCTTATATATTTATAGATATTGCTTTTGTGCTAGTACAGTTAGTGTGGAGTGTGCACTCCTGCAGCTGCCACCAACTTGCTTTTATCTCCATTTGGGGGGAGGGGGGTGCTGAAGTTGCTTTCTTTACTTGTTAAATGAAAAGAAGAGCGGTTTTCAGAAAGCAGTCACTGTGGATTTATTTGTTGTTTGATGCCAGCAAAGGTATTTCAAAAGTAGTAAATAGTTATCTTTATTGCAAAAGCTACAAAAAGATGTGATATCTGGCTGAGGTCAGCAGACTGTTCAAGTTCTTCCATACCAAACTTGGTCATCCATGTATTTTTGGACCTTTGCTTTGTGCATTGTTACACTGTGAAGTTGGAACAGGTAGGGGCAATTCTCAAACTTCCCTTCACTGTGACTAAGGGCTGAGCTTAACTTCTGGAAAGCCAGACACTATACCAAACTTTTATACTTGACACAGTGTAGTCAAGCAGGTGTTGTTCTCCTGGCAAGTAAAAACCATGATTCATCACTCTTTCTCCACTACCCTCCTTTGCCACCACTGCATCTGTTTTGCATTGCACTTGATGATGATTGGCTGATGCAGTTTAGCCATGGAAACTCAATCCATCAAATTTTCTATGCACTGTTGTTGAGCTAATCTTAGGACCACATGTAGTTATAAGGTCTATAGCTATTGACTCTGCAGACAGTTGGTAAGCTCAGTATCTGCTGATCCCAGTCTTTGGTTTTATGTTGCCTACCATTTCCAATTTTTTCTACCCTACTAACAATTTTATGTGGAATTTTTACTAAAGGACCCAACTGGACTTATTCTACAACTGGCATCCTATTATTGTGCTGCCACCTGATTAACTAAGCTCCTCAGAGATACCCATTCTTTCAAAGCCTCCATTCCTAGGTGCTTGAAACACCTAAATCAAATGATTTGGACAAGTGACCCAATATTTTTAGCAAGTTAGTGAATTTCAAGGAACCTGCAGCACCAGAAAAAATCTAAATCTGGGGGGTCTGAGCTCTTTGTAAAATGGAAACCAGCAACTGCTAGCATAAACATTGTGAAAATTCAGGCATCATATTTTTGACTGTTTTACAAGCAAAATAAAAAAACAACAAACCGAAAGGATTTCACATTTTAAAAACAAGCCACGTTTTATTTTTCAGTGTAAATTCAGACCACACTGCTCTCTCAAATGGTTTTATGTCTCCTTAGGTGCAAATGTGGTACAGATTTTTCCTAATCAGCTCACAGAAAACATGATGGTAACTAGTGACTCACAGCATCAAATGTGACAGGAATTAAATGGTTTGGCTGAAAAAATAACAGAATAATTGCGAAATATGCAGAAGCAGAGAGCAAGACACAGACATCAGGCATCTCCACTATTTCATTGTGTCAGCTAATATAAAACCCTTATTTATTATTGACTTGAAGAAAAATACAAGTCACTTTGTTTTTAATTTTTAAAGGTAAGATGTTAAGCCAAAAATGAGTAAACTTTGTTCCACACAGGAACATTTTGAGTAGCAAACAGAAATCTCATAACCACTGGCTTCAATACAAATCCAACTGAAGTCAAACCTATTCTGTATATTTTTCACTGACATTTGTTTTATTTTTAGTGGCTGTTTTAGTTTGGCCCTTTCCAAGGGCTGCTTTTAATTCTGCTGATTGAAATCAACAACAAAATTAAAAAAATTAAAACACTTGACTCTTCCACAAGAAAAAGGAAAGTTCTATTCAGGTTGCCTGCAGCGATGACAACATATTTTCTATGCAGCAAGGCAGAAATCGCTTTTGATTTCGATCTTTTTATGTGCAATGCCACACCGTGCTTCTGTGATTGCAGTCAGTTGGAAAGAAACGGGAGGGCTGATTGGCCTTTTTATAGTCATGCTCCACTATTTTTCATATCCACTAATCTGCGCGAGAGTCTTTAAGACTGCACATCATATTTACCTTGACCGCTGCTTTTCAGTGATTTTGATGACAGTAATTCCAGTCACTACGCTTTTATAATGGATCCTTTTAAACCGTTAAATTATTAGTTGCAAAAAAGCCAGGTTGCCAATGTTAAAATGCCAGCTGGGAAAAAAACTGCAACTAGTATTTTTTTTTTCTTTTGATAACCACTGGTTTGATTGAAGTATTTAAATATGAAAGTTTAAATAGAAAGTAAAATTAGAGAGTCTTCCTTTAAGAGCTTGCTGAGATTTTAAGTCCATGAATGCTTTGGTAGTTGTATGTTCGGTTCAGAAACCAGTAATGAAAACCAAAAATGAAACACTTTCTGATTTTCATTTTAAAATATGAACTTAACATTTGGCTGGATTTTATTTTCATTTTTAAAATAATGCAAACAAAATCCTCTGGGGAAATAATTTTTTCATACTCCTAGATAAGCATTTAATTCTGCACCCATCATATACTGCAATTGTAGGTTACACTGTTTCTTCTGTACAGAGGTGGGTAGTGACTTGTGATATTTATTTTACATTTATTGACTTTTTGGGGTGAAACAGCGCTTGAGGAGTAATTCTTCTACACCATACTTTTTACTATTATAAAGTATTATTACTCTTATTTGTGTAAAATGTCTGGATACTCTACTCACTGCAAGTAACTCCACTGAATAAAAAAACAAATGCATGAGACATATACAAACACCTACAGAACATGTTAAAGAAAGACTTCTTTGTACACAAGCTTTGTTCTAGTGTCATTTTCTATCTGGTGAGCCTGTTGTGCCATCTGGAGATCAATCATATAGTGTCACTGGAAGTACCGTACTCTGTTCTAACATACATATACATTAGCTACTGTAAGTATTAGTTTAATAAGTATTATATTAAAAAATGATCACACATGCCCCCATATGCTGTCCTGGGTTTGTCTCTTGATCCCAAAACCTTTGCTGCATTTTTTTTACCCCTTCTCTCTCTCCTCATTTCCTGCCAAGAACCTGTCAAATAAAGGCCTCTAATGCTGAAATAAATTAGAAAAAAAATACCTGGAAAAGTGTTTCCCCTACCTGAATTTGTCATTTTTGCAACTATGTTATTTATTTATTTATTTATTTTATTTTAGTCTTTAAAATACCAGAATTTGCACATAACCTTTTTTTTTGTCTGATTACATTCTTTTTAAATAATCAGATGTTATGATCAGTTACTCAGTACCTAAGCAGCCTTCTGTACAACCCAAAGTTGTTTTCTAACATATTTCTTCCCTACAAAACAAATGTAACTGTGACGGGGTCCTAAATGACTTGGCAAAAAAAAAGGAACGCCAATGCCGAAGTTCAGCTTTAGGTGATCTTTTATTGTGCTCATCTCCATGTGAATTTCTTTAGAGCAACTCAGGGACCACACTCCCTTCTCTTTTGGACAACAGCTCTGTCAACAACCACACCCCCAACAGAGCAGAGCTTATTTTTTAAAAACCCGGCTCCGCCCCTAACAAAAACATAACATCCCCCTTCCCTGACAAACCTTTCAAAACACAAATTCCCCAAATAAATTTTATATCTCAATAAACAAAAACACAAAAAAAACAATTAGAACCCACAAATCTCATCATACATCCTGATGATGTCTTCACTACATCATCACATGACCGGCAGCACACTTCAATCCAGAAAATTACTTAAGATCTAAATATTTTCCACATTTCTCTTTAATCAGTTAACAACTCTATAACACAGAAAGTAACCTGGTGAATTATCATTTCAATAAACAAAGTAGAAACATTGTGTGTGCACCCACAATGAATCACTTCAGATCATGCTGATAGGACTTTCTATTAAAAATGGTGTGGTCTAGTAGATATCCTGACTGTATGCTCATTTAGATTTGATTAGTTATAAACCGGGCTGAGCTCGTAACGGCCCCTCCGTTACAGTAACATAGAACATATAACATAAACACTTAACTAAATAATGTTGCGTTTGGGCGAGGATGTGTTTTTGAGGGGTTTCTTGTATGCAACACCTGTTTCAACTAACCCCACGGGATGTTGGTGATCTCAAGATCTGGGTTTTGACTCAGCCCAAGACGTTTCCTTTCTTAATTCTCAGACAGTTCCTGGTGGATTAACTGGTATGTTTTGGGTACCAGTGGAAACTGTGTCCTAAACTGACAGTTTGCAAAGAAGCATAGAAAGTTTGATGAATCAAATTCTGGGAGTGATCATATTATTGTGGGAGTGGTCACATTGTTGTTTGCTCATAATATGCATGGATATTTATGGTCAAAATTATGAGCATCAAACAACATAAAAATTAATGCACTTATTAACACCAGTCGACTGCCACTGCTTCATCTAAGAAAGCTGTGTCTAACAAAAAGCTTGAGAAAGTGAAGAAGTAGGGATAAATGAGACAAATAGCTTATTATATCAGTGATAGTGGCCAGAGAACACAGATCAGTGCACAAAGCAACCAAGTGACACTCACACAGTTTCCTTCTTACTGTACCTGCATGCACTTTCATATCAACAGTAGAAAGAACCTGCTATAAAACCCCTTGGACTGCCATATCTAAGCATGTTGGCATTGTTTTAAATGCCTTCCACTTGTAGACTATTTTCCATTCAGTGGGGTGGCTGATTTCAAATTCATTCAAGGCCCCTTCAAAGATCTTTGTCAGACTTACAGTCTGCTTTCTGAAGGCCTCAGGCAGAAGAGCATCATACTAGATGTGTGAGGTTTTAACAGGCCAGTCTTATCCAAATGCTAAGTAAAAGGCTGAGTACAAAAAGCTGAGCTCAAATTAACTAGTGTAGGTTAATTTATCAATAATGTTTTAAAAACTGTTGAAGGTATCTAGAAATGTCATTCTAGAAAAGCATAGACTTACAAAAAGGTAAATTTCCCTCGCACCCTGAATAGGGTCTTTGTGCGGTGTTTAATTTGTTTGAGGACAATACAGTCCTTGTTTGCAAACAAGCACTTTGCTAAATCATTTACTCAAGGCCATGTTTGGTGTGTCAGAACAAGGCAAAATAATATGAAATAATAAAACATTATTCCGATATTAAACATTTTTTGAGCAAAATTAGATAAATAGTTTCATGATGAATATTTAATCACTTTCTTGCATGAAAAAACTTGGTTATTATAAATTTTATAAACAAAGAAAATACTATTACAGATATAGTAACAGAAAGATTTCTTTTAATAATTAACTAGGACATGAATAAGTGATTCAGAATCATTTGCACAGCTGCTGGAAGGAAATAATGCGATATACTGAATATGAAGAGGGGAAAACTATTGAGTTACTCATGTATGAACTAATTGCTTTTTTGATGAAGGGCTTATTTCTCTTGTACGAGTTCAGAAATTTCTTCAATTTATTCCGGCGCCGGCAGCTGCAGCTGAAAACATGAGTGAGGTTATGGAGACATTGCCCACATGAAGGTTACGTCATTAAACATTCAAAAGCTCCCAAAGACTATACTACATTTACTGAAATTCACTGGTCCGCAAACTATTTTCTGTAATTAAACTCTATAAAGTCCATTATAAAGCTATTCTTTTTGGATTTCACAACAAAAAGCAAAAAAAGGCATTTATAATAATAAAAGTTAACATTGAAAGCTGTACCTCTAACTTTAAAAGAAAAAAGGATTTCAAGGCTGCAGAGATATATGAATTATTGTATAGTATGAAGCTGTCATCCTTATTTTTCAAATGTGTGCATGGTAGAACAATTTGTGTATGATCATTTTCTCTGGTTTTTTTTCTTTGTTTTTTTTTTGTTATTCATGTTGATTTTTCTGTTGGATACCCTCAAATTCCACACCAGCTTAGATATTGTATGCAAGATTAGGTCTCAAAAATAATTCGGACACACCCTCGTTCAGTGTCAGCCCGAAAGGGTATAGTCCACTATGGAGTGCTACTTCAGAGACTCTAGAGAGAAAATTAGTCTGTCCTAAATCTGCTGTACTAAACCTCTGAAAGTTTGCGGGATCTTTAAGGCCTGTGCATTTCTGCACAACATTGTACTTTTTCAGTGTCAGCCCGAAAGGGTATAGTCCACTATGGAGTGCTACTTCAGAGACTCTAGAGAGAAAATTAGTCTGTCCTAAATCTGCTGTACTAAACCTCTGAAAGTTTGCGGGATCTTTAAGGCCTGTGCATTTCTGCACAACATTGTACTGTAGAATCTGAATTAATTTGGTACATAAGGACTTCTAATATCTCTGTGAGAGACATCATTTTAGGCACAATCCTATTAAAATAATGTTACTACACAACATATTATATTATTTTTCTAAAAAACGAAAGGTTTCAGCTTTTATATTTATTATATTGTATTATACATTTTAGCACGCTATTCATCTTGTGACCCTGTCAGATAGAAAAACAAAATAAAATGTTATGTCATCTTTTGTTCATCTATGTTGTAAATTTTGTAAATAACCCCACTTAAACTATGAAATAAATCATGATTATATTCAGTCTAAACATGTATCAACACCCAACTGTCCATATTGTATGACTGGCCAGTAATCTATTGGCCACATCACAAATGAAATTTGCCTTATCATTAATTTGCATATTCTGCAATAGCTTTTCATAAATGAGACCCAATAACTCTACTCATTTTAAATCCTTATGAGATAAATGAAAACACTGAAACTGGCCATTTTCAAAGGGGCAACAGAACTTAAAATTGCCTCCTCCAATTAGTTTGGTGCTAAAACTTACAGGGTTCTGTAGTTTTCAGCTGGATGTGTCAGATGCTACTTTCCATATAACTTGAAAGTCAGTGGAAAAGATCTCACATCGTAGGTAATGTTGCTGCAATTCAGAAAGATTAGTGGGGTTTCTGCATTCTTGTGTTCAGGGACCAGGATAACAATAATGAGCAAAACAAGCCTAAAGCGATGTATTTTCCAGCATTTTAGAATCAGAATCAGCTGTATTTACCAAGTTTGTTAACTTTGGTTGCATCTTCTGCTTTGCAAAAGCAGAACTTATGAAGGCATTTTTGAACCTAAACTGTTTAGCAACATGTTAACTGTAAAGTATATCTGGGGCACAGATTAATTAAGACACAAACCACTAGAAATAAAAAAGGGAAAAAACTCCAGCTAATACTAAACTATTTATATGTGGCAACTATACTTTCAAATCAATATTGGTAGTAATCTCCAGTTTGGACGTTTAGCAGATTTTTCTATATCCAGACTTGGACATTTTAATTTCCATGTTTATGCTGGACACAAATTTATTTGCAATGGACAGGACCATATGACAATGGAAACCCAAGAACTGATACTGCAATACAGCAAGAAGCATACACAGATACGTCACGGCATTTGGCTTGTTTCATTTAGCAATTTAACTCATTTTAGAGTATGGAAGTTTTATTTTTGGATCAAAATTTGTTTCTGTTAAGGATGATTTTTTTTCATATTTCACGCAGACATTCATTTTGTGTGAGTAAAGCTCGTTGATCTTTACCCTTGGATTTAGAATGTATTTCATTCTCCTTAAAGTGACCTGAATGACCCACTCCTCTTTGTTTATCAATAGCTGGACAATCTGGATGAGCAGGCTGCACAGATCAGAAGAGAGCTGGATGGTCGTCTTCAGATGGCAGACCAGATTGCCAGGGTGAGTCAGACTCTGCAGGGAGCACTCAGATTGTTTTTAATATGCTTTGTTATATAGTTAATATTTCAGAAATATGGTGTCACTAGTATAAACACCATAGTGTGAGCTTCAGTTCACAAATAAGGAAGAATGAAAGAAAGAGTATTCATTCTTCATCAGTAGATATTCATGTATGTGGAAGGTCTTTTTTGTTCTGCTTTTTTAACAGAAATTATAACTCCTGACCTTTAGAAACGTAACATTTGTAAACTTTTGTTTTTAATCAGTTTTTGAAATATCTGGCTTTTTCTTATTCTCCTCAACAGGGTGGCAAGTTCCCCAAATTTGTGTCCAAAGAAATGGAGGCCATGTACATCGAGGAGCTCAAGTCGTCTGTAAATCAGCTCATGGCCAACCTGGAAAGTATGCCTGTGTCAAAAGGTGGGGAGTTTAAACTCCAGAAGCTGAAGCGAGGCCACAACACCTCCATCATCGATATGGGCCAGGAGGATGAGAACACTCTCTCCAAGTCTGATGTGGTTCTGTCTTTTACTTTGGAGGTACTATATATTGGGTTTAAATATTAATTAAATATAAATGAATTAATTATATGAGCTATACCAACACTTAATTTCCCTCTGGGATCAATTAAGTATTTTTGAATTGAATTAACAGATTTAGCCATGTGCTACAAATATTGTCCTTTTAAAAAGTCTATGTGGTTGTGCATAGCTGTCTGCTTCAGCGAGACTCTAGAAGTCAAAACCAATGAGAAACACTTCCCTGCTCAATACTAAGAATAGAAACAGAAAGCACACCTGTTCAGACGGTTGACCAGACGCTGTGTGAAGAACAGACTGACGCACACACGTGTGCATAAAAACCTGTTTACCTGCTCCTTAATGGGAAATGTGACTCATCTTGTTATCAGCTTGTCTCAGATGAGCCATCACCACAGAACAGAGAGCAATCACACCTCTCTTCCTTATGATGCACTGCTGTTTCAGAGTCAGGTAGTGTATAATGTGGTTACACTTATCTCAATATAATTTTTTCAAAATGTTGAAACAAATACGCATTGATAACATTAAAGAAAAACAGATATAAAGTAAATGCCTGATGTACAAAGGGATTGCATTGCTTTCCCACTTTTAAAATTGAAACTATACTGCCAAGTAAGTAGTGTATTACATCTCATTACACCTGCTAAATTTGATAGGTGTGTTTGCTCTGGCATCTATTTGATTTATAAATTATATAAACAGATACCCCACAGATAGCTGGCTTAGGACCCACACATATAAACTGTGTGAGATGCACATTAAAAATCCCGTGCTATGGTTCTTTAAATTGCCCTGTCTTAGTGGACTTGACAAAATAAGTCCAATGTATGTTACAGGTGCAAATCGATGAACATAAAATTGACGAGGTGTGCCCGATTGCATTCTCCATTTGTGAAAAAGAACATAAAGGGATCAAAATTTGGCATATTGAACATCTTAAGAACTAAATCTAAATTAAAACAAAACCTGAAATTTCATTCTCAATGTTAGTGAGTTAGAATTAATAACTGAAAGCTGGGTTTCCTAAAAATAAAATCTTTTGAATATCTATGTAGTATTTCTGACTGGGAACTTCAGAGATGTAATCAACAATCTATTAAATTTCTAATAAAGTAAAATTCAAATGTTCACAGTTTCAAATGCTTTCAATAACTTTTCTGTTGTAGAAAACTTTCCAGATGCATACATATTTTTTTATTTCTGAAGCAAACCACATTGTGAGAGTAATCTGCAGAAGTTTTGAACCAAGTTCCAAAACCACACGAGTCATCTGAAAACCTTCAGGCTGACCTTGGGCAATAGTGGTTACAGCCCACACCTTGGACTACTCAGACATCTAAGTGAGGCTCCGTGAGTAGCAACCAAGGGGCTCACCTGTAATGAAAAGCATATGCTGGCCTGTTAAAGGGTACATGCCCTGTACCCCTTACCACACATTTTAATGTCAACATTTGGGGCTATGGTGGAAATTCACGAAGTTATATTTTCTTTTTGTGTCTTCTTTGTACAGGCTATTTGCTTTGCGCTGGATTCATAAAGCACATTACACCAATACATGCATTAGAAAACAAACCCATCAGGTCCTGTAGAAGTGAGCAATGTGCAGCTATTTTGTATCAGGTCCCAGTTTTTCTTTATTGAGCTACAAACATAACAGATGCAATGAAGTCATCAAAAAGATTTTTGTTTTTCCTTTATATAAATTTTTTCATTTCTAAAGGTCAAGGTCTTTACATGATGAGACATTTCTCAAAACTTTCTCAAAGAACTACATCTGACTGTATTTACCATATCAGTCAAAAGTCAAGTAGATTAATATAAGATACTGCAGTGATGCATTCATTAAACTGATTCATTTGAAGAGATAAAAAGCAGTAATTCAAGTAAAAAAAGCATCAGATTATAATATTTTTGTTTGAACTTTATGCTATGAAAACTTATAAGTATATGAGAATAAAAGATAAATAGTTCCAATAATTCCTTCTGAATCCCCTTCTGGGTGCACAACTCTATTTGACCTTCATGTGCAATTCTAATGTCTATTCTAAAATGCCAAGCAACTTTCTCGCTGTACTTTGTCTAAATCTAATTTAGGATGACTTTCCGTAGAATTTATGCCTAATACTCAATATAAGTGCAGGCAAACAGTGATGGCTCAGTGAAAGTATTTTAGGAGCAAAACTGTCTTTGCTTCTAAGTTTACAATTACCCCACATTTAACGCCTGTAAACACCTTTGGAACATACTCTGTAAAATATGACATTTCAATATCTGATTTAATTTTTTCCAAAGAAACCTAAAATTCTGCTTTAACCTTTTGAAAATGTAAATGTTTATGTCAGAGACAACTGGATATGTGGAATTCCATTTAGCTAATATGGTCAAACCTTCATGTTTTACAAATTTATGCTTTTATTGATGTTTTGCCAAACACAGATGTCTGTAGAATGGCTTAAAAGTATAATATTAAACAGTAGCGGGTAATAAACTTTGAAGGCACAACGACAGTATTGAGCTGAATATTTTATTGAAAGCAGACTCCAATCCTGACAGCATATTTTTCTGCTTCAGGCTGTCCCACGGAATTTTATGGTTGCTGTATCACAGTTAGCCTTGGCCATGGAAGAGCTACAATGTGGGCAGTGAGCTTATAAAGAGAAGGTATAAGACTTTATGTGGCAGATTATGTATGCAAGCAGTTTTGAGGATTGGGAGTTGCAGGCTCCATCAAGGATAGTAGCAGTTTTCACAGTCTATTTTAGTGTAAAATCAGCCAGGATCTATTGTACTTCTAAGACACTAGCTGTGAGTGTAAACACTCTTTGTGGATCTAATAGTATTTCTGGATGGATTTTCTGCCTGCTCCTCTGCTTTTGACCCTCTTACTCTCCAACCTCTCTAAAGAGATGAGTCACTTCTCGTCGCTCTTCTCTAAGGCTTCTCTGCTTCCTAGGTGGTGATCATGGAAGTGGTGGGGCTGAAGTCTCTGGCTCCGAACAGGATTGTTTACTGCACCATGGAGGTGGAGGGAGGCGAGAAGCTCCAGACTGATCAAGCAGAGGCATCCAAGCCTACGTGAGTGTGCAAACGTGGATGTTTACGCGGGTATAAACAGCGATGTTTGTAAAATTCACAGTCTGCCAATTTTATTCAATTCACGTCTTACAAATGTTTGTTAGGACTGAAAACAAACTCTAGTTACATGGAAGATAAAACTTATTAAATTGCTGACTGTTGCTGTTTTCCTTCAACAAACCATTGCAGTTTTGTGAATAAGATCCTGGAATGAATTGGCTTTTAAGATGCACTTAAAACTCGAAAGTAAGCCTCTGTTGCCAAACCCTCCCACGTCTCAGTGGTTTCTCAGCTTGCAGCGATACATTTCTAGCACTCTTCAGGGGCTCTCAGATGCCTCATTTCCTCTCAAAGGTACTTTGCATGTAAATTACAACATTTAAAGGAAATTGGACTGTGCAGTTGCACAAACCTTTATTTTTTTTTTAGCAATTTCCTTTGAAATCTGTTAATTATTTAGTCCAAAGCAAAATAATCTGTTGTAATTGACGTGCATAATCAAATTTTATCCTACTAATCCTGGTACTAAAAATGTTGTTTTAGATCAGAATTCCTAATTATTTAAGGACAAAATCCTTTAATGACCCTGTACTATTAAAACTTTAACTGAACCTAACAAATTATTTCAGCTAATTCTGTGAATTATGATTTGGAAATTCACAGTGTAACTCTGTCTGTTTAACTATTGAATTTATTAAATTCCCTCTCCTTTATTACAGCCACTGCAGTTTGCTCATATCCTTTGTGTTAATGTTCCCCCCACATTGCAAAAATATTTATTTTGCATTACGTTTTTCCCTTTTGTCACATTATAAAAAACACATTTTGATCTATTTCATTGGGATTATATGTAATAAAGAAACATAAAGTAGTGTATAATTTTGAAATGGAATGAAAATTGTATGGGTTTTTTAAAGTAGCAAGCCTGAAATGCTGCCATCATTGTGTTTCACAATGGAGAATCTGTATTCAGGTTGATTAGCATTGTCAGTTTCACATACCATTTTAGAAAGAGACCAAAAGGACACCTTCCACATGTTAGCTGTATCACTCGCATGGCTTTAGACTATTAGGACTTCCTTTCACTTTCTTATCATCAAACTGTCATAAAGGCAAGACTTGTAGAGATCATGTTCAATACTTGTCTTTTCAACTGATTCCTCCACCTGAGTGCAAATGTCTGCAGCTCCAGGTATTGTGGTTGTGCTCGATATCGAACATCTCTCTTTGAGATGTTCTGTCATGATTTGTCATGCGGAGACAAAGCCAAAATGCAGGATTTGGTAAAGGATTTTAATAAAACTCAACTCAGGAACAGGAAAAACAGAGCGAAACCAGAGGCATGAAAACAGCTTATGGAAACAAAGAAACCACAGTAAAAAACTAAAAGCTTGTATGTGAAAAAGAACAGGTGGAACACATGGAAATGATGACACACCCCAGGTGAATGACATGAGTATAGATTAATGGTGAGCATGAATACAAGGATACAGATGGAGTGAACCTATATGGCAAGACTTGTTGAGCAATAATTATTACAGGGGACACATCAGAACATGGCAAGATCCAAACTGATAGTAAAAAACCTAAAATTAATACAAATATCAAGAAGAGAAACACAAGAATAAACTATGAAAATAGATCACAAGGAAAGAACTAAAATAGCAGAATCTATGAAGCTTAAATTACCCCTAATAATCAAAGCAAAAACCCAAACAACCCAGACCTGTGACATATTCAGTTCAGTTTGAGATATTGTCCTATAACATATCCCTGCTTTAAACTCCTTCACAACTTTTCTGCTGTCTTCCTGGGTCTTATGATCTCGTTTGTTCAATAACATTCATTAACAAATCTCTGATATCTTAAAATAAGCCGTAGTTGTATTGAGATTAATTATATAAAACAGATTACTTCCAAAGGCAGTTGGTTGCACTAGATTTTATTTGTAATATGAAAGGAGCCCAAATACAAATGCACCAAACACTTCTTTAGATTTTTTATTTGTAAAAGTATTGGAAAATCTTGCATAATTTTCCTTTCACATCACAGGTATGCATTACATTGTTTTGGCCTATCACATAAAATTCACCCCAAATTCCTCTATGTTTCTGGATGTAATATGATCAAATGTGAAAAAGTTTTGCAAGGCTTCTGCTGGTTATTAATGCAGCTCATCAAACCTCACTCATCACATCTTCAATGTCCAAATTTAGATAGATCTACTCTTGCCCAAAAATGGCTTCTCTATTCCTCTGAGAAACCAGTACTTTAAAATTCAAGTTATAAAGGAGCCAACCATTAAATATTCATGTACAGTAATATGAGCTATTTTAAGCCCCAAATGTCTTCTATACTGTTAATAGATAAGACACATTTTGAAGAAGGTATATAATAGAGATGGGGAGAGGAACTAGAAGAGGAAAGCGAGTGAGCACTCTGTTAACACAATCACTTCATGATAATTTAAATGACTAAACTGAAATATGTAGAAAAAGAGTTTGGGTCCAGGTTGCATTTAAGGTTCAGCCTCTGGAAAGTAAATGTTACAAACGCCAAATGACAGGTACTTGACAGACTGTATGATGGGTTGAGTGTTTCTATGTAAAAAGCTCACATGTACACACATGAGATGGATGTTAACCTTCAGACTGTTGCCGGTCATTCACAAACATTAATTAAGCGTGCTCAGCCACCGTGTGCTCAGGCTGACATTCAAATCACTGTTATGAATTAACATTGAACTTTGATGACTTGATGGAATGGTAGATCTTTTTATATATAAATACTGTATAATAGCAAGCAGATTGAGCATGCAGAGGATTTGATCCATTTTGCAGGAAGAGCTCCAGGTATGCAGCGCTGTCACATCCATTATTAGACATTCCATTTAGCGACAAGGTCACCTTCATCCCAGAAAGAACAATAGTTGCAAGTGAAATCAACACAACTCACCATCACTGTCTGTCAGTAGTTTCTCTGTTCCCTCTGTAATACTTAGGAGCTGCAGGAGTTGATAATGAATCTTTCTGTGGACAGAAATTGACTTGTTAGGCTTGAAACTTTTCCTTTCATATCAAGACTTCAAGCGTTTAAATCCACCTGTGACAGTTACAAAAGTTTAAAATTACAGTCCTGAAAGTGTAAAACTAAATGTTTAAGAACTTTTATTTCTACTTAAAACGTGAAGGCTACTCGCTGCTTGTGTATTTCTGTGGTTAAAGTCGACCTGTGATGCTGGTCTATTAAAACATTGTTCCAACCCCATAATCCCTCACACATTTGTGTTCTGGTTTTTTGTTTATTCTCCTCATTTTCAAAAAGCTGTTTCATCCAACTGAGTCTGACATAGTAGGAGTTGGGTGTTCAGATTTCATACAGCTCCCTCTGGAGCCAAAATTATTTTGTTAATTATTTTCTTTCTATTCACACTTGGATGTTAAAATATGCCTCCTTTTCAAACAATACATTTCTATAAGGAGAGGTAGTCATTTTACTATTACTTATTGTGTCCTGTCTGGTCAAAAAAAAGATCCAATGTTAAGAAGTAGACGATCAAATGTGGTCCAATGTTTAAGAAGTAGGGGATAAAATTTGGTTTAAGCAAAATGTTTAATATTTATGCAAAATCAAATGTTTATCTCAGGTGTCAGTAGTTGGATTTAGACTTTCTACTGTCGCCATATATGCTGCAGGTAAGGGTTGCAAAAACAGCAAAAACAAGGATTTCACAAAGATTGATTTGAGTAGATTTATGTGAAAATAAAAAGTTTTTAAACAAAACATGAAAATTGTTGGGTCATCATGGTTGAAGAAAGATCAGTCTTAAAGACGTTAATGATTGTGGTTGAAAAAGTGTTTTCAGTGCTTATGTCTACTCCAATGACGATAACAGCCCAGGATCTCTTGCTTTTGGTTTCCTGCAGTTGCTGAAAAAAGCTGCAGTTCTTTTTTTGCAGCTCAGTTAACACTCTTCACCCTGATATCTCCCTTGTTAACCTTCCTCCCTTCATCTGGTGAATTAAAATCTTGAGAACAAAGAGAACAAACAAAGAGAACAACAACAACAAAAAAGAGAACATTTACTTAATGGATAAAACCAGTTAAAT
This sequence comes from Valencia hispanica, assembly GCA_963556495.2. Taxonomy (NCBI): domain Eukaryota; kingdom Metazoa; phylum Chordata; class Actinopteri; order Cyprinodontiformes; family Valenciidae; genus Valencia; species Valencia hispanica. Next base: position 12,562,281 of record OY747708.1, on the reverse strand, counting down.
GAAACTTATTTGTGAAAAACAAAGACTTTTGATCTTCTGTTGCAAGTTTTAAACTAAAGCCAATAAGAGTATATTATTGATTATAACAGCTTTAATAAGACCTAATATTCAGAGAAAATGTCAAAATGACACATAGGTTTTGAGTCAAGTACCCAATATTTATTTATACCCACTCACGCCCTTTTTATTCCTTCCTAATTCTCTTTCCTATCCAAGATATAACCACCAACTTAACAATTGTGTTTTAGTTTATTTTTCTTGAGAGTTATGTATTTTGATGAATAAAGATTTTGCATTAGAGCCTAATTCCATAAACGTAGAATCAAATCCTTTTTATACACGCTGACTAATGAAATATGACAGATTATGACTTCTGATCAAACATAAAGTATTGGAGTACCATAACTAAGTTTCCTTTTTTTTTATCCCACGATTTTCACCCATTATTTATCACCCAGTGCTCCTTAGTCCAGGTCCTGGGGTTCCACTCTCCCTCTGTGCCGGCCCCGGGAGGGGCCCTTCACTGAAACCCAAGCCTCCTTTGTGCTTGGGGAGTGGGCAGGCCCTTCTTTTCACCCGACGGGGCGGGGCTTCTCCGGCTGGACGTAGTGCGTGGAAGGATCACGTTATTCCAGCCAGATCCTCCCCAACCCCGCGGGTGCCCCGGCCGGCCAGGAGGAGGCAGTATACCGCCCCAGGACTAGTGCATGTTTTTGTGGGAGTAGCCCACATTAGCTGCTCAAGGGAACACGGGGAGAACATGCAAACTCCACACAGAAAGGCCCTTTCGCCAACCCCACCCAGGGTGTGGGTGCCGATGATGTGGGGGAACAAACACACCCTCAGCACCCACAGCGTCCCTGGCGGTAATCGAACCCGGGACCTTCTAGCTGTGAGGTGAGCCAGGCTACCAGCTGCACCACCGTGCTCCCTTTTTATACATGCTGACTAATGAAATATGACAGATTATGACTTCTGATCAAACATAAAGTACTGGAGTCCCATAACTAAGTTTCCTTACAGATTAGGATTAGTAACTTTCATATAAAGTTTGTCAAAACCAGTGGCAATGAAAATAATTTTTTTCAGACACTGTTACTGAGATGCTTTGAAAGAATAATATACATCTTTATTGTCCCAACATACAATGTGTAGTAGTACAGAAAATAGCTCTACTGACCCATGTGAGGTCCATAGAGAAATGCTGTGACAAAAAATGGAGTGCATAAATAGTGCAGCAATAAATCAGAAAAAATAAATAAAAAAATATACTTGTTTATTGGACATGTCCACCTTCAAAGAAGCAAGATATTGATTAAAGTTATAGCACTATTGTTAAAGCTGTCCTTGAGTCTATTAGTGAGAGACCTCAGTACACTGTATCTCTGATCCAAGGGCAGCAGCTCAAACACCCAATGTGCCAATGGGTGTATACAGTCATTCAAAATGCCGCGTGCCCTCTTAAGGACAAGAATAGTACAATTTAAACTTGATCAAGACTTCTCAATTGTTTTGTTATTATACCGTTATTAAATCATACATATAGCATTTAGAGAATTTACATCAGCATAAACGTAGTAATACAATCTAAATAATCTCATCCTCAAAATATTCTGCAATAGTATTGCAATTACAAGATATGCTGATATTGTGCCGCTCCAGTCTAAAGGTGTAGCCTTCAGTTATGTAGTCACAAACCAAACATCTACAGCATGTCTAATTTTAAGAGATGTTTACTACATAATTTTTAATAAAATTCTAAATACAAATGAAGTCTTTTCTGCAGACTGATTGGAATGTTTATATTGAATTTGCTTTCTTGTAAAGTGCCTTGAGATGACATCTGGTGTGAATCGGCGCTATATAAATAAACCAAATTGAATTGAATTAAGTGCAATCCAGTGCTTTTCATCTGCTTTAAGGTGATCATAATTCAAACGTTGAGATGCCGTATCATTTAAAGCAACAATGTTTTGCTCATCAGTCATCTGGGCTAAGTCTGCAGTGCAGACTTCAAGTTAAAGTAGCTCAATAAAGTATTATTTCATAAAACTTGGTGGCATCTCTTTTTCTGAAAGGTTTGATACCTTCTGTAGTCCTCTGTAGCCTTCTTTTAAATTAACATTAAAAAAGCATTTTATATGCTCTAAAAGTACCACTAACAAATAGAAACTGTTTAATTTGACATTTTATAGTATTGTTTGTTTAAAGTAACACCATATATGTCCAAAAACAGGAGTTTAATTTTAGTCATCAATTATTTAAAACTCATTAAGGTGACCTTAACTGAATAGAAAAGAAACCCTAAAACTCATTAACTTTTTTTCTCAAAGAGCGTATATTAAGCTTCTTTAAATGGTTTAAGGTTTGTATTTGTATTTATTTATTTGCACCATAATAAAAGACAATTACAAAAAAAATGAAACAAGAATAATAAGTGCGGGAGAGGTTAAAAAAACCCATTATGGGCTTATAAAAAGCTCCTCCCCAAGAAAAGGTTAAGTTTGCACAGCTTGAGTTTGGATGTTCCACCTTAACAAGTAAGCCATCTATCAAACTGTTCTATAAGATACATTGAGTCTTTTTTGTGGCTTTTTTATGTCAGTAATAATTTTAACCTAAGGTTTTATTTCTGTCTTCAACATTAGCAGGTCTGACATGAACGCTAAATTAGTTTTTCGCCAAGGATCTAATACAGTTAGAGCTGTAGGTTAACTTAGCTCCAATGACAACTAAACTAAATTTTCAAGAATTAAGCTCTTATCAGCAATGGTGCATCTCACTTATTGCTAGATTAACTTTTAGTAAAGTAGCTTTTATACCCAGATAATAAAAAATCATAGCAATACCAACATTAAAAACTATTGAACACACTCTCCACACAGCAAGCAGATCATTAACAGTCACACAACTGTTGATGCAGTTGGTCATGGGAGTTTTGAATGGGTTTTTTCTAACTTCCTGTAGTAGTCAGGTGTGTTCCAATGTTAACATTACCAAATAAATAAGTGGGACAACAGCGGCTCAGAAAGTAGGGGTTAGTCCTGTAACCGGTGGGTTGCCGAATTGAACCCCTACTCAGTTCATCTCCGTTGTAGTGTCATTGGGCAAGACAATTCAACCATCTTTCCTTCTAGTGATGGTCAGAGGGCCCTGTAGCAGCAATTATAGCGCAGCATCACTTCTGTCACTCTGCCCCAGGGCAGCTGTTGCTACAATGTAGCTTGCCACCATTAGTGTGTGAATTTGTGTATGAATGGGTGAATGACTGATTGTGATGTCAAGCACTTTGGAGTCCTCTGACTTGATTAAATGACATACAAGTGCAGGCCATTTACCATGTATCTACTGGAACTACTGATGTTAGCCACTGAATTGATTAGCACCAAAATGCATTAAATATCTGTTGTCATTGTGTCAACCTTCCAGATCCCTCAGGTCTTCTGGTTCAAGTATATTCTGCATCCCCAGGGTCAGAACCAAACATGAAGAAGCAGAATTCAGTTTCTATGCTCATCTAATCTAAAACAACCTTCCAGACAACTTCAAAACTGCTGAAACACAATGTTGGTTCGCTAGTTGTTCTGTAAGATGCTGGGTTACAGTGCAAAGTCTGTCAGCCAAGCTTCGAGCCCTGCAAGCCAAACCTTTCACACAAATTGACTCAAAAATATTTTACTTTGATATCAAAGATCAGTTTATAAGTTATAAAAATAGCAGTAGTACATTTCAAGAATTTAACATTTCAAGTCTGACCTCAACTGTCTTTGCTCAATAAAAGAAACTTTGTATATCCATTCTCTCTACACTACTGTATGATTCAGGTAAAAATTTAAACATTTAAATTAAAAAACATATGCCCCTGCTTGTTATTAACTTTGACTGTTTTAAATATTCAGGGGCAAACAGAACGGTGAAGACTGGCTTTTTATTGACTGTTCAACAGATGAAATCACTGTGCCTTGCTGTCATGGAAGTTAACCTCTGGAGTGTTTTCTGTTGTGTCTTTCAGCTGGGGAACCCAGGGAGACTTCACCACTACACACCCGTTGCCTGCTGTCAAGGTGAAACTGTTCACAGAAAGTACAGGCGTGCTGGCGCTGGAAGACAAAGAACTGGGCAGGGTAATACCTCAGTTTATTTGCAAGTTTAACAACTCAGACTCACTCTGAGCTTAACACAGCTATGAGAATTACAGAAGATCAAGGATGATGTTGGTGATAACCAAACATGGAAAGATACATGCAACAGTACACTTACAAGTTTTCTTAAACAATTGCTTTTTAGAGATTGGTGAATTGGTGGCAGGCAGTACATGCACAGGTATCAGGCTAGGATCACCTTATGTAAAAATACCAGGCTACAACAAAAGTTGAAAGTACAATATTGTTGCTTTAATTTCAACCACAACAACAAATCTTATTCACATCTGATAGATGTAGACGCTTATAGTAAGTTTATCTATAACTTTTAGCAATTGTGTGTTTTTTTTTATTACACGGAAGTATAATAATAAACAGTTACTCGCAATTGTAGTTTTAAAATATTATCTTCAATCAAATCAAATCAAATTTAATTCAAAACGCGCTTTTTATACAAACATTGCAACTCAAAGTGCTTTACAGATTCAAATGACCCCACGTAAACCACTTTCCCATCCCTCCCCCGCGGATTTAAAAAAAGCATGATCACAATCTTACCCCCCCAACCCAACCCCCATGCACGCGCACATTTAAGAGCAACAATAAAAAGGACATTGGGCTGAGTACAGATGAGTCAGGTAAGGTCAAGAAACTCCATCAAAGGAGCCAACTGCAACGGCAGCAGCACATCAACAGCAGCAGCCAAGGCACTGACAAAGGCACCCAGAGGAGACAAGGCAGAGATCCCTACCTCCAACCCAGCACTACCTGGAGAGCACCCAGGAAGCCACAGGGACCACCACTCCCGAAGCAGAGGGCTCCCACGGAGTAAACACTGGAGGGAAGATTAAAATAACAGGTTAAAATATAAAAATAAGCAGTGAATAAATATGATAAGACTAAGTACTAAAACACTGATAAAATATAAGCAAGTCAAACATGCAGAGCAATTAAACAGCCTATAATTAATAATAATCAGCTAAAAGCTAGGCTAAAAAGGGGAGTCTTGAGCCTGCTGTTAAAAACAGGAATGTTCTCTGCGGCCCGGAGGTCCTCCAGCAGCCTGTTCCAGAGGTGAGGGCCATAACAATGGATGTGAACCATTTGTGAACAGCACCAGAGAGGCCAATTTTGTTTAATGGGTTCAAAGAATTGTCTGGTCTACTGTATCAAAGGCAGCACTTAGATCCACTGTCACCCTTTGTGCATTATAGTTTAATTTGAAATTGTTTAAAAGAAAGACCCCCATCTGAAAGGAATAATTAATCAAGGTTAAAATCTCCTCTCTAAAATATCCATTAAATGGCTTATTAAATGAAGTGGGAATTGGGTCCAAAAGACATGTGGTGGGCCTCACTGAGGAGAAAAATGTATTCAGAATCTCAGATTCTACCAGAACAAAACTGTCCAGCATTTTCTCTGGTAAAAACAAATGCTCAGATTTGTCAAAAACCATGTTACTTTGAGAAGATAAAATATTACATCTGATGGTGTCTACCTTCCCTCTGAAGTGGTTTGGAAACTCCTCACAGAGAGCTTGGGAGAAGGTTTTCTGAAATGCATTAGAAGCGGGGTTAAAAATTTGATGAAAAAAGGATTTTGGAATTATTTTTATGATCTGAAATTATTTTGGAAAAGTATGAATTAGAATTTCTTACTGCATTATTGTATGCTTTGAGAAGTTCTGTGTATATTTGATGGTTTATTGTGGTTTCATTTTTCCTCCATTTTTTCTCTGCCACCCTGCAATTCCTTTTTTGTTTTTTGAGGCATTCATTTCTCCACAGCATTGCAACTTTTGACTATGTACTATTAACTTCTAGTGGAGCAAGCAGGTCAAGAGTGGACCGAAGCCTACTGTTAAAGTCATTGATGATAAAATTACAGGGGGCAGGTAAAGCAATAGGAGGTATCTTTCCAAAACTTCAAGAAAACCTGCAGCCACTTCAGAGGTTAGATGACACTTCCTGACAGTTCTCACAGAGGTTTCCTGCTGGATGCTCTTTTTTGATAAGGTAAAAGCCAGTTAATACAAAAGAAAAAAATCTAACATTTATTGAATTCTTACATCACCGAGACCGACACTACTCTGTGTTTTCATGTATAAAGTGACAGGTACATAAGTTAAATCGTTTCTCTGGTATAAGTTGGCCCAGTGGCGACTCAGATGTCCCTGTAGTGACAGTGACCTTGTCTGTGACAGGGCTCTTTGATCTCCCACTGCAAAACAGTTGGCAGGAATGCAACCTGCCTCAAAGCTCTTTAAGTCAGCAAAGAGAGATTAGACTTCCTCTTTTAATTCTTCTTCTTCTTGGAGGCAGAATGAAACAGTGTTCTTCTGTTGCTTCACCTCATTGCAATTTAATATTTCACTAGAGGCAAACACACATTATCACATGCCTCTGCAAAGACTAATGGTTGCTGCTGAATGCTGCACAGAGAGATGAAATAATGCTCTTGCAAGAAATAAGAGAAGTTAATAAGTACATTTTTGCATTTTGTCTGCAGGTTGTCCTTCACCCAACACCTAACAGCCCCAAACAGTCAGAGCTCCATAAGATGACTGTGACCAAGGCTTGCCCTGACCAAGATCTCAAAATAAAGCTGGCTATACGCATGGACAAACCACAGAACATGAAACACTGCGGGTAAGAGAAAGTCAACAGCTAAATAAGACACACAGGGATGTTCTTATGAGGATTTCATTTTCTGTAGCTCTCCTGTAAAACTCCAACCCCTCTCAGGTCCTTGGCCTCATTTCTTTTCACGAGCTGTGGAAAAATACTGTGAAGTGCACAACTCCCTCTGGTGGATGCTAGTGTGTAGTTTATATGCATATATCTTAATGTGTATCTTTATATATATATCTATATAGATATATAGATATATATAAATATATATATATATAAATTTCCCATTTTAAAAAGCCAACACATTCAAAACCACTGAAGTTATTTTTTATTACTTGCCAATAATTTAACCTTTGGTGTATAGAAAAGACTAGGTTGGGTTGTGAAAAAGAATTATGTGAAAAAGTTTATTCCTGTTTAGTGTAAACTGTTTTCTGATCTATGTCACTACCTATATTTCCTGCATCCACAGGTATCTGTGGGCCTTTGGGAAGAATGTCTGGAAACGCTGGAAGAAACGTTTCTTCGTCCTTGTGCAGGTGGGGTGACATGTTACACATACATAGGTATATATGTATGTATATATATATATATATATATATATATGTATATATGCTTCTTGTGTATTCTGAAAGACAATTGGTGGATTTGACAAAATATTCAGAGATTTGTACTACACAGGATGGTGGAAGCTACACATAGCTTTGCCTACAATTACTATAACATTTGAGCTCCACAACTTGTGTGATGATACAAGACGCTTTCTTGATATCACCAGTGATTAAATCCAGGTATGTACAGTACTGTGCAAAGATTTTAGGCAGGTGTTAAAAAATGCTGTAAACAAAGAATGCTTTCAAAAATTGAAGTGTTAATCATTTATTTTAATCAATCAACAACAAGCAGTGAATTAACAAAAGAGAAATCTAAATCCAATCAATATTTGGTGTGACCCCTCTTTAGCTTCAAAACAGCATAAATTCTTCTAGGTACACTTGCACACAGTTTTTTAAGGGAATCGGCTGGTAGGTTGCTCCAAATATCTTGGCGATCTATCCACAGATGTTATGTGGATGTAGGCTTCCTCACATCCTTCCGTCTCTTCATGTAATCCCAGACTCACTGGATGATGTTGAAATCCGGGCTCAGTGGGGGCCATACCATCACTTTCAGGACTTCTTGTTCTTCTTCACGCTGAAGATTGTTCTTAATGACTTTGGCTGTATGTTTGGGGTCGTTGTACTGTTGGAGAATAAATTTGGGGCCAATTATACACCTCCCTGATGGTATTGCATAATGGGTTAGTATCTGCCTTTATATCTCAGCACTGAGAACACCATTAATCCTGACAAAATCTCCAACCCCCTTTTGCAAAAAATGCACCCCCAAACGTTAAAGGAACCTCCACCATGCTTCACTGTTGCCTGCAGACACTCATTATTTTACCGCTCTCTAGCCCTTTGACGAACAAACTGCCTATTGCTAGAGCCAAATATTTCAAATTTTGACTTATCAGTCCAGAGCACCTGCTGCTATTGTTCTGCAACCCAGTTCCTGTGTTTTCATGCATACCTGAGTCGCTTGGCCTTGTTTCCACGTTGGAGGTATGGCTTTTTGGCTGCAACTCTTCCATGAAGTCCAATTCTGGGCAGTTTTGTCCAGACAGTAGAAGGGTGTACCTGGGTCCAACATGTTTTTGCCAGTTCTGAGCTGATGGCACTGCTGGACATCTTCTGATTTCGAAGGGTAATAAGCTTGACGTGTCTTTCATGTGCTGCACTAAGTTTCCTTGATCGACCACTGCGTCTACGATCCTAAATGTTGGCCATTTCTTTGTGCTTCTTTAAAAGAGCTTGAACAGCACATCTTGAAACCCCAGTCTGCTTTGAAATCTTTGTCTGGGAGAGACCCTGCGGATGCAGTATAATTACATTGTGTCTTGGTGCTGTGGTCAATCTTGCCATGACATAAAACTATCTTCCACAGCCTCACCTTGGTAGCAGAGTTTGGCTGTTCCTCAACCAGTGTTAAGCCTTCTAAACAGCTGTTTCTGGATCAGTTACTGTATAATAATTTATGCTCATTTGAAGGCAAAAGGTAGTAACACCAAACATTTATTTTTCTTTTGTTTGCTCACTTTACATTTTGTAAATTGATAAAAAAATTAAATATCATTATTTATGTTTCTGAAAGCATTCTTTGTTTACAGCATTTTTTCACTCCTGCCTAAAACGTTTGCACAGTACTTTAAAAGTAAACCGTCAGTTCAGCACAACTCTTAGAAAGTATATATCAGTATATCTGAGGAAGAGAAACAGTTTAATTTATATTCGTAAAAACTGTAATTATTTAACAGGAATGGCAGCAAAACCATGTAAGGTGCATAAGAGAGCACATGTTAAAATTTGTGAATGTGTAGCTCATCTAGTTAAGATGATAAGTTAATTCAGTTCATTCAAACTTTTAAATGTCTACTTTTATCCCAAATCTATACTAATTTTAGCCAAGAAATCTATGGACTAGATCTTTAGATATATTTAATTTAAAATGTTCTCCATGGATTTCCCTAACAGTTTTTAAAAATGACTTGATGACCCCCAAAAAGTGACTCATTGATGCAGTTCTCTAACAGTGAACTAGGCAGATTTGTTTTACCTTGCTAGTCATTCTGCTCATTGTGCACAAAGGGAAAATAGACATGGATTCTCCTTCAGCTTTCCAGTTCCAGTTTTAATCACTGCTCTGACTGTACATTTGCGTCAGTTTTGGAAAGGTGCTATTTTGCTGTAGCCATTTCCTTACCATCATCACATCTCTACCTATCTTGAATAGCTTGTTAACTGTTTTCCCCCTTTTGAGGAGTGGCTAAAAAAATAAGCCTCTCTTTTCATGCCAAATTTATACCCCATAGAAACAGGAAGTTATGGATTAATAATTAGTTTTTTGACGTTATCATCAACTTTCTTAAAAGTGTGAATACTTAAAAAAATATCCACTCACATTTATTTTATAGGAACTTGTGGGATGACAATTGTAAAAAAAAAAGGTATAAAAATTAAAAGTTGGCTTTTCTACAGTTCTCCAAATAAATGAGAATTTTGTGTTAATAAATTGATTGTAATTATGTCAGCATTACTCTATATTGTTACCCAGTGTCTATAGTAATATGAATTAAACTTATTTATGACTGGATAATGAGAGCTCTTTAACTTTGTCTTTAGGTGAGTCAGTATACCTTTGCAATGTGCAGCTACAGAGAGAAAAAATCTGAGCCACAGGAGCTTCTGCAGCTGGATGGGTATACTGTGGACTACAGTGACCCCCAGCCTGGTAAGAGTGCACAGAAAGAAATAATAAAATAAAACCTGCAATCCAACATACATGTATTATAAATCTTTATTATTTGTTCCTTGACATCTCAAAGGCTTGGATGGAGGCAGGACTTTCTTCAACGCAGTGAAGGAGGGTGACACTGTTATCTTTGCCAGTGACGATGAGCAGGACCGCATCCTGTGGGTCCAGGCCATGTATCGTGCTACTGGCCAGTCCCACAAGCCCGTCCCACCCACTCAGGTCCAGAAGCTAAACTCCAAGGGGGGCGCTTCAGCCCAAATGGATGCTCCCATTTCTCAGTTCTGTAAGTAACCTGTAGCGCAAAATATCCGCTTAGGCAGAAAGCAGTTTCGAAAGCTCTAACCCATAAATGTGTCACACCATGCGCTCCCCACCCCTCCTGCAGCTACAAAACATGCCCGTAGAACTAACACACAAGCACGCGCACAAATGCATTGACCTCTCACTGGTTTTCCTCCAGCATCTGATGGACTTCCACTCATTGTCACCACAGCGCACCTCCATCCTACTCCATCAGTCGGTTCATTAGGAAAAACCAACCTGAAAGAGAATTCAGCATCCAGATGCAGGTTATTACCTGCAGAGTCGTCACACATAGGATTCAAACAAACATTCAGACCAGTGGCCTGGTTGAATCAAGTTTTATCCAGACATGAAGAAAATGTTAATAAATCTGTGACTGTACTTGTATTCCTAAGCGGTTTCCAGGTGAGGTAGCAAAGGGGCAGGTAAGGCCGTCTAAACAATGTGCCGTCTGTACCAACTTCTGTTTTAAATGTCTCTTGTGCCCCCCCCCCCCAGTTTGAGAAGGTAATCAATTTTAATAGCAACAACTTTTTTTTTCCCTCAGTCAGCGCTTACTCAGGTTGGTTTTGACCCATGCACTCATTGCTTTGTTATCATTCTAACCCAAAAGCCGGTGTTCCTTTGTCCATAGTTGCACTAAAACAGATCTTCTACCTATCAGAATTAATGATACATATGATTAACAATCCCCAATAATAGATCCTGCTATTCAGAACAAAACTTTTAGTGTGCATCATTCTTTTTCAACTTTACTAAATACATTTTTTTCAAGAGGGAATGTAGAAAATAATTGGCTCAGTTTTGCACTAATATTATTAACAACAATAAAAAACATGCTTATTCCACTGTTTGTTGAATGTATAAGACAAAATAGCTGAGTTACACAAAATCCTGTCACGTAAGACTCTTTGTTGTTTCTCCATTGTTTACTTTTCGTCCAGTACCTGATTCTTGTTGTGGTTAGTTGATTCCTCTGCTGCCAGCTGTCTGCCATTCAACAAGCCTCCTCACAGCGGCACAGACCTTCCCTCCTCCTGAAACATTGTGGCAACACCACCACGCATACATGTTTCACCCCCTGGTGATCTTGAATGGCACTGGGACCATATTACATGCACAGCCCTCCTTACCCTGCTGCAGTGGACACTAAATAAGGAGCGAAGAGTCCTACGAAGGCTACACAATTTGTATTTAGAATTTTTGGGACACGTTGTTTGTCACAATTTTCCTGTAGAAAAGGGGAATATTAATTGGTCAAACTGTTTGTTTGTTTGTTTTAATCTAAATTTGACAAATAAGTACATCTTTTTACCAACATGTTATAACACAGTTTTATGTGTCATATGAACTAGTAGTTTCTCATCAATACAGCTGTGAAAATACCTATAAAATAGACAATAAACAAATACAATAAGTACACATAACTCTATTTTTGACATGTATAGTATTAGCAACAGACCACATTTTAGTTTCAATTTAAGTTCCTCTCAAAAAAACTGCACGCCCTTGGTAAAATTCCAGGTTGTTGTGAGTTAGAAAAATTAGGACTTCAATTATAACTTCCAATATTTTTGTACTTTTGATATGACATATTTCTTCTACAATTCATTTGACATAACAAGCAAATTTTATCTTGATGAAGTAATATTTGCCCACCCTGTACAACAGGCGTTCTCCAAACTCCAAGTGAAGCCACAGCTACTTCACTTGGGTTACGTAGTTTGCTGTTAGTTCTACTGGGATGGCATCATGACTGAATTTCAAAGATGGATTAGACAAGAAGCTCAGTAGTTTATTGCTCTTCATTATGTTTCATTCAGATTCTAACATCTGACTTTTCTCTTCATTGGAAAATGTAGGACCAGTGGTAACATATCTAAAGGATGTGCTGCGTTAAGAACAGCAATAGAGAGGGCAGTCCTGTTATACGCTTGAAAACACAGATTTATCAGTTAAATTATTTCACATGAAAGCTCTGAAACTGACTGCAGCAGCAGAGGCTCGATCGATTCATTTTTCTACTCTATTGGTTGGCAGTCAAACGACACACCACTTATAAAATACTATGATCCACCAGAGCATGCCATGATAGACAAATGCCAGGCACTTTCGTTAAATTAAAGCAATAAGTAGTAAGGATTTCCTGATTTAGACTTTATGATTCAGTCTTTTGAGATGCCATATCTGCCTTTAAGGTCAGTATAATTATTCCATTTTTACATAGTACAATACAAATAACTAAATACCTCTGGTTTTCTTGTGAGCATTAGGTTAGTTCAAATCAATAGCATGTTTGTTTTTCACACACTAGTAGCTCTGCAGTGTTTAAAAAAACATTTCGATGCAGTAACTAAAAACGAATGTAGCCTAATTTTTTTGTACTTCTATGTGCTTCAGGATGTTTTATATAAAAAAGAAACATTCAATAGGAAATAAAAAACGCCAGAAGAGAAGTTTTAAAAGTATTAACCACATTGCATTAGATCGCTTTTAAGAAAAAAGAAATAGTTTCTACTATTTTTGTCAAACCCTAGATTTTCATTAAGAAACAGGACACTAGATAACATATACCATTGTCTGGAAGTTTTAAACGAGCTTAATAAAATTAATTATTTACTGACCGACATCCAAACAAATATTCAGATATCTGGGCTCCCATGATTCAGGTAGGACTGGGCAGTTCTGAGAACCTCGAGTTGTGTTTGACTTAAAGAGCAGTAAGTTTAGCCTTAAGTGCTATTGCATTTGGGGGACAATATTGCTTTATACAGCTAGAAAAGAGCAAGTTGCCTTGTCCTAAGGGGAGTCCACCTTTGTTAAAAAAATTCAATATGCCCGCCAAAAAAAATGCATGTCAACAAAAAAATTGTAAAACTGGGAAAGCATATTCAATGTTTCACATATTTTGGTATTTTCAAAAATATTTTTTTGACACAAAAACTACCTTTTCCTGTTACTTTATTGTTCTTGTGTTTTTACAAATCTCCCTTTTTACAGGAACATTTGTGTTTGATCAGACTGAGTGGCAGTCCTTAATTTACAGCTCTCAGCTCCTTTAAGTACGCGTCTTCATTTCCAGAAGAAACTAACTGCAGTGGAGTGATGAGGATCGTAAACTCTGTCTCCTTCTCTCTGTCTCTCTTCTTCTTCTCTCTTCTTCTCTCTCTGTCTTCCTCCTCGCCTCTTTTAATATACTTCGACATCTGTTGTTCACACATTTTCACATGTGCTCACACACCACCATCCAACACACTCTCGTGTTAGTTATAGGTTGTTGTTTTTTCAGTTGTGTTTTTATCTTCATGCTTTGCCTGGACCCTTCTTTAGTAAAATGCAGCTGCTAGGTCAGGGTCTCTCGTGATTTGCTCTCCTCCAGCCTTGTTGCTAGTCTTTATGTTATTCTGGTTTGTCCCTTCTTACCCTGCTGTCTTGTAGCTGGACTCAAGGGTAAGTGCTTCCTTGTAGCCGGCACTGCTCAGATAATCCCCGGCGATTATCTGACAAATGCAACGTTTTTTCTCTCTTCTCTCCCTCTTATTCTTCCTCTTCTTCTCCTATTTCACGTCTCGCTTCATGTCTTAGATATTAGTTGATTACTTTTTTTATTTTTAATAACCTCAACTTGAGGATCAAAGTAGAAGCATCCATTCGTGCCCGTATAGGATGCATGTATTTTATATCTAAGAACTTATTATTTGACTCAGTAATGATTGAATTTTATATTAAAGCTGTTTCTGCATAATTGCCTTCTCTCTTTAATCTTATTGGTGGCCGGACCCCTCAGAGTAAAGTAAGCTTGTAATAAAATGTGATTGATAGATTGGATTCTAAACTATTTTGAATTTATGAGGAAGGGAAAGTGGATTGATGTATTTGTCGAGCAAAAAATAAATTTATTGCACCAAATCCTACCTTAAAAGGTAAAAAATGCATTCATAAACTCCTCAAATAAAGTTTGAAAATTTTATTTAGGTCAATCATCATAAATCCTGATTAGTCACCTTTACAACGAGATACAGCTTGTAACCATTATCCATCCATGAAATAAGCAACACAGCTAAACGTTGGGGCAGCGTCCCTAAAAAATGTTTTTGAGCTTTGACTTGATTGCTAACTTATTAATAGTTTTTCTGTGCATGGGACCCAAAGCTTTTTTGGTTTGAGTGTGCTTCAAGCATCAACAGGCCACAATCTTTTTAGGATAAGGCACGTACAGTGGGGCGACTGGAAGCTGGTGTTACCTTGGACCAACGTCTGTGAGACTGTTTAAGTCAAAGACAGATGTTGCAGAAAAGGGCATCTAAAGGAAGAACATCCCAAATAAACAGGTCCCTTTACTTTTGCTGGATAGAAACTGTATGCTTTATTCCTGAGATTTACAGCCAAAATTACATCACAGATAGGAAAAAATAACTGACTACTCTTTAAGCTTCGTGCTTATAAGGCTGTTAGGAGGTCTGTGATGACAAACCTCCACTCTTCACCATGTAGCCTTTTTGCAGTCGTTTCAACAGCACCAACAGTGGAATTAGTGGAAGAATGTAAGGCAACGTCATAGTATGTGATGAATCATTCAAAGCATGGAGATGGCAAAAGATAGTGGTGCACTGATCATGCAACATTTTTCAATGGAGAACATTCCAAGAACTTGAGCCAGGTTCACCACAGAGTACCTTGGAGGGGATGGAATAACCTCTACTCTAGTGGACACTTGTAGGATCGGTTTAGTTGTGCTTCATGTACGAGTGACAGTATCACTACACTGGTGAACCTTCAACAACTGCTGATGCAAGATCGGAATGCTTTTACTGTAGAAAAGCAAAGTCATCTACTCCTACTAAAAACAGGCAAAAGTCTTTTGCACATTTCTTGATGAAAGCTATCCTTGTTTGGCTGCTTTTTCCATTGTTGCGTGCTCTTTACAAAATGTAAATGTAGAAGATGTAAAGGTGACTAAATTTGTTTCAAACACAAAACCAATTGTTTTAATTCTAGACAAGAAATTATTGTCTTAAATAATATTTCCAAGCTATTTTGGGAAGTTTATTTATGTGAAAAGAGTCAGTGCAGATAACGTGGTTTTTGAAAATGTATTCAATGAATAGGTGTATATTTGTATGCTTTATTTCTGAGGGCTCAATTACTTTTAATAGTTTTTTGTTGAGCTTTCCCTGATGAGAGTTGGCAAATATGTATGCGGAGTATTCTGAATGCCAAAGACAAGGAGTAGCCACTGCCGCCCCTTCTTCCAGTAAAAATACTCCGGACCCCCTCCTCCCGTCTCCCTCCTACTGTAGATGGGCCTGTAGATATAGAAGCTAGAACCGGTGTTACTCCTCCCAAAAAAGGAGAGGTGTCACTATGATTTATTTTTTGACTGCCCTTGTTTTGCTTGATATAGGACAACACCCGTGTCATGTGTCCATACTTCTGTACAAAACGGAGAATTTTTCATTCATTCCTCCCCCCATCTCCCAGAGAATGATAACAGTTCTGCCTCTGTCGGCTTCATGCTATATTTACCCATGTACTTGCACCAAATTGTAATGCTTTTACCCTTTTAGATTTCTCCGGTAGTGGTAAGCCTGTTAGTGTGCTCCTTAGAGATCATGAATACACTGCCACATATTCAAGTATTGTCAACTTGCAGATGCGTAAAGAACAGGAAAAAATAAGGGAATGCAATTTCAAAAAGTAAAGAGGATAAAATGCAAATTTCCAAAGTGGTCTGCAGATGTGCATGACAATTATAAGCGTATTGAAAGGTCCATTCTCCAGCATGTTGGGAACTATAAATGTATACAAAAATAATATCATATTCACTTTGTTGAATTTTTTATTTTTATTTTTATTTGTGGTTGAAGGTATTATTAACACATTTATGTGAGTTATGATACATGTTTTTAATTTAACTGAACTAAAAGAAAATGAATCCTATTTGATGTGTCTCATATTTCAACCCCGCACACACTTTTGGAACTCTCTGGATGTTTTCTCACCATTTCATTCTCCCTCAACAAAATCAGTTCACTTGTCTTAAAGTGATTGTTGCTTTCACTCTTTAGCAAATCGTTTCTGTCTCGCTGTCCCTCTACAAAAGCTTGTCCAACCAAACAGATTCTCTTTCTCACCTTGAATCCATCTTCTTCAGTGTTTCCAAACATTGTGTTCCTGTCCAGATATTTCCATTTTACATTATGACTCACTGTTCTTTTTTGTCTTTTTTCCCCCCTCAGTCTTCTTCTGCCATCATCACTTGCTACTTGTTGTCTCATGTTTTCCTTCTCAGATTGAGGTGAAAATTACTAAAAGATGAGTGTAACTCTATAGGGTCCCTTGTTATATCAAACCAGGATGACACCCTCTCTCTGACCCGGAGGGTGACAGTTGTGTCCTGTTGAGTAACTCAGTCCTGCCCTGATAAGCTCAGGTCTCTACTTCCCACATCCCGCCACCTAATCGCCATCACTCATGTCAGTGTCTTCTGAATGTGAAACCTGTCACTCCCACAGAGGACATGACTGTACCTCTGGTCTCCATCATTGTGTCCTTGTCTTTCAGCCTGTTATAATATTTACAGTATAATTTATCTTTGTTTCTGTAAATTTAGTCTATAAACAAACCCACCAGTGGTTACTTAATTAAAAATTTACTCAGTTACAATGCCTTACAGAAGTATTCACACTTCTTAACTTTCTCACATTTTCCACAAACTTCAAATTACTTTATATGAATTCTATGTGATGGACTGACACAAAATAGTGCATAATTGTAAAGTGGAAAGTAAGTGAAGTTTGTTTTTACATAAATGAAAATCCAAAAAGTATGCATTTGTATTCAGTCTCACTGAGTCAATGCTATGCTGAACCACCTTATGCTGTAGTTGCAGTTGGTGTCTCTTGGAGTTCTTCTCTTCCAGCTTTGCACAGCTTGCCCATTTTTTGGAAAAATACCTCAAACTCAGTAAGACTAGATGGAGAACATCAATAGTCAAGTTTTGTCACAAATTCTTCATTACTTTTAACCACCCCATCGACTATAGCTGTGGTTACATATTTTGGGTAGTTCTTGTGCTTGAGTTTGAACCTCTGGCCCAGTGTAAACTCTTGTGTAACCTCTAACAGGTTTTCATCCAGGATTGTGCTGTATTTAGCTCCTTTCACTCTCCCATCAAGTTTGAACAGCTTCCCCATCCTTGCAGAACAAAAACCTTCTAATGGCATGATGCAGCCACCACCATGTTTCACTCTGGGGTTGGTATCTTCAGGGTGATGTGTGGTGTCAGTTTTCCACCTCAACTAGCATTTTCATGTTAGCCCCCCAAACAAATCAGTCTTGAGCTGACCAGACCCATTTATTTCACTTGTGTGATGTGTCCCCTACATTGTGTGTGACAAACTTGAACTAAAACTTCTTAAGTCTTATTTTCAACAATGGCGTTCTCCTCTTTCATGAAGGGTAGATTTGTGGCAGGCATCTCAGGTAGTTATCCTATCGACAGTTCTTAACTGCTTCTCTGATTGATTGCTCAGTCTGTCAGCTTAGGTGGACGGCCATGTTTGGTAGGTTTCCAGTTGTTCGATACTTTTTGTTTATGATGATAGACTGAATGTTTAATGAGAGGTTTGATGGGTTGGGTGTTGTTTTTTCGACCAATCCTGCTTTAAACTCCTCCACAACTTCATACAGTATCTTATCTGTCTGCGGGTTTTCCTGATCTTCATGAGCTGTGTCTTTATTAATGTTCTCTAACAAATTTCTGAGAACTTCACAGAACAGCTGTATTTATACTGGGGTTAAGATAACCTTAGGTGGAACCAATTTACTCAACAAGGGACTTCTGAAGTGAGTTGGTTGCACTGGATTTCCTTAAGGGGTATCACAGTAAATGGGCTGAACACAAATGCGCCTCACACTTTCAAATTTGTATTTGTTAAATCCCATACCTTTTTATTTTTCGTTCTACTTCACATCTATGTGTTGTGTTGGTTTTAACATAAAATTCTACTACATTAAAGTTTATGGTTGTAACCTGCCAACATGTGGAAATGTTCAGGGAGTATAAACACTTCTGCAGGACACTGTAAATCATTTATTGGAATATTTCAATCTGAAAATGTTTTTATTTGTTGTTGTTATTGTTGTTCATTAGGTTTTACAAACCTCTTGCAAACAGCAAGACAAACCTAAAAAAATCAAAGTAAAATTTTGCTTAAGCTCATGGAACTATTATGCAGGTCAAACTACAAATCTCAGTTTTGTAGAAATCTCTAAAAGTCTTGCATTAGTAATTTTTCTCTGTTTATCCCACAACTTCAAATAATTAGTCTTTTTGGCTCTTTGGTTGTTGTTTTTTTTTCACCAGCACACATATTTGTCAGGACCTGAGTGACAACCTCTGAGAATGGCAGAATCTATTGAATGCATACCGAAAAATTATTATTTATTAAATTTCATCTATTACTTCTTCAAACATCTTTTGGATCTTCAATGATGTCTTCTTCTATAAAACAAGAGGCAATGTAACAAAGCTGCATGCATGCACATGTTGTCAAAGCAACTTTACCTTTGAGCTTAGCTTCAGATTGGTAGATTCATCCACTAATGCAAATCTTAAATATTTATGCACTCTTTACACTGTCCAACACAATGCAAGTTGACAATGTAAGCTGTAATTGTTATAATTTGCCCTTAGAAGTAGCTAAACAGTCCTGTAGAGTTGTACTGAAGCAGCGTTGTCTTCCTTCACTTCACTGACGTTCTCTCCTCTGAACCGTCTGTTTTTCCTTGTGCCATTTGGCTGGATAGACGCAGACAGAGCTCAGAAACATGGCATGGATGAGTTTATCTCCGCTAACCCCTGTAGCTATGACCACGCCTCGCTTTTTGAGATGTTGCAGCGACTCACACTGGACCACAGGCTCAATGACACCTTTTGCTGCTTGGTGAGTGGCTCTCTGTTAGGTATTATACCTGTATGACACTGGGGGTTGGGGTAGGGGTTGTTTTCTGTTGTACTATCTTGCAGTCTCCACATACTTTTGTGTTTTGTAGGGATGGTTCAGCCCGGGCCAAGTGTTTGTTCTGGATGAATACTGTGCAAGAAACGGAGTCCGAGGTTGTCACAGACATCTGTGTTACCTACGTGATCTTCTGGAACGGGCAGAAAACGGGGCTATTATCGACCCCACTCTTCTGCACTACAGCTTTGCCTTTTGTGCATCCCATGTCCATGGGAACAGGTGTGCGCTCTCTTATTTGACCTGCAAGCAACAGTTAACTAGTTTGGCATAAAAAAACAGATCTTTCTTGTATTTCTAAATGCAAACTTTGAATCAGATATTTTGATTAAATGAGCTAATACGGTTTTTGATTCCTGGATCATAAGTAAGAATTTTACTTCCTGTATTATAAAGAATATTTATTTTAAATATCACTTTATTCTGGGCATGCGTTTTGTAGGCGTGTATTATAGAAATAGGCTAGATTTTATGAAGTGGGTTTCTCTATCTCCAATCAATTTCTTATCTGTCAACATGCAAAATTATTTGTGTTTGAATAAACAGAAAAAAAGTTCAGACCAGAGAGTTCTGGCCTCTACATACTTTTCTATGTCTGTCTAACCTAGTGACCTTGTAGCTCATTGCGAAGTTCACCATTAAAACGTTGCCTTAAAAAATATTTGACTACTTAAAAAATAATGATATATCCTCCTTTTAGTGTAATTAGGGGTAATTAACCCTTCATATGATAAGACAAACCTCCACCTTGAGGTACTGAGGACTAATATGGAACAGGAAATATTAGTAATGTTAAGACACAAACAAGGAGTAACTGAAACTAGCCCCTGCTTATCTACACAATTTTTTCCACCAGTTTATTTTTGTCATCTTTAAGTTTGCTTATATTTAAGTTATTTTGTTTATTTTATGTATTTCATGTTGTTGTTTATCAATTTTGTGTCTACATATATTCTTGTTTTCTACCATTTTTCTTTGTTTTTCTTTTCTTCTCTGTCCTTTGTTGCCATAGTCTCTCACTGTCCATATTATTCATCCTCCCATGCGTCCGTAAAAGTCAGAGAGGGCAGCAGTTACTGGGGACCGCTGGGCTACGAGGCCCTAATATCCCCACAGAGCTCCCAAAGCCCAGATCCTCAGGCTGCTTCTAAGCGAGCGTGCATGTTCAAGTTTAGACAAAGAAAGAAGTCCTTTCAGAACGAAAAAAGGTGAGATTGGAGCGAGAGGTCATCTCAGGCATTGCTGTCAGCTTCCAAAGAGCTGTTAGTGGTCCACCAGAATTTTTTTTTAGTAATAATATGTGTTAATCAGAAGAGAGTATTCTTAATTAGTTGAACACCTAGACGATTTCAACTAGGTAAAAGTGTACGGATGTGATCCTCGCAGGCCAGACGGACTGAGCACAGTGAAAGTGGACGAGAAGGAGCGCTTTGAAGACATTAAAGAAAAATTGCGCATCATTTTGGAGAACCACATTGTAAATTTCAGGTGAATGGTCGCTCACCAATAAAACAATACCTATACATGTTTTTTGTTCTCTCATTTAACATTTGGTCTTTCCTTGTAGATATTTTTTCCCCTTCGGTCGTCCAGAGGGTGCACTGAAAGCCACTTTGTCTTTGCTGGAGAGGGTTTGTAGATAAACAAAACTTGCTGTACACCAGAGGAAATAACAACTATCATCCAATCAATGTGTCTGGGTTCAATATTGGCTCTCTCGTTTAGGTCCTGATGAAGGATATTGTGACTCCAGTTCCACCTGAAGAAGTTAAAGGAGTGATCCGCAAATGTTTGGAGCAGGCTGCTCAGCTCAACTACCAGCGGATCAAAGACTATGCTAAAATTGAAGGTAACCAGAAAAATATAACTGAGCAAAGAGTAATGGCTGCTGAAGTAAATGAAGTAATGAGATGTTATAATGCTACCATTGAGCTTTTTAATATTAGCAGTTGAAGTAAAAAGTAGAAAAACACACTGTTTATTTCCCCTAATGTTCCTTTTTCTTCTCAGTTTGAGACTCTCCCTGTCACAGCTAACTATATTAGTTATACTTGTTGAATTTACCTGGTATATGGCCAATTTGAATCCGTATCCCAAATGATTCATGGCACCCCAGATGATTTTTTTAACAGTGTGCCACCACTTTCTGTCTCTCCATTCAATAACTTTCTCCTTTGTTTCAGGCCTGCTTTAGCTCTGTGCAGTTCTGTAGGTCAAGTTGGCTTTTGTGTAGAGGTGTGTGAGTAAAAATGCATTCAAATCCAAAGCCCTGAAATCTGTTGATGTGCTGATCTTTCATTGTGCCTTGACTATTCAAACCTGATATTAGATGATTGGACCAGTATCTCTGGTAGTAGCTTGACTTAGGGGCCACTCTGACTCCCAGTCCCCAACCGATGCATTTTCCCCACCCCTCCCACTTTCTCACTTTAGTTCTTTATGTCTAGCTAATTTTGCGTCCCCCCCGCCTCCTTTCATCTTTGTCCAATGATCCTGCTTAAGATCACAATCTTATGCTCTCTGTCCTTTGCTGTCCGCTATGCTTTTCTCTCTTCTTCCACAGATATCACTTTAATAAACTTCTATAACGTGTATTAAATAGTGTATTTTAAAAGAATGCTGGGATTGCAAAGAAAGTGGTGCTTTCAGAGTTTTCTAGCCCTGCAGGAGTTTTCCAAAAGTATATAAGATACCTGGATTTTCTATTTGCCATTCTCAGATATGTAAAACTGGACAATATTTCTTAGATAGAATATTTAGTTGAATTACTGAAATAAAAACTCTGAATGTTCTAAGTCAGATATATGCGGAACTGTAACAACTTATGAGGGCTTTACAAAATTTTGAACACCGTTGTCCAAACCAGCATCATCCACCTGCATGTGCTTTGAGACATGACAATGTGACCTTTCTTTATTGGCATGAATTATTATGAAAAAAGACAACATTAATGCATAATTTATCAGTGCTGTGCAAAAGTTATAAATCACCCCTCATTTCTTTATTTTCTGCTGAATGTGTATCGACGTTTTTCTTTGGATATCATGCAGAAGCAAGTCTAGTTAAACATTAAGCAGTCCCTTAGAAATACTAGCGTAAAACATGTTTAGACAGGTTTGTGATATTGTAAATTAACTGCATGTAATTTAAGGTATTTTATACATTTCTAATAGATTTACATTGCTGTCTTATATTCAAAATCAGTTTCTTTTTTTTATTACATTTTATAACCCCACAGATAATTAATTTTCAGTTTATTGATGTAGTGCCAAATCACAGCAAATGTCAGAAATATCACAAATGACAAAATAATCTATGCAATTTATATACAGAAATATATACCCCATTCAATACAATGATATACACTAATTCCATTTTAATTAAATATTTTCTAAACAATGCAGATACCATATGATACTATATTTGAACAAGTCAGGTTCAGGACTTATTCTATCGGCCATAAACAGTTTATCTGTTCAACGATTAGCAGGCTGTTGTGTATCTTGGATCCAATGAGTTTTTTCCAGAAACTCACTCCTTCTTTTGCCAGTAAAGGATGGAAGTTTAAAGCGTTGATTTCTCTCCCAATGTGAGCCTGGCACTTGCTCACAGGTAAAGAGACTGAGTTCAGGTGAGCACCTAGTTTCTTTGGGGTTTGATAGTTCACAGCACCTCCTCTTCCTGATGAAACTAAGAGTGCATTGTGTAATTATCCCTCCTTATGGATGGAAGTCTGTGTCTGGTCCAGTAATCACAGCTGTAGTTCAACATATGGCATCATTGTAACTCTTTGCAACCCTTTGGCTCATGGATGTTAATGACTATCTTCTCATGCAAATGTTCTCTTTAAGAGACTTGCTGATTATAAAGATCTAGTAATAATCAAGAATTGGTGTGGGAAGTGAAACTGAACCAATACAATCTGGTTAATCACATTTAATTTGTGATTTAATCAGGATATTATTTACAACGGACCACCGCCTATTCCTAGTTCAGTATTTGCAGATTTTTTGTTGAATGTAATTCCAAATTATTTGCAGAAAACCTGCCTACATGTGGACATTTTTGGAGCACAAGTCTAAAATATTCTAAAGAAAATGCAGCTTGGGAAAATTAAATACCTAGGTGCAATGATTCTTGGATGCTATTGACTGGCATTTGCAAAGCAGTCAGTCCAGCAGCGCCAATCATTTTCCTTTTCATTGATTGGCTGTACGCCCAAAATATAAGGAAAGCTGTGGATGTTAGCTTCTGCGGTAGGGTTAAGGTGGTTTCCGCTGTTCTTATTAATGCATATTAAGGTATATTTGGTGTTAGAAAATAGGCAGTTATGAACCTTTGTAGAGGGGGTCTCAAGTATTTGCATATTTCAGCCATTTGCAGCTGGTGGTGGTATCTAACCCTCATAAAAACCAGGGGTCCACTCTTTTTATTTTTATAAAATTAAGGTTTTGTCTGATAATACCATTTATTTGATGATCAGAGACATTTAAGTGTGAAAAAAGTAAAACTGGAGGAACTCTATAAAGGGACAAACACCTTTTCACACTTTACATAAAAAATAGTCAATCTTTTGAAAAATGTTTGGACACTAGTCTGACACTGAGTGAAAGACATGTTCAAGGCCAAAGAGAAACTTGAAAAACCTATAGAAAGTCTGATAAAATATTGATCAGACCACTTTAGAACATGAAAGCAAATGTTAGCTTCTTGGAAGTAAAACATAAAGGCATGAAGGAGAAATGAAGACTTTTGCACAGTACAGTCTTACAGTCTTTCCCTGTGTACAACATTTGACTTGTACATAAAAAATAAAACGTTAATGTTGTTTGTGCCTTGAAAGAAATCCCCCAGGGTGCTAAAGATACTAAGGGCTCAAACCTTACTATCTTTTCATGCTGTGTGAATTTACTTCTCCCTCTGTCCTTGTGAGACGCCTGGCTCAAAATACACCAAATGTTTCATTTAACTGCTGGGATTGCTGCCCAGCACAATGTCGTTTTAACCTGGACAGCCCTTCTCCCATTGGCTTCTGAACTCCAGCCCTCCCACTTCTGATCCTAGCCTCTTGCATGCTACAATCCTGTTTTTTGTAGGGAAAAAGAGGGAAATGTATGAGCACCCTGTCTTCTGCTTGGCCTCTCAAGTGATGGATTTAACCATCCGTGAGTACCCTGATCATCCTCTCCCTGCTCTTTCATCCCTCTACGGTCTCCTCTCCTCCTTCAAAGATACTGTTCCTGCCACCATGCTTGCTTCTATCTGTGCATTTATGTGTTGGAGTGAGTGGGGAGCGCACCAGTCCAGAGATCTGTGAAGTACCGCACTAAATCGGTCGGGGGTCCTCTTTTAGGCACCGTCTGTTTGTGATGGAAATGAATGAGCAGTTTGGTCTGTAAAGCTTCTTTCTTTTGGTTGGATGTCCATTCCTTTGACTTGAATGCATTTTTAGACTGCTTACATTGTTATCTCCTGCAGTCATTTGGTCTGATCATGTCAATGCTTTGCTAAACAGGTAGGCTTCTTTTTTTATTTCTTCTCGGCGCCACCAGCTATAGTGAAGGAGCATCTGTCGACTGAGCTTTCGAATGGGGAATACAAAGAATGTGTGGATTCAAGAGCTTCACTATTACCTTAACTTAACTTCAATCATATTAAGTCACTTTAAGTGTCCTGTCTGTGATCACAGTACTTTTACATGTGTCCTGTCTGTTTACAGTAGTCCAAGCTTTGTCTGTTTAACAAACATCTTACCACTTTTTTGAGTTCCAGTTTTCCACAGGCTTTCTGTGTTTCTATTTTTATATTTATTTTTAACTGTGTGATGTCTGTCTGTCTCAGAAATCTCGCTTCTTGCAGCTGAAACCACCCCAGCAGACTCTCTGAAAGGGTCACGAGATAACCAACAACACCTCTGAGCCCCAAAGTATCGTGAAACTAATCACAAAGACGTGCTGACTCTAAACATCTGCTTTTTTATCTTTTCTCTCCCTTTTTTCTTGCTGAAGTTGAGAAAGGTCAAAAGGATCAGAAGGATCCAGGTGATGCTACGTTTAGCTTATGGTTTAGCTACAGTGCACACAAATACAGACACACACACTCCCTTCACTTAAACACATGTTTTCATACCATATGAAAGTTTTCCCATTTTATCCCATTAAAACAAAAATGTAAATGTATTTTATTAGGATTTTATGTGATAAACCAACAAAAAGTAGCCTATAATTGTGAAGGGGAAGGTAAATTATACATTTCAACATTTTTTCTTATCAGATTATCAGAAAAGTGTGACCGTCTGTTGTATTCAGCCCCCTTTTTCCTTTGATAGCTCGAAATAAAATCATTGTGACAAGTTGCCTTAGGAGCCAACTAATTAGTAAAATAGTCCAGCTGGTTGGGGACAAAGCTGTAGAGATGTTTAAAGCATGATTGGGCCACAAAACATTTGAACTTCTCACAATTCACGTTTTAGTCCAATTTTAAAAAACCGAATGGGTATTATAAACGTTGGCTGTCCACTTACACTTGCAGGCATTTTTCAAAGAAAGATTTTGTAACTTTGGAGCAGCTGCAGAGTTACACAGCTCAGTCGGGAGACTCTTTTGACACCATTACTATTTCTAAATTCTAATTCGAAAAAACTAAGTCATAGCAGGATGAAAGCTGTTGGAGTCCTGAGACAAAACCCTGTTACAAGCTGCTAAAGACTTGAGAATGGGGCATAGGTTATCCCTCGAGCTGAACAACAACCATAAACATACTGCCAGAGTGTAAGAATAACAGCTTAAATCACAACATATTCAAATGTTAAAAAGGTCTAGTCAAAGTCCAGACCAAAATTAAATTGGCTCCGAGCTGACTAACCTTGTGCTCTCTTTTGCAAAGACGAATAGGCAAACATCCAGGCATTTGAAGACACTGGATTAGAACACCTTAAAGTTTCTAATTATGATGCGATTCAATGGGAAAATGTTATGTAGAAAAGTAGTGAAGTACTTTAGCCACAAATCATGCATTTCCAGTAGCACATCCTGCAGTACTTCACACTATATAAATATTGGTGTGTTTAAATTAGCATCGTTTATTAAAAAGCAAATATGGTGGTGATTGTACTACTGTATTATTCTTTTCAAGTCTGCACTCTTTCAAAAATACATAATCTGTGTTCATAAACTGCATCTCTGTTACAATTTTTTATTTTTCTGACTACAGCAGAAGTAAGACTTGAACATATGGGTTTAATTGTGAGAAACCATGAAAATCAGAGTAATACAAACTAACGCTCACTAAAGGTCTTACCATATACAGTTTGCAATGTACATTTCTCAATACAAATATTAAAAAATTAAAAGCTAAATTGTACTGTTACCCACATCATAAAATAAGACTATGAATACAGCATGAGTTATTACAGTGTTTTATTTAATTGTGCACACAAATACAACATAATAACAAATATATGGCCATGTTATAAAGCCAAATGTGCTGGTGACTTAGAAGTAGCAGAAGATACAGTTTTATTACCTATGTAAACAAATAAAACCTTGCTCCTTGTCTTGAGATGGTTTCAACAAAGTTTCAGCCCAACTATAGTAAAACTTATCTTGCTCACTGCACTCATTTGTCCCATGATGAAGTGAGACCTAGATTTAAAAATAAAACACTATGCGTCGTGTGGTAGGGTGGGTAAGACGGGTGCCCCATGTTCAATAGGCCTCAGTTCTCGATGCGGTTGTCCGGGGGTTCAATTCCAACCTGCAGACATTTGCCAGATGTTTCTTTCCCCACCTCTCTCTTGTTTCTATCCACTGTCAATGAAGGCCACTGCGGTTATGAAAACTTAAAAACATAAAACATCCAACCGTTTGCAGATAATCATCACTTTAGTCAGTCATCTCAAAATGCCTGTGGCTCAGTAAATAGATTGCTTGCTGTCTGATCTTCAGCTTTTCCAGTCTAAAAGCTGAAATGCCCTGGGGAAGGAAACTCAGCAGTTGGCAGAGAAATACGCTGCCATTTCTGGAATCTGGAAATACATACAACACAACATTATGTATGTAGGTGTATGCATGTCGAAGAGAGAGGGAGGGAGAGAGGAAAGCACTCCATCTATAAAATAAGTACCATAGGAATGGGTAGGCAAATATCTAAATTTGACTCTTTAAATGGCATTTTGAAAATGATTTATACACTAATCTAAATTATTGGAAAAATATTTATTGACAATAAAGCAATACCATCCTTCTTTTAGTTGACCAGCTTCTTGCATTTTTTTCTCTGGTATTTTGACCATTTATGTTTGTCTTTGAGGTTGGAAGGTCTCTTGCCACCACCCTAAACTTAAACTCCTTTCACAGATTTACATTAGATTCAAGCCGGTACTCTGGCTTAGCTGATCCATAAAAATAATATTACTTCCAGTCAGAAGAAGCATGCTAGTTAAATTATAAGATAAATTTACCAGAGAGATCAATGGTTTTGGGCTTAACTGTATCTCAGTAAAGCTGTAAAATACTGACCCAAGCAAATAAACTAAGTTATTTAATATGTTACTGTCTTTTCAAAACTTTCTGTTTTATGTAGAGTTACACATTTATGTGCTTTTGATTTAAGATTTCTGTTACCATCCAGTCCCATGTTGAAATTGTACCCATTTGAGCTAACATTGTTATGCTTTTTTATTATTCCATTTCACGACTTGCATCCGTCTTTCAGACGGTGCTGCCAATAGATACAACCAAGTGTTTTGAAGATCACCGGTTGATAAGCAAAGGGAAAGCAAAAAAACACAACAACAAAAAACTAAATACAAAGAAACATAAATTTGTTGTCAACTCTAGCACCAGCACACTGTAAAAATATTGGTAGAACAGCTCTGAAGTAACCTCATCAAGCTATTAGGAATCGTAGTTTAAATCATCAAGATCATTTTATATATTCACTGAAAATAAACTCAAGAAAAAAATGCAAAATTTGGCTATGTTATGTAACACCTGACAACATTCAGCAGCAATTAGAAAAGGAAAGTAATAAATTAATAAAAAACGTAAGTTATTTAAAAGCTTTACAGTTGATAAAAACTATATTTATTTCCATGTAATATCATTAACAGAGACCCAAGTACTTGTCACTTGTAGACAGCATTAAATTCCTTCAAGTTCAGAGATTCTAGAATATATGGGGGCATACAAACCCTGTTTTACTTGATGGATAACTTCTAGAAGTACTGAAACATTTTTACAGTGTGTTTATGGGATATTTTAAGTAAGCCGTGCGACAGCTCCTTATACAAATGCCTTATTCAAAACCTGTTCACAATATGCATGTTTTTGATGCCACATTGCACCTCCATCTCAGTGCCTCTATTCTTTTGTCTGATACTCCTGCAACATAACTCTGACTATCCTGCAAACACATCAGCTTTGTTGCTCCATGTCATGCAGCCCACACAGCGCCTACCACACTTGTTGGTATTCCTGGTAAAGACGTTTATAAAGCCGTCATTGCAGTAGCGTAATCACACACTAAAATGTCAGCATAAACCCAGCCTTTAAATTTGAAGACTTTTGTGCAACACTTACTGGCACCTCAGCTCTTAATTACTTTTCTGCAACTCTCTCCTGCCACATGGAGTGTGTTTAGTCTTAACCCTAGTCCTAACCCATTATGCTGTTATAGACGCAATAGCAAGCTAATTCTTGTTTTCTGACAAAAGCCAAAATACTGTCAATTAAAAATTGGAATTTCAAATTGCTGCACTGTAATAAGGTTCCCAAGGTCTTTGGAACAGAAACGCGGCCACTGCAACACAGATCCTCCACCGTACTTAACAGAAGGTGTAATGATCTTTTCCAGATATTCATAACTTGCTGCAGCAATACACTACAAATCTCTTTTGCAGTTTTTTAGTTTTGTTTGTTTGTTTGTTTTTGCATCCCTTATCAAGCCCCCTTACTGTTTGTGGTGGCTAGAAGAATATTAGTCCATGTGCAGCCTTGTTTGTCACAGTTCCAGTTTATGATTGATCAGTTATTGCTCTGCCTGTAGATGTGAGTAAGTTCAGGGGTTTCAACATTTTCGTAACTTTCGTAAGTTACGTAGTACAACAGACATCTACCTTATTAAAATGATATGTTCTCTTGTCTTTCTCATGTTGAGAAGGGGCTATATGTCATACTTGTAAACCAGAAAGCAATACGTTTCTAAATACAGTGATCAACTTAAAAATGTAAAGCATACTTTAAAAAAACAATCATTTTACAAGAACTGTCTGGGTGCTAATAAGCGTTGCACTGGTTATTTTCATAAAAAACATATTTTCCCAGAAGGGTTTTTTTTTTCCCAACCAAATAAATGTACAACAAATAAAAGTCAGATGTTTTACAAATTTAGTGTGAGATTATGCTACTCCATTACTACAATATAGCTTAAGGCTTTTCGGACATCTTTACCAGGGGAGACGATAGGAGTTGAGGGTGCTGTAAAATACAAAAATCAATGTATTAATTGTTTTAAGGGGTATAAGTGGGTAAAAGTCACAGTGTGATTGCTGTGTTTATTCTTGTGTTTATTGATAAATTGAATAAAACAAAGGGGAAAAAATAAATATCCCATATAGTCATAAGCCCCCCTTGGAATGCTTCTTTGTGCTTGACTAACCGCTCATCCCTCACCCTCATCCTTTTGTCTCAGAAAACGTAGGCCGCTTAGTCACGCCTGCCAAAAAGCTGGAGGAAACAATTCGCCTGGCGGAGTTAGTCATAGAGGTCCTCCAGCAGAACCAGGAACACCATGCGGAGGTGAGTGAGAACCCTCTCCTCCTCTCCTCCTCAAAGCACCCTCCCCCTCTTTATTCCTCACTCTTATCCCACTCGTCCCACTTCAGAGAGTTAGAGTCATAATAATCAGCCAGCTATAAATAAAGCTGCTTTCATCTATGGGTAGTAAAAAAAAAAATCCTGCATGCATTTATTTTAGGAAAGGTTTAATTGGCATTGAACAGAACTAGACTACAAAGGATCAGAACTTATATTTAGATATACTGTAGATTATAAATCAGATCATAAAAGAACAGATAATTTATTGCTCTGTAATTATGGTATGTGGTATAAAAACAGACCAAAAAAATGCTTCTGCGTGTGACAACTATAGTGCTCTAGGTTTCTTTCTTTGAAGTAGAACAAGAAAACTAAAATGTAATAATGCAGCATCATAGAGATAAATCTGCTTGCTTTATCCTCATAAAGAAAGATATTAATTATTATTTCGTCTTTACCCAAATAGCTATAAAGTAAGAACAAAACATAAAACTTATATGAGATTTTGCCTTGTTTGGACTCATAAAATAATTAAAATTAATGGCTCTCAAACTGTGATACTTGTGGCAGAATTTTGGCTGCCTTTTCTGGTACTAAATTAAACATTAATGTAGAGCCAATTTGCGTACATAAAGAACCAAAAGAAACCACAGATCTATGGGATCTATGACTATATGGTCCCATAGATCATAGATCTATGGGACCATATAGTAAACAATGTTACAGTTGTAAGTTGAAAAAGGGATTTCATAGTTGTTAGGCTAATTACATCCTAATATAACTAGCTTAGCTATGGGGTGAATGAGCAACACACACCACTGGCAAAGTACAGTATGTTAACCAACAGAGGATGTACAGTTTACAATGACTAGTGGCTGACTTACTGAGAAACAAGACAATAAGCAACGTGCAAATCAACAGTTTTAGCAATTATCACTATAAAATTGTAGTAGCTAAGTTATATTTTAAGAAAACTTTAAACTTTGCTGCTTGATTTTCTGATTGTGGCGTGCTTTCTTACTTAATTTTATATTTGAAAATTGGAATTACAAATGGAACGTATTTGAAATGCATCCTTCAACCAAACATGTAGTAGTAAGAACACTTCTTGCAAATTTTTTTAAACAATGGATAGGTATGACTGGCATTATGGTAATGCTTGGAAAAGTCAGCATTTACTGAGGTGGTAATTTCCATAAAAAGTTTGAAAGCTGTTGAGTTAAATGACCCATTAAATAGTGTAAAAATTTCCCAGTGATTTTTTATTGCTATGCAGGGACTCCCGACTAAACCTAGGCACCAAGCAAGAGTCAATAGAAGAATAAACTTTTTAGCATTGGCAGAGATCATATGACAAGTTTTTAATGGGTGCACCCATTAAAAACCAGCAGACCAAACTCTGCTGGTCAATCTACAAAACTATATTCTATATTCTTTACAAATGTGGAAACTTGTAAATCTCATATGAGATTTACTGCCTTGAAGCATTGTTTCAACAACAAAAAAATCCTTATTATTTTAGGCATTGTTATATTTTTTATGTTTTGCAAGCTATTTAAAATAAAAATAAACATATTAAAATTTTTATGGGTACCTACTTTGCTCAAATTCAAGTTAGACATTTCAATTTGGGAACTCAATTTACTGATTTACCGTCTTTTTTACTGGTAAAAAAGTTATTTTACACTGACCTTTTGTTCAGTCTCCCATTTATTATTTTTTCTGCAAAAACATAGTTTTAGATTTGATCTCCTAAGGTCCAGGTGTTTCAGAAACATTGGTGACGTTTTGTATTTTTCTTATTGTGGATTTAGTCTGCCAATGCTTTAAAGATTATATTCTGAATAAATACATGTTACCATCTTACCTGCTGATGGCTGTAAAATAAAAATTATGACAAACTGCTGCATTTTAGTTGCGAAAACTTTGTCCATGTTCTAGATTACCACTTATGATTATTCCACAAATGATACATAATAAGGATGAACATTTTCTCTTTACTAAAAGGCAGTTTCAATTCGACAGGCAAAAAAAATTTGACAAAAAAAGTTAAATAAAAATAGCAGTTTCCTATGGTAATTTTTAGGTATATAAAAGTAAATATTATTTATTGCTTTAAAATACTGAATGACCTTTATTATTGTAAAACTTTTTCAACGAACATGTTCTGCTAGAGACCAACATGATCATGTGTAGTTGTGTAGATCAGCAGGTGATCCATTATGGTCCTAGAATATGCAGATAAAGCAGATTTATTGTATCTCTCTGAATATGCTTGACAGGCGGCAGTCACAAGTTCTGGAGATCAATCGGTACAGTATTTATATTTCTTTTTCCTCTTCAGTCCCCATCACTACCCCTTTGTATGGCATGAGCCACTGTGGCAAGAGGCACATTTCAGACAGAGAATGAACTTATAGTCGCTGTAGCTCTGGGTGGGTTTAAAGACAAAGATATAAAATCCAAAAAAATAGAAGCACATTAGCTTTCACAACATGATTGCGATCATTAAGCATGTTCATCAGGCCATAAAGAGGTTTCCTTTTTTTCCAAGCATGCCAAACCAGAAAATGTCCCAACGTATGCTCCATATGAACCTTTGAAGTTTGATCCACCATGAACATTTGTTCCCTCTCCATCTGACAATTGATTTCACGGTCCGCACTTGTTCAAGCATTTCTTTTCCAGCTTCTCCTTATCCATCCCTTTCTGCTATCTATTCTTATATAAGCTCTTTTCAAACAAATGACTCAAAGTACATTATTTTTCT
Organism: Valencia hispanica; assembly: GCA_963556495.2. NCBI lineage: Eukaryota > Metazoa > Chordata > Actinopteri > Cyprinodontiformes > Valenciidae > Valencia > Valencia hispanica. The sequence continues at coordinate 12,529,242 of OY747708.1, read as the reverse complement.
GTACATCTTACTGTGTTTTTACTGTCTAATGATTGGTGACTGTCCGAGAAGGGAAAAGAGGTATGTAGCCAAGCTGAATGAGAACCCCTCCCTCATAATGCTCTGTGCATGTCAAAGCAGATGATTCCGTATATCCTACCCCCTCAACATCAGTACAACCCCCCCGGACTGGTCCTTTTTCACTGTTTTACTGATACAGTATTGCAGTCTTGTGCCTGAACACTCAGTCTGACATAGACTTCTCAGAGTCCTGTTTGTGTCCTTCAACCACTATCAAAGGCTGGAGGCTGCCTTACCTTTCAGCTTTCCCACCCCCCTGCCCCCCAACCTGACGGAAATTCTACCGTCCTCTCATTTAACTTTCATGAGAGTATTTCTCCTTGAATGTGATGGAGAAGGCCTTGTTTGCTGCCTTTTTATTTCTAACACTGGAGTTTTCATGCTTTTTTAATTCTAGGATTGGGCAGGTAAGTTGGTGGGTAAGTGGGTTTGTGTTTGCAATTGATTGTCACCAGGTGGTAAAATAACCATCAAAGTAAGAGGTTAAAAGTAAAGCATGCACAACAGTTTGAAAGGATTAAGCTTCTGAATTTGGCAACATATTAGCCTGAATGATAACCAAATAATCCAAGACTGCCAGCTAAGCAAATACTGTCAAAGAGGGAGGAGGTCCTGAGAATGCCAGAAAATTGTCATCTGAACCTTAAAGACTCAACTTATCTAAGTGGAACAGCCATTCATCAAGTGGAGACATGCTGTGGGCTGCAGTCTTTGGTGTGCCTATATTTAAAGATGTGCATGAGTCACATTCACATCTAGCGGGCTGTGAGATTGTTGGTGATGTGAATGGTGGACCACCTCATTTTCTGAACTTTGAAGAGAAGCATGCAGGGAGATCCTTGTTTGCATGAGAAAAGCACCTTTGCCTTTGATGCACAGAAGCAGTCATTAAGATAAGGTACACACAGTGCCTTTCAATGGTATTAATGCCCCTTCAACTTTTCCACATTTTGTCATATTACAACCACAAACCTCAGTGTATCTAACTGTGTCTTTATGTGAAAGATCCAGACAAAGTAGGACTTAACTGTGAAGTGGAAGAAAAAGGATACATGGTTTTCCGTTTGTACTAATAATAATCTGAAATGACATCTATTTGCATTCAGTCCCATTTTATCCTGGTACAACAACAACAAAAACTGTGTAACAAATGGCTTTCAGAATACCTCAAAATTAAATAGAATCCATCTATGTGTAATTTAATCCCAGCTGGTAGCAATTCGTAGATATGCTTACAGTGGGGTTAGGTTATAAACAGTATCACAAGTGCTGTGCAACAATAGGTTTGTTTTGGCTATGAATAACTATAAATAATTGCTTATGGCAATTCTTAATAAAATTTGTAATTTAGATCTGGATTACTAAGTAGGGGCATCATCTCCAGGAAGCATAAATAATAGCCACATAGTTCAGTCTCAGTTATTGTTTATGAATACCTGCCTGATAAAGCTAAGGTACAGTATTAAAATAATAGATGGAGGAGTAAGTTCAGCACTGGCATCTTTGAACAGCAAGTTACTACACTTGTATATGGAATAATAACAAACAATAACTTTCTGAAATACAAGAATTTATTAACAAAAGTAATTTTACTTTCGAGTCAAAATACTTTAATCAATAAACTCACTAAGCTAGTAACACAACTAAACTACTAAGTAAAAGAAGAATGAATAATAAAAGTAACAAAAGTAAACACAGTAAAAATGTACCAATATGATTGAAGTAGAAACACTAAATAGTAAATTGTCACAGTTCAGTATGAATATGTATGCTTAAAGACCAAAGTTTGTATTGAAGAGTTTTGGAAGTGAGGCTAAATTGGTTCTAAACCAATTATGATTAGTTTAAGACTAATTAGCACCATATGGATTGTGCTCAAACAACAAATTCACAATGCAAAGCAGAAGTGAAGACAAAACATTATTTGGAGGAAGTAATGTTTGATTAAATGATTTGCTGAATTTGAAATTAATAACTTTTTTGAAAATTGATATGATTTTATGGATCAGTCATCGCAGTGATGGATCTAATTCTAGAATTTTGACATACTAAAAAGGCTGTTTGAAAATGACTTATAAGACTAGTTTTTAGTGTTTAAACTATTTATTTTAAACCAATCTGTATTTTGAATACCGTAAATAACAATCCCAATTGTTAAGGAGCGCCAGCGGTCTAGACTGGACAAATATTTTTAGCATGTAGCGCAGGCTAAGGGATCACTCTGTGTAGCTTAACACCAGAGAAAAAAAAGGAAGTTCATGTTTCATCAGTCAATAACACTGTTCGTACCACAGGCCAAACAGCCTGTTCCATACCAACGCAGTTTGAAGAATGAAACCTTACAAATGCAGCAAAAACGCAATGAAATGGACAATCAAAAAAAAAAAATATTGTTGGTTTTAAGCTAATTTATCTCTGCCCAGACACAACCTTACTTGGAACAGTTTTAAGATCTCCGTAGAAAGGTGAATTTATTGTCTGGTCTGAATTCTTCGCATTAAACTGGTGGAGAAACAGCTGTGGTTAGCTGATAGGCTAGCAGCAGCTGTGTGGAGTTGCAGCTAGCAGGGGAATACAGGTACCTGATCCACGATCAGCAGAATGTATTTCATTTTGGATCCAAGGAGTTTCTTCAAGAAGCTTGCTCCCCCCTCTCCCACAATGATGGAGGTTCAAAGTCTGCGCCCTATTCATTACAGCGATCGGGGCAAAGAGAATAAGAAGGAGTGGAGCATATGCTTAAATAAGGTTAAATATAATGTTACATATTCAGGCAAGGAAATTCCTCCTTTTCTTGTCAAAACTAAAGTTGGATTTAATGCAGTGCATTGTGGGATTAATAGCTCTTACAGCAGGAGGTCTGTCTTTGTAGTTTAGTTCTGTCATGGCTTGTAGCCCAACACAAACTTTTGACTTATTCCAAAGCATTATTTAATCCAACATATAAAAATAAAATATAAATTGCATACCTGCTGACCAACCAAAACATGGTCATCCACCTAAACTGACAGGCCCTGGCAAGAACAGCTTTTATAAGGAAGCAGGCAAGAGACTAATGCTAACTCTGGAAGAGCTGTAAGAACCCATAGCTCATGTGCAATATTCTGTCAATAGGACAATTACTAGCTGTGCATGCCAAAAATCTTCTTTTCATGGAGTAGCAAGAGAAAGGTCACTCAAAACCAAACATGGAAGTAGATGCTCTGGTCAGATGAGATGGCCCACGTTCAAAACACTGTTGGTAAAATGCATTACTGCATATCACCCCAAAATCCCCATCCCTATGGTGAGGCATGGTTTTGGCTGCATTTTGGGCATGGTTTTCTTCGCATTAAACTGGTGGAGAAACAGCTGTGGTTAGCTGATAGGCTAGCAGCAGCTGTGTGGAGTTGCAGCTAGCAGGGGAATACAGGTACCTGATCCACGATCAGCAGAATGTATTTCATTTTGAATCCAAGGAGTTTCTTCAAGAAGCTTGCTCCCCCCTCTCCCACAATGATGGAGGTTCAAAGTCTGCACCCTATTCATTACAGCGATCGGGGCAAAGAGAATAAGAAGGAGTGGAGCATATGCTTAAATAAGGTTAAATATAATGTTACATATTCAGGCAAGGAAATTCCTCCTTTTCTTGTCAAAACTAAAGTTGGATTTAATGCAGTGCATTGTGGGATTAATAGCTCTTACAGCAGGAGGTCTGTCTTTGTAGTTTAGTTCTGTCATGGCTTGTAGCCCAACACAAACTTTTGACTTATTCCAAAGCATTATTTAATCCAACATATAAAAATAAAATATAAATTGCATACCTGCTGACCAACCAAAACATGGTCATCCACCTAAACTGAGAGGCCCTGGCAAGAACAGCTTTTATAAGGAAGCAGGCAAGAGACTAATGCTAACTCTGGAAGAGCTGTAAGAACCCATAGCTCATGTGCAATATTCTGTCAATAGGACAATTACTAGCTGTGCATGCCAAAAATCTTCTTTTCATGGAGTAGCAAGAGAAAGGTCACTCAAAACCAAACATGGAAGTAGATGCTCTGGTCAGATGAGATGGCCCACGTTCAAAACACTGTTGGTAAAATGCATTACTGCATATCACCCCAAAATCCCCATCCCTATGGTGAGGCATGGTTTTGGCTGCATTTTGGGCATGGTTTTCTTCAGCAGGGACAGTGAAGCTGGTCAGAGTCCATAAGAAGATGGACTGAGCTAAATACAAGGTAGTGGAAGAAAATATGTCCCAGATGTTGTGGAGATTTTTGACTGGGGCAGAGATTCACCTTTCAGCAAGACAATGAACCCAAGTAAACAGGCACAATAATCAATTGATGTAGTTCAGAGCAAATACATGTGTTAGAATGACCTTGTCAAAGTCCAGACCTAACTCCACTTAAGAATATGTTGCAATGCTTGAAAATTCCTGCTTACAGGAGCTCTTTATTTATCTAATTAAGATTGAGCTATTTTGTAGAGAAGAATTGGTGAAAATTTCAATTTCTAGATATGTGAGACTAATGGAGACATACATTAAAAGACACTAAAGCCCCAAAAGCAGTTCTATTTACTCCACCCAACACTTTTCGGTGTTTTAAACAAGTATTAGAAATACAATTTCAGACATCATGTATCACTTTCCTTCTACTAATCAGGTTTGCCTTTCCTTGTGATGGTCTATCCTGAAAAAAGTGCAAAGTTTTAACAACAAAATGTAAAGTTCAATTGCTATGAACACTTTTCCAAGGCACTGCTTATGCAACATGACTTGCAAATCTGTGTAATCATTTTGCAGCAATAAATTCCTACCAGTTAAGTTGAAGTTGCTCGTGTTGTATGTAATGATAAGCACTCTCATTAGCACTCATAAACCAGTATATATAATGAGGGTTCATTAGGAAAGGTCAAGTCTTGTATGTTCACCTTCTAAAATGAGACATCTAATAAATATCTGAGGGAGCTTAAACAGCTTAGGAATGCACCAATAGGCCTATACTTTTATACAGTGTGTAAAACGTGAAACAAATTTCAGTAACCTAGCTGTGTGCTGAATTTGAGATTGTCAGCGCCTTTAATTTATATATTGATTATTTAATATTTAACTAAATATTTTTTAAAGGCCTCTTTTTCTCTGTGGGGTTGTGTTGCTGCCAGTAGACAGCAGTCTTAGCTTTTTCAGTTTAGAGAATTTGAAAGAAATTATCTTGGAAAATTTAGACTTACAGCTAAAAAAACGAAGACAAACGTGAAGCAACACTTTACTGCTCTATTTTTAAACTGAATAACATTTCTGTTTTTATGCAAACATATAATGCTAACATATTAGGAAATGCTCCAAGATTGCTTCACTATAGGAGTAGACATTGTTGATGACCACCAGCACCAAAACCACAGATGCTGGTTAGTGCGCACCAAGTGGCAAGCACCGTCAGAATTTCTTTTTTTCAATAGGGTATAGAACTCTGATCGAAGTGTACAAAGTATTTAACACAATGTTTAGTTGTTTTTGAGATTTTATTCAAGAATTGTTTTGTTATAAAAAATTTTATGGTAAAATAATTGTCCCAAAGTCTTTAGTTGGCTAATTATCATTAACTTTTACAGGATGGTTAAACCGACATATGATTTAAAGCTCTTCCAGATTTCAAAATGTATCTTTAAGCATAATCAAAGTCCATAAGATCAACTGGGGAAGTTAGCTGAGCTGACAGTGAACAACCCTATTATGCTGAGTAAATCAGCTGCTGGATTTAGTTTTATATTCGAAGGAGAGAGATAAAATAAGTGTCAAGTCTAAGCAAGAAAGCTCAAATGAAGTCTCAATAATGTTGAATTTAATTAGAGACTACACATACATTTTCAAACACCCCTGGTGTTTTCATTTGAGAACCATTGTTTCTACTCCTTTAAATCCCTCTAGAGGCTGTGTTCACCATGTTTCTCACCTCTCTGCTGTGTCTCTAGGCTTTTGCATGGTGGACAGACCTTATGGTGGAACACGCCGAAAACTTCCTGGCCCTCTATGCCATCGACATGGATGCCGCTCTGGAGATCCAGTCACCTGAGAGCTGGGACAGCTTTCCTCTTTTCCAGCTCCTCAATGACTTCCTCCGGACAGACTGTGAGCTCCATTCTTTGCTCAATTATCTTTAAATACTTTAATCTAAACCTATGGTGCTAATACCTATATGTTGCATCTTTTCCCCCCACTTTAGATTATCTGTGCAATGGGAAGTTCCACAAACACCTTCAGGATCTGTATGCTCCTCTGGTGGTTAGATATGTGGATCTGATGGAGTCCTCCATCGCACAGTCTATCCACAAGGGCTTTGAGAGGGAGTCCTGGGAGCCTGTTAAGTAAGGAGCCCGTGTCTTTAATCCAAGGCTGTAGGATGCTTGCACATGCAGTGCTTTTATATTCAGACGACAGAATGACCGTGTGGAGGCTGAAAAATCTGAGAGAGCAGCTATAACGTTCCCACTGACTTCCTTTAGGTTCACTGTTAAAGAATGAGCCAAGAGTGGGCTGAAAAACCTATTTGTTTCATTGAAAGAAATAGGTTATTTATTTCTGGAGATAGTCTTTGATTAATGCATCTGTCATTAGTACTTTTTCAAGCACATTGGGATCAGAGCAACATGTAATATTTCTGTTTTGTCTGTAAATTAATCTTCATAATATGTGCTTTGACATTCTTTCCAGTCTGTTTTGTCTCTGTTATAATCTATTCACTGTGGCTTAAACATGTTTAATGTTGCTTTTTCTTTTTAAGCCAAATATTATATAAAATATATGTTTACTTTGCCTTTCCGTTTCACTGCTTTTACTACATCACATGTTTGTGTCCAGCTCTCTTGACTTATGGTAATAGCTGTATATTGTCTCTTTGATATTAGTTCATGTGTGCTACTGTATGTTCTTTTCTTCCCCTATTTTCAGATTTTAATTTTATGATGAGTTTTACATGGCTTTCTGCAGCTCCACACCACTGTTATGGATTCTTTTTTTTGTTTCTTTTTGTCTGTCTTTTCTGCAGGAGTTTAACAAGTAATCTGCCCAATGTGAATCTACCAAATGTGAACCTCCAAATTCCCAAAGTACCAAATCTGCCAGTGCCAGTAGCAGGACTGTCAGTTAACCTTCCACAAATGCCTAGCTTTTCAACCCCGTCATGGATGGCTGCTATATATGACTCTGAGTGTGTATTCAACTAGTTTATTATAGATTTGTAGAGCAAGAAGAGGGCAACTTGGTATGAAGATGACAGTTTTTCTTGATTGCATTTAAGTAGGAGTCAAATTCACAAAATCAAAAATTAGGCCTGCCTTCCTTCATGTCAATTCTTAGAAATGAAGTTCATGTTCATGCCAAGATCTCTGTGAGTTAGAGTAGATGGGATTCTGCTTCCTGAAATGAGAGACTGCAAGACTCTCATTTATATAAACATGCATGCTGCTGAGCTGAGGTTTGGAGATAAAAACTAAAACAAAAAAGGAAGAAGAAACATTTAGATGTGCAGCACTGTCCGTAATTATTAGCACACTTGGTTAAGAGTGGTTAGGCCTTAGAGGAAATTAATCTTTTATTGTAGTGGCATATTATCTCACCTGAAAATGTTTGAAAAGTATAATGTTGAATCTAAGTCCATTTATTTAGTAGTTTCAGTTTATTATTCAGTTTATTATATTTTATATTATAGCCTGTAGCATAGGATAGCATAGCATAGCATACAAAGGGATATTTGACCACTGGATTAACTCTCTAGAGGTTCCCTTCTTATGGTGTCTTCACTCAGCTCACCCCACAGTTTTTGTTTAGGATTTGTTTGTGAGGATGGAGATAATTTTTTTTTATTTTATTTATTTTTTTGTCTAATGAACCCTTTTTGTCTTGATTTGGATGTGTGTGGATAATTATGGATAATTATCCAGTTGAAAGACCCACAAATGAGACATTTTCAGCAATGTGGGAGAGCCACCAGATTTTTTTTTTATGTCCTGGTATTTCAAAATGTACTCGATGCAATGGGCTCAATGGGAGGAAAACCCTGCCCACAGCACCACGGATTCTACACCATACTTAACAGTATGCATGAAGAGCTTTCCAACATAGTGTTTGTTGCCATAAAGCTCAGTCTCACCTAATCAAAGAACACACTTCAAGTCTAACCCCAGCAGAAAACTTTACATTTTTAAGTTGGTAGGTGAAATAATTGAAAATGCATTTTCCTGACATGTTTAGGTGTCTATTTAGACTTCAAGCTCCCACTTTCTTCTGCTGTTTTCTAGCAGTGAAGCTTTGGGGAATATTTTTTTTACCTCCCTTAAAATCCTCTTTACTGTGCAACATGGCAATTTGAACTTGAGTTCTCATTTAGGTTTGTTTGTCACTTCTTAAATATTTTATAAATATATATTTAACAAAATAGACAACATCTGTTTCTTTGAGTGAGATTTTACCCTGCTGAGTAAATAAACCTAAATCAAAAGGTAGACTTTTCTGCATTTTTCAGTGTGACATTTTATAGCTGCAAAAAAGACCAGTTTATTTTAAGGTTATGTTTCTTTACAAATCTTTACCAATGTGCCTTTATACGTGGAGGGTGCTGTAACAGAGGAGGGATTTACAATGAGTACAGAAACAAACAAACCCAAAAAGTCAAAATCTCCACTCTACAAATAACATATCTCCTCCAAAATTACATCCGCAGACATTCACTCCAAAGACTGCTACAACCTGGCTCATGGGTTGCTATGTAAGCATGAGACTGGTGCATGGTTTATATGAATAAAAGTTTTATTTAATCAAAAAATACCTGAAGCAAAAGCTGACATGTATTTTATCTGGTGCAGCCAGTTTAGACAGGTTGTAGCAGAAATAGGGGCTCATCTGGGATGCAGAGGAGCATAACAGCAATGCTCAGCAACATGGCCATATAGGTCCATCTCTGACCTTTACCACCTGCTAGTAGTCTGATTGGGATGAAGCGACAGACCCATCGATTGGAGATGATAAAGCAGAGAGGCTCTGAGCCAAGAGTTCAAACCTTTCCATTTTATCACATCTCCCTCCCACCTCAACACGTTTCCTTATTCCCAATCAGCTCTGCTCCAGAACCCAAAGGTCTGCATGGTTTGTTTCAGGGGCGTCAACAGTTCAGGGTCATGGATGTTGAGAGAGGGCCTCTGATAAGTACATCTTTAGGTTCTTGAAACATTTTTATGCCCTCTCTCACATCTACATTTCCCTTCCTCTATGTCTTACAGTGCAAACAGCGGCTGTATCTGCAGTGACTTTACCTGCATGTTACCTCTTCATAAATCAATCAATAATCATGCTCTACAGTATGGTTATTGATTTGTTGCCATAAACCCTACCCACACCTATTCACCCATACACTGACTGTCCAGACACATCTGAGGCAACAGAAGGTGATGTAGACATCTGGATGTAGCAGTCGGTGTATGGTGAGAGTAAAATCTTTGGATGTAGAGGACCAGCATCCTCCTCTGCACCTGCCACAACAAATCCCCTTCCGCTTGTCAGTTTTAGAGCCGTTTTCTGCAGCAGCGCAACCTTTACCTTCTGACGATGTGTGTTTGGCTTGATGGCAGTAATGGCTCCGGGACATCAGAGGATCTCTTCTGGAAGCTGGATGCCCTTCAGACTTTCATCAGAGACTTGCACTGGCCAGAGGAGGAGTTCGCCAAACACCTCGAGAACCGCATCAAGCTCATGTCGAGCAACATGATAGAGAACTGCGTCAAGCGGTAAGAAGCAATGCTGGGTATGGGACAGAGAAAGACTTACAGTGTTTTATAAAATGTTACTTTTTCATATTACTACTAAAGAATGTGTTTTATTGGATGGTATAAAAAATAGTGCACAATTGTAAAATGAAGCCAAAAATGATGCATAAGTTTGTTTGTTTTTTGTTCTTTGTTCTCTGTCTGAATATTTTATAAGATCAAATTTTGCTGTAAGCCTTGTGGGTTGAAGCATAACCACCTTTGCATTTTTTTTTGCAAAATACCTGCAATGCTGATTTTCTGTTATTTAGACAGTACCAGAAAACATCAGGCTCTGATTGAGCAAATTAATCGAGGTCAGGTTGGAAAAAAACACCCAAAGTCAAACAGGTTGTCACTGACTGCTGAAGCCTCAGGAGTTCTCCAAGGATAGTTTTACTTCCTAAATTCAATCAGCTATGTCTAAAGGCAGACAAAGAAATCAAATGGCAGCACAGAAAACACACATGAAGAATCTTAAGATCAGGGAGATTAGATGGGGAGCATCTGTAAATAGCAATTTTCCAGTCTTACCACAGATTCTCAATCACATACAGTGGCTTGCAAAGTATTCGGCCCCCTTGAACTTTTCCACATTTTGTCACATTACAGCCACAAACATGAATCAATTTTATTAGAATTCCACGTGAAAGAGCAATACAAAGTGGTATACACATGAGAGGTGGAACAAAAATCATACATGATTCCAAACATTTTTTACAAATAAATAACTGAAAAGTGGGGTGTGCGTAATTATTCAGCCCCCTTTGGTCTGAGTGCAGTCAGTTGCCCATAGACATTGCCTGATGAGTGCTAATGACTAAATAGAGTGCACGTGTGTGTAATCTAATGTCAGTACAAATACAGCTGCCCTGTGACGGCCTCAGAGGTTGTCTAAGAGAATGTTGGGAGCAACAACACAATGAAGTCCAAAGAACACACCAGACAGGTCAGGGATAACGTTATTGAGAAATTTAAAGCAGGGTTAGGCTACAAAAATATTTCCCAAGCCTTGAACATCCCACGGAGCGCTGTTCAAGTGATCAATCAGAAAAGGAAGGAGTATGGCACAACTGTAAACCTACCAAGACAAGGCCGTCCACCTAAACTCACAGGCCGAACAAGGAGAGCGCTGATCAGAAATGCAGCCAAGAGACCCATGGTGACTCTGGACGAGCTGCAGAGATCTACAGCTCAGGTGGGGGAATCTGTCCATAGGACAACTATTAGTGGTGCACTGCACAAAGTTGGCCTTTATGGAGGAGTGGCAAGAAGAAAGCCATTGTTAAAAGAAAACCATAAGAAGTCCCGTTTGCAGTTTGCCACAAGCCATGTGGGGGACACAGCAAACATGTGGAAGAAGGTGCTCTGGTCTGAACACACCATCCCCACTGTTAAATATGGTGGTGGCAGCATCATGCTCTGGGGGTGCTTCTCTTTAGCAGGGACAGGGAAGCTGGTCAGAGTTGATGGGAAGATGGATGGAGCCAAATACAAGGCAATCTTGGAAGAAAACCTCTTGGAGTCTGCAAAAGACTTGAGACTGGGGCGGAGGTTCACCTTCCAGCAGGACAACGACCCTAAACATAAAGCCAGGGCAACAATGGAATGCTTTAAAACAAAACATATCCATGTGTTAGAATGGCACAGTCAAAGTCCAGATCTAAATCCAATCGAGAATATGTAGCAAGATCTGAAAACTGCTGTTCACAAACGCTGTCCATCTAATCTGACTGAGCTGGAGCTGTTTTGCAAAGAAGAATGGGCAAGAATTCCAGTCTCTAGATGTGCAAAGCTGGTAGAGACATACCCTAAAAGACTGGCAGCTGGAATTGCAGCAAAAGGTGGTTCTACAAAGTTTTGATTTAGGGGGCTGAATAATTACGCACACCCCACTTTTTAGTTATTTATTTGTAAAGAATGTTTGGAATCATGTATGATTTTCGTTCCACTTCTCACATGTATACCACTTTGTATTGGTCTTGCACATGGAATTCCAATAAAATTGATTCATGCTTGTGGCTGTAATGTGACAAAATGTGGAAAAGTTCAAGGGGGCCAAATACTTTTGCAAGCCACTGTATATGTTTGGATTTTGGGTTATTCAAACACAGGAATATGCTTTCCTCCAAATTATTTACTTGTAGCTGTTATTGTTTTTTTGTGGTAACATAAAACCTAAATAATATAGATTGAGGTTTGTGATTGTAATAGGAAAAAATTAAAAAATTTAAAAATTCAAAGGATTTGAGCATAGCATATTATTCAAGTGCATTATCTTTTGCCTGCATTTCAGAACCAGGATGGCATTTGAGTCCAAGTTGACAAAGAGCAGTAAGTCCACAGATTTCCGCGTCTCTCCATCCTTATGCACCATGTTCAATGTGATGGTAGACGCAAAGGACCAATCAGCCAAACTGTGTGCCATGGAGATGGGCCAAGAGGTAACCCCCCCATCCCCATACAGAAGACTCGAAGAGTGGTGTTCTGAATCCACTTTTATAAACATTTTAAAATGTGTGTTTTATTTCATCTAGAAACAATTACATTCCCAGATAGATGAATTGATTGAGGAGAGTGTGAAGGACATGATCCAGCTTCTGGTTGCAAAGGTGTAGCATTATTTTATTATTTTGTATGAATAAATAAAGAAAATGGATAATTATTGTAAAGATTTGCTTTTATCCCATCTCTTCTTTGTTTTTCAGTTTGTTGCTATTCTAGAGGGAGTGTTGGCCAAGATTTCTAGATACGACGAAGGAACTCTCTTTTCTTCTTTCCTCTCTTTTACGGTGAGATGAGGCTTCGTCTTCAATACTTCAAGCTGTTGTACTGCATATGGAGAATACCATTTCAAACATGGGTGTCCTATTTTGTTTTGTAAGATAAAAAACACCACCTGGTACATGCAAAAAATTAGGTCCAACTTTTACTCAATAAAGATTTTCCTGCTCTGAAGTGTAAATCACACCAAGAACGTTAAGCTTTTGGTTATTGTTTTTATTTATTTATTTATACATCAAACATAATTTAGAAAATCAACCACTGAACCTCATAAGAAAATTAGACTTTTCCACAAGTAAGAAAGCTACCATAGAAGTTAGTTAAAAGTTGTGCAAGGAAGCCCAGTTGAATTTAGTTATTGACTTTGTTGCAATAACTTATTCTGAGCAAGTACGGCCAATACGTGCAATCAACCAGTGGTTGCCAGGACAGGAAGGAATCAAAAAACAGAAGCTTTGAGCCAGTGGTACTATCTTTGGGAAAGAGAATCCACTATGTTATTTGCAGTAATAGTTCTATCAATGAGTCCCTCCTGAAAAGCAACACAACTAAATACACTAGAGTAGTTTCTATGGGACAGAACAATAAAGAACGTATGAAAAATTAATGGCTGTAGTAGCTCTGTCAGTTAATCTGTCCAATATTCAGCAGATACACCAAAATATTGAGCCAAGTAAAACTAAGAGTCCAGGAAGAGAGACTGCTTAACAAAACTATTGAGCCAGGAGTAGTTTTTTTTTTATGGGAATACACAAAGAGAGTACACATGAAGTCTTTCTAGAAAGAAAATACAGTTAAAGACAGAAGCACAGAGCCAGGACCACATTGTCTGTGGAAAAAAAAAAAGGGCTTTCTACAGGAAATAAAAACAAAGAAATTACAAGACGGTATTAGCAGCAGTAGCGTTGTCAATTGAAGACACAAAGACTGTGACTAATTGCTAATTTCTTGAGAAAGTCCACAGGTGTTTTGATATATATATATATAGATGAGACCAATTTTGTTTTTCTTTTCTTCAAATTATCCAATATTTAAAATAAAAGTTGTTGTGTTTTGCTCCTTTAAGTATGTAAAATACAGAAATATCTCTCATAGATGCTCCGGATTATGTAAGATCTTTAGTGTTTGTGATACAAGAGTGAGTTTTTAAGAAATACTTTCAAAGTCCTCAAACTTCCTCAACACAAATGATAATGTCAACATCTTTAACTAGTGTCTGACAGATTGTGTTCTTATTTCAGGTGAAAGCTGCCTCAAAATATGTGGAAGTACCTGTAAGTTCAGTAGCAAGTTATTTGTTTATTTATGAGTGTTTGTTGTTTCTGCCTCTCCGGAAACAGTTTAGTGACATCCCTTTTGTTTCAGTGTGGAGTCTTCTTCTGAGTCATGACACTGTTGTGCCTTTCTTTTTACAGAAGCCTGGGATGGACGTGGCAGATGGCTACGTGACCTTTATGCGCCACTCTCAGGACATGCTCCGTGAAAAGGTCAATGAGGAGGTGTATATAGAAAGGTTATTTGATGTAAGTAAGATGCCGTCTCCTCCTCTAAGTAAAGGGAGGGACCTACCAAAATGTGGAAAAACAACAGGGCAGAGAGGGATAAGTCCCATTTTGAGACCAGGAAGTGTACTTCAACCTGGTGGAAGAGGCTTCTCTGATCCTCTCTACCTCTCTTCTATACTTCTCTCTCTTTTTCTGTCACCTTTCTCTGTAAATCACAGCTGCCCTCCGCATTATGATGTGCATTGCCACACTGCTTTTGGGCCTTTGTGTATTAAAAAAAGTTATTTACAAAGAGTCCATAAAAGCATTGTCTAAAAAAAGGATTATCTGAAGCAGTGCTCTCTGTGGAAAAAAAAGAACTGTCTTTAGTGCTCTAATGCCAGGACACCCACTAATAGACAAGATTTCCTTTCACTGCAACACTTCCATGTTTCAGACATTATACCATAAATTAGATGACACTGCAGGGTGTCTCACAGAAGGATGGCCAACTCAGTGGCTAATATGTCTGATAGCCTGTATCTGTCAGCACAATGGTTCTCAAACTGAGGCTCTAAATAGCTAACATAAAGGTTCAATAAAGCGGAAAATAAAAAAAGAAAGGGGTGTTAGTGAGTCCCACCCTAATACTTTATCAAAGTCAGTGCCATGTACAATATATGCTTAAAAACTTTGTAGCTTTAAAGTGTAATAAAATCTCTTCATTTCATCAATGTTACATGTACTACATTAATATTGTGATTCCAAAGCACCTATTTTACGCTACAATAACCATTTCTGCTGCTGTGGTCTCCAATTTTATGGTAAGGACAGACATTTTGACTTAACGGAAGTTTCTGCTTTAATCTTATGCTTCAAGATAGCTTTAGGAAAGTGGTCCAGTCACTGTGCCACCTTAAATTATATACCGTAATTTTTGGATTTGGAGCACACCTGAATATAAGCCGCAACGAGAAAAGAAGTCAGGTACATATATAGGGCGCACCTTAATATAAGATGTATTTTTCCATGTAGTAACATGAGATATTTACACAGAAAGACGGTACACAGAAGGCTTTTTAGTTACCTTCGCCAGGAGGTAATGTTTTCATGCCCCTCTGTCTGTTTGTTTGTTTGTCTGTCTGTTAGCAATGTAACTCAAAAAGTTATGGATGCATTTCGATGAAATTTTCAGGAAATGTCTGCACCTGAACAATTGATTAAATTTTGGGGTTGATCCAGTGGTGCTAACCTCCACTCCTCTCCCATGTCAGAGAGCTTACAAGCGGCTCCCCTTGCGCAGCAGCCCCGAATCTCTGCTCTCTGCTGGAAAAGCATCGCCATGCGTCTCATTAAGAGACATTTTTGGGGAAAAGTACCTCAAGTTAGAATTAGATAACAACAAAGGGGGGGGGGGGGGGTATGACTGTCCCTGGCGGAGGTCTGAGTGCTTTTCTAATTTTAATTTAAGGCTTTCTTTTTTTTTCAAACTCTGCCTGAAAATCGCCAGTACGGCAACAACACAAACACAACAGTAACATGTCTGGTTATAAAATAACTTTAGCCTGCCAAAAAAGTCACTGGTCGCTATCTTCATCTTCCTCACTAAACTGGATTCGTTTTCTTCAGTGTCTTTAGGTCCTCTGAAGGCTTACATGCATTAGCTCTATTTACTTATTTGATGGCTAGCTCGATTGCGTTTAACTTAAAAGTTGCATCCTATGCATTTATTCGTGTGTTTTCCATAATGAGGCTGTGTGCATTAAAATTTTCACCACGTCTGTCTCACTTTTGTGCTTCCTGCTATAGTGCCCCTCGGAGGCCGTTAGCCAGTACAAAAATCTATAAATTAACCTCATCGTTGTATAGGTCGCAGGGTCCAAAGCATGTGAAAAAGGTAACGGCTTATAGTCCAAAAATTACGGTAGCTTACTTGATTTACTTCCCAAAAAATAAAATGTACTTACAAAAATAAAAATGACTCGACACATCCAGCTACAGTTTATTCCTGTCTTGTTCTTATGTTTATATGGAGAGGACAGGGTTGCGCCTGTTCACCATTAGCAAGGACTAGTTCTAAATTCAGTTCAGTTGGGTTAAAATAATTATATCAACTTATTCTTTTTAGCTCTTTTAGGTCAGTGTATTTAAACTATGTTCTCTTGGCTGACATAAACTGTTTTTTTATCATCTCTAGAACCTCCTCTCACTCACATATTTTAATGTTTCTGTCATTAAATAATAACATGAGTCGGAAATTTATACCAAAAGGTCTTCCGTTAAGACTACATCTATAATTATTATTACATTTGTAAGGTTTTTGAATAAAATCCCGTAAAAAAAAAAACTTTATATCAGGACACAAAATTCTCATGTCAGTTAAAGACAACATATGTGGTGTTATATTGGCACATTTGCTCCCTGTTTTGATACAACTTGTTGATAAGTTTCATTGTAACATATTTCAGTGCAGTTCCAGTGAGTGCTGGGTGAAAAAAACAAACAGAATAAGTTTTTCTCCTTCATAGACTTAGCATTTTTCTATGAACGCTGCATAATGTAACAATGGCAGCCGTCACATAACATTGTGATTGTTTTAAGGAAAACAGATTTTTTTTATGTGCATGGTCTACAACTTGGTTATGTAAACTGTGTGGGTTGCAGACATAAAATCAAACACTATACAGTTACAACAGGTACCAAATGCTGGGTTTAGTCTGGGGGTTCTGACATACATACAAGAAAGCAAGATACACACTCTTGATTAACTCCTGTTCGTCTCAAAATATTTGCTTTGAGTTATATTACAGCCTGGAATAAAGTGAAGCATTAACAAAATTTAAAGTTCAGTGAAATAGTTTCCAGAGTTCTCTGGTTTATATATCTTAGTTCAGTCTAAGCTGAAAACTCACTTCCATATTTTCAGCAGCTACCCTCTCACCTACTTGTTGCCTGCAGGAACCAGATGAAGAAATGATTCGTACACAAAAAAAAACACACCTGTTGCTCCAAGTAAAATAGTACTTCTATAGGAAGAACAAATGGCAGGCTTATGTAAATGTTTATTTAAGAGTCAGTCGAACCTGATGTGTTGAACAAATATTCCAGATTTTAAAGTCTGCCATATATACCTGACTATGATCACAGTCATCTATATTAATAGGTACAATCAAACTTCTGAAACTGTACTTTTAATATTTAGTGTGTAGTTAATTCAGTCAGCCCTCTAAGAGCTGCAGTCTGGTGTTTTGGTCATTCATCAGAATATGAGGCCTGGTGCAGAAACAAGGTGTCAGTCTGATCTCAGTCGCTATTAAATTTTTAGAGGGTTTTTTTTAAAGCTACCTATGAAACTATTTTTTCATCTCCACGTTAGTGTGGATCTTATTATTACATTATTTGGTATCTGAAAGTCTTGTTTTTATGAAAAATTAAATAAAAATACAAATCCATTAAATACGTAAGAGATGTTTCATGCCATAGGTATTTGTCAAGTTTTCAGCTAATAAGGTTTTTAGGAACAAACTTGGTTTTGTTCAAATACTCCTTTATGTCTGTCATACTTGTTTACTTTTTATATTCAACTATAGAAATAGGAATTAAGCTAACCAAGAGTCTAAAGTTCAAATTTAAACTTGGTTCCTTGCTAGGTTATCTGTGGACAAAACACTAGGTCTTCCTTTGATGCCTGAATGATTCATAGGTTAGAGTTAACTGCCTTAATAAATAAAATAAACTCATCTGAAAAGGGTCAGGGGCCGAACAAAACACAGAAAAAGCAGACAGCAATTCAAGACTAAATGAAAGATTTTCAGAAAGTCGGAAGAAATATTGATCCTAAACACTTTATAAGATTACATGAAAGTCTGGCTCCCTGAGAGCAAAATATAAAGAGATTACTTTTTTGTATGTTTTTTGTTTGAAGAAATTGTGCCGCTGGCTCCCAGCTGTGCTTTAAAATTAAACTAAGGCCATTTGAGATGGAACCCACACTCAGATTAAAGATTATAAAACAGAACAGGCTTGTACCAGCTACAGTGACTTGCAAAAGTTTTCAATGTTCTTAAATTATTTCACATTTTGTCAAAAACCTCAAAATGTATTGTATTTTATGGGGATTTTTGTGGACCAACACAAAGTGGTACGTAGCTGGGAGAGTCTGTTGGCAGCCCACAGATTTGGCCTGTTAGGAAAAGTAGTGAGAAGAAACCCGATGTTGAAGGAAAGCCATCAGAGCTTTTCTTTGTAGTTTGATACAAACCATGTAGGAGACATAGCAAACTTGTAGAAAAATATGCTCTGGTCAGATGAGCCAAAGCAGATATTTTAAGCCCAGATTCAAAGTATTACAAGTAGTAAAAACAAAGGTAAAGACACTCTGCAAATCCTCCTGACTACACCATCCCCAATTTGAAACAATTTGTTGTGGGGATGCTTTTCATCTGTGTGGATAGGGAGAGAGATAGGAGTTGATGGGAAATTAGATAGAGTAAAATACAGGAAAATCCTGTAGAAAAAGCTTTAGAAAACTGTGTATCGATTTTCTTCCGATTCACAATTATGTGCATCCCCATAGCATGATGTTCCCCCCACTCTATTTGAGTATAGTGTGTTCTGGGTGATGTGCAGTGTTTTTTTTCCCCTCAAAACAGGATGTTTGAATGGCAACCCAAAAAAATGCATTTTACTTTCACCTGACTAAAGCAGTGTCTTTTCTTTGCTGAATAAAAACATCCCCATAGTATGATGCTGCCACCTCAATGCATACTATTTTGTAAAGCTATATCACATAAAATTCCAAAAATCTAAATCAAACTTTGCAGTTTATTATGTAAAATAATAAAAATGTGGAGAGGGTTCAGGGGATACCAAACCTTTTCAAGGCACTGTATGTGTGGACCGCATAAGCCGAATGAGTTGGGAACCAGTGTGTAGCAGAGAGAGCACTGTCTTAGCAAACATAATCCTGACGGGATACATTGGCAGGAATGTGTCCTCCATGTGTGATTTTGGTTGACACATACTGCTGTGACGTGTGTGCTTCATGTCATTCAGTGACTGTTTGTTCAGAGCGGCGTCTGCTCAGGTGTGTGACAGCTCTGTGGGTCGACACTTTTCTCTGTGAGTTAGTGGCTTGGACGTTTAATGTCTGACAGACGCTCAGAAGTGCTCCCTTTGGTTTTCTATTTCTGTGTTGGCTGTAGAAGAAGGAGTCCTGTGCTAGACAAACCTGATTGTTTTGTTTGTTTGTTTGTTTTTTTGTTTTTTCTGTCCTGGCACAAGGCATAAAGCTGTTGTGAAGTGGGTCTGCTTTTTGTCTTTGAGGTCCCCACGGGGTTACCCTGTCTCTCTGTGTTTCATCAGTATTTTCTTTAAATGTAGCGTTTTACCCCTTGTGTCCTCTGTGTGGCCCCAGAGTGCTCTGAAATCCTACTGAGCACTGTCATGCTGAGTCAAAGATTTCTCTAAGATGTGAATGTGTCAGTTATGGCAAATTTAAACTGCATGTTAACTAAGCTTTTCTGTTTTTTTCCTCCTCTTTCAAATTAGATGCATGTCTCTCAATTCATCTGCATGCACGTAAAAGTCATTCCTCGTTGCTGCAAAGACTCTACTTTATCTGTCTTTCACTAATTTATTTCAATCCTTTTTAATCTCTTCTTTTCTGATTAACACCATTCCTGCTGCCTCCTTCTGTAAAGAAAAAAAGTGGCACTTATCTCTAGTGTTGCGTTGCGTTGTTTTATCACATTATGTTGGTTGGCATGATTTTTAGAGTCAAATAATCTTCCTGTGTACATCTTCTAGCATGACCCTCCTCAGAGCTCTGCCTCATTTGCACATAGAGCAGCCTTCCTTAGCACGTACTCTGCGAGGTCTGCATGCAGTGCACGCTCAACTCGACTGTGAAGTGGACAGGCATCTGCATCTGATCTAAACAAAACCCTCAGTTAAAAAAACCTGACAACCTGTTAACTCCACACACTTTCCAATTTGGGCCTTTCCCCTCCTGCATTCCTGCCTACTCACAAGTTTAAAGTTGATTTTTCTTAAAGGTATGATTTACTGTTTCTATCAGAGATGTGTGCTGTTCTCTGGGAAGCAATGAGCCAAAGCCAACCGCAGAAAAAGCTCCAAGAAAACAGCACCCTGCTCCCCTCTGCCTGCTAACCATTTACTCACTCTCATCCTATTTTATTTCGCTAATGAACTTGTGTCACAAGTATAATTTCATTTTCCCCTGCAGCTGTTTCGTATCTGCAGTGTCGGGCGTTTCCGACAGAGCTCAGCATTTCCACTTGAATAAATTATAAATAAAGGCTAAGTAATTGCCTTCAGTAATAGATGGGCCATGCAGATTTTTTTTTCTTTACAAAATATTGATTATAACATTTTCTAGGAGTTCAAAAGGTAATTGCAGTTTAAACACATACTTCTCTTAGCACTTTATGTATGACTTGCTTTTGTTTCGTTAACTCCCTCCAGCAGTTGCAGAATCAGTGTGCTCCCTTGAAGTGCTTGTTCTGTGTCATCTGTGAGGTTTTTTTCAGAAAGAATAACTTGAAAAACCAGTTTCTTTTTGTAGTACCGGGTGGTAAACAATGTTTTTTGTAATTTGTCTGCAGTTAGCATAGAGCATTGTTTACAGTTATTGGCAAACCTGGTAAAAATGTGAAAACCAGCCTTTTTTAAATGTATTTTTATTCCATGGGGACAATCTTACATTAGGAAATATAAATTTTTGGTAAATATGTTCTACTGACCCATTTTTCATCCGTATACTCCTCTCCTATAACATTTCACAAGGTGTGACCATACAGCAAAGGTATATTTTTTACAAATTGTCTGGAACATCAAGGATCCTGGGTCCAGTCTTATGCTCTCATGGCAAGGCAATGCAAATGTATTTGTATAGCACACTTTGCAGCAACAAGGCAATTTAAGGTACTTTACATAATTAGGGGGAAAATAATAGCAACAATAAAACAACAGTAAAAACATAAAACACATCAGAAACAAAAAATTAAAACAAATGACATTCCAGAAATTATTAATCAGTTAATCAAAGGCAGCTCTAACAGAGTGGTTTTTAGACTCAAATTAAAGGAACTCAGTGGTTCAGCAGCTTTGCAGTGGTCTGGAAGTTTGTTCCAGTTAAGGGGAGCATAGAGACTATGGCCCCGTTTACACGAAGGAAAAACGCAGATATTTCCCTGCGGTTTGGCCTCTCATTTACACGAAAACCCCGTTTTTAGCACAGAAAACGATTATTTCTTAAAACTCCAGCCAAAGCGGAGATTTGCGTTTTCTCCGTTTTAAGTGTTTGCGTGTGGAAAGAAATAACCAGAGTTTTCAGCTCCGCAACGTCACTTTCCGCGACAAAAATGCTCCGACATCACTTGTGCGACCTGTGTTTACACTCAGAAACAGCATTTATGCCCTCAGAGATGTGTTGGCATCATCGATTGTCCAAGCGCTTTTTGCTTGCTTGTTTTTACAAGCTTAATTACTGCTCTATGTAGAAGTTAGAACATAGAAAGTTACTCTGAGTGGATAGGATTTGGGGGAACTACTGCCCCCTACAGGTTTGGCATGTCTATGAATGTGCTTAACAACACAGTTATGCGGTTAGGTGTGGACGGAGATTTTTTTTTTAAACGAGGTGGTGAAAATATTAGTTTAAAAAAAAAACCTGGCTAAGTGTGCACATAGCCTAAAAGATTCTTCTCCATGTTTGGTTCTTATTCTAGGGATGATTAGTAGAATAGAGTTAGAAGACCTCAGTGGTCTGGGGGGTTGGTGTAGTGACAGATCTTCATATTTTGGTGCTAAGCCATTCAGTTATTTATACACTAGTACAATTATTTAAGAATATATTCTCTGAGCTACAGGGAGCCAAAATAAGGACTTTAGAACTGGAGTTATGTACTGTACTTCCCTAGTTCTAGTGAGGATCTGAGCAGCAGTGTTCTGGATCAGCTGTAGCTGTCTGATTTACTTTTTAGGCAGACCTGTGAAGACACTGTTGCAGTAATCAATTAGACTAAAGTTATGCTCTTCTATAGGATTTAGGTTTGGGGTGTGACAGCCATGGAAGAAGGGTGATTTTATGTCCCTCGAAGAATTTTCATTATAACTTGGTCTAATGTTTTGGATTATTATCAATTCAATTCAGTTTATTTATATAGCGCCTATTCACAACAGATGTAATCTCAAAGGAGTTTACAAGAAAAGTCAAAGGACCCAATAACTACCAATTCTTAGCTTTTCCAGTAGAGCCAACCAGAATTTTATTTAAATTATCCTGGTATTTAATAATTAAAAAAAACTCCTGATGCTATGGACTCTAACAGGGCCTTTGGAAGGCAAACAGGCCCACAGCATCACAGATCCTCATCCATACTTAACACTGGGCATGAGATCCTTACCCATGGACCCTTGCATGCAAGCTGCAAGTTCCAACTGACCTGAACACGAACCAGGAATAGTTGGTGGTTGTTTATTACACTGGAAAATACATTTTACTTTGAAAACTTGCAAGCAACCATCTGCTCCAGTCAGTAAGCTTGACACAAACTAAGGTACACAACTGACAGGAAGCAAGAAGGCTCATTATGGAGGTGTCCTCTAAGCTAGCTTTCTCCATCCGTTCAGCTAGCCAATCAGTGGGCCACAAAGACTTGGGAATCAGTGATCAGCAGTGTTTTTTTTCCCAACCTTGTTTGTCACACTTACAGTTGTTATTCATTTTTTAAATTATTATACTGATGGTAGATATGAGCACATTTGTGTAAGTAGCTACTTTCTTTTAGTTATTTCCTGACCTAAGATGAGCAACGTACATCTGCCTTACTTAAACGGCATGTTCTCTTTTCTTTCTTATTTTGAAGCTTTGCTCGGCTAAATAGCTTCTGCAACATATTACTGAAAAGCAAGTTAAAATATATTTAATGAAGCATCTCAAAACTCTCTTATGAACCTAAATAAAGTGAAGAACAAATTACAAAACAGCCATTCAGTTACATCTATTGGAATTAATATAGAGGCTAATTAGTGTCCTACCAGTGCTTTACAATGACTTGGGTTTTTTTCCCAAAGGGAATTAATGTACTCAGATTAAATGTTTAAAGGGCTTTCATCGTGAAATCATCCTACTGCAGTTAAAGATGAATTTTTGTAAGGTTTGTTTTACATATATTTACCAGGAGTGTCAATAAATGTACAAGGTGTAGTTAGGGGGTAGGTAAAACCTTCAGTTATATAATTTTCAGTACCTGCTCAATCAGGTTCTTCAGATTTCATGAAATGATTGCTTTGACATTTTGAAAAAATTCACATATTTCTTAGTCTGATTATAAATACATTCTCCGACTTCTGTCTGTCTTATATCCAAGGCTGGGTTCAAGACACACTGGCTTAGTTTAGCATACATACATAAACAGGAAAATGGCCAATCTGCCTCCACCCAGCGGTAACCAAATCCTCCAACTGGGCCATAAGCTCTTATTGTGTAATCACTGCTGTGCTGAACTATTTCTGAGTAACAATCTGGAGCTTCTTCCTTGGAGAGTATGAAGTGAATCAAACAAACGGCAAGCTTGGGGGGATTTTGTTACTTTTTGGGCACAGCCAGGCTCAAACTAAGCCACCTAAAAGCACCAGGGATAAGAGCTTCAGCACCTTCTAATTTATCAAAATGAACCAAACATGCTGTTTCTTGCAATATAGCTAATCCTTTGCTTCAAGTCTACAACAAATATGTTTCAGGTTCAGCATTTTCTTTAAAAAGTTTCTGTCTCGTTGGTTTGCAGTGGGTAGTTTCCACACACAGCACTCAGTGTGTGGGTGCACAGAATTATGAGTTGATACATATTTTTACTATTGACCTGTAACAATTATTTTTTTTAATTTGCAAAGATTGCAGTAGTGATTGTAGCAAAGTACAAGTATTCATGTAAACAGATTTTAGGAGTAGTTCGAGATAAAAGAAAATGTGGACAAAAGTTGATCTGAGCAGTCTGTGAAATTTTAAGTCAATTTGTTAGCAGCAGTCAGTACCTTACCTGCAGTATATAACTCCATGGAATTTCTCATTCCCTATAGCAAGGACAACACAAACCTGCTGCTTGCGCTGATGAAGATTCATTCACCTCGGCATGTGGAAGGGGAAGAAAACCTACCAGTTTTATCTGCCTTCTGATTCATTTGAATAATCTGACCAGTTGGAGATTCTTATTCCCAGCCAGCCGGTTCAATCTATAAATATCAAACAAACAAAAAAGAGACAGTGAGGTTACAGCAAAAAGTAACGTTCTAAGTTCTGATAGTAAAATACTGAGAATTCCTCACCACTTATCCTAATACATATGGACTATTCTTAATGGAAACACATGAAGAGTGACACTCCTACTAATTTTGGCTGCTTTAAATTCGCTTTACACTAAATGATTTACAAAGAATTCAGTTCAACAAAGAAATAAATTATCTTTTAGTTAATTTTTTTGCCCTCCAGACTGATGATGTTACATGTAACTTATCTTGCTCCATATTAGCTCAGTTACCATTGTAACAGACCTAGCTAAGATGTGAACCAGCGACATGATACTGAAAACCCTGAACTGAACCTGAGGTTATCTTAATAAACTACTAAACCTGCTTTGTAGAACAGTGTTGTGCCACAGATAGGTAGGTTTTGGCTATGAATAATTATGAATAATTGCTTAGGGCAATTATTAATCAGATTAATTATTTTATGTAAAAATTACCACGTTTAGGGCACCACCGGGATTCCAGGAATATCAATAGCCAAATTGTTCAGTCTCAGTTTATGTTTATGATTACCTGCCTGATAAGGCTGAGATAATTAAACAATATATGAAGGAATAAGTTCTTGGCGTACCTCAACAGCAAGTTACTACACATGTAGGTGAAAAAACAACAACAGTTTTCCAAAATACAAGAGTTTATTACAACAAGAATTCACTTTGAGTTAACATACTTTAATCAAAAAACTCACCAAACTAGTAAAACACAACTAAACTACTAAGAAAAGAATAACGATAATAAAACTCACACTCCGAAGTAAAACAGTAAAAGTGATAAAAATGCACAGAAATAGAAACAAACAATAAATTGATAATGATGTCACAGTTCAGAATTAATTTGTTTGCTCAAAAACCAAGGCTTGTGTTGAACAGCGTTGGTAATAAAGCTAAGTTAGTTTTAAACTAATTCTGAGTAGTTTAAGACTAATCACCAGATTCTGGTTTGTTTTCAAACCACCAATTCACAATGCAAAGCAGAAGTGAAGAAAAACATTGTTTGGAAGAAGCAATGTTTCATTAAACCATTTGCTGAATTAGAAATCAATAACCTTTAGATAATTGATTCTATTTAATGGATCGGTCACCGCAGTGATTGATCTAATTTAATATTTAGACTTTATGTTGATGTTAACGGCTGTACCAATTATGTCGATCTAATTTAGTATTTTGACTTACCAAGACGGCGGTCTCAAAGATGACTTAAAAGATTAATTTAGTGTTGAAACTATCTGTTTAAAGTCGATCTCTATTTTGAATAGCATTAATGGCAGTCTTTATTGTTCATGAATAAAAAAACCTTCAATGGCGGGCCCACGTGGTTCACTAAAGCGTGTAGCTTACAGCTAACTCACGTGGTGCTGCTTAAAGTCGCTCTGGATCATTTATTAAACATCAAACGAAAAACTGTCGGATTGAGTAACTCAGGTTGCAGGATATAAAACGACTTTCCATCGGAAACCTCAAAAATCACTGTTTAAACCTCCAGGCCGACCGGCCTGTTTGTACCCAAACAATAAATGAAATCTTACACAAAGTAACAAATCACTGTGAAAATACACAACCCCTAATTCTTGTTTAAACTAATCTAATCTCGCCTCTGCCCAGACAGACCTTATTGAATGGTTAAAGTTCTCCAAGTTGCTCCGTGGATGATGGGTTTAGCTAACACAACGTTATCCCGCAGGCTAACCACAGCTACGGTCCGTTAGCAGTGGGAGGATTATAGCTGTTGAATCGCGGGTAGCATTAGCTTGGAACGTCATTTCGTCCTCTTCGGCTTGCTAAACAGCGATCAGCTGCACCTCAGTTCACTGACACAGTACCTTCTCTGCAGGTTCAAGATAGCATTGTCCCAGGCTTTGTCGCGGTGGGGTAACGCTCCAGTCTCGACCCGGTTCTGTGGCATTCGGTAGCTTGTTAGTGGCTCGCTTCATACGGCAGGATCTGTTCAGAAAGCAGGGCTCAGGGCGGAACACTGGGGTTTATCTCAAAACACTGGGTTTGATTCACCTGATTGATCAGCAGTATTGTCGTCCTCGGAGTGAGTTCCTCTCAGAACTCGCGTCTTTTCCCTCTCCAGCGAAGGAAGGATTGGATCTCTCCTGGCGCTGTTTGGCTGAACGCCAGAACTGGAGAGGGCGTGAAAATCTGTGGCGGTGCCTTATATAACCTCTGGTCTTCTCCTCCTCCTGTCAGAGCTAAAATGTGGGTTAGCACCACCCAATGGCTGTGTCCCCAACAACAGGCCCCTGATATAATCTGAGAAAGAATTGATTGCAAACAGATTATGAAGCTTCTCTTTCTAAGCCTACTGAAGATGACAACAAAAAGAACTAACTTGAAATTGTTGAGTTTCATTTAATTATTTAAAAACATTCTAGCTATCTTTTCTAACCTTTTTGTTTGTATTGTTGTTTTTAGTTTTCACTGCTTGTGGTTTCTCTTCAGTAGTGTTAATATTGCATCTAATTATGGCTAATTTCTAATCAAAAGCAAAACAATATTACTTTAAGTAGGGCTGCAGGATATTAGAAAACATTGCAAAGGCGATAATATTGATGAATACTGTGATGACAATATCAGGTGCAATATAAGACTATTTTCTTCTTTCCCCTCTTTCTCATCTGTACTTCCATCACTCTGTGACCTTTAGCATTTTGGGCAATGTCTTTTGTGTAAACATCTGCTTCCGTCAGGCTCGGTTCAACTGGCAAAATATTACATTAGGATGTAACATAAAAGTTCATAACACCTGGAGTATACTACCCAACAATAATTGGACTTTAAAAATCCCTTTGCAATATGAATGAACAAACTGATATTGCGATGATGATATACGTATTTGCAATATATCCTCCAATCTTGATATTACGGAACTTTACAACCATGTAAAACAATGAAGTGAAATTATGTTCATTTTTTAAACTTACAGTAAGTTGTCTAAGTATGCCTGTTTACAGTCAGGGAGTGCAGGAGAGAGAAAGAAAAACTAATTTCCTAAGCAAGGAGTTCTTTTCTCTGGGGAAGAGGAACAAAGAAAGTTAACATAGCTTATTCTAGAAACAATGCTATTCAGTGGCTATGTTCAGGAAAGACAAACAGCTGAGGACGGAAGCACTACAGTAGGTGAGCCTTTTGTGAAAAACAAAGCCAGGAAAGAAAGCTAATATTAGCAATAATATCAAATAATGTGTACAAAGAGGAGAAAATTGCAAAGTGGAGAAAATGATCAGTATGTCCTTCTACAGCAACATATCTACGGAGACAGCTTAGAATAAACTCTAAAAATAAGTATAAACTGAACACTTGTAGACAATTTTCTAAATTCAATTCACACTGCATCCAGTCTTAATGCAGCCAAGGTGGTGTTTGTATCCCACTAATGCCTGTTGGTGCATATTCTACATATACCAAGGACCAAAGTTATGTAAACCTAATACCTAAATTTATACCAATTGTTTGTTCTATATTCAAATTAATAAGCTCTACTTAATTTAGCATCATCTTGAAAGCAAGAACAATTTATATGATTTTAAATAAATTCAGACAGTAAGGTTTAGTTCTATCATAGTTGTGAAGGAGGATGTTTCTTGTAGGAAAGTGTCCCTTTCTTCCTCGTTTTCACTGTTTATACTTTGAGGTTTTGTTAAAGCCCACATACAGCACACGGCAGACGAACTTATACCTCTTGAACTTTTTCCGACTTGGTCATATTATAGCAAAAGACTTCAGTGTAAATATGGGGATACAAGTGATGGAATAACAGACTATTTTGAAGAAAAGCATCCTTACAACATTATTCTCCCACCACCTTTTATCTCATTGTGCTGGCTGCATCATAGGGGAAATTCTGAAGGGTTTAGATAACTCTGGTCAGATGAAACCAAACTTGAACACTTTGGCTTACATGTATAGAAGAAAAGTAACACTGTACTTTCATATGAACACACCATCTCCATGGTAAAACATGTTGGTGTCAGCATCATGCTATAGGGATACTTTTCTTCAGCAGGAACAGTGACACTGGTCAAAGTTTATAAGAAGATGGATTGTGCTAACTGTAGGACAATCTTGAGGTGTAAAATTGTTAGAGGATGCCAAACATGTGGCACTTGTGGAAAGGAAAATGAACAACAATATTCTAGATGAGCAATGTTGTTAGAAATACAGTGGGGCAAAAAAGTATTTAGCAGCCACTAATTGTGCAAGTTGTCCTACTTAAAAAGATGAGGTCTATAATTTTCTCCATATGTACACTTCAAGTGTGAGAGACAGAATGTAAAAACAATCATCCATGAAATCATATTGTATGATTTTTAAATAATTTATTTGTATAATGGTGATGGAAAATAAGTTTTTGATCTATAACAAAAGTTCACTTCAATACTGTAATGTAATCTTGGTTGTCAATGACAGAGGTCAAATGTTTCCTGTAGGTCTTCACCAGGTTTGCAGACACTGTAGCTGGTATTTTGGCTCATTCTTCCATGCAGATCTTTTCTAAAGCTGTGATATTTTGGGTCTGTCACTCGGCAACATGGGCTTTCAACTCCCTCTCTATTGGATTGAAGTCTGAAGACAGGCTAGCCCACTCTAGAACCTTGAAATGCTTTTTACATAGCCACTCTTTCGTTGCCCGGGCGGTGTGTTTTGGGGCTTTGTCATCCTGGAAGATCCAGCCACGTTTCATCTTCAATGCTCTAACTGATAGGTCTTTTCCCAAAATCTCATGATACATGGCCCCATTAACCCTTTCCATAATATGGATCAGTCGTCCTGTCCCCTTTACAGAAAAGCAGCCCCAACAATTAAAGTCTCCACCCCCATGCTTCACTATGGTGTTCTTGGGATGCAACTCAGCATTCTTTCCCCTCCAAACACGGCAAATGGCGTTTATACCAAAGGGATCTATTTTGGTCTTATCTGATCACATGACATTCTCCCAATCCTCCTCAGGATCATCCAGATGGTCTCTGCCAAACTTTAGACAGGTCTGGACATGGGTTGACTTAAGGAGGGGCGCAGCAGGATTTTAATCCATGTCGACGTAGGGTGTAACTAATGGTGACCTTTGTTACTGTGGTCCCAGCTCTCTTCAGGTTATTGATCAGTCCCCCCTGTGTATTTCTGGGCTGTTTCCTCTTGTAATTTTCACGATCATGTGTATACCATAAGGTGAGATCGTACATAGAGCCCCAGGTCAAGGGAGATTGTCAGTAATCTTGTATTTATTCAATTTTCTCATGATTCTTCCGACCTTTGTTACTGTGGTCCCAGCTCTCTTCTGGTCATTGACCAGTTCCCAAAATGTAGTTCTGGGCCGTTTCCTCACCGTTCAAGATCAAGATGTGTACCCCACGAGGTGAGATCTTGCATGGAGCCCCAGGTTGAGGGAGATTGTCAATTATCTATTTTCTTATAATTGCTCCAACAGTTGATAACTTCTCACCAAGCTCCTTGTCTATTGTAAATTGGCTTATCCCAGTGTTGTGCAGGTATACAATCTTGTCCCTGGTGTCCTTAGACAGCTCTCTAGTCTTGATCATGGTAGAGGGGGAAGTCTGACTGTTTGAATGTGTGGACAGGTGTCTTTTATACATATAACGAGTTGAAACAGGTGCCATTAATACAGGTAATGAGGGAAGGATAGAATAACTTCTTAACGAAGTAGTTAGATGTCTGTGAGGACCATAATTATTGCTTAGTTGTAGGTGCTAAATGCTTACTTTCTGCACCATTATACAAATAAATTCTTGAATAAAAATCTTCCTAGGTTTTTATTAGGGATAACCACCGATATGGTATACGGTATATTTCCCTACACTTTCGACACCATGGAAAATCAACCACACCATGTACATCGCTTCTCTGCTTGAGTTACACACCCCCACATTCCTGTGCCGCATCACTATCGCTGTCACATGACCAAACAAACACCACATGGATAACCCCCCCCCCACCCCCCCAAAAACAAAGACAGAAACGTCAAAAAGATGGAAATAAATAATTGGTTTTTAATATCGGCCCTCTGTTACTTATCTGACCGATGCTGATATGTTAAAAAACACCTAACATCGGCCAATACCGATGTTGATGCCGATATATCGTGCATCCCTAGTTTTTATTTTACATGCTGTCTGTCACAGTTGAAGTCTACCGATGATGCAAATGACAGACCTGTCTAATCTTTTTAAGTAGGACAACTTGCAAAAGCGGTGGCTGCCAAATACGTTTTTTGCCCTACTGTATACCCAAAGACTTGGGCTATAATTGTTGCTAAAGTTGGTTCTAGTATTGAGTCATGGAGGCTGAATAAAAATGCAAACAACATTTTTCCCATCTTTATTTATCTGAACATTTTAAATTCTATTTACTTTAACTTCTACTTCACAGTTGCTTGCTTGTTATTGTTGGCATATTTATAAAATCCAAGTGAAATACATTGAAGTGTGTCCTTATAATATGACACAGTATGGAAAAAGTAAAGAGAAAATTACAACTTTTGCACTGTATAAAGTGGTTGAATATTGACATTGTAATGTATACTCAGTGTGTGTAGTTGTAGATGTTTTGGTGTGTCTTAAAGGTTAGTTCTGCGTCATCATGGTGTCTTGAGTATGTGTGTGGGTGTGTGTTTTGCTGGAGAGTGTTGTACTTATGTGTTTCAGCAATGGTACACTGCCACCATGAACCTGCTGGGGACCTGGCTCACCGAACGCATGGATCAGCAGCTCCACGTCTACCAGCTCAAAATCCTCATTAGGATCACAAAGGTGAGACCCAAAACACCTAGTAGGGTTGGTGAAGTGCCCAGAAACCAGTGCAGTGGCAATCTGATAAATCTCTTGTCGCCCCGCAGAAAAAGTACAGAGACTTCCGTCTACAGGGGGTCCTGGACTCCACCCTGAACAGCAAGATGTACGACACAGTACGCAATAGGCTGACCTTGGAGGAGGCCACTGCGTCAGTGAGGGAAGGAGGCATGCAGGGCATTTCGATGAAGGACAGCGACGAGGAGGATGAAGAGGACTAGAGGCGGCACACCGACTCCCCAGCCCGTCTGTCTGTCTGTCTGTCTGTCCAAAACCGCCCGTCTCCTCCTTCCTCCTCCTCCAAACTCCCCTTTCACACTTTTGACTGTAGCCTGGTTACTGATGCATGTACCAACTCAGATAGCCACTCTAGGACCTCTTTGTCAGCTCGAAATGCCGTATGAAGGAACTATTAACTATAAAGATAGAAATAATACTGCAAAAAAAAAAGTCTAAATAAAAATGTTAAAAAATAATCATGATTGGCAGTTTAGCTGTGTCATAATAAAGATAGCACCTATCTTTGGTCTTCATTCATTTCTAAATTCATTTCTATGTGTTATCTAAGCAATATGGAGAACCATTTGTTTGACAATGTTGAGTGAGATTAATCGGTGTGTCCCTGTCCAATGCAAACCTATATGGCGCTTCTTTGTCGTATTCTACATTCATTAATGGTACATTGTCGTGATGATGAGTGTGTGGACCCTTTTCTTTGTCTCGTCCGTTTTTAAGTGAATGCCAACTGCTGCAAACTGAAAGTAAAAAAATAAAAATAAACTATTTGTTTACAGCTGATCCAGATGAGCTTTCATCCGCTCACTGTTGCTACCACCGACAGTTAGTCCAGACCTGCATTTCCTATCATGTGTTGAAGCTACGTGGTCTCACCTCGATTACTAAATTAGACGCGCTCCGACAGGAATCTTGCATTTCGAGTGGGTGTTCAGGAGATGCAATTTGCCCATTGATCCATTTTGATAACTTGGAAAATTCTATTTTTATTTCAACATAAAAAAAGACCTAGAAACAGGTTCTATTTTAATTGAGTTGCACTTTTACAGACAAAAAGAGCAAAAATAATTTTTTTTATTGAAGAAAAAAAAAGTTGGTCTGTCTTTGTTCTGTA
Source organism: Valencia hispanica (assembly GCA_963556495.2). Lineage (NCBI taxonomy): Eukaryota > Metazoa > Chordata > Actinopteri > Cyprinodontiformes > Valenciidae > Valencia > Valencia hispanica. Next base: position 12,496,865 of record OY747708.1, on the reverse strand, counting down.
ATTGTGTAGAATGAGATGTCTGGCATTTGTTTGGGTCTCACTGTTGTTTTGTATATATTATATAAATATATATAAATATAAAATGCTGTACATTGCATTCTGAGCCATCGCTGCATGCCTGTGGGTTCCTACCCCCCCCCCAAATGCTTTGTTTTCTGTGTGAACTAGCTGGTGGATTCATTCTTGCTTTTTTGCCTTATAAAAGCCAACAGTTGTAATATGCAAGAGCTGTGGCCTCCAAATAAAAATTACTGTACATGTGCATATTCTGTCTTGTTTACCAGCTTCGACATTAGCAATTAAAGACTGAACCAGTCATACAGGTATATCTCAATAAATTAGATTGGCTGTATTCAACTGATAAAGTTAGACTCATTTATGGGGTGTCCAAAGTACTGCTGGAGAACATTTGTGGCCCTGGGAATTATTCTCTATGGTCACCATGCAAATATCCATATCAATTAAAATTTGTGATGGTAGGCACAATTTGTCCAACTGTTGATGTAACAAAAATTGTATGCATATTTTACTACCCATACTTTTTTTAATTTATTGGAATTTTTAGCAGTCTTTGGTGTATCCATTCATTAAGCCTGGCAAAAGTACAACTAGTATTTTTAAAGAGTGACCTAAATCCCATTAAAGTTTTTAGCCACTTTCATCATAATATTGGATGTTTAGTGACTTTTAAACAAGTAGAAAAAATGAAATCACGAAATATTTTTTTGCGTTTTTAGTAAAAGAAAAAAGGTTTTACCTGGGTGATTCTGGCCCACACTGCCAGTACTGCACCCTTTGTGATTCTCCTCCAAACTCTCAAATGGGCTTTGTTTCATAACCCTCTCAGGAGTACTGTTCTTTTACCTGTTGCTTGAGCTGCTTTTTCTACCACAATTTCCCCCACTTTACTGTATTTGTACAGAATTGTCAGCTTACCAAAATTCACACAAAAAGGTTGGAGTTCATTTTGCATAAATTACAGACTTAATGAAACATGGCATAAAAGCAAACAGATTGTCTGCTGAGGTGTTAAGAAAGCACACATTGATCTAATAGCAACTATCGGATCTGTTGTTTCTCATCTTCCTCTGAAAAGTTTAGGTTAGCGATACCAAGGCCAGTAACTAGATATTGGTGTGTTTGGCAGTGTATGTAGGCCTCAGATACTGCTGGGGAAAATATCATCTCAACAAATTTTGCCATGAACTTGGTTCATGGGAAACATGGACCAAGTGATTTATGTTGTTTTAAAACCTTTTTCTAAAACACGTTTTCCTTCCACTAAACTTTCAATTGTTACACTTGGTTACTGCTCTTCCTAAAGCTACCTTCTTTGTCAATGATCTTATCGTGCCTTATCCTCCACGTGGAGGGTGTCGATGACTGCTGAAAACTGCCAAGTCAGCAGTCTTCTCTATGATAGCGTAGACTAGCAGTCATCAACCCTTATGGCCCTATGAGCCATTTTCCCTCCTGTCCAGCAAAACGAAATTTGTATAAAGCCACTAAAGCAACATCACACTTCAAAATATAATAGCTTGTTCATTTGGAAAACACTTAAGAAAAACTGGTAAAGAAAGCATTACCTTTACATTAAAATATTGCTAGGTTCTTTGACATTTTCTGCCAGAGTTAAGAGCCACAGTAGGAGGGTCTAAAAAGCCATTATGCTACATGTAGAGTCACATGTTGTAGACCCCTGGTACTGACTATAACAGGTCCAGAGAGTAGCATTAGTCTTACATAGATAATGATTTTCACTTTCGGACTAAACAACTGATATAAATTGACTTTGACATGGCTTTCTGATTTTCTGAGATCCACCTGTAAATTTAGTGTGACCATTGCAATTTGTGAAAAATATTCAGCACAAGTCAGTATAGAAACTGAATTTCTTTAGGAGTTAGAGAAGTCTAAAGCTTTCGTCACAAACAAATCCAGTGTGCCTTTTACAGTTATTTATCTAAAAGGTTTTGGTCTATTTTTGCCACTTTCAGCTGCACTGTACAAAATTATAAGCATGATAAGTTATGATAATTGTGCCCACAAAACAACACATAACATATTTAGCTGTGCTGCACAGTAAGGAACTAGATTCACCTGTCTTACCTAGCATTTTCCTGGTAGAACTGCCACTTTTACTCATAAAAGTCCACTGCAGACAAGAACTGTCAGCAGTGGAGTAAAAAGTCAAAGCGTCAACTTTTCATGTAGAACGATCAACACCACACTTTAATCGTTTCATACCAGAGTAATAAAGGAGGATACTTAAATACAAACATGATATGATGGAGGAGAACATTTATCATTTTCAAATAGATTTAATCACTGACCGAGAAAAAATGAGCAAACTCAGTCTCCCTGGACCACAAAGTAAATGTCAAGAAGGTCCTGTAGAAATCCCAACAGGGATTTTCTTGAAGACACATTAAGAGAAAACCTTTTTCACTAACCATACAATCTAGAAAAAATTAAAGTTGATCAAATTTGTTCCAAAAGTAGGTTGGTGCAAGAGACTCTACTGGCATTTTGAAAGTGAAGTAGTATCTTTCTTTTTTGAACTTTCATAAATAAAACAAAAATTAAAAATAAAAATACACACAAATAAACCAGAGACTCAAGTTCAGGGTTGAAAAGGGATTATAATTATAGCCACAAAATAATGCAAAGACAGAATTTCGGCTTGGATAAAATACAATTTTACAGTTTGAATTTGTAACCTTGTTTACTAGAGTGAGGAAAGCATCACAAAAGTAAAATTTCTCCGGAAGGCAAGTTCCTGAGGCTCGAACAGAAACATGCTTAAACTCTGGTTAAAATTCACACCTCTGACACTGGAAAATCTGTACGGAACAATTTGATTTTAAACGCTCGTCGGTTAAATAGATCTTAGGACAAAACCACTTAACATGTCGCAAACTGGAACCACATCTTTGGTTACAAATAAAGCATTAACCCACCAAGAAGGAAAGTACAGTGTCTATAGAAAAGTTTTCACCTCCCTTGGATTATTACTTTTTTTTCGTGTTTTATTTATTCAATATTTATTTACTTTTTTTTTTAATTAGACACTGATCAGCAGACGCTCATGTCAAGGTGAAAATAAATTCTATAAATTAATGCAACGTTAAATAACAGCAATAAATATTTTTCATTGTTTGAATACATTTGGATGCACAATCAAATATTTCTGTTTGATGATAGCAAAAATGGACTGGCGACCTTTCCAGGGTGTACCCTGCCTCTCACCCCGTGACTGCAAGAGATATGCACCAGTCCTCCCACAACCCTGCATAAGATGGGTACAATTAATGGATGGATGGATGGACAGTAAAAATGTTTTAAATATGCCACTGTATAAGCAGGGTTGACCCTAGGTTCAATGGGGTCACAGGCAGAACTTAATTTGCTAACTGTTAATTTAACTTACCAGTCATCCTGCATGTGCTGTACTACAGTGCTGTGAAAAATTATTCGCCCTCCCCCTACAAATTTCCTCTGTCACACTTAAATGTTGCAGATCAAACAAACAAATATTTAATACCAGAGAAGGATTTTATGACTAAACAAACAAAAAAAACTTTCAAATAATTTTCTTTATTAAGGGAAAAAAAGATACCCTAAAGAATCACTTAAATAGAACCTGTCTGATGACATGAAGCTGGTTGAAAGATTTCAAAAACAACACATGATGCCCCGATCTAAAGGTGTTCAGAAACAGAAAAGAAACAAAGTCATTGAGTCTTCCATCAGTCTTACAAACTCACTTTCTAAGCATGTGGGATTCCAGCTAACCACAGCAAGAACCATTATAACAAAATTACCCTCAAAATAGATCAACAACTCATCCAGGAGGTCACAGAAGAACCCTTAACATCTGAGCCACCCCAGGTGCTCACTTGTCTCAGGTAAGATTAGTGTTCATCATTCAACAATAAGGAGTAGACTGGACAAAAATAGCATTTTGGAGAAGCCTAGTCAAAGTCTTGACATAAATCAAATCTAGATGCTTTGGCTTCAAACAAGTCATTCATACTTTAAAACCCTCCAATGTGGCTAAAATAAATCATCTCTGCAAAGAAAAGTGAGCAAAATATCCCTAAAAGATATGAGACTCATTGCTAGTTAATGCAACCATTTGTTGCTAGTTTTTTACCACCAAGGGTGGCACAAACTGTTGTTGGGTTTAGGTGGAGATTACTTCTACACTTAGGTTCAGGTTGATTTGGATACAAGGTTTTTTTCCCCCCAAATAAATTTCATTATTTGAAAAAACTGCATTTTGTATTTACTAAGGCTAGGGTAGTTGATCTGAAACATTTGCATGAGTGAGGGCAACTATTTTTTTCTGTACTATTTATAAACATACATTTATTCTTTTGAATCTAAATCCATTTTAAGCATACACTTATTAATTTTAAGTGAATTAAAAATATGTTATTTTAAATGGACAATTTTTAAAACCATATAGCAGATTTAAAAGTGATCTCATTCTTGACTGCAAAAACCAAACGACAACAAAACGATGTTTGAGATCTATTATGTGTGAGAACTAAAATGGTCTTGGGGGCCTGGGGAACTTAAGCAGCAGCTTAGTTTGCTTATGCCCCAGGCAGACTCTGGATCCAAGCCCAACTAACATGGTAATTTATTGGCAAAAATAAATAAAGAAATTCATTGCAAAATTTTTCCTAAACAATTGACCAGGCAGAGACTGGGATGACTTCCAAGGCACTGAATTAAATCTTCACAGGAGGATCAAGTGAAGATGCTCGTCTTCAGTAAAGTCTAACAAAACTGAAATATCAAGTGTTCCTGCAGTTGAATTTCTGAATGTGTGTCCTAAAAAAAGAACAATGTAGAGAAGTCAGTGACTCACAGCAGCTTGGCAGGAAAGAAAAGAAATCGGAGGTATCCACAAGCACAAAGATACTTTGATCAAATGAAACGCATTTGGAATTTTTTTAAGCAAAAATCCAACAAAAAATTTGTTTTCACCTTGATTTTAAAATGACTCCGCGTGTTGATCAGTGCCAGGAACAGATTCGAATTACACTGAGACAAAAAAGCTTTAAAATAAAAAAGGAAAAAGTTTGTGCAGAGTGAGTGTTTTTTTGTACGTCTTCTTGTAGGCATTGTGTTGGTACAGATATGCGTGTTAACGGCTGAGCTGTGAATTGCTGAGGTTAGAGAAGCAACAACAAAAGCCTTAAAAAATAATAACAGGGCTGGAGATTTGCAGGCCATACATGACAAGTTCCAGAACCTCCATCAGGAATGTGGATCTAGTAGTACAGAAATAAACATAAAGATAATATATATATGTATATATATATATATATATATTACAAAATAATACAACAATATAAATCCCTGTAAAAAGCAATAAATGTTCACATTAGATGTTGCAACTCATTTTAACAAACAAATAAGCCAAAAGTACATTTTACAGGACAGCAGTGAGATTTTGGGACATTAATGTAGAAGCAGCTGAAAGTCTGTTCACATGATAAAAAGAGGGGTGGAGCTTCAAAACTGTGACAAAAAATACATGCTGGGCTATGAAACGATGTGATGAAGTGGTTTAAGACTTTAATTTAGGTGGATCGCCACAACTCATCCTGGTCTTCATGCTTCAGGTTTTGTCTCGATGTGGTCCGGAATCCCCCCCACCACCCCGAGGTTTTGTTCCACTCGCTGGGTGTAGGCAGTAACACTGATAGTTTAGTGCAAAGTGGACAGAGCTGCTTTTTCCTCATGTCAACTTAAACAGGTGCAAACGCTCAGCAGGAGAACATTAAAGACAAGAAATAAAGGACCGAAAAAAAAACATAAATATCAAAAAACCTTTTTATCAGTATAAAAAGTAATAAGGTTATTCGTTTAATCAATAGTCTGGCAAAAAGGCCTCAGAAAAGTTCTTGGATTGGTGTATTTTTTTTTTTTACAAATTAAGTGCCTGCAGGAATGTCCTCAGACGAGTGACTCCATGCTCTCCGCAGGGTCCGACTCGTCTGCAATCACCACCACCCCGTTAGTGTCCGTGTGAGTGGGACTCAGGTTGCACTCTCTGTTGCTGACCAGGCTCAGCATGGCTTTGTAAAGGTACTGGTACTGCTCCTGCGCAAACAAACAGAAATATTAAAGAGTTAACAAGACACGGATCCTGTTCCAAACCCCGAACATGTCCAGGTTTGACTTAAACTGGACTTTTACTCTGAAAAGCGTCTTTCTTCTAAGTAACATGCTCTGACCATGAAGACACGGAGGTTAGGCCCCCAATCAGTGGACACAGCCTACAGTAACCTCAATTTTTTGGTCTTTTAGCTCTGTGATCCCCAGGGTGAGAAGCCTTACTTCTTGATTGATTCTCATGTTGAGGATCACCTGAGGGTTTTTCTGAGACCTTTGGACCGGTCTCCTGCTCTGATCACCAGGTGGTCTGCACAAACAAGTCTAAACAAACTTCTCTTGCAGCGCTGACAAAGAACATTAGCTTAGGAATACCTTACAGCCTGTGCACACACACACATAAGATATTAGCAAACATCATAAGCTGCACAAATATCAGACAAAGCACAAAAGCAGTGCATATTAGTCAAGTCAATGGAAAATAAAGCATGGTTTAATAAAAACACACACAAAAACGCAGACTCTGTGTATAGCCACCTTCATTTTGTAGAATATGTTTAGCTTTATATGGTGACAGGTGTTTTGATGTTTTATACAACTAAAAAAATGACAATTTTCCCATTATTTTTCTGCAAAAAAGTTCAAACTGTCAGAGTGGATGAAGAGTGTCTATAAATATCAGTTTTCAAGTCTTGCCACAGATTCCTAGTTGAATTCAGGTCAGGACTGTGACTGGGCCATTCTAACACATGGATAGGCTTTGATCTAAACTCTTCCTCTGTGGCTCTGACTGTATGTTTAGAGTTAATGCCCTGCTGGAAGGTGAATCTCTGCCCCCGTTTTAGGTTTTTTTGTAGACCAAGAACTGGATTTCCAGATTGCTCTGCATTTACCATCATCCATTCCATTTACTACCCTCACCTAAAGAAAAGCATCCCACAGAATGATGCTGCCACGACTGTGTTTCAAAGTCGAGACTGTGATGTGGTTTGCAGTGTCTAATTCTTGACCTGTGGGACACTTTAAACAACTTCATGTAGGATTATTATAGCAATGGCTTTTTTCCTGCTACTCTTTTATAAAGGTCAGATATGTTGAGTGCGAATGCATGACTAATACCAGAGTTTCTCACACCTGACCTGTGGATCTCTGCAGTAGGTTTCCACTTGATCAACCCTCATTTCATTTTTAGATTGCAGATTGAAAAGTGACCTGTGAGATGTTAAGAGACTTGGGATATTGTTTTAATAACAAACTTTATTCTTGAGCTGGCTGCTGTCTTCCTTGGTTTTCATGATGCTGTTTGTTCACTAATGTTCTCTAACAAACCTCTGAGGCCTTCACAGAACAGCTGCGTTGACTTGGGATTTGATCACACACAGGTGGACTATTTAATGAGCCAGCCTGTATTATCTCCATGTTTTATGAATAATATGGGCTGAATAAATATGTCCCACTTCATTTAAGAAAAAGATGAAAACCATGTATCATTTTTCTTCAACTTGCCACTCTTCCCTATCTGTTGTGAAAAATCCCAGCAAAGTACACTGAAGATTGTAACAAAACGAAAAAGGTTCAGTAGGTATCAATCTTTATTTTCCAAGGTATTGTAGCAAAAAAAAAAGGTTAAATCATCTTTAAAAATTGTGTGTAAAAACTACTGGCTAACCTGCAAATGGTTTACAGTAGCCCAAAAAAGACAAATACATACACTGGTGATAGTTATTTTGTAGGTGGTAAAATGCAATATCTGCTAAGCTTTGTCACAGTGAGGCTTTAAAGTGTTTATGATTTGATAGACCACTTGGGGGCAGCAGAACGAGGTTTAACAAGACCAACAGCTTCTAGAACAAACGTGTCTAGAAAGAATCCATTTATATGATGAGAAAAAGAAACAACAGAATTTCTTTGTGTTTTAAAACTTACTATATCAGTGAAGACCCCCGGCCTCATGAGATTGATCATCTTGGCCACCTGATAGATGTCAACGACACCCTCGCTTTCCAGCTGCTGGGACAGCGTGGTGAGGGCGCAGAGCATGCCCGCTGACACGGCTCCGCACCTAAGAGGAGATGCTCACTGTGAGAACTGAACAGCTGTCAGGTGTTCTTCAACAAGGTTACACTGAGTGTTTCTCATTTTAAACAGGATGATGGATTTTAAATTTCATTTCATGGCTCCAGTCCTATCTATTCACAATCTTGCATAAATGAGAGGAGGATGCTGTGTTATTTATTCCGTCACGACTTCAGAAAATAATTTAATAAGCTGTAGAGAGGCCGGGAGATACGTCCCATTAATGGCAGCTGAGATGCTGCAGACACTGATGCATGTAGGAGGGATATCAGCTGGGAATCTGGAAGAGCTTTAGCCTTTTTTTCTTTATTATGGGGCCTTAAAACGATCAGTGCTGCTGTAGACTTAAGGACTTTAAAACCCAGAGGTATGGGAAGCACTCAAAATTTACTGTATTGCCTTTAATCTTATATATATATTTGTGCTAAACCCCCAAAATTAACAGAACATTATTTTGTTATTCTAGTCCAAGAAACAAACTTAAATCGATGTGTCCGATCATTATCTTTATTAAAATTATGCAGATGAAAACATTTCCCCTAAAGACAGTATTGTCGCTAGAATTTGGGAGGATGGGTAACATACTCATCATGCACTATGGTGGGGCCATCTCGAGTCATGGCTTCCTCCTTGATGACATTGATGATCTCGAAGGTGCTGCTGAGGGGGGCGTCCGGGTTTGGCCATTTTGGGCACTGAAAGTGTCTCACCTCCAGAACATAATCATCCTGATGAGAACAGAAGTAGACGTTTCATGGAGTTGCAGCCCATTTTCTTCATATCCAACTTAAATATTTCATCAGTCTCAAATTTACAGTGTTCATAGCCAATTTTCTGAAATATAAATACGAAATTGTACTATAAATGTTTGGCAGATGTTTCTACTGCAGTCAGATTAAAATATAATACCTGCAGAATAAGAATGGATGACTGGATATAACATTTACTTTAAGGTATAAGAAATACAGTATAGGAATGCAAATGTTTCCTAATATACTTTCTTATCCATACCTGGAAAATAGAACAAAATTCCACCATTTCCGAGATTCCCAGACTGAAGGAACCCTGACTTTATGATTTTAATTAAAACTTCCTGTCAGAGCGACTGAACAACTCATCATTAACAATTATCAGGGTTAGCAGGTACCTGCGTGGCCTCCAAGATGAAGTCGTGGATGATGATTTGCTCCTCATTGGAGAGGCACAGTCTGTCCTTACTGATGAGAGTTACGGTGAAAGCGATGCAGTTCATGGCCTCTTCTCGGCTTGGCCAGTAAACAAATTCATCCTCAGCCTGAGGGGAGAGCAGTGACGAGCACATTATTTAAATCCTTTGCTAATTATTCATCAGTATTCCTTCTCTGCACAAACGTTTAAATGATTCTATTTTTCACGACCGCTCCCTCACCAGCCCCTGGTTGTCAGGCAGCATGACGATAATCTGAGCATTGTGGTCCCAAATCATCCTCCAGAAGTCTGTGGTGGTGTGGGGCAAAGGATGCTGGGTAATGATGAACTCATTACTCCTGTAGTAGCCCTGAGTAGACAGAGGTGGAACAGTTACCCTTTTGCACAACCCATCATTTTCTCAGAAGAAGCTTAATGGCTCAGGATAGAGAAATGCAACTCATTAATTGTCAACACTGTACCATTATGTAGGATGCATTAATGTAATCTGTTCCTTTCATGCCAGGAAGGGTGGTGAGTCCAACTCTTGCTCTTTCCGCTGTTGAGGCACAGATAGAAAAAAAAAACAAGCTTTAAATCCCAACCCAAGCGTCTTTTATATCACGCTGGCTGATAATGCACACATTCATTATCAGTCCTTGCTGTTGCCATAGCAACAAGTACCTCCTATTTCTCCTGACAGGGTGCTGAGAATGCACAGAAAGATTAACTTATAGGATTATGGAAATGGATTCTAAATTTGGAGCAGGAATTGTCTTAATAATTCATAGCCTGATAAAGGAAATAAATGTGCATTACAGAGTGACGTGATTGGTTGTTTGCTCAACCTTCGGATCCATAATGAGGATGCTGGTACTCACAGGGAACAACTGAGGAGTTGCGGTTCTTCTCCTTGTTGCAGTCTTTGTGAGCGCTGAAGCACTCGACGAAGCGCATGTTACACTGACTCAGCAGCTGGAAACAGTGAAGGTCAGATAAAAGAAAAAAAAAATCACATTTTAGTCTTTGACATCACAGGAAGTCCAACAGAAACACGAGGAATGGGACGCAACTCGAAATTAACAGCACCACTTCTATTTTAATGACAAGTGTGTGAAACCTGAAAATAAGTGACATTATGTGAGCAATTATTTTTTCTCCTCTCTTGATGTTGAAAGAGTGCGGCTTGATAAAACATTCATCAAACTTTGCATAACGCAACAGGGGTGACAGACACGATTTTATAAAGCTGACATCAAAGTCACTTTTGGTCTCTCCATGTCTGCAGGCAGAAAAGCCATCGTGCATGTTGCTATTAAGTTGGTGATCAGTGGACCACCTCAGATCCAGCTGATGGTGATAAGGCAAAGCTGAGACTCAGGCTGCTCCAGCTTACCCTGAATTGCTTCTCCAGTCGCGTGCGGCCGGCCGAGTTGGGCGTCAGGATCCCGTTGACATAGCCGTGCAGCTTCCAGGCCGGCACCTCCGTCTCTCTGCTGAGAATGGCTTCCATCAGTGCATCGTGGATGAAAACATACTGCTCCTGAAAGAAAATCCATTAAGTTAGTGCTAAGTTCTTTATCAATTCATTTCAGGTAACTGGAGTTAGAAATTTATCTGTGGGTAAAAAAAACATTTTAGTTATGCAACACCACAGCAAAGAATGCTCCTCACCTACTTTATTATGAATTTGGTTTCTACAGTATCAGTCAAAAGTAATATATACATTGTTTATTAGGTAGCTTAAAATATTATCGTATATTTTTATATAACACTATTTGGTTTTAACTTGTATTAATCACTCTTAGACAAACCAAAGATATAATAAATTACCACATGAATACTTCAGTGAATAATAGGATAGCTGGTTGTTTTATGAGAACGAAAGCATGAGTTGGCTTTAGGTTTAAAGGTATAATAAGCTTTTAAAGCGTAACATTTCGGAACAGCTATGTTTATTTCATACTGCCTGTAAAGTTTGAAGTCAAATCTAGGATTGCCAGAGAAACCCTTGAAGTTTTCTTTTCTGGTGTATGGAGCATACAGTCATTTACACAATTTTACAGAAGTCCTAATGAAATCAGAATTAATGTTAAGGCATGATTAAGCTGCAGGAACCTTTTCAGGAACCAGGGTAGTTTTCTGGGGTAATATTTCTCCCTCTGAGGTTCAGCTGACGGAACCAGGAGCAAACCAAGCAAAAGTAGGTCGTAATCTAACCCAAAAACCACCCTGCTAGGGAGGTATGACTTTGTTGATGGATCCTGAACTGAAGGTGGAGCTTTGTAATGGAAGGGTGCTGAAGATGCCTCACTGGTTGATTATCAACAGCCTTTAGCCTTATCCAGTTTTTCCTCCTCTGCAGGTCATATTTCCTGTTTACTTTAAATTAAATGACTAGAGGTCAGTATGTTTAGTTTTGCCTACACAACATCTAAAACCCGCTGCCCATGCTGAATATCACTGTGTTTTACAGGGTTTGCATTGTTATACATTAAATCACTTCCGCTTTCAAGCGTCTCCATGGATATGGAAAGTAACACTCTTATCAAAGCGTTTTTAAAGAGATTTTAAGTAAGTAAGAACACTTGCTTTCCACTTATGCTACACATCACACAGATTAAAGCAAGAACAACTGCTCAGGATTGTTAATCATTTATTGATTTTAAGTTTGAATGGTGCAAGCACACTGCTGCTGCAGAAGCTTCGGTGTGGGTACTGTTACTACAAGACGCATCTCACAGGGTTGAACCATTTGATGTCTGTGGATTATTACAAACTTCCTCCAAATTAGATGTGATTTTATTTCAGTTTCAGAGCTTAGCTTCAATGAAATTCCCATAGGTTATCTATTTAGACGGCCGGTTGTAGTCCCAGCCTCTCCTTTTTTCTATTTTTTTCTCGGGACATTGAATCAGCACAGTCAATGTTTAAAAAGGTTTAGGTGAGATTAATGCTGCATTAGACAGATTTTTATCACATTCTAGACTCCAGACAACTGCGTCTCCAGACTGGAGCGGTACTCCAGCCGGAGGAGGACCTGCTCACTTCCAAGGAAGGCAATTTACATAAAGGATGCAGGTTTTAGGCCAACAGTAGAGATTCCTAGAAATTCTGGTTCTGGAAGAAAGGTCCCAGAAGAAAAATCCCTCAGTGGAAACATGCCTTTACCTAAGGACAAAACACTGCATTTTTAGACCCAATAAAAATGTTGAGGTCCAGGAAGCTGTATAGATACTGATTAACCCCCCCCTCCCAAAAAAGAAAACCTTAGTAGAAATCAGATTTTACTAGATTGAAGCAAACATGTGAGTTGGTGAGTAAGACTCAAAGGTTCTTATTTCTCAGTCGGTAATTATAAAAAACTACATGAGGGATACAAAGAGGGATACAACTGTACATCTAGGTATAGTCACTTTTTACACTAATAAAATGCTACCACTTAGCAACAGTGTTAAGCTTGGGAAGAGCCAGAGTGGGCCACCCCTGGTGTAATACGGTCACCGGTATTATGGAGAGTGTGTAAACGCTTGAACTCTGCTGTGCACCGAAAATTGCAGTGAGTGTGACCTTTACCTGAGCTCCGAGTATCAAACTGAATAAACTTCATAACTGCTTTCCCATCTTAAATCACAGCTGACCTTTAAAATGAGAAATCAGGTTTTCCAGACTTCCCTGCCAAGTTCGGCCACCTTACCTCAGTCTGGACAAGGTAGTTGCGTTGTGTGCGTATATGTTTGAGAAAATCCAGGACACTGGCTGTGCTTTTGTCCTTGATTTGTTGCAGCATGCTATCGATGACGATGTATGTTCCAGTGCGCCCGACCCCTGCACTGAAGAGCAGAGCACAAAGTGGTGTGAGTGGATGTTCAGAGGGAGAGATTAAAAGCAAATCATCATTAATGAATCTGAATGCCCATCTGGACCACTCATTCAGCCCTAGAGCTCAGTGCTAAGCACATACCTGCAGTGCACCAGGACGGGACCCATGTCTGCAGTACGAGCCGCTGAGGAGCGATTGATGAAAGTGAGGACAGGGAGGGTATACTCTGGTACTCCCATGTCAGGCCACTGAGTGTAGTGATACTGTACCACGATGCGTTCATTTAGCTTCCCTTTCTGGTTCCCCTTCTGACCCTGAAACATTAAAGCAAACGCTTTAGAAAGTGTGAAAATGCAGTTCTGATGCGTCACTCTGGTACAATGGAGCCACAGAATGAGAACTTAAATATACCTGTTAATCTTTATTTTTATTGAAGTGTGTTGATATTCCTTAGCTAAATAGAAATAGTTCAATCTATTGATTATGATAGTAGTGGTAAAGTTCATGTAACACAGCAACTATTGCTGCCATTAGAGCTGTATTTATTGACAGATGAATGGACATACATACATACGGATAAACAGATGAATGAAAAGATATTGGATGAATGAACAATGGCTAAACGGACAGATGGATAAAACTTTTAGACACTGCTCCACCTGACAACAATCAACAACTAAACTAGGAAAATCTTTCATAAAGACTATTCACAGACCCTAGCGAATGTAGCAATAGAACCGCAAACTTTAAAAACAAGAGCAGAATGAAACTGCTTATCTCTGCAAAACTAAAAGACAGAAAAAAAACTTAAATGGACCAAATCTCCACTTAGAGAAATAGCTCATGTTAAAAAGATAAACACTTTTAACAGACCGTGCCCATCCACTAGTCACTTTTTTATGCAAAATGATTCCTAATCTTTTAAACAACTCAGCAGACAATAACTGAACAAAGCACCTCCTTGGCAGAAGTAGTAAAACAGGCAGAAATGTATAAATATCACAACAACCTATAAGCCAACAAAAGCTTCAGAAATAATTGGATAAATCCTTTCTTCTGTATTTATCTCCACACACTGATGCTGAGGGAGTGATGAGTAAAAATAAAATCATGCATAAATGTAAAAGAGAGAAAGCAATCATCAGCTAAAAGAAAGCAGGAGAAAGCATGGAGTAGGCTGCATGGAGAAATAAAAAGTAATAAAAACTTCTATGCAGTAGTACACTCACATTTATAAAATAAATATACAATAAATAAAACAAAAACAAAGGAAATTTGCAGGATTCAATGGAAAGTAAAACAAAAATACAAGAATAATTTAGGATGGCTGAAAATATTCAATTTAATAAATAAATTCAACAGAATAGTAAAGAAACTTTAAACTTACAGCAAGAAAAGAAAAATTCTGCCATTTCTTAGAACTAGAATAACGCATAAAGCTGTGGTCGGTCGCAGCGTGATGTCATTGAGGAGAGGAGGAGGAGGTTTTGAAAGGTAAACAATTAAAGCTCCTGCTCCAGCTTCTTCTTCTTCTACGTAGTGTGCTAAGCTGACTGAGGCGCGTGAACCAGTAGTGCATGCTGGAGTGGGGACTAGGGCTCATTCGTGTCGCTTGACATCTCTGTGTTACGGATAGCAATTCTATTGGTCAACACTCTAGGCAGACGTAAATGTCTTGTTTTGCTATAGAGGCCAGAGGAGAGACTTAGAGGAAATATAAATTCTGAAAGATTACTTACTTTATATCACAGAACAGGGCCAGATAGTCAAGTTTAAGCATTTTTGAAGTTACTAAAAAAATGGTAAACCATGTACCCCAGCTTAATCTCTGTACTGATATATTTATGCATATATATTTCTCAGTATTTCTAAAAAACAAAGAATACTTAAATCCTTAGAGACAAAAAGGTTGAATGTATTGTTCAGAAGCAAGTTACCTTTTTAACTTTTGTATTCCTTATAAGAAACCGGCGCAAAGTGTAGCAGGCGTGCACTTTGGTGCTTTTCAGCGTCACCACGATGTTTCCGTACTGCTCGCTGCTCTCCGTTGGCCAGTACTGGTCGCATTTCCTCTGAAACACACAAGAGCCGAACAGCAGTGTGAGCAGTGCATGTTTGAGAGCCGGGCATCTCTAGTTTATTTTTCTGATTTAGGAGTAAGTGGGGTGACCTTACCCTCCCTTTTTCCACCAGGTTGGTTATCATGACAATGATTCCTGTATTCTGTTCCCATACCATCCTCCAGAAGTCCTCAAACGTAGACTTAAGAGGACCCTGAGCAGCGATATAAGCCCTGGGACGGTTGTAGCCCTGAAATGGGATTATTTGCTGATAAAATGCAATCCTCATAATACATTATTCCAAAGAACTAGAAGAAATATGTGGCTGATTTGATATCTGAAACACATGCTGGATACAATTTTGTATCTTTGACACCTTGCTTGATATCCTAAATAAAACTGCCGAATGGCGTTCAGCAGTGAGAATGATTCTTTCACAGCTCATGCTCTGATAACCAAGCTGAAACCTGCATTAATAAAAAATAAAACATCTAAAGTAGCCATGAGTGAAATGAAAAAAAAAAAAACTCACATCCACATAGTTGGCGTTGATGTAATCTGAATGTTTGGCATCTTTTCCCGGCAAAGCTCGCAATTTCACTCTGCTGTGGTCATCTTAAGAAAGGAAGATAGAAGAAGCATGGAGGTTTTTATTTTTTATTATGAAAAGGATGAAAACCTGGTATAAAAACATTATTGAATCCCACAGCGGCAGAAGTCCTAATCAGATTTCACAGCTGACTCACAGGCTACAATGTTGATGTATCTGTTTTTGTGCTTGTTGTCAGGATGATTGGAATGTTCTGCGGTGATTTTTAAGTCGACTGTGGAGCGCTGGACCTCCTGGGGAGAGAAAAAAATCGACAGAAATTGATTTTATTAAGCAAGAAGAGATGAGCTAATAGTATTAGCAAGCCTGAATTCCATTAAACTGTAAAGACTACCTGGTAACAACAGGGATTGTTGTGATACTGTTTTTGTTCTTTTAAAAGGGCAAATTTTACCCCCAAATTCTTTGCATACGTCAATGAGATTCCAGGAGTTCGATGCCTTCATGGTCAAAGGCGCTTCAGCAGAGCATGAGTTCCTTATTTTCCTCCCTACTACACTGTAGTGTGATCACCCATCCACAAAATATCGTCACTAAAAACAGGGCTTTATCCTGGTGCATTTAGAAACCATGCACACCAGCCTCATACCGACTGACCCCAATTAGAGGGAATACTTTGGGGGAGAAGCTTTTGCCTTCTTTCTTAACCTAGTTACACAGAAAGAAATGTGTACCCATCCAGAAAACCAGCAGAAAGGGCCCTCTCTAATTAACCTCCATCCCTCTGATCACTCTCTCCATCTTTCTCCAGACCATCTGGTCAAAATTTGTGACTCCACATACAAACACAAGAATACAGTGATTTCTAGCTATTGTTCACATGCAACCTGGTTTGTAGGGCTTGAAAAATTCACAGACTGAATCTGCGCTCAAGCAGTTAGTCAGACAAAACCCAGAAGTACAAACAAAACAGTTTTGCAGTGTTGTGCTAAATCATGAATACCTCTTGAATTTTTTTTTACTTTTGTCCTATTATCACATTAGAACCATAAAACAACAAATACATTTTAAGCTATGAATCAGAACAAAAATGGTACATTGTTTGTAAAGTGGTATAAAAAAGTTGTATTAAACAGTATTCAGCCTGCTTTTACTCTGATACCCTTAACTACATACAGTGTAAACAATTGTCACCTAACAGGTAACAGAGTCCACTTGTGTGCAATTTATTTTCACTATAAAGGTAACTGGGAAAGGAAAGTATAGGTTAGAGAAGCAGGTGGGTCATGGTAAGTCTGGAGGAGCTGCTGAGGTGGGAAAGAGGACAACTTATTTGTTGTGCTCTCTTAAAAATATTGCCTTTATACCAGAGAGGCAGGAAGAAAGCCATTGGGAAAAGAGAGCCCTAAAAAGTTTGCGAAAAAGCGTACAGGGCCAAACAGAAAGTGCTGTAGTCAGATGAGACCAAATTTGAATTTTTTTTAATCAGTTTTTAAACTCCATGTGTGGAGTAAAACTAACACCGCATATCGCCCTGAAGACATCATCCGCTTGTTGAAACACTGTAGGGATCCCTTTCTTCAGGAGGACAAGGGATGTTGGTCAAAGTTGAAGGGGAGATGTATAAAGTTAATTACATTGGAATCCTGGAAGAAAACCTTGGCTATAAAGAACCTCAACTGGGGCAGAGGTTTAGCTTCCAGCAGGATAATAACTCTAAACATACACACAGAGCAACAATAAAAGTGTTTAGATAAATCCATACTTATACTACTCACAAAAAAGTTAGGTATGTTATGCATTATGTGATACACCACAACCTTTACAGCTGAACCTAATGTGACATTCTCTAAATTCTTGAATGCACATGTCCATCTATTCAATGTTTTAGTACTGTAAAATATACAACCAATGCATTTTCTGGTTCTATCAGAAATGGTTTTTAAACAGTCCTCATAATGCTGTTCACATGCTGACATCATGAGACCATGAACACACCTAACAACTGATTGACAGATTTATCAAATATGCGTACAACTGTGGCCAGTTGTATGCCCTCAATTATCCATATTTGGTCACACCACATCCTCCAACATGCATTAAATCCTTGTGTTCTTCTTGAAAATAATGGCCAAGAAAGCAAAAAAAGGAATTTCAATGACACCAAGATGGAGGTGAAACATAAGTGAAAAAAAAAAAAAAGAGTCTTGATGAACACAGTTTTTGAAAATTGCCATAGTTAGCGCAAATTCATTTAAACACTGATAGTTTTTGCTCTCTGTTATCAGCGGTCCTTCTGCTTCATGTCTTCCCCCTTGGGCATGCAGCAGTTATACTGCTGCTGCAGAAACAAAAAAATTGTGGCAAAGAATCATTTCATTTGCTGTTATTCACTTCTGTGGAAATACATAACTTCTTTGAACAAATTAAATCAGTTAAATCTGTGCCAAACATTGCTGCTTAGTTCTATCAGCTCAGAGGTAACTAATAAAAAAAAAAAGAACACTGCCTGGGAGAAAGTGACAGAGGCAGTAAATGCGGCCGGGACAGTGCAGAGGTTCCAGTTGGAAATAGATGAAAAAATGGTTCGATATCAAACTGAATACAACAAACGTCCCTCAACACACAGCTGGGCCAGATCTTCTACTGGGGCTGCACAAATCACCACATTTGACATGTTTGTGGCCATGCGTTATTCGAAACACTGCTTTGGCTAGCATCAGTACGCGTGGAGTCAGCGACAACCTGCTTCACCAATAAGCAGGACCATCCAGTTTCCAGTACAGTTTGCAAACCTTGTATTTATCAGCATGACACAATCCTTTTAAACTGAAGCGCTTGATGTGACAAGTAAAAAAAACACACAGAGAGCGCATATCTCTCCCCCAGATTGCAATTTACAGGATCACTTGACCATGCTTGACCTTGTCATACACTTTGTGAATGGTACAGTGACAAGCCTATACTACCTGAATAACATAATTAATCCAGTCATTGCATCCCTGCATGAACAACACAGGCTCAATTTAAGCTTCATGGACGACAATGTACTGCTCATCAAGGTCGCATCATTAGGGAACGGCTGCTAGAGACTGGGGTACCTCGAATGGAGTGGCTTGCACTTGCTCCAGGCATTAATACTATATAAAACCTATGAGATCAGCTGAGTGGCCGTGTAAAGACTCGTAACTCTGTACCCCAGAACCTCAATGACCTAAGGACCCCCCTTTGAGGAGAGTGGGATGCCATGCCCCAGCAGAGAATAGGTCGACTTATAAACAGCATGAGATGTTGTTGTTAAGCTGTAATTGATGCTAAAGGGGAAATGACCTGTTACTGAGACATTGACAAATTTTGTTGTAGCATACCCACCACTGTTTTTAGTTTGAGGCGAGGAAATAACCATTACATGCTTCTACTTATATGCCCTAATTTCATGTGATAATATCATTGTAGTGTAGGTTTACATTTTCCATAAATTCCACAGGAAAGCCAAATAGTTCTAACGTTTTGTGACTAGTACATTTGTTAGAAAGACCTAGTCAAAGTCTAGACCAAAATCTAAAAAAGAAGTGGGCAAGACTTTAATAGTTAATAGAACATTAATAGTATGGTAATATACTCTCCATCCAATCTAAGCTGTCTTGGAAACAAGAATGGGAAAAGATTTCAGTTTTTAAATCTGAAAAGCCAGTAGAAATATAGCCCAGATCACTTGCAACTCTGTTTGAATTGTAAAATATCAATAAGATACATACATTTGTGAGATTGCAATGTGACAAATTGTGAAAAAAATCCAGAGTATGAAACAGTTTGCAGTGTCCTGTATGCCTGGTTTGGTATCTTGTGCTGCTGTAAAGACTATATTTGCATTAGTTATAAATACACTACAGTATGAAATAAAGGTCAGCAAAGTAAGTATTTATGGCTATGTTAATGAAGTCTCAAAAATTTACCTCGAACCCTTCTGCAAAACCTTGCATGTTGCTTTTGTAGAGCTCCATGACGTGTTTAACAAACTGCTTGACGGGAATGGCATCCATATCATCTGCAGGAGAGATATAAAACAGATTCAGCCCATTACATGTTTATGACAATCAGAAACAGATTTTTAGAAAATAGACATCAATCTTATAATTTCATGAGATATTCTAATTCATCAGTCATGTTAAACAAGCCAGTGAGAGTTATTTTTTATTGAGGAACTATCATTTCATTTGGCATAATAACACAACAAACACCTAAGTCCGATTTTGGGAGCATATGTTTCCATCTGAGCCAAATCAGCTCCAAATCACACATGAGGGCCCTGTGATGAGGCCAGTCGGCGTTACACAGAACAGCGCGGGGGGACTCAGCTGTCATGGCTGCTGAGTCGGGCCAATGTCTTAACTAACACACCCTCCCAGCTGAGGCCTGTGGGGCCCTCATGTGCTTCAGTGGTCACAGCGCAAAAGGTGAGTTCTGATTTATTATTCTGGTCATTCATCAAAATGGCCTCGATGTAGAGAAACTGTAACACATGAAGGCTGATCAGGCTTGTCCTCATCTCATTAAGTATGCAAAACTTCTCACATGCATGTTAACATTTATGCTAAAATGTCAGTTATGTTTCACATTTTAAAACAAAAAACATGTACACAAACAGTGCAAAGAAATGGAGAGTTAGTATTCAGGAACGAAATGATAAAAAGAGCGATAAATTTACAAAGGATGCAAGGTAAAAGCTGGCATGAGATGTGCTCCAACTCTGCTACCACTGCCCTAGAATGTCCCTGAGCTTTAAGAGACTGGGAAAGTAAAGTCTGATATCGACAAGCTGCCACCACAAGGCTGCACGGGATATTAAGTGCAAAGAAAAGCCAGTCACTCAACTCCTATTAAGCTGCGTAAAGAGTCACTTCACATGTAAATGAACAGAACCTCTGCAAACGAAGGTGTCAAGGTAATACATGAAACCCTTTATAAACAGTTAATGAGACAGTGTAGAGGTCTGCTTTTATCAGCTTGATGTGGATTTTTTTTTAATGCAAGTCAAGACTCCCATGGAACATCTCAAATCCAAGACACTCTCTGGGTTAAAAAACGATTTATGTAATACAGCTGATTTGAACACATTTCCCCATCATCCAACCCCCTTACTTGTTTTGATAATTTATTGTACTTTTTTTATACCAGCCTAGAAAACATTACCACCATTTCACCAACAACTTTTTGAAGGTTTTACACACACTCAAAACTGGAGGTTTGTTGTGTTAAATCTGGTGCATTACACACATTTCCATTAAAGAATGTGAATATCTAGATTCAAGATTTCAAATAAATCATAACATTTTCAGGCATGAATAAATGTTTAATGTAGTTTGGATTATTTTATTTGTTTGCACTTTAGCATCAATGTGTTTTAAGCATTAAAAGCTCAAAATTCAACAAAAACCATGCTTTAATACCTCAGCCAAACCTTGAAAATGTGTGTGTCTTTGGGTTTTTAGTTGTTAGCTCAAAAACCCAAATTTATTTCTGTAATGCCTATTCTTTTTTTATGTAGGCACGATTTTCTCATACTGTTAACATGAAATAACATGAGTTTTGAGCTCATATTGTCAACTTAACTTTTACATTATGCCATTATCTAAGACAATGTGAGCTTGAGCTTTTTCACCACCAACAATCATCAATTTTGTTCAGAACAAACATCTATAACATGTTTTCTAGTGAAGGAAAAAACATGTCTTACCTGGTATCGGAATGATTGGGATATTCTCATTGGCCACCACCCGCGGTGAGCTGCTCTCCTCCACATAGAAATGAGCCGTCTGGAAAAATCTCCTGCAGGGCCACGAATAGATAAGACTCGTAACCACAGCAAAGTAAATCCACACCATCATCACAAATGATGCTTTAAAGTGTATTAGGAAGCTATCCTCAGATGTGCTCTGCCAACATTAGCATAGAAATGTTGAAGAAAGTGACAACTCCTAATGAAAACCCAGGAGTAGCTGTGACACACTTGATCGCACATAGCGCAGACGTGTTAAACCACGTACATTGAAGCCTCAAACATATATTTCACTCTTGACAATAACTAAACCAACACCAAGGTGCATTATTTTAGAATCCAATGCTATGTTGTCAGATTATGAACAGAGCCTTCAAAACTTTTATGCACAATTTTGAGCAAATTTTAAAACAGTCCAAGGTTAAAAGTTTGCAAAATGAAAAACTGTCATAAGTCATGATCTTTTGAGAAAGCCTTCATTATTTAGCAGCCGGTGTTTCAGCTCTCTGAAAGGGCAGTTTTTAGGGTTAATGTATTCAATATTCAAGACAGCCTTCTCCACCATAGGAGACCAGAAGAAAATCTACAATTCTAACAAGACTGAAAACAGCGAGATGGGAATAATTTACGTCCTGCACACTGTGCAGATCCACAGTCTCATATAACATATAATGTATATCAATAAATTCACAAACCCCCTAAAATTTTCTGCTAGTATTTCCTTAAGTTCATCCTACCTGTACTTTGTGTAGAGAAGGGAGCAAATGCTTGTCATTGTAAAGGAAAGATGAAACAAAAAAAGGTGCCCTGGTATTCAGATGATGGAAAGAAAAGGAGGAGGAGAAAAAGGAGAAACAAATGGGGGAGGAGAGTTTCCGCAGATTTGCGTCACTGCCTCCCCATTTAATGGCTCCCTTGGAGTGCAGATGTGGTCCAGCTACCTAAGCAGCATTATCAACATCTCCTGACTGACTGGCTCCCACAGCTGCAGAGGAGTTGGCTTAGAGGGAGCAGGAACTGGGATTAAACAGAGGCCCTCCGCGCAGCAAAGGCATCAGCTGCAGCGAGGTGCTAACAAGAGATGGGATTTGTTCTAGTTCCGACATATGTCAGAGTCTTCTACAGGCACCTCGAGCGCCAGAAGCTTCCAGATGTGCATCCTTACCTCAGCAATTAATTCCACTGTGGATAGGTCTATAACCTAAGACTGACTGAAGAAAGCTAAATTAAAAATAAGACAATGCTTTTACATGTCAGCGTCTGTGCTGTGAAAAAGTTTTTCCCTTCTCAAAGATTGCTTCTGTTTTTGCTTTGACGCATTCATCATCAAGCAGATTTTTATATACGACAAAGAAGACCTGAGTAAATACCTAATAGTTTTAAAATTGCAAAAAAATTCACTTATAACAGGGGGAAAAGTTTTCCAAGCAAAATTGCCAATCTTTGGAGCCAAAAAAAAACCTTAAATAGAACATGTCTGACAACATGAAGTAGCGTTCTCAAAAAGTAACACAACACACCCCAATCATTTTCATCAGTTGAGAAAATTTCTAGGGCTTTGGGACTCCTGTAACCATTGAGAGCCATGGAAAAATACTTAACAGCAGTGAACCTTCCCAGGAGTGGCAGGCTTACCAAAAAGAGCATTAACCACTCATCTAGGAGATCACAAAAGAAGTGTTAAACTGTGGAACTCGCTACCAACTGAACTAAAAGTTATACCCGAATTCACAATGTTAAGCACTAGGGTAAAGTCTTGGCTGAAAGACAATCAAAAGTGTATCCATGTTTAATTAATACTGGTTTCATGTATGAATGAGTGAAACCTACATGGATGTGTATAATGTGTGCAAGGATATTTTATTTGATGGTTTTTAAGTTCTTTTTTTATGTTGTTTAGAAGCCCAACCAGGGATAAGAGTTGAAAATTAGCATATGCTAAATAATCTAAAGCATCACATCAGTTGCGACTTGTTCTGCACTATGTTGGATTGCAATATCAATGTTAAATAAACAAATAAATAGAATAAAATAAATAAACACAGAACAATACCTAAAGGGCTGCGGGTGTCGCTTCTCGATTATCCCCAAGACTTTTGGCAAAATATTGTGTTGACTTACAAGACCAACATGGAACTTATGAAAGATGTGCTTCTGCTCTAAAACTAACACATTATTTCAGAAAGAAAAAAAGAAGAACATTCTATGCTAGTAAAACATGGTGGTGGTAAGGTAAAGATCTTATCCTGGTTTGCTGCTCTAGGACCAGGAGGACTAGCTGTAACTGATGGAACTAATTATTCATCTTTCTAGCAAAACATCCTGAAGGAGAATGTCTAACCATCAGTGTGTGACCTTAAACTCAAGTGCACTTGAGTTATAGCAGCAGGAGAAAGATCCAAATGCTCACCAGGGAGTCCACCTCAAAATGGCTTAAAAAGCTCCTCAAAAAACAAATTGAAATTGGATTGGCCTAGTCCAAGTCCAGACTAAAACAGATTGAGATGTTGTGGCATGACCTTAAACAGTCTGTTCATGCTTGAAAACCCTTTAGTGTGGTTGAATTTTAACTATTCTGGAAAGATGGTGAACAAAATTTCCTTCACAGTGATGTAAACAGGTCATTACCAATTACTGTTAATGGTTGATTATAGATGTTGCAACTAAAGGGTGGCACAACCAGTTATTAGGTTAAGGTGGCAATTTCTAGGATCGATTGTTTTTTCCCCCGTTATTTAAAAAAGACATTCAACTTTTGTATTTACTCAGGTTACCATTCTCTGATATTAAAACTAATTTGAATATCTAAAAAAAGGGACAAGATTTAATAATTTTTAATAAAGGGCAAATACTTATTTACAGCAGTATTCATTTTCAAAGAGTTTGCAAAGGATTTTTTTGTATTTGTGCAAATAATGTCAAAAATATCTGTAATTCGAGTAACTTTGGCTTTAATCGCTACTTCATCACCAAGAGGCTACACTTAAGATGAACAGTTAAGAGAGTGTGAATTTTATCCTCCATCATGGCCTTTTCCCCAGGGGAAGCAGCCATTGTCTGTGAACTGTCGGCGTTGTCACAACAACAGCTGCTGTAATCTCAAAGCTGCCCCTGCGTTTCTACTCAAATACCACAACTCGCACTAATTCATCCACCGACTGAATCCGCCACAGTCGCCTCTTTTCCAGCTGTCGTTTTTTTTCTCTTTTTTTTGCACCTCCTTGGAGTTGATAGCCGGGCTTTTATTTATATCACAACTTTATTATCTGCCACAGTAAGGTGCTATAAACATTTGGTGTAGTAATCTAACAGAGCAGTTCTTTCAAAAAAAAAGAGGGAGTAGAAACAAATATAATCCTCCACAAAGTAGCAGCAGTAAATATGTCTGGCACCAACTGAGGAAGTGGTCCGCAGCACTATTTGTTTCTCATTAACCACCATCCGACATGTGCTAGTGGCCTGGCCTGTGTAATTACTGGAGCTCCAATGGCATGGCTGGAAATTAGCCCAGCAGATGAAGACACAGCTGGGACCTGGGCTGAAACCGTAGGGCCTTCAGGTCTCTTTCCCTCTCACCCAGTTGGGTGATGGTGCTGTGTATACAAAGTGAAGAAAATAGAGGAGTGTTTTAGCCACAAGATTGATGAGTGTGCCCTTAATGGACACACCCAGATTGTGCTGTGCTGATTGGAAAGATTCCGAAATGCATGAGGGGCTGTCGCTTTGCATATTGTGTGAAAAGACAGTGGAGCCAGTGTGGGTGAGGGGCCACTCAGTCATTCATACCTCTGAAGAAGGTATGCTTTAGTCAGGTTTCTATCAAGCTGAGACAGTAGGCTCTTGACGTGCAGGGTTGCGTATAAACTCTAAGACAGAAGAGGCCGTGGTAAACAGCCAAAATAGCTTGGACGTAACGTTCTGATTGAAGCCAAGGTAAGGCAAGGTACTTTTATTTGTATAGCACACTTTTAACAACAGGGTAATTCAAAGTGTTTTACATGATTAGGGGGTAAAATAAAAATAGTGTAAAACGCAGACAAAGCATATAAGGCAAACACAGCAATATAGCAAGAGGCATACACAAATATATGATACATCAAAGCATTACTCAAAGGCAGCACTAGACAGATTAGTTTTTAGTTGTGATTTTAAAAAAAATCAGTGTTTCAGCAGCTTTGTTCTCTGGAAGTCTGTTCCAGATTAGAGGAGCATAGAAACTAAAACCATGTTTGGTTCTAATTCTAGGGATGTTGAGAAAACTGGAATTAGAGGACCTGAGTGTTCTGGTGGGTTGGTATAGTGAGTAGATCTTCAGCATACTTTGGTTCTAAGCCATTCAATGATTTATAAACTAGTAAAAGTATTTTGAAGTCTATTCTCTGAGCTACAGGGAGCCAGTGTAAGGACTTTAGAACTGGGGTGATGTGGTCTGCTTTCCTGATTCCAGTGAGGACACGAGCAGAAGCGTTCTGGATCAGCTGCAACTGTCTAATTGACTTTTTAGGCAGACCTGTGAGGACACTGTTGCAGTAATCAATCTGACAAAAGATAAACACATGGATGAGTTTTTCGAAGTCCTGTTGCGACATCAGTCCTTTAATGCTAGAAATGTTCTTCAGGTGATAGAAGGCTGACCTTGTCATAGCCTTCATGTGACTCAGGAAGTTCAGGTAGATTAAGGCCCCACTCCGCAATTCTTTTTGTGAGTTGCTCCAAAGGTGGCTGTCCTCCAGAGTCCCCATTAACTGTCTGCTGGTCTGCTCTTCAGCTCTAAAGGCCAAAAGCTCCCAGACCTCTGCATCACTTCAGCCTGCCATCTTAGCTGATACAGTTTACAAATGCTAAATGAACTCCCCATGTTTACTAGCAATTTAAATACTGTTGCCAGCCGGGGCTCAGCGCACATTTCACACATCATCATGACATCACCCTCTGATGAAGCAAGGCGTGGTCTTCATTCCTAAGTCCAGCATTGCGGCAATATTGCAGTAATATTGCTATCTAGAATGCCAGCACGAATGCCACAATATTCGCCCTTCGCCATGCCGCATTCATAAGACACACCATGCCAGCAACATTATCCTAATATGCTGCCACGGTGAGTCTTTTGAAAACGCCTAATGTTGTAAACGCACTTGGCCACTGACATTTAAGTCTTTAAACAAACAATTTTCTCAGAACAATTGTGCCTTTGTAATGTAGTTATGTAATGTTTATTCAACTCTCTTTTACCTCCAATAGACCATCACGATCAGCAGCATGATGAGGCACAGCAGAGTGAGAGCAGACACCACCACCAGGGGTACGATCCACACCATCCGGCCCATTGCTGGGTGAGGGGTCCGTGTCACGTTGGACAAGACTGATGGATCTAGGTAACAATAAAATTTTATAGCCACAAACCACCATACTGCCACATGTTATTTACTTTTGTTAATTTCAAACATACACACAAATAAGGAAGATATTTGTTCTTAACAAGTTAGAAAATAAGCTACATCTTAAAAAAAAGAATTTAAAAAAGTTTTACAAGTTTCACAAGGAGTGTGAGAAAAATAATCTACATATTATAAGCCAAAACAATTAAACAATAGAAATGTTACTTGTTGTACGCACATAAAAAGTAACCCTTACTACCAAAATAAATAAATACCAGTATGCATTTATAGTTCAATTTAAAAAGTTTGGACATTTACATGTCCTGTTAGGTTTGTTGTCTATTATGACTGAGCAGTATGTGCCAGTCACTGGTATCAAAGCTAAGCTTTTAAAGTCTCAGTTTTTAAACTATAACACGACTTGGAGAGTTTTTTTAGTTTTCTCTGTCTGCATGAAGCATTGAATAATATAGCACTGCCCCTCCGAGACTGAAAAAAGAAGTCACAAAGAATAAAAAACCCTTGTTTTATTATCATTAAAAAATCTGCAAAGGTGTGAGATCAGAATTTTCAAGAAAGCATAAAAAAATACCCTCATGTTACTATAATAATCTGTTGATATAAATAACATGTCCAACTCCTGGATATACACAAATCCTGTGATAGGATGCTTGTGATATCACGGGGAAAATAAACACATATCCTGAGAAATCAATAAACAATGCGAATAATTAATCAAAGATTTCAACCCGAGCCTTCTGAATTTGCTTCTTTTTCCCTCTCTAGATTCAAACTTACACTGCAAATCATTTTGCATTGTCATGCAAATCATATTGTTGAGAAATCCTTGAATGCTATCGACTTTCTGACATACTGTGTTCAAGAAATGTATTTCTAATGCTCTGATAGAAAAAAAGATAAAATTTCATAAAAGCTCTGCCTTGAAGCGAACTCTTTTGAAATACACTTAAAGGAATTCCTTGAGGCAGAACCCCTCTGGCAGACAGCCGTCTTCTTCCTTCAGGCCTCTCTGTTGTAGTGACACAAAAGCCTGGAGCTTTGTTTTTGACTGAGATGGTAACTAGTGTATTTACTGTCTTGTGTCAAGTTATTTGTTCTACTAAATTGGCCTTCCTAGATGTTGGTAGTGTTTATAGAACCCTGCTTTGGGAAAGTCTTTCCTTGTAACCAAGCTGGCTACAAGAGAAATGTGTAAATTGATCAAAGAGATTTTTGTTTTTACCATTTTCTGTTAAAATGGGGTTTCAAATGTGTTTGGAAGAAAGAGATGTGCTCACCAGTGTGGACGGTAAAAGGCCAATCACCCTTTCCGTCACTTCTATTCTTTGGAGAAACAGTGGAGCTCTGAGGAATTTGCATCTCAGCGTTGTCATTATGTGGCTCCTGAGTGGGGACTGTGTTTAGTTCTGTGGGTCTCTTCCCCTCGTCTACCAAGCGGTCATCGCCAGTGCTTGCAGGGGCTATGTTGGCTTTAGCTGTCGTATTGCCTTTTCCTTTCTCTTTGGCTGTGGATGCGGGGGTAGGGATTAAAGGCTCTTCGGACACTGTGCTGTTTGCCTGCTTCTCCTCATTATCAGGTGAATTTTTGTCCTTTTTCCTTTTTTCAACTTCTTCTTCTTCCTCTTCTTCTTCTTCTTCTTCTTTTTCACCATTCTCTTCCTCCTTCTCCTCCCCCTCATCTGCTGTCTGTTTGTCGTCGGCCTGCTTCTTACTCTCGGCACCCTGACTCGTCGCCTGCTCAGTGCTGGGCTTCGAAGGTGGGGTGGATGGATGTGTTGGGTTCTGAGTGGCAGGGGGTCTCTGCGTGGGCCAAACAGAGCTGGGCAAAGAGGAGATCACCCCACCACCGACACCCAAGCCTGCCAGCAAGGTGCTGGTCACCACTGATGCCACTGTGGCCTGGCTGCCGCTGGAAGAGGGGCCCATCCCTGTGGCCATTGAGACGAGGGAGAAGTGGATACCAGAGGACGTCCAGGTGGAAGAACCGGAGCTGATGGGAGCCATATCTGCAGATGAAGCTGGGGAAATTGTGGGCTGAGAAGGATAGGCAGAAAGAGAAATGTAATTAAAAAACACTATAAAATCTTTACTGGGTTACTACACACTTTTTATCTCAAAATTCCACAGAGTTCTCAAACCTTTTTTTTTAGCTCACTGTGAAGGCATAAATACAAATGTTCATTATTTATTTATGGCAGATATTACTATAGTGACCAGAATATAAATTTGGAACCTCAAAAACCAGGGACACACATTAAGCTATGTAGACAAAAAAACAAACAAACAGTTTAAGTAAAACATAAACACAAATAAAGGTCTGGAATTGCAAAACTCTAATGATGGGACAAATAAATTAAGATTTAATATAAAATTACATTTTATTTCATGATGAAATATAATGCTACAAACGGGATAAAATGATTAATCTGGCTGTCATTTACCTTAAAATTTAGATAATGTTTGAAAAATACATTTTTATTTTGTGGATATTTTATGAATTTATGGATGGATGGATGGATGGATGGATGGATGGAACAATAGGATATTAAATACTGTCTGGAAATACAAAGAATTTGCATCAATACAGTGTGCTGCCATTTTCTGGCCCACTAACCATTCCAGTTTTCACAATCCGAGACCCTTCAAAGATCCTTGTTGTATTTGCTGGAAAAGAAAGAAAAAAGGTGAAGAATCTTTTTAAAAAAATCATGTGTTTGACTTAAAGAAAGTAAAAATTTAGCACGCAGAGCAACTGAAGCACTTTAGGGATTAAACCATGTACCTCTGAACAGCAGCGTTTGGCTAAAGTCACTGCGTAGGTCATGCTGACACACTGCCTGCACCCTGAACAGGTAGAGCAGGTCCGGCGACACATTAGTAATGACCGCTTTCTGCAAGGGGACAAAATATGGACACATTCGCAACAAAGAAAAATTATTATGAAGTAGTCTAATTACATTTGAAAGAGTCGAATCTGACGCCTAAATTGAAAATATATTATGCTAAGCTTCAATAATTTTTCTGCCTAATTTGATAGTGTTCACAGATGGCTATAGTTATAATAAAATTGTCCACAAAATTGGATGGGTGATTGCTTATGCTGTTGCAGAGCCAGTACTTTTTTTTCTTTTTTGAAGAATAATTCAGATTAACTTTCCAGAGACAGAAAACAGAAGACGGAAATGGAAATGAAAGTGGGCACAATAAGAGAGGCTGCCAGCTGAGAGAGAAGTGAACTCCTATATAATATAGTCACACAGCACCACATGCACACTGTAATGATTCTTTTAATCATCCATTTGAAGTAAAGTTAGAATATAAACATACAGTCAATCAAAAGATATTTTGAAGGAAAAAAAACTTTAAAAAGGAATATGCTTAGAAGAATGGGTAAAGACATAAACCAGACTCAGAAGCCAAAAATCCTCCAGTCGTATCGTTGTGTTATTTAACTCGCAAAACAACCTTTAACTATAAGCTTTAAGAACTGACTCTCCTTCACATCTTACGCCTACACAAGCTTATCCCCAGTATAGCAGCTCTAATAGAGAAGAATCTGCCTTCTCGTGTTGTCTGACGAGGCTCGGAAAACAGAGGATGAAGACCAAGACAGCGGAGATATGACGATTGTGCCAGACAACCTCGGGGCGCAGCGGGATTGATGGAGAGCTAAAAGGTCACTAAATGTTGCTGCAAATTGCCGGCGGTAGCAAGTAACCAGCAGAGGGAGATTTAAACTGAAATGTTTTCTATGTTTAAAATCAGCCGGAGCCATTCTTGTGGCAGGTTTCTGGATGTGCTCGCGAGCGAAACAGACTTCTGAGGGTGCACAAATCTAAGGGAAAGGAAATAAATATTAATCCATCTTTAGCTGAGCCTTAACTTAATTTGTAAGGCCATCCTTGACAGCAAGAAGCCTTTTCGCATATTCATTTTAACTTAGATGTCCATCACGTCTAGGCTTTAGTGACTAGATTCCAAGTAAAAGATCCCCTCTAGGCATTTTTTAAAGACATGCAGCATAAAGATTAGCTACATGGAAAAACCTGTGAGTAAAATCTTTTTTTGCCCCTCACTAAATAGTTCAATTAAGTGGTTTTTACTGAAACTTTGCCCACCAATTTTCTATGAGACTGACATCAGTCCTCAGTCATGGCCACTTGTTTGTCCTTAAACCACTCTGAGATTTTGAATTTGAAGACCTATTTGTCCCCAAAAATAAATGTATCTTTTTTTTGAGATGCCGGTAAAATATTTCCACATACCATTCTTTCTTCATGCCACCATCTGTTTTGTAGCTCTTCCTGGAGCAAACATGTGATCAAACTACAAAAACCTACTCAGCTATGACATCATTTGCTGAACTTTCCCAAACCTTTTTAAAGGCATCACAACCTCAGTGTATGTAAATTTCAGAATTTGAAGAAAGTAATATACATTTCTCAAAAAAACATAAAAAAGAGAGAAAAAAATCAATACATTTCTATCTATTCTGAGATTAAAATTAAACAGGAACAGTTTAGTCTGATTTAACGTCAGACAGTAAGTCGTTTTATACATGTGTGTAAACATCTGGTTTCAACTAATTTTAAGGAAGTTTTTACTTCAACAGTTGTCCAGCAGACAGTCACTAAAACCTTCTAGCAGACAGTCACTAAAACCTTCCATAAAGAGGGTAACCAACTAAAGGGCATTACTAAAAATGGTGGTGGTTCACAACAAGTTCTATCAAAGCATATCAATGGAAAGTTGAGTGGAAGAAAAGTGCAGAGTGGAAAAACGTAGTCAAAAAAGTGAGATAACCAAAACCTTGGGAGGATTGTGAAGCAAACCCAATTCAAGGACTCTGGGCTGCTTCCCAAGACATGTGGCACTCCTGAGCCAGAGAGAACATCATATGTATCTTACGCGGGGTAAACAGAAAAAGTTCTCTTATAAGATAAAGGTAAAAAAAAGAAAAGGGATTTTGTATTTCATTTGGATATATGGTCCTGTATTGTGGTTGCAACGAAAAGGGATTATTGAGTGCCTTCCTTCGGATCATAACCTCTCTGTGCAGCGTTCCGTACCAAAAAAGGAGTCACAGAAGCAGCAAGTGTGCGAGATGCCTCACCAGCTTCCAACCCGTGGCAATGGCAACCATGTATTTTGAAATGCATGACCAGTTTGGAGGTGGCGGTGTCACCAGGGAACTGATCCCACCATTCTGAACTAGTGGGTGCTTGTTTTGACCTGGCTCTGTTTATATCTAAAGAGGCAGTCATGCAAACTATGGAGACAGCTGGGGGTCAGAAGGCCTTGAAGAAATGCACAGCTGGGCGTTTGATTTTCAGAAATGGGAAGATATGTGACCGAAGAGAAGGCTATTTAGTGTGAAAAAGAACATCCCAGTAGGTGCAGCTTTTCCAGCAGAGAGTAGATTTATTTCTGTAGACACTGCAAATGTAAAAAAAAATTATACAGTAAGAACTAAAGAGGTATTTCAATGTTTAAAGCACCAGAGATGAGTTAAATGATCAGTGGATCAGATATCTTAAAGACTACATTTGCTCTGCATTTTTTAATAAATGAAGTATATGTTTAATAGACTCTGCAACCAGAAACCACTTCAGAATTTCTTTTTTTTCTTTTAAATTCTCATTCCCTATCCACATTGGTCAAACAAAAGTGCAAACATCGCTTTTGTTTGCATGGCTTTGGTTTGAATTAACTTTCTGACCCTGCTATACAGCGCCCGACTTCACAGTCTGCCTCAAATCTAAATTAATGCCAAACCAAAAACACAAACAAACCAAAACAACAACAGAGGACGGGACAAGCGTTGCCTCCGAGTAAAGGCCACAAGGGCTTTTGTCAGCTCATTATACATATATCAGTTGTGACGCCTCAATGTCTGCGACAGGCCCGTGTTTCTATTGTTAGACAGGTGAGTGACAGGGGAAGTGTCTGGGTCCTCATATCAAGCAACAGCCACATGCAGAGTTCATCACAACCTGTCTCCCCCTTTACACACTGTCACTGATCCGGCCAGCGTTTCATCCTGACAGATGCATCTGAGGCTCTGCACACAAATCAGAGCTGTTCAAGCAACAGCTACTGAAAAAAACAAAATAAAATAAGTAAGAATAAAACTAGAGTAGAAAAAACTGTGAATAAATAAAAAGTCAGCTAATTAATAAATTAATTAATATAAATATTAATGAGATAGCTACAATAGAAATTGCAGGTTGAAAATTTTAAAAAGGTAAATTTACTTATTCAAAAAACTAGCATAAAAACAAAAATAATAATTTAAAAATTAATAAAATTAGAGAACAATTTTGTGATTTCTGATCACCCTTACCATACTCTGGTCTCCTGTCTTTATAAAAGTCTTTTCATCTGCTACGTCGCGTTTAACCCAGCTGTAGGAGACCATGTAACTCGTGATGGGGGGGTGGTAGATTGTCAGGGGGCGTTCCCAGCTCACCATCAAGGCTGTCTCGTTCAGCGGCTGGATCTTCATGCTCACTGGGGCACTGCTGCACACTGGTCCAGAATGAAAAGAGAAATATGAAGAGTGCAGCATTAAAAGAGTACAAAAAAGAAGAAGAGGGAAAAAAAACACAGAGACAAACAAAAATCAACATTTGTATAAAATTTTCCCAAAATGAGTAGAGTTTCATGAAGGGAGTGAGCAGCTTGACCATTTCAACACAGAAACCTCTAAATGAGCAAACTATTCTGAAGTCTAATAACAAAAACCTTCTATTGACTTGACTGGGGTAAAATCCATTCTCTGGTTAAAATGTACATTATTAGTCCATCTAGTACATCTACTTTCTATATATTCTTCATTTGGACAATGCTCTGAATAAGTCAAAGCAGTTTGCTTGAGAAGGATGAAAAAAATTAAACAAGCATGAATCCTCCTCAAGGTGGCAGTGCAGGCTGGAGCATGGATATTTACACAAACCTCGATCAGTATGAGCAAGGAACAATCTGGACAAGCCTGTCTGCACATCAGGGCAGTAGCAATCAGAAACTGGTGTCAAATGACTATGTGCTCTTAGAGTTTCTGCCAAATTGAAATTGTCACCACAATTTTCCCCATTTGCACAGTGAGGCTGGGACGCAAATTATGCACCGTGACATGTGAGAGATGGGAAGAAAGAAAGACAGGGAGGGAAGGGAATCAGTCAAAGGCACACAAGGGAGAAGAAGAAAAAAACAAGAGGAAGAAAATCTCAGGGTGTTGATTAGGTGTGACAGGTGCGAAATGCATCATAACCTGTCGGATGTTCGTTGTCAGGTTCAGTAGCTCAAGAACAATAATTTAATAGCAGCTGAAGATGTCACTGTGGTTTTGGAGGCTGAATCATTACGGTCCTGAAAATCACCTCCCGTTTTACAATTAACACCAGTGTATTAATAACTCTCTGGAAAGCTTCTCATCCGCTCCTGCCTTGCATTTTAAAACATATCATGTTTCCTGCGTCTGGGAAACAAAAAATGAAATATCCAAGCAGCTTGTGTTGAATTTATCAGTAAACAACAGCAAATTATTCATTTTAAACCCCACTGATCCACTGACTTTACTCGTTTTCTGATTCCACAAACTGTTGCAGAAAATCTATCGAGGTTAAATATGATTAGCATAAAGTAGTAAGCATAAAGAACCAAAAATTTAAATGTTTTATCGAAGTCAGAATTACAAAAATGCAAAGGACATCATACCATTCATGTGTGAATTTAAGCAATGCATTCTCTAACCTCCCAAAAATCATCTCTAAAGCTTCGATCTCCTCCTGCAACACCACTCAGCAGAGAAGAGCAGAGCGTGAATCTTTCTCCTGGCAGCATTTACAATGAGGAGGATGAAATGACTGTTGTCAACAATGCTGCTCCACGGCGTATCGCTTGTGAAAGTTGTACGATATGTTTCAAAGCAAACCGTGAGCCGACGCGGGAATGATGCGGGGAACATGAACTTATCTGAAAACACGAAGAAAGGGATACATCTGATTTAAACATACACTAGCATTTTTCTAAACTTTGCAGGGAATTCATCTGAGGGATAAACACCAACACAGTAACTACAACACCTGTTTTATGATCATGTGAAGCTCTTGCTGGAGATACCACTGTAGTCTAAACTGCCTGTTTGAGTCATTTTTAAAAAGCTAAATACCAAACATGTTTTGGTTTTAAAAGCTCTGAAGTCAGGATTTGCTGCTTCTCTTCACCTACATCTTTTTGTGCCAACTAAAACAACACATCTAATGGCAACACTGAACCCTGGAGTCTATTAAATTGTGCTTGGCATGTTTCACTATTTCAGACATTTTGTAGTCAATCAGCTGATGGAAGGAACAACAAACAGTGACTCAGGTTAAAAATAAAAATATCTAGTATGACAGAAATAACTTCTCTAAATCTGATCGTATTGTGAAAAGAAAAACAACAACAAGGCTTTGAACTTGCACTCTGTAGCAACACACACATCTTAATTTTGACCTTTCATCTCTGGGGATTCTGCTTTCCTGCCTACTTCAGCAAGGCCAGGCGGGTTTTATGACGTAGTACAAATCTTAGTTTAGCCCTTAGATCGACCTTCGCTTGGTTCTTAAGATAATCATTTTTTGACCTTCCAAACTGCTGTTGTACTGTTTTGCTTATATACATATAAGAAAAAATTAGTGACTTGGATCAATGTTGATACTCTGCTTTGCTCAACCTCACCCTCTTAGATGGCATAAATTTGGTAATATTTCCTATCACATCAGCTCATTAAAAAAATCCACTTCTGAATGGTTGAACAGTCCCTCATGATGACTCCTCCCCCAAAAGCCTCAGAAAAAACCCAGGAAGAACTTTTCTCCATTAAAGATGCTAGACTTGAAGCTAGTCACAAGGCCTGACATCCATCTGTATGGAGATGCTTACAAGGCTTCTCTTATAACTATGGGACAACAAACTACAAGGTTGTTATATCCTTTTGTACAAATGAAGAAAGCTCAGAATAGTTTTGAATCTTCCCAGGATTGGTCAGAGAACCAAAATGAACTAAAGAGTGCATGGACCACTTTTCAAGATACAAAACCAGAACATTCAGGAACAATACTTTAAAGCACTGCAGGCCTCAATCGTTTCAGTTAAGATCAATTTTCATGAGCCAACAATAAGAAAGAGACTGAGCAATAAGGGCCTCCAATGTGAGCGATCCAAGCCTGAAACCACTGCTTAGCAAATAGAACACAAGGGTCCATCTGACATTTAGCAAAAAAAACAAACAAAAAACATCTTGTTGATACCCAAGACTTCGGGGGAACATGTTATTTGGACTGACGAGAGAAACGTGGAACTTTTTTTGAAAGAGTGTGTCCAGTCTCTTTTTCTTACGCAAGCTCAACAACTCCTCCATACAATCCGGCACCATGTCTGGAATAATGAGTGAAATTGCAATTCTAAAGCAGACTTTTGACAAGTTTGCTGGATCAGATGGAGACAAGAGAACTCTGTCCAAGAAGGAACTCACCACCATGCTCAATACTGAGCTTCCTGATGCAACGAGTGACAAACAGGCAGAAGTGAATGATTTTTTCAAGATGCTGGATGACGATGGAGACGGTGCTGATTTTAAGGAATAAGTCATTTTTATTGCCACACTTGCTATGCTCCTTGGCTGTCCAAAGGCTTGAGCAAGTTAAACTGATAGTGAATGTGACGTGAAATGTTGACTAAAACAAAGAAAATAAAACTTTTTTTCATACCTAAAAAAGAAAAAAAAAGAAAAAAAGAAAGTGTGTCCCATAAAGCCTGGTTCACAAGGCTGGATTTTGAGGCCAATTTCAGGCCCAATTCTCCCCTTTCAACAATCATAAGGACACTCTGATAACCGTGAGGGCCCTCAACATATTGCTAACAGATATTCCTGCCATGTGTGGTGTGTTCAGAGTGCTCTGGTCAGCTTAGAAGGACATCGGGACCGCTCTGATCACAAGTTGGGGATATTCAACATGTTGGATTGTCTTGGCCTGATATTGCAGGGTGTGTTCCGTGGACAATCGAGCATGCAGCCTGTTGAATGTGACATGTAGCCAATCAGAAAGCGAGGTGATGGGCAGCGATATACCTTGGAAGTGTCTAGCCTGCCTTTCCTCATCAGTCATCTTTATTAACTCCGGAGTCCGTTTGATCTCATAAATATCTGCGAGATTTGCTGTCTGACCAGGGAATGATCATGAGTGAAAGCCAGTGTTGTATAAAAACAGTATCGAAGACCGATCTTTCTTTCATAAGCCACATAGGAACATCAGGCAGAAACTTGTCTGTACTATGCTGTATCTACTCCTGTGGTGCATTCAAGGAACGTTCGAAACGCATGGTGAGTTCAATAACATAGGAGATTTAAAACTTATGACAAAACACACTGAAAATACCATAAGCCATAAACTTTTGTTTATGGTGGTTGTCAAGCAACGCTCAATGCATACCAAATATGCCCTACTTATTTTTACAAAGTACTAAAAAACAAACAAAAACTATTTTCTTTCTACTGATTTTGTCATCTTGATATAGCTCAGCATCTTGTAAATTTTGTACCAGTTCCCTTCTCTTAACAGTATACTTCAGGCAAAATAACACGAGATGCTTCAGTTTCTTCTTGAAGACAAAAGTCACATTTCCCTGTAGCATGGTTTAACCCTGTATGACCAAATACTAATCTAGATAAAATTATTTTCTCCTTTCCGTTTTTTTCTGCTTTTCTCATTATACCAACTTTTCTTTCAATATATAAGCCACCTACCAGTTATTTCTTCTTCTCATTGTTTCTGCCATCGTTCCTCGTTCAATGGGTTCTCTTATTTTGACATGTCTGAGCACACTGATTTTGCACACTGTTTTTATTGCAAACTGGTTTCATTCATACTGGATGTTTTTGATAAAAACAATGAAGACCACCAGAAGAGTGATGTCACGACGTTGACGTGACGAGGTCATCAATATGCAAATGAGCATGTGATGTCATCTGGTGACATCTAGCAACTTTCTGGGTCAACTTCAGCTACTTTCTGCTGGAGACAGTTGGCAACACTGGTGAAAGCTGTTTGTGTGTGGTGTCTCGTCATTGACATGTGGCCACACACCACACACACTGTAGGACCAAAACTGTTATATTTGTGATTTATTTTATCGCCATGTGTGCGGTTTCTCAAGGTTTGGAAATCATAAGACCATTTTAATATGTTGCCATGTAAACTAGGCCTTACATATGGACACATTTGGATCATATGGACAGGCAAATGTGATGATAGGTCTGAGGCTGCTTTAGAACCAGGACGACTTGCCATAATTGATGGAACCATGAATTCTGACATCTACCATAAAATCTTAAAAGAGATGTCTATAAGTTTGTTACTTATGGAATATTAAAAGTCATTTAAAAAACTGGTCCTAGACCAGATACTTTCTGCTGATTGCCCATGTAACCTGCTTTTAAAACCAGATTGCTAATTCCAAATTAGCTGCCTTACAGTTGTTGACTATTTATAATAAAAAATAAAAATCAATAATTAACTAAATATTCCATTTTTAAAAAAAGCAGGTCCCTCTGGGACTTACATAATTAGAGCGGTAATATCCACATTGCCGTCAGCATCAACCTGAGGAATATGTTGATAATACACCTTAGTGTCAATTACCCTTTGGAGGAGGCCTCACATACAACAAATACAACATTCTCCAATATTTCATTCGGAATGAGGTAAAGACTGAAAGCATTGCAGTCTTGCATAGACCTAACAAGGGCTTAAATAAAGAGCAAAGGGTATTAGACACACCATAAATTCTAGCCATCTCTTCAGATAGTGATCTTAACCCTTGTAAGGCCTTTGTAATGGACACATCAGGAGATGTGATATTTGGAATAAAATTACAACGAAAATCGTCAAATATAACACTTACTTTTTCACAGCTAAAATCATATCAAAAGGAGGATGATTCTAAATTGATTATTCGATAGACTAGTAGCACTAGTCTATAGAATAAGAGTTTGCAATGAACACCTGACATGACATATGTAATTTGTGATTCACTATTGGTTGTATTACAAATAATTAATTCAATCAAGATTTTTGTTCACAATTACTACTGGTTGATTGAGTGGGCTGGCTCTGTAAGTGATTTCCTATTTCTGCTAGCTCCTTTTTTAGCTGCCTTATCTGCAGCATGGTTTTCTATGCTTTCAAAATCCGTTCCAATTCCATGTGCTTCAACCTTAACGGCTATTTTTTTCTGGAAATAGTAAAGCTCGTCATGGATTCTGAACTAGTTCAACATTAGTGATCCACTTTCCCATGGTTGTTAAACATCCATGTTGGTTCTACAATGTGTCAAAGTCAGGTATTATCACAAAAGCATATCTGCTATCACCGTAAATTGTACCCTGTTGTTCTGTTGACAAAATGCATGCACATGGGAGAGCATATCTTTCAACCTTTTGCACAGATCAGTGCAGAAGACTCTGATTCCACAATAAAAGTATTTAAAGTACCATCAAAAAATGTATGCATACCCTTCTTCCACTGCACGTTTTTCCTCATGTTTAGCAAATTCATCAAAAAACAGTCTGTGTTTGGCAGGGAGGTGTCAAGTAGGTCAAATCAGGGAGACAGATTCAACTTTGCAGTAACAGTATTTTGACAGAAATCAACTCAAGATTCCAGATTTTTCCAGGATTTATCAATATAATTACATTTACCAAGTAACACATGAGGTATAGCGATTGTATCCTTCCTTACCACAACATTCCAAACATTGATCTTTTCTTATTTTCAACTTCTTCCTGACACTGTTTCCTTTAACATTCTCCTCCAGTTGAGAAAAAAAACACATCCTCTGTCTGTCTGAATGGTCTCTGTGGTTTCTGACTTCTGCTCTCAAAATCATCAACTTGTTCTTTTAATTTTTCCGAACTTATTTTAGGCATTCCAAATGTTGCTACCAAAACCTCCATGATCTTTGTATGTAGTGTTCTACGCCTTTAATAAATTACTTATGCATCTTTTACAGTGGCTTGCAAAAGTATTCGGCCCCCTTGAACTTTTCCACATCTTGTCACATTACAGCCACAAACATGAATCAATTTTATTGGAATTCCACGTGAAAGACCGATACAAAGTGGTGTACACGTGAGAAGTGGAACGGAAATCATACATGATTCCAAACATTTTTTACAAATGAATAACTGAAAAGTGGGGTGTGCGTAATTATTCAGCCCCCTTTGGTCTGAGTGCAGTCAGTTGCCCATAGACATTGCCTGATGAGTGCTAATGACTACATAGAGTGCACGTGTGTGTAATCTAATGTCAGTACAAATACAGCTGCCCTGTGACGGCCTCAGAGGTTGTCTAAGAGAATGTTGGGAGCAACAACACCATGAAGTTCAAAGAACACACCAGACAGGTCAGTGATAAAGTTATTGAGAAATTTAAAGCCGGCTTAGGCTACAAAAAGATTTCCCAAGCCATGAACAACCCACGGAGCGCTGTTCAAGCGATCATTCAGAAATGGAAGGAGTATGGCACAACTGTAAACCTACCAAGACAAGGCCGTCCACCTAAACTCACAGACCGTACAAGGAGAGCGCTGATCAGAAATGCAGCCAAGAGGCCCATGGTGACTCTAGACAAGCTGCAGAGATCTACAGCTCAGGTGGGGGAATCTGTCCATAGGACAACTATTAGTCGTGCACTGCACAAAGTTGGCCTTTATGGAAGAGTGGCAAGAAGAAAGCCATTGTTAAAAGAAAACCATAAGAAGTCCCGTTTGCAGTTTGCCACAAGCCATGTGGGGGACACAGCAAACATGTGGAAGAAGGTGCTCTGGTCAGATGAGACCAAAATGGAACTTTTTGGCAAAATGCAAAACGCTATGTGTGGCGGCAAAACTAACACTGCACATCACTCTGAACACACCATCCCCACTGTCAAATATGGTGGTGGCAGCATCATGTATGATTTTCGTTCCACTTCTCACGTGTACACCACTTTGTATCGGTCTTTTACGTGGAATTCCAATAAAATTGATTCATGTTTGTGGCTGTAATGTGTCAAAATGTGGAAAAGTTCAAAGGGGCCGAATACTTTTGCAAGCCACTGTATGTCTTTCTTTGTCCATGGTTTAAAAATTGCTCTCACTTCTCTATCAGGAACTAAAACATTTCACATATGGAATATTCCCACTACTTGGTCTGGATCTGATTTTCCTTTTTGTAACTGTCTGTTTCTGAGGTTATAAGGTCTCTCCGTTTTAATACTAGTTTCTTGCTTAACATGAATACTGCTGTTGTTCTGGAGGCTGAATCCGCCACAGTGGAAACTGGAATTACAAGTGCCACTTCAGCCAAAGTTTTAAAATCAGGGAACATTTCTCAAATTGAAGTGATTAGAAGTCGGCAAAACTCAGAACCAGGGTTTCCTGATGTTGCGAGCAGTACCTCTAGTGGGAGGAAATCCTGCTGCATGCGCTGCTTCTGCACGGTGGTTCAGATGCACCGGTCTGTGACCTGTAGTGGTCACAGATGCGCTCCAAAGGTACAGTGAAACACAGTGGAACACTTACTCACACAGCAGCTTTCATGTTAAAGTGTAACTGAACCCCATGAAAAATCATAACCCCACCCCAGACAACATTTGAAAATTCTACAAAGTGGGCAGTTCCAGGAAGAACAGAGGGGTATGGCCAAGTGTGGAGGATGAGTGGAGGATGAGCGGAGGGGAGTGAGCTGTCACTGTCCTCCTGTGTTCAGGAGGACAGTGACAGCTAGCTTAATCTGACACTGAAACTTGGACAGTGACCGAAGCAACATTGGCAGTTTTGCAACTGATCGATCTGATCGACGTTCATCTGTTTTGAACGCTAGCCTATGTTAGCATTACCACTCAGAGACTGGACTCCTCCCGTCTCCCTCTGCCTCAGCAGCACCGGCCTTGGGCATAAAAAGCTAGTTCTAGACCAGATACTTTCTCCCCCAAACTGATTGCCCATATCCTCTGCTTCCAAAACACGATTGCTAATCCCAAATTAGCTGCTTTACAGTCCTAGATTGTTTTTAATGAAGTAGCTGGTCCTAGACCAGACAAGTCTGGTCTCAAACCGATTGCTCGATAACCTCTGGTACCAAAAACCAGACTGCTAATCCCAAATTAGCTGCTTTACAGTTCTTGACTGTTTGTAAAAGAGCTCTACAGTGGGAGAGATGACACAGAGTGCATGCAATATTTATCATTTATTCAAAGGAATTACAGCACATATATAGTGTCACAAACATTTTTCCCTCCCGTTCTCAAATGGGGGATTTGCTTACATGGTTTTAGCAAATCACAAACAGTTGTATCTCATAAAATACAACATTGGAGAATCACACTCTATTGATTTTCAAACATCAAAGACATTAGGCAGACCAATTGTGGAATCAATGAGCATCTACACCGCTAGCAAAATGAAAGCTTTGTAGCGGCCTAGTCCTAGTCCACACCAAAAGCCGAGGGATACGCTATGTCATAACCGTAACAAGGGCAATGTGGCTGAAATAACAAAATTTGGCGAAGAAGAATGGGACAAAAATCCTCAACATGAATCCATAAAATTCATAAAAGACTGAAGTAATTGCAAATACTTGAGTGCAGTGGTTGCTGCCAGTGATGGCATAATGTTCATTTGATTCAGTATTCATTCAGAGTGGCCCTGGCTCTCATATTGTTTAAATATCCATGCCATCATTTACAACATAAATATTCTAAAATATTCCACACATCATAACCTCAGGAGATACCACTCCTAAAGAAAGAAAATACACTTTTAAGTTTCAAGTTACCAAGAGAGTTTTACATCCGAGACCAAAGAAACAGAAATGCCTGACAGACAAAGAAGAAAAGAACAAAAAGAAAAGGGAAGGGAAAAATTTGAGATATGTAAGTCCACATTCATCCTGCCCAGTGACATAACACCACAAAAGCAATTTCACAACTTAATTTGTATGGGTCTATTTTAGCAATGCCACATATTAATGATGATTGCTGATCGGCCCTTTTAGAGACCTCTAACTTCATCAGAAGCATTCCCAATCAATTCTCCCCACCAGACACCAACAACACCAATTTAGGGAGCAGCAGCCTTTCTCATTAGTCTCTTTAGTTCCTGCACTTTCTGTTAAAGCAACCGCAGCAAGACACTAAGAGTAAAGAAAGTAAAAATATATATACTCTGATCAGGGCTCGGGTGCAGTCTGTCTGTTTTTCATATAAATATGTTCTTTCAAATGTCTTGAGTGAGGTGTCAAGTTTCCCCCAAAAAGCAACTTTTTATTTATGAGTAAATGTATTCAATCAGTAACTACTACTTTGTAAAACCTCACTAGCTGGTTATATGAATGAAACAAAATTCACTCCCCAAAAAAAACTGAAGATGCCAATGTTAGCTTTATAAGCTAAAAAGTGTGACCCAAAAATAAGTACTTATATTTTAACAACCTTCTAAAAGTATCAGATTTTAAGTAGTTACACAATGTCATGTAAAATAATGTTGGTGCCTTCTGTTACTTCTTTTTCCATTTAACTGCAAACAATGCCTGAAGGAAACTTTCAATAGTTGTATTAGCCATATTTTCAATCAAATGGTTTGGGCAAAACAATAAACTCTATAAATCTCTTACTGAATTTAGTGCTATAGGATATGGGTTAAAACCTAGACACAATTCAAATAAATCAGAAGATGAACACATTAAAATACTGTATAATTATATATTCTAAATGTCTGAAAATTGATGAGCAGAACTAAGACATATCGAGCTCATACATGACTCTGCTTTCATGGGTCAGGTTTATGTTACCAGGACAGCAGCATGGTGCTTCTGTCCCCATTTTTCTTCGTCTGCTTTTCATATTAAATACTTAAAATTAAACAAGCTTGGATTTCCTGTCGAGTCAGTAATTATTTTGGCTATAACAATGTTTGGAGGCTTGTTCAGGATTTAACATAACATACATAGCATATTAGAAGATTTCCTAATTATTTTGCGGACCACATATTGCAACTGAATTTGATTTAATCAGCAACAGTTAGGTAGGTATTTCTTTCTTATAGAGAAACCGAAAAGAAGCCCAAAACTGTGATAGGTGTGATAGGTATTTTTATTTAAATACATTTTAGAAACATTTGCGTTCATTTTTGATTGCAATATTTCCTTCTGTTTAAAAAAAACTTTTTCAAGTAATATACTTGGGGCCTAACTGGGAAAAGCATGAACTTTGCTTTATGCCTGCAGTATAGTCTTATGTCTACAAGTATCAACTTCTAACCATTTCAAAAATTCATTTCTTAAAAGTCTAGTTTTCTAAATACACTGATTTCTATCAGCATTTTAAAACCAAAATTCAAAATGAAATAAACAATAAATGTACAGAGTACTCCCCCCAGAGGTTTTTATTAACCTCTCCTTTACAGTGGCTTGCAAAAGGATTCGGCCCCCTTGAACTTTTCCACATTTTGTCACATTACAGCCACAAACATCA
This sequence comes from Valencia hispanica, assembly GCA_963556495.2. Classification (NCBI taxonomy): domain Eukaryota; kingdom Metazoa; phylum Chordata; class Actinopteri; order Cyprinodontiformes; family Valenciidae; genus Valencia; species Valencia hispanica. Next base: position 12,452,324 of record OY747708.1, on the reverse strand, counting down.
ATCAATTTTATTGGAATTCCACGTGAAAAACCAATACAAAGTGGTGTACACGTGAGAAGTGGAACGCAAATCATACATGATTCCAAACATTTTTTACAAATAAATAACTGAAAAGTGGGTTGTGCGTAATTATTCAGCCCCCTTTGGTCTGAGTGCAGTCAGTTGCCCATAGACATTGCCTGATGAGTGCTAATGACTAAATAGAGTGCACCTGTGTGTAATCTAATGTCAGTACAAATACAGCTGCCCTGTGACGGCCTCAGAGGTTGTCTAAGAGAATGTTGGGAGCAACAACACCATGAAGTCCAAAGAACACACCAGACAGGTCAGGGATAAATTTATTGAGAAATTTAAAGCAGGCTTAGGCTACAAAAAGATTTCCCAAGCCTTGAACATCCCACGGAGCACTGTTCAAGTGATCATTCAGAAATGTAAGGAGTATGGCACAACTGTAAACCTACCAAGACAAGGCCGTCCACCTAAACTCACAGGCCGAACAAGGAGAGCGCTGATCAGAAATGCAGCCAAGAGGCCCATGGTGACTCTGGACGAGCTGCAGAGATCTATGGAGCCAAATACAAGGCAATCTTGGAAGAAAACCTCTTGGAGTCTGCAAAAGACTTGAGACTGGGGCGGAGGTTCACCTTCCAGCAGGACAACGACCCTAAACATAAAGCCAGGGCAACAATGGAATGGTTTGGAATGTTTGGAATCATGAATGATTTTCGTTCCACTTCTCACGTGTACACCACTTTGTATTGGTCTTTCACGTGGAATTCCAATAACATTTATTCATGTTTGTGGCTGTAATGTGACAAAATGTGGAAAAATTCAAGGGGGCCGAATACTTTTGCAAGCCACTGTATATTTTATTTCAAAGGCATCACAATTTTTAGAGACTTAACATGACCATGCATGGCCAGGTTTTTATGATGTCTTTCAATGTATTTCTTGGACCAGCATTTTAAGTCAAGACCAACTACTTGACAGTTTTCAGAGAAGGGATTTATTTTTGGTGATTTTCCAATCACTTAATCAATAAATTAAAACATCAAAAGTCAACTTACTCAAGGGTTGAACCAGTTGTGTCTGAACATACCAGATAAGTAACCTAACAGCTAATTCAAACGATTATGCTTGCAGCCTGTTGAAAAGGAAACACTTCCAAATTCTTTACTTGCACATAGATAACAACAAAGACAAATCAGTCTAAAACACGTAAAATATAACATTTGCACACATTTTGTTCTAAAAATGTACTTTGAAACATAAAACAAAACTTACCTCTAGAAGCCTCAGTGCTGTGTGGGCCTCCTAATATCTCAGTCAAATCTTTCTGCCATGCATCTTTTACAGCCGACTTAAAAATCTTCCTATTGTTCAGGTCCTGCAGGGGCCTGAAGTTGTTTGTCAGGTACTCGACAGACTTGACATGGTCCTGTTGTTCCGTTGTGAAGATAGAGTAAAAAGCATCCAGCTGGATGGAAAGAAACATAGAATAGCTATCAAGGAAAATGTAAGTGCTACTGTTGCTGTGTGTGTGTGTGTGTGTGTATTTGTGAAAGTGAGTCAATGTTCACATGGATGTGTTAAATATAATATATCATGCAGCACTGCATTCATAGTCACTTGCCAGTAGCTGAATGTTCACAAGTGGAGAGCAGTATTTGCAAGAAACATTTACACCACAGGCAGCAGCAGGCACAGACTTCAATCATCACCCTGGCTACCTGCTGGGCTGTAACTTCTCAATGGGGCAAATTTGTGGCCATTGATTGCCAAGAATGATCTCCTGCCGTGTGCTGTAATGACTACACATTACAGATACTGTGGAATCAATGTGTCCTATGGGTGCTTGGAGAAATGAATTACAAGTTCATAAAGGACTATCTGTGAGCGTCACAAACATAGTAGAGGTGGTCAATATTCTTGCAGCAGAAGTCATTTTTGAACAAAAGATTTGTCCTCATGCAAGTTCATAGAAATTCCACTGAGCCCTGCAAATTTATGTGGCACAGAATGCACTAGAGAATATGCAGCTGGGTTTCCAAGAATGTATGTATAAAAGAAGCAGCAAAGCACTGTAGAATGAAGGGGATCAGCAAAAAAAAGCACGGGGCGTGATTTGGCATATATTATCTCTCAAAATCACAAACAGCAATAACAGCTGGAGGTAAAATGTTTTAAAGCACACAGGCAAGTGCTGCAAAATGCAGCATTTTTCATGATCACACAGTGGGTGGATACTGTAGAAGGACAAGTTATTTAGTTTAATGAACTTAAACAATTCAGATTGTCTGCTGAACTGCTTCAATGCGACACAGTATTATACATAAAACAGACAATCAGTAAAACAAGTATTCAATACGACATTTTTCTCAGTAAATATATTTCTATTAGACCTATTGACATGAAAATCACTCCTGATGTTGGTAGAAATTCCAAGAAATCCTCACATACACAGAAATAAATAAAACGGTCCATAAATCAAGTTATGTGTGCTAAAATTGAATCTGGGGTATGTAGTGAAGATTTGAGGGAAAGAAATGGCAAAAAGGTATAGTGAGTCAAGAAAATGTCTGAAATCTGTCAGTATTTAGAAAGGAATCCTGCTATATTTCAGTAGAATTAATTTTAGCTGGTTTAGTCCTAATTAATGACCTATAAAAAGATTTCTCATTACCAAGGTAAAAGAAGCCTCTCATGATGGATAAAAGCAAAGAGCTCTCTCAAGACCTTGATTAAAGGCAATTTCTAAACTTCAAAATGTTCCATTGAGCAAAATCCAAAAGCGGAAAGATCATTTCCCCATAACCAGCACTCACAGGATTTCTGTCAGAGTAGAAAAATAATCAGAAGAATTTTTCAAGAGCCAAAGTCAGCTCCCTGGTAGCTTAAAAAATACTTGAAACTGATAGATACATTGGTTCAAAGAAAACATAAGAAATAGCCTCTATGCACACATCATTGCGCAAGTTTCCACTACTGAATGAAAGGTATGTTTAAAGTTTGGATTGTTCTTTTGGCAACTAATTAGCAAACAAACCTATGACAGAGCACCAGATTAACTGGTCTCACTCTTCTGCCCAACTTTTTAGGTAGGTGCACTTTAAGGCCGCTTGACACTGTGCATTTTTCAGCCGTCTCAAAGGACTACTTCATGCCACACTATGAGAGCTCTAGAGGTGTGTCACACTGAAAGGCCCAAGATTTCAGTAGGTCAAGCTGCACGACATCTCACTTTTCATGACAAAATAAAAGCTATAGGACGACCAAAATCACACACTGTGATCCCAGCTTTAGGTAAGTTGTATGTAAGGATGTAGAGACACAGGAGGCAATGTTAAAAATGTCAACATAAAAACAGTATTAGATGCATTTGAATCCAGACAGGACTTTTCAGTGGTGAAGCATGTTCAAAACTGAGAAAAGACCACAGCTTTCAGAATATGGTCTTTAGACTGGTCTTGTCACATATCTTAAGGGAGACAAAGATCTCAAAAATACAGTCATGGAAACTCTCAAATGGTTTCAGAAAAGGAAAACAAAGCTGCTAGAATGGTCCAGTCAAGCAGTTGATTTAAATCCAAACAAATCAATAGAAAAGAACTGAAGATCAGAGTGTATAGAAGTGGCCCAGAAAACCTTTTAAATTTGTGTGAAATAATGGGTCACAAGCAAACCTCAGCAATGCATGTGACTAGTTTTTCCACGCAGGCGATAATTTAAAGCTGGTATTTTCAAGAGTATTTTCTGCTAAGTGTTAAGGAAATTTCAGTAAGCATTTCAAGATTTTTTTAATAACCTGATTTAGATTGTTTTCTTCTTTGTATTAAGTTGATTCCATGTGTTGATACCAACATCCGGTTTATTTCATGTACATAGCCAAAAGAAAAATATTCTCAGAGAAAACCCTCTACTTGTTCAATACTTATTTCCCTGCTATATAGGAGTAGGTGCTGTCAAATGCCAGTAATTGGCTCAGCTGTCCTGTTTAATCATGCGGCGCATAGGCAGTCATGGTTTCATATGCAAAGGAGTTGGAGAGAAACGGGCAAAAGGGACTAAGGTGGTGAGGCACATGAGGGAAAATTGCTTGTGCGTTCACAGTGGTGGACTGCAACTGATCCACAAATGGGATCTTAGTGTCTAAGACGAACACCGCGGTCTAGGTATATGTGTGTGTGTGTGTGTGTGTGTGTGTGTAAGTGAGAGTGGACTTAACACACCTGTGAGTGGGACAGATACACGGGCCTGGAGAAGATGATCCACTCCACTACTTTGCTGCAGGGCGGGGTGGTCAAAGAGCCGGTGTATCGGTAATAACTGTCCACCGACGAAGGCAGCAGATCCCTCAAGATGAATGACCTGAGGTTGGTCTCCTTTTCTGGGTGAGGCATGGGATTAAAATTTGTTAGTACACAGATATTTAAAGCTTGGTGTTCTGCACATGGCCCCATTTCACCCTCCTTGTGGCGTTTTTACAGCTTTCCTGAAACCTCCTCTCATGGAAGGGCAGTAGTTAAAAGCCTCAGTACTTGTTATCACCCCGGCCAGATCTTTGTAGTGAGATGGGCTGAGAGAGGAGCAAAAGCAAGGAAGTCTGATAAGATGGCCTACCCCGACAGCTGATCTGTGGCTGGGTGGCAACGTGCTCAGCTCCATGTAACAACTGTGGCTAGGCCACAGGGATTAAGACAGATCATTATGATTAGCAGATTTGTTCTATTGTGTGATTAAAACCTGGCAAAGCTGGGCAGAAAAATACAAACAAATGAAAAAAAAACATATAGAGGAAGATGGCATTATCTCCTGCAAATATGCTGTGTGGGTTATGGGATCGGGTTTTTTTCCCCCTAGAATTATGATGACAGAAGTCTAAATAAAGCTGAATTTACATCAAATCCAATCTCTCACTGCCTATGGCCTTATCTTTAAAGAAACAGAGGTTCAGGGTGTGGTTTGCATTCAAACAACAGACGCACAGGAAGCCTCGCCCGTAAGCCTCATCTGTACTCTGAGTCAAACTCAGTATGCACGGCCTTTCTTCTCCCTGTCTTCAGACGGCGTACGTGCCCTATCGCTCCTGTGCTGCCGAGATGCTGATGGATGGATGACTGTGGGATAACGAGCTAGTGGAAAAGCAACCATCCTAACAGGGGAGAAGGCGAGGAGCATTTAGCAGCTAGCAGGAAGGGAGTCCAAAAAGCTACAACATCCATGCCAAGCTCTTTGTCAGCTGGGGAAATGGGATTCTGTGGTGCTAGAACAAACATCTGTGTATATGCACAGCACAGACTCATGCCAGGCAGGCTTTGGCTCAGGAGGTAGAGCAGGTTGTCCACCAATTTTCAGGGCTTGCTGCTTAGTCTCTGACCCCTCCAAACAGCACAATGTCCCTGAGCAAGAAAGTGAACCCAAAGAGGCTCCTAAAGGCACAAGCCCTTCACATAGAGGCAGTTATCGTGTATCTATAAATGGATAAATGACAGACAATATAAAAGTGCTTTCAAAAATGACAGAGTAAAAAAATTACTTGGTAAAGGTAATATACTTTTTTAGGCTTACATATATTTATAAAGTAAATTATGTGTTTTATATCTTTTTTTCTAAATGCTACAAAACAAGCATAGGCCGGTTGTTGGTACTAAGGTATTAATGACTGTAGATACTCTACAAGAACAGAGAACATTTTTATTTTACTTGAAGATACAATAACCACATTTTTTTCCTAAGCTGGACATTTTATACCTCACATAGACTCAATTGCAGAACTCTTAGGAAGTCTTCATAGGTCCCTCCCATATGAGTCAAGAAAAAGCTGCAAGAACTCTCAAACCAGAGGGAACACATTTTTATTTCTGCAGTTTAAGTATTGGTCTTGAAATATTTTTTTTTCTAAAGTTGCCGTTTCAAATTTGATTATCAAAAACATTTCTCCTACGCTTGAAAGTCCTTTTAATGAAATTCCCAAAACATGCTGGACTGACTTAAGTTTTCCCTGATTTTATAAAGCTTAGAGCAAGGCAACAGTTCCGAATCACAAAGAACACAGACACTCAAGATGTGAAAACAAAAGGAGCACCACCCAACCCTCTTTTTAAGGTTTTAAACTGTTATAGCCGTGTTAAAAGATTCATGATAGTTAACAGTTACTAAGAGGCAAACTATGAACACAAGGCAGCTGTGGGTTGACAAGGCAGGTTCTACCGAGCAGATAATCCCACTAATTATCTACCTACCATCAGCTTGTTTAGTTGCGTCTCCCTATTAAGATAAAATCTTTCCATAAATCCAAAAATCCTAATCCATAATTTAGATATGCAGCTCATATCATTGCTCCAAATTGAATGTCGACGCTCCAAAAAAATGCAAGTGTAACCCATATTGGCTATTAGTTACTGCATATCTAAAGTGCAATTGGATGGAATTGCATGTAATTGGATAATCAAAAACATGACGTATACCAAGATGAATGTTACATTTGAGCCTACATACAGTATAGTGAGTGAAAGATGCTGGGACATATGTTCTAATTTTTTAACCATTAAATGCCTTTTGCAGTGTATTTGGAGACCCAAGGAGTGGAAAAAAGTTGAAATTAGTCTCTTCAGGAGCTGGAAAGATATCTTTCTATTTTGGTCCAATTTTTCAGTCTGTTCAGATTTTTCTTCCGCCTATTAAGTTTTTTTTGCTTATTACGTCACAGCCTGTGCAGCGGCACACGCAAAAAAGGCAAGTGAATTTCGGCCAAACACTTCCGTGAATCCGTCATTTTTTGTGGTTGGTAAAGTCAAACACTTCACGGAAGACAGCTTCAGTAACCTACGGCAGCATTGAGAGGATTTGCTGAAAGACTGCATCTGATTGAGGGGTCCTTTGCTCTTATATATGGAAACAATGGACATAGCACTTCGGTAAGCTGTAACGCTAAAATGTGTGTGATTGTAATACCTCATTGTTTTGTTAGCATCGATGTTAGCTGGTGCACCTTTCTTCACACGTTAAAGCTGAGCGATCAGTGTTCTTGCTCCGCCCCCTACAGGTCACAGGGGGCGGAGCAAGAACAAAAGTGCCTCATATGCATTTAAAGAGACAGAGCCAAAACAGGTTGCTCCCAGACGCATCACAGCACAGGGGTATAATGAGGATCCTGTGGAGCTTCAATAATGAGGAATTCAGATCCAAGCATTGTAGTTTCACAATGTAAGGACCACAACTGCATAATTTAAACATAAAAAGGAAATATTTAAAAGCATGGTATGTCCTCTTTAAAACTACAGCTTTCCAGTCTCCAAGTAAGTTCGAAATTCAGACATCAACACAACTAGTCGTAGGTTGATTTCTGGTGTTTAAGTATACCAAGGTTTTAAAAAGGTATGGTTTTAAAACTGCCTAAATGATCCGTGATGCAATTCCCAAGATTTGAAGTAATTTTAATGAGCTGTCAGTGAATGCGCTGGAGTAAACACAGTGCGGCCTTTCCCCCACCTTGTACTGCAAACTGCCGGTCAACTGGCTGAAAGAAGGCTCCCACACTTTAAACCTGCTTACAAGGAAGCCAAATTTGACTGTGCAACAAACACAACCATGGTGTGGAAACTATAAACACTGACAAAAAGAGCAACTTTAGTAGCATGTGGTGCTGAATGCATGCTCTACCCAAGCAGATAGTCCAACTAATGTGCCAGATAATATCACTTTATTTTACTTGTGTTATTTTACATAGGGCAGAAAGAAAAAGGTTCAGATTCGGTGCAGTAAGCACTTGAAAACTGTTAAATTTGTGGCTGTTTATACATAGTTTTGCTAAAGTCTATATATCAGAATCAATATATAAATAACATAAATGCAGTAAATAATAACAGAACTGCATTTATCAGTATGTTGTATAATTTCAGCAGCTGTAGGGATAATGGTTTTTCGGTTTGAAATAAGAGCTCTTTGATAGTGTTATACATTTTTGTGTTATTGGCATCAAACTATGGTATTTTCACTAAAATAAATCAGAATCAGGTACCAGCGCATGCCTATTTAAAAAAAAAGAGGGGCTTCAATAACTCAAAGAACAAAAATTGCAACAGAAATGGTCTCCCAGTTGATGGCAGACTAATCAGAGAACAGTCAAATTTCTGTATTGCGTTTACTTCAATTTGAAGTGACCTATTTTATTTTCCTGGAGCTAAAAAACATGAGCTGATAGTCTGTAGAGATGAGAGGCTTTTAACTAACAGGTTTTTTTTGTCTTCATCAAGTACCAAACATGTCCCTGCAAGTCCAACACCAAACGTCCATCTCCTTTCAAATTTTAATCAGACTCAACTGCAGGAAGCCGTCATGAGGGTAAACAAATTGCATCATACTTCCAAAGATCTCCTTGTGAGCGTAGAGCAAAATCACCACCACCATCACATTTTGAAAGGGGCCAAACATTGAGTTTCAATTTGCAGTAAATATGCATACAGTGATTTCAGCCCAGCAGCAGTAACTTTATGGAATGAGCAATGTCATTAAGACTTGTGCCACAGCACATAACAAAGAACATTAATAGTTAAAAGTGAATATGAGGCTTTGCAGCAGCCACAGTCCATGAGAGGATATAAAAGACAGAAACTGGGGGGGGGGTTCTAAATGAGGTTCAGATGTAATTAATAGTTCTATGTTTATGAGTGAAACTCTGCGGAGGTCTCCTCCTGCAGAGTTTCCCTACCAAGGGATAGGCAGTATCTTGCAAATTTATTCTGCTTTTGAAGTTAGACTCTGTTAGTTTTTTTTTGGTGGTAAAACTAATCTAGAGGATATATGGGATATATATATATATTGAGGGATTATCGGTCTACATCACTCTCTGCTCTACTGCGCAGTTAGTCTGCAGAAAGAGATGGGGTGAGATGTTGTAAACGATCAGAGATTGTAACGAGAAGAGGATTAAAAATGTCACAATATGCAGCGATAACTTCACATCAAGTAAGCCTTGCCTAACAAACAAGCTAACATAGATAACCACAAATAACAGTGGGAACTAGAGTTATGTACAGTGGCTTGCAAAAGTATTCGGCCCCCTTGAACTTTTCCACATTTTGTCACATTACAGCCACAAACATCAATCAATTTTATTGGAATTCGACGTGAAAGACCAATACAAAGTGGTGTACACGTGAGAAGTGGAACAAAAATCATACATGATTCCAAACATTTTTTACAAATAAATAACTGAAAAGTGGGGTGTGCGTAATTATTCAGCCCCCTTTGGTCTGAGTGCAGTCAGTTGCCCATAGACATTGCCTGATGAGTGCTAATGACTAAATAGAGTGCACGTGTGTGTAATCTAATGTCAGTACAAATACAGCTGCCCTGTGACGGCCTCAGAGGTTGTCTAAGAGAATGTTGGGAACAACAACACCATGAAGTCCAAAGAACACACCAGACAGGTCAGGAATAAAGTTATTGAGAAATTTAAAGCCGGCTTAGGCTACAAAAAGATTTCCCAAGCCTTGAAGATCCCACGGAGCACTGTTCAAACGATCATTCAGAAATGGAAGGAGTATGGCACAACTGTAAACCTACCAAGACAAGGCCGTCCACCTAAACTCACAGGCCGAACAAGGAGAGCGCTGATCAGAAATGCAGCCAAGAGGCCCATGGTGACTCTGGACGAGCTGCAGAGATCTACAGCTCAGGTGGGGGAATCTGTCCATAGGACAACTATTAGTCGTGCACTGCACAAAGTTGGCCTTTAAGGAAGAGTGGCAAGAAGAAAGCCATTGTTAAAGGAAAACCATAAGAAGTCCCGTTTGCAGTTTGCCACAAGCCATGTGGGGGACACAGCATACATGTGGAAGAAGGTGCTCTGGTCAGATGAGACCAAAATGCAAAACGTGTGGCGGAAAACTAACACTGCACATCACTCTGAACACACCATCCCCACTGTCAAATATGGTGGTGGCAGCATCATGCTCTGGGGGTGCTTCTCTTCAGCAGGGACAGGGAAGCCGGTCAGAGTTAATGGGAAGATGGATGGAGCCAAATACAGGGCAATCTTGGAAGAAAATCTCTTGGAGTCTGCAAAAGACTTGAGACTGGGGCGGAGGTTCACCTTCCAGCAGGACAGCGACCCTAAACATAAAGCCAGGGTAACAATGGAATGGTTTAAAACAAAACATATCCATGTGTTAGAATGGCCCAGTCAAAGTCCAGATCTAAATCCACTCGAGAATCTGTGGCAAGATCTGAAAACTGCTGTTCACAAATGCTGTCCATCTAATCTGACTGAGCTGGAGCTGTTTTGTAAAGAAGAATGGGCAAGAATTTCAGTCTCTAGATGTGCAAAGCTGGTAGAGACACACCCTAAAAGACTGGCAGCTGTAATTGCAGCAAAAGGTGGTTCTACAACGTATTGACTCAGGGGGCTGAATAATTACGCACACTCCACTTTTCAGTTATTTATTTGTAAAAAATGTTTGGAATCATGTATGATTTTCGTTCCACTTCTCACGTGTACACCATTTTGTATTGGTCTTTCACGTGGAATTCCAATAAAATTGATTCATGTTTGTGGCTGTAATGTGACAAAATGTGGAAAAGTTCGAGGGGGCCGAATACTTTTGCAAGCCACTGTAAAGGTTTGGTTCCACACCATTTCCGCTCATGTTGATAAGCAAATAATCACTCTATTGTTCAAAAGAATAGAACTCCATTTAAAAATGATTTATTGATCCCAGAGGGAAAATAAGTGTTGTTCTAGCTCATATTATTTAATTCCTCAAGGAGTTGTAGATCCTGATGGCTGTGGGCAGGAACGATCTTCCGGCCCACTTCCTGTTGGAGCTTTTGATTGAAAATACTCTGTTGTTGTAGGATAGTCCCATGAAGAGGATGCTCAGGGTTGTCCATTATTAATAAGAAACGGTCAGCTTTACATTCAGAAAATCTTAACCATTTAGTTTGCCTTAGCAACTGGCTAAAAGATAAATTGGTTAAAAGGGCCACGTGTAAATGTGATTCTGGAGTACAAAACAAAAGTTCCATGGATCTCTCCTGTATTTCCTCTAAAAAAACGAGCAAAAGCATATAGTTTTGTCCTTGATTTACACTGGAAATTTTAGTTTTTTATTCATATCTGGGGCTGTTGTCTATTTGTGATTAATTCACCGCTACCCTGGGATTGATTAGATTAAAATTTCTAAGCAGTAGACAGTCCTTAAAAAACAAAACAATACATGACACATTATGTTTAAGCCAAGTTCATAAATTTTTGTTTTCTGGTAGCATGTCGGAATCTGTACTGCCAGAGAAATGTACCTCTTGGATCACCCGCTGTCAAGTACGAAGCAATGTCAAAGTGATTTTGTAAGGGTCAATTGCTTTTTTATAATCCCACACAAATGTAATTCCTACTGTAATGCTTTGTGATAAGGTGATTTGGGTATGAGGCATGACAACATCTAAAAAAATAAATACAAATATTTCAGAGAAGCAAAGAACAACAATCCTTTCTCCAAATATTAATCTACCTTCAACGATATAGTGGTGATTTTACATAAAGCAAACTTTGCATGAGGTTGCTTTTTCATTACTTACCATGGTGCACCACTCCTTTCAATCCCTGGATGATTGGGTCCACAGCTGGGTTGTCTTTTTGCCCAAGCTGCAGCAAATGTCCAAAGACAAAAGGGGATTATGGAAAAGGATTAGGAGAATTGTATAGTAATTTAAACAAAGAAGTAAAATGACAATCAACATGAACAAAACAGAGAGAAGGAATAAGAGCAACATATAAAATGTATTATAACCAAGCTGTTCCTAATACCATCTACTTCCATTATTGTGTGTATATTGGTCTTGTAATACATGCTGGGCTAGAATTAGTTTATTAAAGAGCTGCAATGTAAAATTTGTCTTAGGGATTATTTCATTAATCACTGCAAGATGTGGCTGTGACTGTACTAAACATAGAACTTCTACTTGTATGTATAAACATTCAGGCCCTAAGTTAGAGTGCAACCAGATTCTGTGCACAAGATGATGTAATCCAACCAACAAACCTGTCAGTTTATGAAATGTTACAGAGGCAGTGTGTGGATTCTCACTTCAAGACTGCTGCATGCGCTCAAAATGGTGTATTATTGACTTTTCATCATTTTATCAAAGTTTTTGGTAAATAGCTACATTTTTCCAGCACACTTACAGCTGCTTATCTGTCATTTTAAGGTCAAACTTCATAGATTATAGTTATTTATCAGAATTATCGACAGATTAGGTGAGACGGAGATTAGGCATATGGATTGTCATTATTTAAAGACTATACAACAAACCTTGCATGTCATCATTTTTCAACAATGCACCCCAGTAAAACATTACAATATGACCACCTGCCTTATGTATTTTTTATCTTTTCTGTCAAATTTCCTGACCAGTTGAGAGATATACTCCATTAGGATCCTTTAAATGTGTTGTGTTATCTCTTAGAAAGATGTCAGCAGCTTTAAATCCTGTAAGATGTGAAGTAGGGCCTCCATTCATCATACTAGTTTGTCTAGCTAGCACATTCAATAGGTGCTCAGCTGGATTGAAATCTGAAAGACAGGTGTCATTATGTATTCTTGTCTATTACTCTGACTGGATTTCCCACACAATTCCGGAGTCATTTTTTTGCTGTGTGGCGCAGCGCAATACCTTACTGAAAACGGACACAGCCATCAGGGAATATTGCATCCTTTAAAAGGTTGTACAGTCTCTGCAACAATACTTGAGTAGAGGGTATGAGTGTACGTAACCTCCACATGGATGGCAAGATCCACAGTTTCCCAACAGAATATTGCCCACAGCATCAACCTGCTCCTGCCGGCTTGGCTTTTTCACATAGTCCGTCCTGGTATCATGTGTTCCCAGCTAAGCGATATCCACAAACCAGAACATCCAAATGATGTAAAAGAAAGCGTGATTCATCAGACCCAGCCACCGTCTTCCATTCCACTGTGGTCCAGATCAGAGCTTCATGTCTCCAATGTTGTGGCTAACTTGGAACATCTTTAATATATACTGAACACCTCATAAGAGCTACACTTCTGGCTCTGAGCCAGTTGTTAGCCATTACAATTTAGCTCTTCTTAAAGTTGTTCAAATCTTTTCACTTCGCCATTTTTCTTGTTTCTAACACATCAACTTTGTGGATGAAACCATTCACTCGCTCCCTAATGTATCCTCACCATTAAGAAGTGTGATGATGAAGGGATAATCAATGTTAAGCTTGATTGGTGATAGCCAAGTTTATAATATGATCTATTCAACTGATCATTAGTCGTTTGCTTTGCTGCAAAGATAATCATTTTAACTACCATGAAGCTCAGCTACAAATTATGCATTCATATCTTGTTTCTTTAAAATGACTGGGAAACTGTAATGTGTCATCTGCTGTTAGTGTGTGGTTTCTGGCCACAGCATCTAAAACTGGAGTTTGCAATGGTAACAGACTGTAGTGGGTCTCCTCGCAGTGAGAAGTGTAAGTTTTGCAAACAGCAGCAGCCGTGCAGGCAGGCAGTCTGTCCAGACCATAAGTGTTTGGATAGTTACACACTTTTTGTACATCGGATGATACGCTTCAGCAAATTTAGCCCATAATACATAATGGATACAAAATTAATGCTCAAAGTCTCAGATTAGTTTTATAGATGTATCAAAAGAGCTTTGTGAGAGATCTAGCTCTTAACACACTACTTAAAATGGAAGAGTAATAATTTATATTTATGTAATATGCACGAACATTCATGTTTCGTATGTCTGCTCTCTAAGTTTCTCCAAGTTTCACTTGTCCTAATGAAATCACTTCACATTCTCAGATGTTCTCTGTCAGTGTGATTTATTGGGGTAGTGTTTTGTGAGGAACCATTGCAGTGATGTAAAATGTACAGATTAAGCAAGTGGAAAACGTGCTTGCACAGGTGTGAGACAGCAATAGAGCTACAGAAGATTTCATGATGTAACAAAGCCCAAAATGAAGAAATAATGAACAAAGCAGCACAATATGTGTCTGCTGAAGCACAAGTTGTTCCAGATACAATACTATAAAAAGTATTGTGTTTGAGATGGGAACTGCTGTATGTAAATGATAGAAATCCCTCATATTTTTCTATATATTTTTCCCATATTTTGTGGTTGTTTTAAACGGATGAATACTTCCTGTGTATATGTGGGGCTAAGTGTGTATATCACTACAAAAAATACATTATAGTCAACCTTCACAGTAAGAAAATTATGTCAAACATACAGATACACCTTTTTGGAAATCACTAATTGTCATATATTTGATTGGGATTTAATACGATGGATCAACACAAAATAGTGTTAATTCAGGAACCTGAAGGCAAATTATGTTGTTTTTTTGTGTGAAGGTCATTTGTAATGAGCCCAATAAAAACAAAAAACAAAAACAAAACAAAAAACTCCTAGAAAATCCAGTGCCACCAACTTCCTGAAATTAAATTACTGGTCAGTTAAGGAGAGCAATTGTCAGAAAAAAAACATCAAGAGACCCATTGTAACTCTCCAGAGATCCACAGTTCAGTTGTGTACTCTACTAATCTGGCCTTCAGGGAATAAATGGCCTGAGGAAACCTCATGTTGAAAAAAAGCCATAATACAGGTCCTTCTCAAAAAATTAGCATATTGTGATAAATTTCATTCTTTTCCATAATGTAATGATAAAAATTAAACTTTCATATATTTTAGATTCATTGCACACCAACTGAAATATTTCAGGTCTTTTATTGTTTTAAAACTGATGATTTTGGCATACAGCTCATGAAAACCCAATATTCCTATCTCAAAAAATTAGCATATTTCATCCGATCAATAAAAGAAAAGTGTTTTTAATATAAAAAAAGTCAACCTTCAAATAATTATGTTCAGTTATGAACTCAATACTTGGTCGGGAATCCTTTTGCAGAAATGACTGCTTCAATGCGTTGCATGGAGGCAATCAGCCTGTGGCACTGCTGAGGTGTTATGGAGGCCCAGGATGCTTCGATAGTGGCCTTAAGCTCATCCAGAGTGTTGGGTCTTGCGTCTCTCAACTTCCTCTTCACAATATCCCACAGATTCTCTATGGGGTTCAGGTCAGGAGAGTTGGCAGGCCAATTGAGCACAGTAATACCATGGTCAGTAAACCATTTACCAGTGGTTTTGGCACTGTGAGCAGGTGCCAGGTTGTGCTGAAAAATGAAATCTTCATCTCCATAAAGCTTTTCAGCAGATGGAAGCATGAAGTGCTCCAAAATCTCCTGATAGCTAGCTGCATTGACCCTGCCCTTGATAAAACACAGTGGACCAACACCAGCAGCTGACATGGCACCCCAGACCATCACTGACTATGGGTACTTGACACTGGACTTCAGGCACTTTGGCATTTCCTTCTCCCCAGTCTTCCTCCAGACTCTGGCACCTTGATTTCCGAATGACATGCAAGTACTTTGGACCACTGAGCAACAGTCCAGTGCTGCTTCTCTGTAGCCCAGGTCAGGCGCTTCTGCCGCTGTTTCTGGTTCAAAAGTGGCTTGACCTGGGGAATGCGGCACCTGTAGCCCATTTCCTGCACACGCCTGTGCACGGTGGCTCTGGATGTTTCTACTCCAGACTCAGTCCACTGCTTCCGCAGGTCCCCCAAAGTCTGGAATTGGTCCTTCTCCACAATATTCCTCAGGGTCCGGTCACCTCTTCTCGTTGTGCAGCGTTTTCTGCCACACTTTTTCCTTCCCACAGACTTCCCACTGAGGTGCCTTGATACAGCACTCTGGGAACAGCCTATTCGTTCAGAAATTTCTTTCTGTGTCTTAACCTCTTGCTTGAGGGTGTCAATGATGGCCTTCTGGGCAGCAGTCAGGTCGGCAGTCTTACCCATGATTGTGGTTTTGAGTAATGAACCAGGCTGGGAGTTTTTAAAAGCCTCAGGAATCTTTTGGAGGTGTTTACAGTTAATTAGTTGATTCAGATGATTAGGTTAATAGCTCGTTTAGAGAACCTTTTTATGATATGCTAATTTTTTGAGATAGGAATTTTGGGTTTTCATGAGCTGTATGCCAAAGTCATCAGTTTTAAAACAATAAAAGACTTGAAATATTTCAGTTGGTGTGCAATGAATCTAAAATATATGAAAGTTTAATTTGTATCATTACATTATGGAAAAGAATTAACTTCATCACAATATGCTAATTTTTTGAGAAGGACCTGTAAGTCCAATGTAGGTTTATAAGAAACCATGGAGGGACACCAAAATCATTGAAGAGAGTCCTCTGGTCAAAGTTGTAGTTCGGGCCTGCATGCAAAACACTGTTGTAGAAGACTAACACAACACATCACCCTCCCTACTTCAACAAAGTCACATGATGGCAGCATCATGATGTAGTAACAGAGAAGCTGGTTAGAGTTGGGAGGAAGATGGATGAAGCTAAACACAAGGTAATCCTGGAAGAAACCTGTCAGAGACTGCAAAAAAAACTTGAGATACTTGAAAGCTCACCTAAAGGTTCAGCTCAGCCCCCCATGCAGAGCAGTGACTGTTTGATCTGATTTCCGATCAGCAGTTGAAAAGGATCCGACAGATGACTTTTTAAATAATGAAATAGCATTGTTATCCAGACTGTCCTCCCCTATTTGATAACCAAGAATAATTAGCAGCAGTTAACACATGTAGAAAATATATAGATATGTTTTTTAGCTTTTAATTTCACAACATGATGCATCACAAAACCATAATGTCCTAGCAACTCTACAATGAACAGTAATGGTGAGTAATAATATAAGGATTATTTTTAACATGGTACATATTGTGGGATAAATACACATTTACTAGATGGATAACTCTTTCATCTTCTACTGGAATGCATCAGGAACATTAACAGCTAAAAGACAAATGTGTGAATAAGCTTATATTTGACAAACTGACGTAACACATTTAATGATTCATGACTTTTCCAAGAGTTTTCCAAGAATCTCTTTAAATTTTATGAAGTGAACATTTTTAATCTCACAATGTTTTCAGCTCTCTAATGATCATGCAAACCCTCAGGAAGATTCCTTTCTAATTTGTTCAACTTATCTTTATTTGTTGGGAGTGACTGATTTTTTTTACCCAATAAATATATCCAATGTCCTACTTAAGAGACAAGACTGGACAAATCAGTGTTGGGACGCGGGGACCATTTCCCCCCCACTGCTACGCAACATTAATTCAGGTCAGTCTGAGGAGAATAATTGTGTGGGACTGAACGCTGAATGTGGATAATATGCACACCTTAGAGGCCTTTAATAGGCCTTTGGGGAGCCCAGCAAGAACTCTCGTCATTGATTAGAAATGGTAAATCTGAGCCAATGTGTGTGTGTCCACTTAAAAAAAAAACTCCCACTGTAAACTGCTATTCAGCGGATTGTGTATGGTGGTGCTAATTGCTGTAAGCAATAGGGCTGTCAGGACCCAGCGGAGGCATTTAGGTCCTCACACACATGCGGTTCATCACTGTCTGAGAACAGACCTACATTACGAAACACCTGTGTCCCCATTCCAGCCTCCATTCAGCAGATTTCTGACCCTTACCGGTATACCATTAGGCTGAATGGTGGGACACAATATATTGATCACCTGTCAATACTTGTAAAGGAAATGCTAATAGAAATTAGTGTAACACAGAAGAAGGCTCACAAGTTGTGAGTACAGCTTCTAACAGTTCAAACAATCCCAGAGGTGCTTTTACACTTACCAATAATGGGGACCGACCTTACTCATCAAGACCGAATGTGTCCAGAGTACCAGGGTATAATTTGTAACTGCTAAACTGTTTTTCGAACACCAAGTATGAAAAGCAGTTGAATAGATTTTTTTTCTTAAAGGCTCAAAAAAAGCATGCTTTCCTAAACCAGTTGCTTTAGGACAGTAACATTCTGCCCTAAACTGGGCCCCTTTCAGGCAGGCCATCAGCCTCTGGGCCCAACAAATCTGGATTGTTTCTAAATGGAGACACAGAATCATGAACTGAATGTAAATAGTAACTGTGTATAACACAACCCCAGCTAAAAAAAAATCTTGCACTATTCATTTAATTGTTATTGTATTCACTCCTTAACCTAATACATGAGTTTCTATTCTTCAGGTCTGGTTTTTAACAAGTACTAAACTTCCTTTATGCAGATACATGTGTTTTATGAGCCTCTGCATAAGGACATTTTCCATAAGTGCTCCAAGCAACTGGAGGCAGAGCTGTTACACAGAAGTTATCCTCAAGAGTGGAGCAATTCCACTGAGGAAACTGAACTGTGGGTAGGAAAATGAACCCTTTATGCATGAGGATGTTTTAACATATTGCATGGTGCTGCTGCATAGACCACACTTGCACTAGCTGAATGCTAATGTCTGCGTTCAATATTTGGCAGGTTCTTGAAGATGTATATATGTCCCAGATGTGTCTTAAACAGCTTATTTGCATGCTGAATATCACTAATTAGTATGAAGCATAGGTTAGCACAATTAACTGAAATATTAGTAATTTATCCCGAAGGAGGAACAGGCTTTGACCCAAGACAAGAAATTCTGGAACTTGTGAAAGTTTTAGATTTTTGGAGGAAACCATCTTCTTCCTTTACATCAGTTTATTTATATAGCGCTGATTCACAACATATGTAATCTCAAGGCACTTTAGAAGAAAAGTCATTTCAATACAATCATACATACATTCCAATCAGTTTAAAGTTTTAGTTAGTTTTCTATTTAAGGAATCCCAGCAGATCATACCGAGTCATTGACTTGTTGTGCCCACTTTATTCAGACTCCAACCAGAGCAATCCCTCATACTGAGGAAGCATGTAGCGACAGTGGAGAGGAAAAACTCTCTAACAGGAAGAAAGCTCCAACAGAATCTGGCTCAGTATTAGCGCCCATCTGCCACGGCTGTCTGGGGGATCGAGAAGACAGTCTGGGGGTTCGAGATTTTTGGAAGGATGAGGCTGAAGTCTGGATTGGTGTTTTTTTATATTTTATTACGACCAGTCGTTTACATTAGGCCGTCTGGGCCAGCGCTCGAACTCCCTCGCACCCCAGATCATTTCTGCCTTCCCTCTTCTTTGTAAGCAGCTTCTGCCTTCAGTCTCCACAATGTCATGTCTTCATTGCAAGGTTAACCAAAACACACCTAAGTGCAGTTAAAGACTAGGTGAAAAGCCTCTTCACTGACACTAATGATCTCTTATTATACCATTTTCCCTAGATGCCTTTACTAATATGTAATTAATCAATTAATTCACATAAATATGAATGGTTGTAGACATATTCATGCCCCTTGGACCTTTTTACATTTTGACACTATAATTCCAAACTTTAATGCAATTTGTTGACATTAGATGTGAGAGACCAACACAATAAGTGCATGGGCTACATGTGAAAGAAAAAGCAATTATCATTATTTATTTTTAACAAATTTAACAAATCTAAACCATGTTATGTGGATTTGTATTCAGGCTCTTTACTTCCAGACCTGTAAATAACATCCAGTGCAACCAGCTGCCTTCAGGACTAATTTAGTTAGAAAATAGAGCCCACCTGTGTGCAGTTTCATTACAGTATAAATAAATACAGCCGGACCTTTCGAGGCTTCCGAAGTTTGTTAGAGAATATAAGTGAACAAACAGCATTGTGAAGAACAAGGAACAAAGCAGAGAAGTCAGGGAGTATCTGTAGTAAGATTTTAAATCAGGGTTAGATTAGAAAACAACATCCTAATGCCGCGTTGACACCGCACGCTTTGTCGGCATCCGAAAACTAGACTAGTTTGAAGTGTATACATTTCTAAGCCTAAGCTTGCAAAGCCTGCCGCTTGCTGAGCAAAAAAAAAAAGAGAGGGTGGGCTGGGCTTCCTCTGTTGCCGCATGTTTTAAACAATGGTGGATCATATTGAGAAAGTGGCTTGGCTTTATTTGCTAAATAAAGCTAGACAACGTCGACGTCGGGCGCATTAGCGCCGTTTGTGGATACACCCCATTCTTGAGAGGCGCTCTGAGTTTGGAGAGTTTAACCATTTGCTCAAGGAGCTGCATATGGATGAGGTTCGCTTTCAGCGCTACTTTAAATGTGTAGAAACGTCACTACAGTGAGACGCTCTGATTGGTTGACGCTCAGGGGACAACGCTGAACTTCTGCGTTGCTGGCTTTTGCCGCTTGGAAGCTTGGAAAGCTTCAAAGATTGCAGCAGCTAAAACAAAAAAAAAGCACCACAGAGACTCTGACAGCCTCAACCATAGATTGACAAGTAATCTTGCTGTTCTGCGCGTTGATGTTTTGGGCGGTGTGAACGCGGCATAAGGAGAGCCATTATATCAAAAGCACACAAGAGACCTGAGGTAACTCTGAAGGAGCTGCAGAGACACAAAACTCAGCTGGAATAATCTTTCAACAACACAACTACAAGCCGTGAACTGCACGAATCTGGAATTTTAAGGAGACTAACAAAATTAAAGCTATGGTAAAAAACAAAACAAAAAACATAAAAAGTGTAGTTTATACCTCTTCTGGATACTTAGCGAATCAATAAATCCACCCTGTATCACTATCTTTCACTGCACAATAATGTATTACTTTGTGCTGCTCTATCACATAATATCTCATTAAATTTTTTTTAAGTTTCATTGTAGTAAGATGACAATATATATATATATATATATATATATATATATATATATATATATATATATAAATATTTATTATTGTTATAATTTTAAATTATGTGCATTTGTATTCAGGCGCTTTACTCCCACACCTGTAAATAACAAAAACAAACAAATATATATATATATTTGCAAGGCACTGTAAATTCAATGGTGATGCAGTATGGACCAACAGACCAATGCTGCACTCCATTTTCAAATTTTGTGAGCAAACTTTGATTCTTAAGTTTTTATTGTTTACCTCAAAGAAGACGGCCATAGCGGCGATGATACGTCTTTCCTTCATGGCCGCGTTGAGGCTGTCAAAGTCGTCTGAATTGTAAAGGTAGATCTGCATCTGGGATGGGGAAACAGAACATAAACAGTTTTAGGAGTGGACAAGGAGAAGGAGCAGTCTTCTCATCAATCACCTGGACGCGCTGCTGAGAAGCTGATGAAAAGCTGTTTTGAGGGGCAGAAAAGAGGGAGTATTTATCACTCCTATAAATCTCTCATAATCTGTGTCAGTCTTTTTTTGTGTGCACTGCCACTCCGGGAGGCTGCCAAAGAAATACAACATCCCATTTCTTAGGGCGACTGTCCTCACAGACACGGTAACGGGTAGAGTGGAACCCCCCCCCCCCTCGTGCCAAGATCTAACAGAATGATACGCCTCTAATCATGAATCCCAATTACATTAAATCACCCACAACATTGCTTCTGATTTCACAACAAAGCTCGAGTATAATTTAAAACACATCATGCACAGACTATATCACATACCTGTCATGGTACTAGTTTTAGTCCTAGTAAAAAAAAAAAAGAAATCCCACTTCTTTCATTTCAAGGCCATATTATCATATTATGGTGACACTGATCAAAATCAGTAAAGAATTCTAAAAGTAACAATTGCAGCTGTTGATCATCTAGGTGTCAGGCCTCTGTGAATTTACAGAAAAAAGCCTTTGATGTCACTGAACTGAGTTAATTGGCAATATGAAAAAAAGGACCTAGATGTTAATTTAATTAAAGGTTGGCGTGTCCATTTTTTCCTTTTTCAAAAGGAAAATCACGGGGCACCACAAACCGCAATTGATTGTTCTGACTTCGAATTTAAAATAAATAAGTAAATAAGCATATAATCAAGGATAAGTCTCATTTACACAAACTGTTCAGGCTCGAACCAGGTTCAAAATGACTCAATCCAAATAATTTCAGTTAATCAGCTTCCTTCAGAGTTCCTTTA
Organism: Valencia hispanica; assembly: GCA_963556495.2. Lineage (NCBI taxonomy): Eukaryota > Metazoa > Chordata > Actinopteri > Cyprinodontiformes > Valenciidae > Valencia > Valencia hispanica. Next base: position 12,430,396 of record OY747708.1, on the reverse strand, counting down.
ACTGCGTCCTTTAATGGAACTAATTTGTTGTCTGAGAACTCAGCAAGAAAGAGGATTGGCCATTCATCACCCTTCAGATGTTATTAACTACATTACTCCATTAGGCTGGCCCCCTTAGGCTTCATTTACTCACTGAGAATGGCTCATGTGACCCGTTCTTGTTAACAACACACTTTATAAAACCTGCATTTCAATTATACACTTCTATAGGAGTCAATAAAGGAATCCTGTATCACTTGATTACTCATTTTCTTAATGTATGTTTGGAGAGGGCTGACAAACTCTCCATGTTGGAGCCGAAGATAAAAATGTTGATTTAAATAAGAACAGACAGGTGGTCTGACAAATCTTTGAGCTCCCTGAAAAGCACAGGAACGTGCTGTTCGCATCTCCAGAATCACTCTTTAATCTTGAGTCTGTTTGTACCAGACAGTTTTTTCCCCTTTCTTCATTTCCAACACAAAGTGAGTGCAAAAACAAAAAAACCTTAAAGCCACTCTGCATTTCCATGTCCCATTTAAACAGCAAAGGTGAAAAACAAAGTCAGGTTCGGCATGATTTCCCAAGACAACAAAATGTAGAGCAAAGACTAAAAAACTATTTTAAAAAATACTTTTCAGCATGCAGAGATGTTAAATCAGAGAAAGGCAAATGTATTTCTCCTTCACCGCTGTTACCACGGAATTGTATTGTTAACAGATAAATGTTCACACTTCTATCGCACACAATTATCTATCTTTATTCTTTTTTCCTGGGCTCCTCAGAGAGTATGAGTATGAAGAGGAGTTAAGTCCCTTTAGCATTATTTAACAAATGTATAGAACTTGATATTTCACAATAGATTCCTGACTAAACTTCGTGGTATTTGAAACAAAAAGAAAAATATATGGGTATTTATAACAAGATAAATAACTTCAATATCCTGTACTTACTCATCCTAGGACAGGCCACTGAAACAAATGTACTTTTTATTGTAATAGTCAATAATGAAGCTTTAACTTTTTAACCATGAAAAACAAACTGACTTTCTTTATGCATTTATAAGTATGACGGTATGAAGCATGAATATACATTGTGTATTAGTTTAACAGCAAGACACATGCTTGAGAAGATTATTGTTTTACAAGCTGGGTGATTCAAACAATGGTGTACATATTTGTTTCTAAATCACCCATTAGACTATAACGCAAATTTACTGTGTCGTGCTTCCCCTCCTTTTTTGTAGACATTTTTGCCACTAATGAGTAGAAATAGCCTAGTTTTCAATATTACGGTATAAAAAAAAACATTTAAAAAAGATCTGCTTTCAAAACTATTAAAATTGTTTACTTAGTCACGGTTTAAAATCCTTTTAAGTTGAGAAAGTACCTGAGTTTTCTCTCGTAGTATTGAGCAAAAGGTACGTTTATAGTTTTGAGTTTCCAGCTCCTTATGTTGGAAACCTGACCTGAAAAAGGTTTTCTAAAGTCCCAAGGTTAATATTAGGACTTCACAACATAACGCAAATTTATCGTTTTCGCGATATCACCCAGGCGCCATGGGTGGGCCGTGACCGCCCATTCACGTATCTGGCCCACAAATGACAGATTACAATGCCTCATGCAAATGTATTGGCCCAAAACAATCAACAGAGGGTGCTATAAGTTACTAATCGGGAGTTTTGGATACGGTAAAAGAAGACACTTGTAATTCTGTAGAAGTACATAAAATGATTACCTCTCAGCCGGAGATATAAAGCATGCTGGTGATGGTAAAGCTGCTGTAGCTCCTCTAGAATAAAAACAAAATCATAAGAAAGCTCCATTTTTACCAGCTTGTGTTTAGCGTCGTCACGGTTGCTAGGGGACAGGATATAAGCCGAGGAAGGGTATCTGAATTCACAGCCGGTAACATCCAGTCTACCCGGTTGAGGAAGGAACCGTCCTATGTAGTCCTTAGAAGGGTGCAGAATACACATGACCCTAAAATGACATTCTGGTTCACACTTCTTACCAGTTGGTGGCAGTAACGCACGAAGTCATTGTTTGCCAGCCGTGAATATTTATCAAGAAGAAGAAGAAGTGCGCTATTAAAGAGGCTATATGCAACTTTTCCCCCAAAATAAACGTAACAATAGCCTTTTTATTTGACCATTTATGACTCAAACATCTCCTGATGAGCATACTGACACCTTGTCAGCTCACAGTGGGTGCACCTATAAGCCTGTATCCATTTTTTTCTCTTTTCTGTCGGGTCGGATTTTTCCCGTGCCGTCTGCGGATGTGACGTCAAGCGCATTCAGGTTGAATGTTTCAGATCACTCTGCCAACACCGCTAGTCAGCAATTACACTCGCAAGCAGTTCAATAGATAGTGTGAATACACAGAAGAGACCCAGGACAACTCTGACACCAACAGTAACTCCACATAAGACTAAAGAAGTTAAACCCCTGACAAGTGCCCGAAAAGGATCAAAGATTGAGAGCGACCGGCGTACGTGCGCACGCTGTGAGAGCGAGCAGAAAGGAAGAGCAGTTCTGTTTTTCGGCCACAGGACATTACATTATTTTTCTTTCTGAGTGAATCAGGACAGTTTCAGCAGCGAGTAGCGTCACTGATCAAAGCAGCAGGAAAATAACAAGACAATCGACATGGAAGAAGCAGGGCTTGTTGCTGTGTTTTCTGTTTGCTGTTGTTATTAACTGGTTTGCAAGCAAATCTTATTTTTACAAAGCCGGATGTTTGGTTACGTTTGCTCATTTCTATCTGAATCAGCGCGACTTAACCACAGCTCCCGCTGAGTGACAATGATCTTCTATAAAGGAAGATGGCTCACTCACATACACAAGCAGATACACAGCAGGGTCGTGAAAGTAGCTCAACCGCGGCTCCTTTTGGAGAACAAAAACAAACGTTCTGAATACAGATCTAGAACAGAGCGATTGTTCGAAAAAACTCCAGAACCTACCTGAGCCAGTCCCTTTTTAGATTATAATATGTTGTGTAATATGAATATTTACATAGAAAGAATATCAAAAAGGGACGTTTTGACCCGGAAATATGTAACACACTGCCAACGGGAAGTAAAAACATTAGGGGTTAAATAAAAACTGCCCCCCAACTTAATTGCCATGGCGCTGGGTCTGGTATCACCGTAAACAATATACACTGCTCAGAAAAATAGAGGAAACACTTAAACAACACAATGCAACTCCAATGCAATCACACTTCTGTGAAATCAAACTGTCCACTCAGGAAGCAACACTGATTGACAATCACTTTCACATGCTGTTGTGCAAATGGAATAGACAATAGGTGGAAATTATAGGCAATTAGCAAGACACCCCCAATAAAGAAGTGATTCTGCAGGTGGTGACCACAGACCACTTCTCAGTTCCTATGCTTTCTGGCGGATGTTTTGGTCACTTTTGGTCACTAGTGGTAGCATGAGACGGAGTCAACAACCCACACAAGTGGCCCAGGTAGTGCAGCACATCCATGATGACACAGCAATCTGAGCTGTGGCAAGAAGGTTTGCTGTGTCTGTCAGCATAGTGTTCAGTTACATGGAAGTGCTACCAGGAGACAGGCCAATACATCAGATGTGATAAATAAGAAAATTTGGATAACTTTTTTCAAGGCAGTACAGCGATGCTGTGAAACTGGTCGTTTTAATCAAGTTTTAATCAAAAACTTAGAATCTTACATTGGCCAATGCGTACTGATGAGCACATCAGAAGAAATGTTTGTCCGGTGCTGATGCTTGCTTGATGAGACTTTGAAACGAGGCAGAACAGGGTATCAAACCCTAATTTCTCGAAACACATCTTAGGTTTCCGTTCTGTGTATTACATCTATATTTTAATCTAATTTTTTCACATACAGATGTGTTGAAATTGGTGATTTTCTTTCTAAAAAAGCTCAGGATTTGGTGCATACTGCTGGTTTTCATTTTCTGCATGTATTTCCTATAGTGCACTCCATTTAGCTCCTGGGCTCTGCCTGGGTCGAGGGATCAGTCTTGACTCATCCAACCGTCTTCTATTTCCTACGTTTTACTTGCTTTCAGTGGAGCTTTTATCTTCCTTACTGTATGCCCACAGTAATACTTATTCATATGCTCTTAGTGCTGGTTGTGCAAACGTATACCGTTCCAAGGTGTGATTTGTAATCCATGTATAATTAATCTAACCTCAGCGACAACCTAATACATTATAGGAAAAGATCTCCCTGAGGAACCCCGAGGGGAGAAAAAAAAAGTCCATGCTTTCATTTGTCATAGCGTTGTTTGAGTGAACAGGTGGTCCATCTATCGATTTCCCCACTTCACTCCCAAGAAAAAAAACATAGTTAGATTAATGTCAAGCTCAGGGGCCACAGGCCAAGCAGTCCATTGGGCTCTTTCCTTTTTTGGGGGCGTTAAACATATCTAAGCTAAAAAAGCGGATCTGCTCCACACTGTAACACAGCTCATTGAAAATAAACTTGTCTTTCACCTCATGTACACATGCAACCAAAGTGTGTATTTTCAAGCGTTAGATAAAATCCCTTTCCTCATCTGTGAGCAAAAATGCTTGACATCTGACTCTAGGCTGAAAGTGACTCATTGGTAGTGAGAGATAATTAAAAAGAAAGCTGGAGAAGAGTTTTAGTCCACAGATAAACAACTCTGGGAGCTCAGGCTTCTTGGTCAAGCTGCTCATATCTTGAACAAAACAGATGCTACACAAAACAAAGCCCGACCTCTGCTAGAAAAGGTTACTGGGTGCACCAAGCACAAACATTTATACAAGCTGTATAATGTACACAGTTCGGCTGCACACATCCTGTCAGATTTAATGTAATCTGAAATATATCAAATTGTTCAGAGTCATAAATATGAAAAATGAAAAAAGCAACTCTTACTAGATGAAGCAGTCAAATGGCTAAGGGCTAGGTCTACACAACCATACCCCCCCTTCAACCATTCATCATTTCATTTTACTTATACCTTCTGCTTCACACTGTGGAATAATACATCATGTTTGATTTATGTATTCTGACTTATCAATAAGAGAATAATTTTTACAAAGCAGACCTCCAATTGTTGCTTCTGTGGTGTGCCATAACTACATACATGTGTAGTTAACAGCTACAATGGCAGGAGTTGTTTTCTTTTGTCCCTCTTGCAGGAAAAGTCGGTCACACATTGGTGTGATGGAAGTTGCCATGAGAGACGTTTGCTGACCCACTTTTTCCCTCCTCAGCCATAATCATACTGTGTGCAACATAAATCCCATCTGGGATTCCTTTTCTTGATGTGCTGCTTGTAAAAAAGTTAAGACACAAGAAGTTGGAGACCCATCAAGTCAGGAACAATATAAACAAACTTAAAACAAAGTAATAAAAAAAAAACAGAATTTGAAATTATCTAGATTATTAAATAATTTATTCTGTTAACATACATAACAATAATATTAATTTAGAAAATATATACAGTATTTTAGAATGGGGCCTCTCTCCCATCTCAAAGAACGCCACAACATTCCTCCTTGCTTACAAAAAAGACAAAATAGGATTAGTGGTATAACACAAACACTAGTTGGCAAGCTATGAGTGGCAGGTCTTTAAGGCAGCTGATGACAGCCTGGCTACCAGAGCAGATAGCCTGACTAATTAACCAGCTGATATTGTCTTGTTATACTATTTATTACTCTATAAGGAACATAACAGCAAAACAAATAAAAAATTCAGCACGAGCACTGAAAAACTGCTACTAAACTTAGAAAGTTTATTTTTTACAAAGTCAGTGCATCCATCAGTACTAATATAACCAATAATCAAAATGTAAATATATGAATAATTGTTGCCTTTTTTGTTTTTAAATAAAAATACTAGGATAACGTTTTACATTTTTGCTTAAATATTTAAGAACTGTAAAAGTAAGGTGCTTTGGCTAAAGGTCATCATACCATGAGAATCTCATACCAGGCTAAGTTTTGTTGTAAGCAAACAAACAAAATATCTTAATTGCATCAAATAACTCTTAGTATCTTAACCTTGATAATGCAGAGTATGCCTCCAGCTAACATCTAGTTAGAGTAAGACCAAGGCAAAAGGAGACTCCCGCAGTATCATATTACCTCCACTCTCATAAATGTCCAAGTGGTTCATGTAAACGCTATGTCATACACCTTTAAACCACCATCATATTTGCAGGAGACGGTTACTGTTGCAGCAGTTTATGGGTATTTGCAGAGAAGAACCATGGTGGGTCACAGTATGTTGCATTGACCTCCCCATACACAAACACATATGAAAAAATGGAATGTGTTAAGCATATTAGACCAGAGTAACCAAGGAAGTGCCAGTGTATACAAAATAATGTAATATGTGCTTCAATGTATTAATATTAACAATTTAAACACCCATTTCATTTAATTATTTCACCCCCTTTGACATTGTGTACCTTTTGGTTGTGGAGGTATTGCTGGAGTGACCGTGTGTCATTTCATACTAGGGAGCTGTTTCATACCCTCTTTTACAACCAGCAACAAAGTGTCCTGTATTCTACTACAGGGAAATTCAGTTCTAATACTCCAGTAAATAACATCTACTAGCAGCAGATAATTTTGTTATTTTGGGTTGATCAGAGGGTCATAAATATCAACATCTTGTACTCATGTTTTATTCAATGTAACTGCTCCAAACAGGGATCTCAAGCAAAACAAATGGGAAACATACGTAGATAATTACTAGTACTAATCTCTTAACAGAGCCCTATCAAGTGAAAATTTGGTCCAGTTCTATTAGCAGGGATCTGTTTGACGCAATTTGAGCCTGATTCTCTGAGTATGCTAGTGAGTTCAGGCTGTGGACTTACACATTGTGCTTCAAAGGTTACTGAATACGACAGAGGCAGACCCTGTGAAAAAAGGCTAGGGTCGCTCTGTGGCCTAATGTTGGAGGCTGTGTATGCAGGTGTAAATTAATGTCTCAAAAGGGATGCTGTGGCATGCTCTCTTTTGGTGCTACTTTGACTGAAGCACGACACTGACATTTCCTTACAACAACAAAACAATGTATCGGCAAAAAAAAAAAGAAAAAGATCATATGTGTCCCGAGAACATGTTTGGTCAGGGAATCATGTTTAGAAACTTGGGAAAAACCGAAGGTTTGAGTCATTCGCCCTCCTCCCAGCATTTATGCTTGCTTACTTTCTTCTGCTTGCTTGCTGACTAGTTTCTATGCAGTCATTTGCAGCATATGGTGTCCAGGTGTTACAGCTTACTCAGGCTGTTTAGACACATTTCCTATACAGCTATAAAAAGACACGTCACAGAGATCACCATAAAGTGAAATTTAGTTTGTTTCTCTCATACATAAAAATCGTGTGGCTTTTTTCTCCCTCCCTCTCTCAAAATGAGCTGAGCTATTTAAGCCTCGACACCTACTCGTTTGCAGGTATGCATTATGCCGCTAATTTATACCAAAAGAGCACGTTAGCTTTGGAAGACGTGCTCCTTCACAAAAAGGTCACTGCAGAAACCTTGGTCTACACACAAAGACATGCCTTGCAACACAAATCTACATTTCAGATCTATGAATTATGTACCTGGAGGGCATAATTTTCTTCTTCTCTTTGCTTTTTCTTCCCCCCTTCTAAACAGCAGCCCAAATTGGCCATTAAAGTAAATTCCATCATATTATTTAGAAGCACACCATCAAAGGCGCCATATGCACAACAGCTTTATAATGGCTGTATATAATCCAGTGCCCTTTAACACTACGCTGAACACAAAATGATGTGGCAAAAATAAATCTAATTACCCAGCCATTCAGCATCAAAAAGCTGTGGCGGAAGAGAAGGCTCCAAAGAAGAGGTCCAAGAAACAAACAGAAAAACGCTACTTGCTTCGTGTTTGGATTTAGTATGGATAGGCAGAAAACCAGCAATCCTGTTTTCATACCCAATTAAATGCAAACTAATTAATATGGCTTTAAATAAGACTGCCTAAAAATAAAAGACACCAACTTTAATCTTGCTGTATTTAAGATGTATTATACATTTTCTAATTCAATTTAGATAGTGAAAAGGAATAGTATTGTAAATGATAAAAAAGAATGAGAGGCAGTAAGAAGTTATTCCTTGCATGACATAAAGAGTGAGATTTGTACTTTAATCCATTATTCAGAATAAATCATAACTGAGAGTTCCAGGACTTTATACCCTTTAAATCTCTTTTATAAGAGTTTTTGATGATTTTTGTTGCTTTGCCTTTATTACTGGCAATCTGTTCCCCAATTTCTCAGTCAGTTGTATACTGCAGCTTGAGTGATTCCAGTAAAAGCCTCCCCGTCTGATAAATTCCCACATCTTTTAAAATTCCACAAACCCAATTTGCAATAAAACCCTTGTGCAATGCAAAGAAGAAAAAAAATTCTCAAAAAGAAGCAGGTTTAGCTGAGGATTGTATTTTCACTCATTTCTGCATGAGGTTGCATTTGGTAAAATAAATATAAAAATTACAAATTGTGGAATCAGAAATTAAAAAGATGTTGACCCATAGTGTCTTAACTATACTAGGATTCAAAACAATCTGATTAGAATTGCACTTGTGTAAATATGGATTATCTTTCAGTCTACTAACAGCTTTAATCTTAATCTTTAATCTTATTTAAATACTTTAGGACTTTGTATTGACGTATATTAACGATTATTCACAAACTAAATCTCTTGTTTTTGTATCGTAAGACAATAAGTGATTCACTGCAGGGTACAAGTACTTTGAGGATTTATGCTTTTTTTAAATATTTGCCATATATACAGGTGCATCTCCTTAAATTTGAATATAAAACACAAAGTGAATTCATGTCAGTTATTCAACACAAAAAGTGAAACCCAAGTAATCTAGATTCAATAAACACACAGTGACACTAAATTCTTGATTGTTACTCCTTTTGCATCATTGTGTCCTGCTTCAGTGCAGCGTGGCATGAAGCTGATCAGCCTGCAGCTCTGCTGAATTCTAAGGAAGTCCAGGTTGTTTTAATGGTAGCCTTTAGCTCCTCTGCATTCCTGGGTCTGGTTTCTATCATGTTCATCTTGACAATACACTATGAATAAGAGTTCACAGGAGATAGGAGGTTTAGGTCAGGCCGAGCAATCAAGTACAATGACATCATGGCCATTAAACCAGCTTTTGGTACCTTAGGTAGTGTGTGAGGGTGCCAAGTTTTGCTGGAAGATAAAATCAGCGTCTCTATAATGCTTGTAAGCAGAGGGAAGCAAGAAGTGTACCACTTGACAAAAAAAACAGTGATCAAAAACCAACAGGTGACATGGCTCCCCCAAACATCATTGACTCAAACTTTAAACTGAACCTCAAACAACAAGGTCACAGATTCTTCCTCCAGAGTCTGAGACCTTGATTTCCAAATAAAATACGAAATTCAATTTAATCTGAAACAATGACTTTGGAGTACTATGCAAAGGCCCAATTGTTTTTCTTCTTAGCCAAGCTAAGGAACTTCTGATATTGTTTAGAAGTAGTTTAACTAAAGGAATGCATCAGTTGTACCCCATTTCATGGTGACGTCTGTATGTGGTGGCTCTTGAAGCATACAGTGAACTCCAGGAGTAGCCCACACCTTGTGAATCCTCTTCAAACTCACAAAGGGACTAGGTTTGAGCAACTTTATTTATACCACACTTTTTCCTTTCACTAAATGTTTTATTCAAATAATCAGATACAGCACTATGTGAACAGCCAACATTTTAAGCAACTAGTTTTTGTGGCTTACCCTCCTTGTAGAAGGTATCAATTTGGGCTGCACAACATATTGCAAATTTATCATCATTGCAATATCACAGTGTGATAGATTATGATTGCCAAGGAGTATTTAGGATGCAACAATTTCTGGCTAATACATTCCAAGAATCATGGGTTTTTACTTTGCATGCAAATAAAATATTCACCCTGTTGGATGTAGTCTTACGATAGTGGATGCTTACAGCTGACACATGGATTTCAGTACCAAAAATGTTAAATGTCACAAAGTGCAAGCAGCACACATAAGAACTAGCGAGGAAAATGTGAATTTATTGCCTCAATTAAAACCCTGCACTAGACGCCAACTGTTGGACAACTGTCAAGTAAGCAGCCTTCCCCATCATTGTGAAGGCCATAATATTTCTGCATTTAAATAGTTTTTTTAATTGGAGTGAGGCAATATTCAAATAATCTCAGAAAATGAATTTTGGGTTTTCATTAGATGAACACTTTAAACACTTGAAATATGCCTTTCACTTTTTGAGCTGCAATACTCAAATTAATTACATTGATATGATTATATTCTAACTTAATGAGATGAACACAGGTAATAAATATGCTTTTTGTTTAAAATAAATGTGAATAAAAAAAAAACTGACCACAAAGAGTTGTTGTTTCTGATGTTTGATACAGTCACTCCTCAATCAGTTATATAAAAAAATAACCACATTTGTTGGCCCCTCTGTGCAATGGATTTACTTTAAGGCCCCCTAATGGATTTTGTACAAAGTTCAAACAGTCGAGTATCTTGGAAAAGAAGTAAAACTGTGAAGGGCATCAGGATATTCTCTCAGTTCTGACACCCCTGAGCTTTTGAGGGTTTAAATACCAACATTTTTAAAGCACCACTGAGTTCACGACTAAAAGGTTTCAGCCGAATCTACACGGCAAATCGTGCCTTAACCTTTACTTTAGGGTTCATTAATTAAATAGTTTAGGATGGGTATTAAGTTATAATCTATCTGAACACCGCACTAACAATTCAGAGCTGACCTTCAGTACTGAACCTTGGACATTTGTCAAACTGTGTGTAGCAACATGACGTTTTACCTCTACGGGGAACCTTCTGCCATTTATGCTGTGCTCTGAGCCTGCTGATCCATTACTCTGGCCCCAGTGAAACTCCATCTTCTCAGCCTTAAAGCGCCCTGGCAGTCCAGCGCCTCTTACAAAGTAGTCATCCTTCAGGAGCACAGCGACTGGAGACAAAGAAGGATTGAAAAATTGAATCAAAGAAGGATATTCTAGCACACTTATAGAAAGACAGAATAAAGAAAATTAAACTGTGGTATTGTGTTTAATTAACAAAGAAGCTCATCCTAGAATAATTGCAGCTTATTTTTGTTTAAACACTTATTTTTTCAGAAATTACAACCTCATTTTCACATTTTCTATTACTAACGGAGGATTTCAAAAGTCTATACACCACTGGTAATATGCTTTAGGTTTAAATAAATGATTTTTAAAGTTTACCTTTAATCCAACATTTATCTTGTACCATTAAACTTAAAACCAAGCTAATCTTTTAAGAGAAAAAAGCTCCAACTTGGTATCGCAACAAAGTATTAGTTTAAAGGTTTGCACACTTGTGTGATCAAGTTATAGCAGCCTTCTTTATTCTTTATTGTTATCAGTTGAACTACAGGGCATGTGTCACATTAAATGTGGGAAAATGTTGAAATCATTTAGCAGGTTGTCATTTTTAAGTCACAAAATGTGCTTTTTAACTGGGGTGTGAACACTTTTAAAAGGCAAAGTTTTAAATATCACATGCTTTAAAAGATTGATGTTGCTGATTTTAAATGAAACATTTTGATTCGTACATGTTTCCTTGTAAAAAAGAAAAAAAAACATAAATTTTTAACCACTACATTCATGGATCAATCTGCTTTTCTTTCCCAGTGCCAGTCACGGTATAAATGGCCTAACAAGCTGTCGAATCTCAAATATTCTTGACTTTGTGTGAAGTGAGGACCCATGGGGGCACAAAACCCTTGCAGAAATCCAGCAACCTAACATGGTATGTGTCTTTAAGGCTGTGTGAAAAAAATCGTTAAATGCAACATTAGTGGCGTGCACCTCCACAAAGATGCTTGTGATGTGCTATTCAGAGAGCACTAACACGCTTCCCCCCCAGCGTCCTTGAAATCCTCGGTTGACTGCAAGAAGTGCAGTGCACAGGTTCAGTCAAAGCCACCATCTCTCTAATTGTTGCCCGACTTGTGAGGAAGACTCAATGGCATCCGGATGCCTTGTGATCTTTATCCACATGGCAGCTTTTTACAAGGCTGTAATGCCGCTTCTCAGCCTCTGCAGAATAGCAGGCGTTTTCACATTTTCTCTCATCTAAGATCATTAAGAGCAACTGCTTGGTCTAAGAAAATTTTCTGGGGAATCTTTTTTTACATTTAGTTAATTTTTTATTTCATTTGGAAGAATTTTATGCTGCCTCTGAATGTACTGATATTGCATTTATACTTTCACTATGTGCAGATAAATAAGGCCTCAAAAATAGCACCAACAAAGATTATAAGCAAACATACAGTTGACATCTGGTAAATTATTCATTCTTTTACAGATGACTGCTGGGTAATTATATGTGTGACTCCCAATGCGTGAAAACTTTCCAAGCTTGAAAAAGAAGAGGGAAAAAAACCCACTAATATAACATGCATGGTTTATTAGATAAACACTGGCACTGACTAGCAAGACATGATGCAAAAAAAAAAAGCCATGATCCCTTTGTTTTCATAAAATTTTCTTTTTAAAAATCCACTCGAGGCATGCCATCGCTGTTTACATCACAATTCAATGAGAGAAAAGACATCAGCAGATGGGAATAGCCTGATCTCTGGACCCAACAGTAAGATAAATATGATTTTGGTCTGAACTTGACTCGAAGCCCAGCCCAAGTGCTCCAGACAACACAGAGGACATACTGGAAATGTAGACAAGATGATGAAGATCAGAGATCAGGGAGAGGTGGAATGGAATGGAAAAGTCTATAATGCCTGAGCAATACCCGCTTTTCAGTCCAAACAGATGATATACTTTAATATCCTGTATAAAACCCTGCTATAAACAGAAAACACATTGTAGCAAGCCCGGGGCTAGCTCTTTGAATGTTGACAGTTTCACGCTGGTTAGAGCAAAGACGCATGGAACTATTAAGTTCAAGTCAAAATTGTCCATTTGTGATGCAATTGTAGCTCAGTTTTGTTGTGTTTGAACTTGGAATGTTACGCTTTCCATGGCTTAAATAAAAGAGAACAGGGTTAGGTTAAAAAAAAGCAATGGGCAACCGTGACTGAGGGTTGCGTGGAAATCAGTGAGAGTCGGTCACTGTTTGCTGATGGGGGTGTTACCTTATATAACTCCTGAGCACACCACAATGAATGGAATCATAGCGGTGATAATCCTGTTGAATTACACTGCTGAGAATGCTGCCAAATGGGGTCTGACATAATAATAGACACAACATTCTGTTACAGTTTCCTATTACCACAGGCAGCACCTGCAAGCTTTCACATTAGCACAATTTGACAAAGGTATCAAAAGAATCTGGAAAGACATGGTGAGAAAACAGACGCGAGTCTTTAGAAAGCCATATTCACTCCTTCTGTTATGTACAGAAGCTGTTGAAACTTTCACTCCCTCATTGTCTTTTGAGGAGAAGCTATAAAAAGGAAAAAACAGCATCATGTGGCACTGAAACAATAATGTTACTGTGACCTGGTAAAAGATTTTTAACTAAAAAGGTGGAAGAAATTCTGACAAAATCGGACAGACATAAAATGATTGTGGAGAGTTTAGGTTTAAAATAGATCAATCAGTTAATTGGCCAGAGATCCGAATAAGCCAATTTTCCTTGATCAGCTTTGCTCTACAATGGATAGATAAAATATGGGAAAATCTGATTTTTTTTCTCCAATTAGCTTAATGCATTAAAGCTAAGAAATCCCAACATTTTGGTTTAAAAAGGCATTAACTGACAGCTTATAATGTGACACAGTTTTTGGAGTTTACGGAAAATTAAATAAGATCTTTTGGCTTCAAACCAATACCACTTTTTTCATTTAAGTGTGAGTCTTTGGCTAAAATTTGAATTGGGTAATTCAGATGCTTGTGGGGAGGCTGGCGGCTTAACAATGAGATAAGCGATTCTGATTGGCTGAAGGGGAGGCATGTGCCGCACAAACAAAACCGATACGATGAAGCAGCAGAAATGGCGAGTCAGAGTTGTCTGAGATTGTGAGTTTGATTTAATAAATTAGGACTTCAGCAGAGGTAGCCCTACATTTTTTTGTTGCTGCTCACTTTGACTGACAGGATCAGAAAAAACTGGTCATAATCAATTTTTACCCATTGATTTTTTTAAACGATAATAACATTCAGTAGTTCATTTTCATTCATATCAGTTCATATTCAATCCGAACAAGCTGATCAGAGAATCCACATCGTGCCATCACACATTGAGCAGATTAATAAGCTACAGGTATTACAAACATTTCACCTGCTGTGGCCTTAACGCTCTGCAAAGAGCCGAACTGCTCTATAGAAAAAACAAGCAAAATAAATGAATGGAGGTTAAATGCTTGATTAAAGAGGTAAGTTTTTAACTGTTTTTTGAATTTCTGGAGTGAGTCAGAAGCACAGATGTGAGCTGAGAGAGTTCCATAGGGTGGGTGTGGCTATGACAAAAGCTCTGTACCCAAAGGTGCGATGCTTTGACTTGGTGGTCTGAGAGAGGAGGAGCCATAGTTTTGAAATCAGAGAATATTTCTCTAATTGAAGTGATCAGAATTCGGACTCTCTGAACGAGGGCTTTTCTGATCGCTTCAGTGGGAGGAAATCCCACAGCATGTGCTCTTTTTGCATCAGTGGTTAAGCTGCAGCAATCTGTCATCGCCAGTCTGTGTCCGGTGCAGTAGATGCACTCCAAAGCCTCCATAACTCTTTAACGCGCTGTCAGCTCCCGGATAGTGAGATAGCAAGATTGGGTACGGTGTCCAGGTCTGAGATAATGCTCAGATCTTCTTATGGTAATCTTTTTTTAACTGATTCAGTTTTCCGAATTCTATGCGTAAAGTTGAAAATGTCTGCATGCCGGCACCAAGTGTTTCAGCGGTGTCAATTGCAATCTGTCAAAATGACCGATGAGTAGAGATCAGCACTACACATCAGAAAAATATGAAATAGTGATAATACTGTTAAATTTTCTTATGATGATATTGATGGTAATTGATGGTATTTTCATCAACACAAAGTCAACACCACAAAAAATGTGGCCATAAAGGATAATGATAGTCAAGCCAACGGGCTTATAGTCAAGTGGAGGTTGAATGAATGGCCCTTAAAATGTTAGTCTAATAAATATCACATTCAAAAAACTATGAATATTGCGATAATTACTGTATGATTCAATGTATTTTGCAGCTGTAGAAGAGATTCTTAAAAAACTGGGGAGCAGAAGCTTAAGATTTTGCTAATTGTTTTTTTTTTTATTCTCAAGTATTACAATTTTTAGGGTCAGTGAAAGAACAATAGCTTAGCTTGTTCATGCTTGCAGCAACACTCTTTAGTGTGAAAATTGTTACAGAGGGAAGGAAACTGAATTATCATGATCAGCGAGGAGTTTAAAAAAAAGGACAATGAAATACAAAGGATAAAATAATCTGTTAGAAATGAAGCTGTATTTCCAAATAATAATGTCAACTGTGCTAATTCTGCTTTTAGTTTATAAATAATGTTAAAGGAAGTTTTAAATGTCACTTCTCTAATCATGTCTTTGTTTTAGAGTTACAGAAGAATGTTTTTTGGCTTCAATATGTTTACTGTAATATTGTGCACTTTTATGTTTTAAGATGTGAAAAAAAAAATGTAAACAAATATACTCTGTTTTTACGGAGATATACAAAAACTGTTTGTAGTTTGGTTTTATCTTTCAGATACCTCTGATCCATATTCTGTCGAGCACATCAATATTTTATTGAGAAGAAAGCCAGAGTTTTAATTCCATCAGAAACTAGAAGACATAGTTTGAGAGCTGGTAATTGTAACTCTTGGGGAGAAATCAGAATCCGCTAGACCAGAAATCAAAACATGTTCACATTCATCTAATCTGTGCATCCTTAGAATTGTTATTAGTTGAGAAACCTTTTTAAGACCTCAAAGCAGGTTATAGAGGATTATGTGACCTAATGCGTCTACAATTAATGTAATGCAGTGGAAAACTAGTTAATCCATGAGCACATCCGCTGAAAATTTATCAGTCTCACATTGAAATGGTAAATTAAATAAAGCTGAATTTCCTTATTCATTGGAGGGGTAATTTCTCTGTGAGCGTACCGTTTATATTCAGTTTGTTAGGTACCTTTTGTTTTGGTTCCCAGGGGATGCAACGAAAGTTTATTCCTACACTATTTTCTGAAGTGTAGAAAAAAGAAAACTTTCCATTATTCATACCTGAAGCAGATAACACAACGGTGGCAATACAATGTTCTATACTGCTGGAGTTTGGAAATGAAGGCAGAGTATGTGGTTAAATAAACTTCAATATCAATGAACAATGAGTGAACTAGAGTATTCATAATGTAATATATGTGACGGACCAAAAAATGGTGCTTTGCAAATAATCTGAAAAGTGCGGCATGCAGGTGATTTCACCCCCCTTTACTCAGATACCCCAAATTAAAGTTTGTGCAAACAAATTTCCTCAGCAGTCATATAATCTGTAAACAGAGTATGTAATTTAAATTCAGTAAATGAAGCTTTTCTGTGAAAGCCTCAAAGGTTTGATGGAGACTTTTGGTAAACAAACAGCATCTTGAAAATCAAGGAACACAAAAGACAAATAAAGGGTAAACATGTTGAAAGCGTGAAAGTGGGGTTAGGGTATGAATCTTAAGATTTGAACACCTCAAGGAGCAATACTCAGGTAATCAAACAAAAACAGAAAGAGTATGGCTCAACTGCAAATTTACCAAGACATGGCCTTCCACTTAAACTGACAAGCTTGGGAACAAGAGCATTAATCAGAGAAGCAGCTAAGAGGCCCATGGAAACTCTGCAGTAGTTGCAGAGATTCGCACCTCAGGTGGAAGCATCAGTTGACAAGTCAACTAGTACTTGTGCACTCTATAAAAGGTTGTTATTAATGAAGAGTGGGGACAAGAAGAATAAAACAAGCGTAGGAAGAAACCCATGAGCCCCATCTGCAGTCAGCCACAAGTCATGTGGGAAGAAGGTGCTCTAGTCAAATGAGAAAAAAATACCTTTTTAACCAACACACAAAATGCTACAGGTAAGAAAACTCCACATAAACATCACAACACCCTTCCCACAATGATACATGGTGGTGGCAGTATCATGTTGTGGGAGTGCTTTTCTTCAGCAGGAACAGGATAGCTGGTTAGAGTTGATGGGAAAATGAATGGAGTTATGGTGTGTTCTATTTACCTCGGAAGTCGAAACTCTGAGCTCGGTTTGACATCACGCCCAGTTAGACCGGGTTCCAGTTAAGGTTGGCGGATAAGTCGGAATGCAAATATGGCAAGGCCCAGGTAGCCATAGTTGGCAGGACCTCTAAAAAAAAATATTGTTTTAAGCCGTACTTTCCATATGCAAAAACCACTTTTATTTTGTTAAGTTTAGAGTTCCGGGCTCTATATGTAACAGTAATGTTTCTAACTGTGTCTTGTAAAATAAAAACTTTTATACCACAGCTTACTGTTGTTGACACAATGAGCAGCCATATTGAAAGTCAAAGTTGAAGCAAGAAAAACGTTTTTTTTCCGAGTGGGAAATCTGAGATCAGGGGGCGTTCCAGTTGATTTTTCCCACTCGGATTCAGAATTTCCGAGTTCAGACTGCAAATGGAACGCACCAATAAACACAGAACAATCATGGAGGAAAATCTTAAGAGGTTGTAAAATACTTTAGGCTGGGCAGAGGTTTATTTCAAGCAGGAGGACAACTCTAAACACACAGCCAGAGATAAAATGGATTGGTTTGGATCAAAGTATACTCATGCTAGGGTGGCCAAGTTATAGGTCACACTTAAGTGAGAGTTGAGGGATAGACTTGAAAACTGCTATTTACAGGCACTGTTCATTCAGCATAACTGAGCTTAAGCTATTTTGCAGAAAGAACTGTATAAAACTTTCAGACTCTGGTATTCTAGTAGATACATATCCTAAAAGCCCTGCAGCTATTATTGCGGAGACAGGTGGTTCAACAAAGTACTGAATCTAGGTACAGTGGCTTGCAAAAGTATTCGGCCCCCTTGAACTTTTCCACATTTTGTCACATTACAGCCACAAACATGAATCAGTTTTATTGGAATTCCATGTGAAAGACCAATACAAAGTGGTGTACACATGAGAAGTGGAACGAAAATCATAAATGATTGCAAACATTTTTTACAAATAAATAACTGAAAAGTGGGGTGTGCGTAATTATTCAGCCCCCTGAGTCAATACTTTGTAGAACCACCGTCTGCTGCAATTACAGCTGCCAGTCTTTTAAGGTATGTCTTTACCAGCTTTGCACATCTAGAGACTGAAATTCTTGCCCATTCTTCTTTGAAAAACAGCTCCAGCTCAGTCAGATTAGATGGACAGCGTTTGTGAACAGCAGCTTTCAGATCTTGCCACAGATTCTCGATTGGATTTAGATCTGGACTTTGACTGGGCCATTCTAACACATGGATATGTTTTGTTTTAAACCATTCCATTGTTGCCCTGGCTTTATGTTTAGGGTTGTTGTCCTGCTGGAAGGTGAACCTCCGCCCCAGTCTCAAGTCTTTTGCAGACTTCCAAGATTGTCCTGTATTTGGCTCCATCCATCTTCCCATCAACTCTGACCAGCTTCCCTGTCCCTGCTGAAGAGAAGCACCCCCAGAGCATGATGCTGCCACCACCATATTTGACAGTGGGGATGGTGTGTTCAGAGTGATGTGCAGTGTTAGTTTTCCGCCACACATAGCGTTTTGCATTTTGGCAAAAAAGTTACATTTTGGTCTCATCTGATCAGAGCACCTTCTTCCACATGTTTGCTGTGTCCCCCACATGGCTTGTGGAAAACTGCAAACGGGACTTCTTATGGTTTTCTTTTAACAATGGCTTTCTTCTTATCACTCTTCCATAAAGGTCAACTTTGTGCAGTGCACGACTAATAGTTGTCCTATGGACAGATTCCCCCACCTGAGCTGTAGATCTCTGCAGCTCATCCAGAGTCACCATGGGCCTCTTGGCTGCATTTCTGATCAGCACTCTCCTTGTTCGGCCTGTGAGTTTAGGTGGACCGCCTTGTCTTGGTAGGTTTACAGTTGTCCCATACTCCTTCCATTTCTGATTGATTGCTTGAACAGCGCTCCGTGGGATGTTCAAGGCTTGGGAAATCTTTTTGTAGCCTAAGCCTGCTTTAAATTTCTCAATAACTTTATCCCTGACCTGTCTGGTGTGTTCTTTGGACTTCATGGTGTTGTTGTTCCCACCATTCTCTTAGACAACCTCTGAGGCCGTCACAGGGCAGCTGTATTTGTACTAACATTGGATTACACGCAGGTGCACTCTATTTAGTCATTAGCACTCATTAGGCAATGTCTATGGGCAACTGACTGCACTTAGACCAAAGGGGGCTGAATAATTACGCACACCCCACTTTTCAGTTATTCATTTGTAAAAAATGTTTGGAATCATGTATGATTTTCGTTCCACTTCTCATGTGTACACCACTTTGTATTGGTCTTTCACGTGGAATTCCAATAAAATTGATTAATGTTTGTGGCTGTAATGTGACAAAATGTGGAAAAGTTCAAGGGGGCCGAATACTTTTGCAAGCCACTGTATGAATACAAATTTACACCAGGTTTTTATCTGAAAACAATGCATCACTTTCCCTCCATTCTACATTTATGCATCACTTTGTGTTGCACTATCATATAAAATCCAAACAAATTATATAAATTTTTTTAATGTAACGTGACCTAATGTGAAACAGTTCAAGGGATTTTGATACTTTTGTAAGGCACTGAAAATACATATATATATTATGAACAGAATGTTAATGTAAAGTTTTTTACAAATCTTTGTGGTAAAGACTTGACTGCAAATGAGCTGCTTTAAGACGTTCGCCTCACAAGAGCAAGCTGGGGTTCAGTGTCTTGCCTGTGGGCACTTCTACATGTGTTCAGTAGGAAATGTGGCCTGATATTATCTCTTTTAAATGTTCACACTAGTATTATGTATGCTTTAATGTTCCAATGTCTTTCGAAACAACAAGACCAGGGCGTTTTATAATCCTTCAGCTGTCCTGACTGAGATCAGATGAATCTAGAAGCTTTTTCACCACATCTACATTTGACATCATTAGCCAGATTATAAT
Organism: Valencia hispanica; assembly: GCA_963556495.2. Taxonomy (NCBI): domain Eukaryota; kingdom Metazoa; phylum Chordata; class Actinopteri; order Cyprinodontiformes; family Valenciidae; genus Valencia; species Valencia hispanica. The sequence goes on along the minus strand of OY747708.1, from coordinate 12,410,220 downwards.
TGGTGCTCTGTCGGCTGATCCCTCGCTTTACATGAGGATTTAGTCAGCCTGTGAATGAGGACGGCCCACTTTTAATCATCACACAAAGCAAACTAGGGGGGATTGAGTGTGCGAACAAGAAAACACAGATTGTCAGTAAACACATAGGATAATGGATAAGTTGTGGAAAAAAAAAAGAATGAAAAGAATTTAAAGTAACTCAAACAGATTTACGGATCGGGAGAAGAAAATAGGTGTGATATTTTGATAAACAAAGAGAAGAGAAAAGAAGATTTGAAAAGAGAAGAACCTTGTGTGATGAGGGATGAGCTGAGCTCCTGTCGCGAGGCGAGAAAGAATCTGCCAGAAGTATTAATGTGCCAGCGCTACTTAAGCTAAAGGCCCACAGCATGAAGACGACAAAATGATGCAGGAGATTTTTCAGACTGAAAGCATTAGGTCAGGAAATAACTATCCATCACATTATCATAATTGTGCAATTCCTTTGCAACTGAGCAAAAATCCCTGATTCTGCTGTTGTTGAAGCAGTGTAATCCTGTGTGCAACATAAGAAAGCCAGGGAATGGAGATGCTGGCTGGCCTTGGAAGTTTCTTTAGAAATGCGGCACTGGGTGTGTGTGAACCCTTAAACAGCAGAGGAGGAATTAGAAGCTAAGCCAAAAAGACCTTGAATCACAGCCTGTGAAAGAAGGGGAGTGTGTGTGAAAGTAAATCCTTGATCAATGCAAATGTCTCTAAAGGCTTCCGATTCCTCCTGAATTTGGTTTGAAGTTGCCTGAAATTTTACTGAGACGTGTTTTTGTTGAGGAATGCTGCCGGAAAGGCAGCTAATCTGCCCGATCTCGAAGCAGGCCGGGGCACAAGGGAACGTCATGTAATCAATCGCAATGAACTTTTTAAGATCTGCTCACACAGCTCTTAATTACAAAGCTGACTTTTAAATAGTGTGAGTGATGTTCATGCCCCTTTGTGACGGATTTGAACAACTCTATTCTGGCACACCCCCAAGTAGTATTGGTGATCTGGGGTTAGGAAAACACGGAAGAGTCTTTCAGACCACAGAAACCTTTTTAACTCTTGCAACTTTCAACAGCTTTTCCAATTTGTTCTAGTACATAGGCCAGGTTTTAGAGGGCCTTTTACCATTGCTGGCTTTTACTTCACAATGGAAGCTCTTGAGATGCAGCTGTAAGGGTGACTGGTCAAAACAATGTTCCTGTAAGGCAGGGATGTAAACAAGTCGTTATTTTCACAGTCAAGTCTAAACTTTTTGTCCTAGTCTCAAGTCCCTCAGGGAAAAATCCATACAACTCTAAAGTCGGTAAGAGGCAAGTTCAAGTCAAGTTTCACAATAAGTTTAACTCAAGTCTTTCACCAGGTCCAGGTCAAATCTTAAAGCACTTAGGGGCTAGTCAAAGTTAAGTTTCATATCTATTACCCAAAGTTAAGTCAAGTCTTTCATTTTCAAGGATCAAGTCCAGGTAAAGTCTAGCATCTTTAAAAGGACAAGTCTCAAATGTTTCACCCTAAGCGAGGTCTCAAGTCTCTATTAACTAAAATTAACAGTCTCACACCACATAGATATAGCCTAGACTACCAAAAACACAATAATAGGATTATAATCATTAAACCTAATTTAACAAACTGGTGCACACCAGCGCATAAATAAACAAGATGAACTATTTAGAAATTAAATAAGGTATAATATTTACCCTTCTGAAAATACTAACATGAATTAATGTTGAAAGCAAACTAATAAAATAATTTTTATTAATTGTTTCTCAAAATACAAAGTAGTTTTATTTTCGAATAAGAAGAAGTGTCTCACTATTAAGCTAATGATGGTAGCTGCACAATATTAGAAAGTCTTGTGATTGCAACAATATTGGCATATATTGCGATGGCAATATCAGTAGCAATATATGCCTATTTTCTCTTTCTCTTTTTGTTATCTGTGCACTCTGGGACGTTTAGAATTTCGGGCAATGTGTCATTTGTGTCTGGTGTAAGCATCTGCTGCCGTGACACTGGTACAACTGGTTAAATATTACTGTAGCATTAAAAATTCAAGTTACTGACACTAAGAATACACTAGCCAAGACTTACTCCCAACAGTCTTTTGTGAAAAGATAACTCCGCATGCTGATATTGCAATGATGATACATGCGTGATATATTGTGCAACTCTAATAGAAATTACCTGAGAACATATAAATATTTTAATTCCACAGCCATGATTGACAGATGGTTATGAGCCAATTATAGCCGTCAATCTGCAAAAGGCCCATTTTGATTAAATCAAACAATCTTTAACTAGAAAAGCACTTAGAGCGCAGACCTCTTCCACGGCCACTCATTCCCCCTCATCCACATGTTTTCTGTATGTCTAACTTTAGGTACTTTTCCAAAAAATTGTCTCTTAATGAGATTCACAGCTGTGTTCGTGCCTCTGCGCTCTTGTCGAGATTCGGGGCTGCTGCGTGAGGGGAGCCGCTTGTGAGCGCTCTGTTACTGATAGAAAGGGGACTCTTATTTAATTTTAGTATTGGTGAGGTTTTTGAAAAAAGATTTTAGAAGAAGAAAAACAACTTAAATGTATTTTCTTTTTAGCTATTTATCCTGGTTCTTGCGGCTACTACTGTTAAACAGTGGGTATTACATCAATGTTGTTCTGCTTTATCCTTAAAAGTTTTAAACCCGTCTGTTATGGAAGAGGATTGATTTGGAAATACTAAAGGGGAATTAGGGCTCCACCACATCAAGAAAGCATGTTATTGTGAAACTAATGCTGAATAGTATCATAATATCAGTTACAATTGATCCATACTTTTCCATTCTATTCTTTCTTTTCCATTATTTCAATTTTTCCAACACTTCCTGTGAGCTTTAGCATTTAAGCCAGTAAAATGGTTTTCTGAGCATATTGGGAACACGTTGATACAGAAACATTTGGAAACACTAATGACATGTCACCAATGTAATACAAGCAAATGAAAAACAAGACCATGACAAATTACATTCAAGTCTTGGGTTGATGTGCTTAAATTTAATGCTGAAGTTATGTGATTTTTATACAATTGACATTCACCCGAAGGCTGTTACTTCATCTCAACCTTCATACATGTGGGATGAATGCAATAAGAAAAAATAATAATCTCTCAAAAATGCACCTTAAACCCTTGGAGAGCTCTTTGAACTGAAAAGTTAAAAAACATGAAAGTTAATCACTTAAGGTAATGAACTTTCATCAAAATCTTTATATTTTGGCTTCAACTGTGGTTGTGCAGAGCACTGTCTTGTTGAGTTTCCAGACTTAAATCTTTACTCTTTCAGTCTTTCATCGTTCAGTTCTTAGCCTCAGCAGGCAACAGTTTTCTGAGAAAAAGCTGTAACATGCAACAGCACTCTGCAGGATTGGCCCCAAATGGGAAAGAGAAACAGTTGGTGGTGGGCTCGTGAACATGGTGGCTCCTGAGAGTAAGACATTTCCTTTAGGACATCAAAAACAAGTCAGGTCAAGTCATACATCAGCTTCAACCTCAGGCAAAACAACTGAGGAGGAGGAATCTATTTCCCAGGATGTAACGGGATGCAGAAGATTTTTAACTACAGATATAAAGCAAAGATTTTAAAATACAATCAGGAAGCCAGAACAGAAATAACAGATAGAAATGTATGATTTACATTATCTCAATTTAAAAAAAAATTATTTTCCTTTAAAAGAGATGACCAAGACACCCAGCAGCATGAACTCACAATGCCATGATAGTACTGATGATATTGATAAAAACCAACAATAGGAAGCAGGAAAATACAGCAGGCTAGAGCTGCATAAGAAAACAGTGGTGTAAGATAAATGAGAGCCAATTAGTGCTGAACTTAGGTGATACTCACATAATAAGTGTTTTTCTGGAGATATAATTATTGTTTTATTTACTCTGAGAGTCACTTTTTTTAGTTCATTTGCGATTGTATTATGTTTTTATAGTCTGTCTAATTCAGAATGAGAAGTCACAGAGAAACACACGACATGCTGTTGCATGAAACGGACACTGGGTGGCAGCACTCGCCGGCAGCGTCACTGGGACTCTTCACAATGTACTGCGAAGTACAGCTCATAATCCAGATGAATGGAGCAACAGTTGTTCTGCTTCGCTGAATTCTATTTTATATTTCCAGGTTAGTTACTTACCTTTTTTGTGACTGCAGATGTTTGTAAGCTAATATGGATTCCCGGTGATGTGTGGTCCATGAGCTGAAGGCTTGTTAAGAGTGTAAATAAAGTAGACTGTCACGGTACGTGATGATTGTAGGATAGAAAATGGCGTCCGACGCCGTAGCCAAACGGTTACCTTCATTTGTTTCTTTCGGCTCCTGGGCATTTGTGGGTTATTACTGTATGTGTGAAAATCAGTTGTGAGTTCATGGTTTAGAGCGGCAGGCTGTGGACTAGCCATGTTTATTATTTCAGTTTGTGTTTGTAACTGCACAGGTCCGACAAAAAATGGCCACGCATCATACGGGTGTCTTTCGAGGTTTTTATTCTTCCGTACTCTCTTCCCCAGTAAACACGATGAAAACTACAAATTAAAGGACATTTGGCTCAGTTGTTACATATCACAAATCTCTTTAGGATATTTTAGCTGGTATCCTCTGAACAGTCACAATCATTTTTAATACACAACAATACAATAAAAAGAAATAAAGGTTACAACATTAAGCCATTTTAACTTTATGTATAAAGTAATAGAACAAAAATGAACATTTACCGTGTGCGCCTCTTGAACCATATCCTCCTGACTACCTGTAGTTCAAATTTGTCCTCTGTGGAGGACATTTGTAAGCCTGAATATCTCTTACTCACTGGATACTACTGCATTAACTCCCTTTGCTATCTACAGAGGACATTTAGGGCTTTTCAATGATACCAAATTTGAAGGGGTGGGGCTTTGGTACCTTTCACTTCCTCATTCATGAAAATGGCGTTCGTCTCTGCAAGCACATTTTACGGGAAGAAGATAAGTAAGTGCATAATACTTTTTATTGAGCAAATTTTGGCTTACAATGTTGTTGGCATATTTTATTTAAGTCTCTTAAGAACACAAAGCATTTTCAAAATTATTTTAGGTCTATTTTAGTATAGTATTTAAGTATTTAAAAAATGTCCTCTGCAGTGGACATATGTAGTTATTTCCTCCAATTTGTTCTGTTTTTTTTAAATGAAAGAAAGGGAGTCATTCTCAGAAGCAGAGAGAATTGTACTGCAAATTGTTGATGGAAACTTAGATATGGAGTTGTCTGATAAAGATCAAGATGCAGTGTTTGAGCCAGAAGCAGAGGCAGATGATTCAGAGAACTCTAAGGATGACACTCAGGCAGGGCAATCAGATGCAGAGGAGGCAGATGAGGCAGAACAGTCTACATCTATGTCCAGTCGGCGTCCACTGTGGACCAAGAATTCCAAATACACCTTGAGTTTTGTATTAAAAAATAATAACTTACTTTCTCTAACAATTGAGACTCATTTTAGTTTATTTTTTCTCCCTTTACTGGTTTTCTTTAGATTCGAATTCCAACTGAATGATCCTCCCATTATTCAGAGCAATGACGCCATGACACACCAAAACTGGATCCCAATGGATTATTTTAAGCAGTACATTGATGACTCTGTGTTTGAAGGAATGGCCCTGTGCACAAATCAGTGTGAAGTCCTTGTTTCTGGAGCAACCCTAAATACCACTCCTGAAGAACTGAAGATATTCTTTGGGAATTCTATTTACATGGGTTGTCTAAGATATCCAAACATTCAAATGTATTGGGCCTCACATACCAGAGTTCATATTGTGGCAGAATCCATGACCAGAAATCGGTTTTACAAGCTGAGAAATTCCATTAAGATTGTCAACGACTCTCAGCAACGGGGAGAGGGATGGAGGGTCCTCTGCGCCAAAGGTTCCGCCCACAACACAGAGGCGAATTGCTAATGAGCTACTGTCGCTCTTCTGAGGCTATGTCCTGGAAAACGACACAGGTTTTGTGGTGTTGGCTAAAACGGCATAATCATAATTTAAAGACCACTGAGAACACTTTAAAATAGCTCAAAAAGATGATCAGAGTGGGTCTTTAAGTGATGACCTTTCAGTTCCAAGAGCTCTTCAAGGGTTTAAGGTGCATTTTTGAGAGATACATTTTTTCTTATTGCATTTATCCCACAAGTATGAAGGTTGAGATGAAGTAATTGGTGAATGTGAAAAGTGAAAAGTGAATGTCAATTGCTGAAGTGGGGCTAGAGGGAGCCAAAGGGAGGGGTGGATGGATGTGTTGGGAGGGGCCTTGATAGTGGGATTCAAAAAATCTCTCCCTCAAATACTTCGGACAGCAGCTTTAAGGAGAAATCAGAATCCATACATTTTGAATCAACTATCAAAACCAATTAAATGAAATAATCTGAAAAGTTAAGGACTGCGGGAGCAAAATCAAAATAGCCAAAAGCAACCCACTACAATGTGTAAGACAAAGGTTAAAGCGAAAGGCTGTGTAAAGAATGCAAAAACTTGTCTTAAAACCGCTAGTGTGCACTATGAAGGAGCAAATACTTTAACCTAGAATCCTACATGTGACGAAATGTAGTGCATGATCATACTCATTCTAGGTGATAACACCTTTAAGTAATAGTCACTGTGGTTTAGAAAATACACCCCAGAAGCAGGCCACCTATATAACAAATTATTTTAGGGGAGTCGTGACCACAGATACAATCTGCTATAGATGTTTGGCGATACCAGAGAGTGGAGCAGTAATGTGACAGGAAATTAACCTGCAGAGACCGCACAGCATTCAGCTCCTTCAGTTAGGCTATACATTATTTCAGGTCATGTAGTCTGGCTTCGCTTGTAAAATGGAATAAGAGAATAAGAAATATCACAGTTATGGTAAAGGTGTCCTGCAATTGGAGCAATGGGATGGGTTAGCAGGTTGATTAACTCTTATTTTTGTAGGCTGACCTTCATGCAGTAATGGGTCACGTGTGTGTAGAACTGCACTTCTGCTTAATGAGTAGCCTACATAATGTTTCACAATTCTCATGCAGATAGTAGCAATATGTTGTGAAAACGTATTTGCTACCCCTACAGCAAAATGGCAAACAAAAGATCAAAGAAGAGAGAAAAACAGACACTCTCCTTCTCAGTCAAACTAGTGAATCAATTTCAAAATACAGTGATGTGAATTTGTTGCATCTTAAGTTGACCTTTTCAAAAAGCTATTGCTCTGCACCATTTTGTGGTAATGCGACTCCACTTTCCTGACTTTCACGGTACTTAGAGGCATTTAAATCTCCCTCTTGTAGTGAATGTTCCCAAGTCATGTTACTCCCAACTTTGTAAATAATCAGCCTGCAGCACTGCCGGACTGTGTCAGTGGCCTTGGTTGTCATGGAGGCTAACAACTCTCATTATGATCACACGCAAAAGATGACACTGCTCTGAGAGAGAAACGGTGCCAAAAGCAGATAGATCAATTAGGGTCAGACTTTTCAAACCAGTGGTCCACGGGTTTGTTGAATTAAGGAAAAGAAAATAGGGCAGTGATTTTAAATAACAGCTAATTGAGTGAGATTCCAAATGTGTCCGTAAACAAGGTCTGCAAGCTGCATACAAAGAGAGGCAGAAACGAGCAAAGGGCAAGGACAATGAATGCAATAATAAGAGGATAAAAACAACTCATAAGCCTCTTTCAGTCACACAAATCATATAGCAACTGAACGTGTCTGTGTTTCACTAACTGAGCATAATTGTGCTTTTCTGTAACATGCTGTGACAGGAATCTGACCAGATCCGAACTAGTAACATCTATTTTCAAAATAGTTTAAAATGCTGCAGTGAAGTAAATGTGACAGGCAATCAGGTGAGGTCTTTACAATATCGGGAAATAAAATATTGCAATATATCGCTGTATTAATATTTTCTTACATCCCTATTAAATATGTCAAAATCATACACTTGACCAATAATTTAACAGGAATCATGAAAATTTATTATATTGTTTTATTATATTTTAAAAGATGCCTTCCTCGTTTCAAATCAAAAGAGAAAAATTCTTGATTACATGAAAATAATTTAAAATCAAAAGTTTCCAGGGCTAAATTGTACAATTTAACATTTAAAATTTAAGAGAAAATTAATCAATTTAGATGTTAGGAGGAGCTTAAACAGTCTGTGGTTTAGTGATTTGACTGATGGCAATATAAAATAAAAGTCAACAACACTGTTGGCCTGCAAGCTTTACTGTAGGGGTGGTTCTTAAATAAAATTGTGCTATGGGCCCCATTCAACCACAGGCTGGTGATGAACAAGGATACATTTTTTTCAACACTTTTCTTGATAAAATGGGTTCATTCCATAATGATTTCTAATATATCATTTACATGATTATCTGCTAATAGCATTTTTGATCATTACAGATCCCCACCTGTCTTTCCAGTGTTTTTCATGGTGGTCTGGTTGGACGACTCAATGTTGAACTTGTCGAACTCCAGCATCTGGTACTCGTCCAGAACCAAAGCTTGTTCATCTACAATATCCACAGGGGATTGGTCCCTTGAAGCACACTCTGGGTAGGAGGTTGCCCAGCCTCGAGGCCCATGGCTTCCTGCAGAATAAAAAGAATGGAGAAAATAATATAGATGACCCACAATTTAGGCTAATGGACAGTGATTATTTTTTTATTTAAGGCAATCAACTAAACCATACTCAAAGATAAAATACTATTATGACTGCAGCAGTCTACAGGGTACCAGAGGAAACAGAACTAATGAAGAAGCAGACAAAGATTGCATTATATTAATTTAGCTAAGAATACAAACAAATACATCAACTGGATGCAGGTAAACCTAGCAAAGTTTATCTGCAAAAAAGAATATCTTATTGATAGCCCATAAAACTAAAAACTAAAACATTAAATTAGAACCCAGTCAAAGCATCATCCTACAAGCTGTTTCAAAATAAAATAGCCAGTAGTCAATAAAAATTTTAAATTCATAATAATGGCTTATGAGCGATGTATGAAGCAGGATAACTTCCTGTACAATCCTTATTCACTCTCTGCTCTTTTAATCCTCTATCCCCTACAGTGGCACTTCCACAAAGAAATAATCCACAACCGACAGGGGTCCCCTTGATCTCTTACAGGCTACAATTGGCCAACGCAACAACAAAAGCTGAAGGATCAGGGGAACAAGAAGGCATGCGTGGACTTTTCTGGGTTAACACAATATTCATGATCTCATTCCCTACAGATATAGGACAACTTTGCCATGAGCTCATGAAAGAGATATGAGAACCTCTCGTCACTAAAAAGGAAAAAAAATCAAGGATGGCTTTATGTCTTGCTATGTATAAACACCTTGCAGCTAAACAGACTGTGCTCTGCTCCTTCAAAAAGACAATGTGATCCAGGATTATTTTTGAAACAAGCAGAGTTTTACCACTTCAACCATAAAATGGCACACATACATGGGGTGTGAATGTAAACAAGTATCTGGTAAATGTCCTTCAGAGATGTTATTCAGAGATTAAGATAATTAATCAAACACTGCCACCAGAAAATATTTGCACCTGTTAACTTTTTTCACATTTTGTTATGTTACAGAGTAATATGGCAATATATTTGATTATGTTTGTTTTTTTCTCAAAGATATACCCACGAAGCAAGGAATGTCCAGAAATATCTCAAGGAAAATTAGTGGAAATCAGAAACACCTGTATTAAATTCTCAGCATCATAGACAATGGTGTAAATACCTATGTACTTATTTGGTCTAAACATTTAGATTATCTTATAAATGTAAACAAAAGTAAAAAAAAAAACAACACAACTATGCTCAAATCACTTTTAGATTAGGTTTGTATTGCCATAAAATGTGTTAAAAGTGAAGAAGTGGAAATACGTTCTACTGGCACAATATTTGGCCACTGGTGTAAAGATAAAATGTCAAAATCTTGCAAGCCATATAATGCAATATCGTGGACTTTAAAACTCTGAATTGGGTTGAATTTTACAAAACATTTGAGCTGCATATAAAACTAATGACTGCATTAGCAAGCAGGATTAAGTTTGTCAGCTAGGACTACAGATTTAATATTTCTGCAACAGCAATGCCACAATATTTCATATCCTGGGATACAGGCCATTATAAATGAACATTAATAATATGAGGCAATTTGAAAGCTGCTTGCCAATCATAGCAACACTGAGGATTTACATAACGTGGAGCAACTGTTTACAATTTTCAGATAAAAGCCTTATGCGTGAAAAAGTTTTCTATTCTGTTTACGAAAATACAACTTCAGTATATTCCTTTCCATTTGATTTGTGCTCGCTAAGACGTTAGCCATGACACAGCTTATAGAAAATAGAAACTGTGTGAAGCATAGTTAACTGCCTGCAGCACTGTTGCACAATATTTTGCTTCAAAGATGAAAGCTCTTTGAAGCAATATATTTTTTTAAATCAACAATGAAAGAAATGACTCACTCTTATGTAATGGCCTTGCTACTATAAGGTTAATCTCACTTTGAATCAACAGCCTCATCAAAATGTAACAGCTAAAAAAAAGTCAATCATCCGGCAACAGAGGCAACCACTGTATAAAAGCCCACAGTGTGAGGTTTGAGAAACCAGGACTGAAAGGGATGGGATCGCAAAGTGGGTGATTCCAGTGCTCCATGTGTACCATCTAACAACACCAAAAAAACTTTTTTATTATTATTATTTTTTCTAACATGACCCAATTTAACCAAGTATGAAATCCTGTGTATTTACAAAGTCAAGTGCACATTCATTGGCCAAGACTATTTATAGCAAATTAAATAAATAGATCAAATATCTAAACTATTCTTTGCATTAGGGCTGTGTGATAAGGCCTAAAATTAATATCCTGTTTGGATTTATCAAAAAACAATGTTTAGAGCAAAAACAAGCCAAAACTCATGATCTAAGACAAATATAATGTAGCTTCAAGAGTATTGAATTGTATGTACACCGTAATAGTCAGGATATTGACATTTTATATATTACATGTGGAACAATATTTGTTATATCACCTAGATGTTGGTGTTCATTTAAACTTAAGCATATTTGTTATATCACCTAGACATACTTTGCATTACTATAAAGTGCCATTCAGTCTTAATGGTACCCCTGGTAAGACATTTTTGTGTTACGTTTTGAGTCAATATCCCACTGAAAGACGCAACGAGGACACATTTTTAAATGACTAGATTTTATTTAAAATGACGTTGTATTTCAGAGAGTTCATAATGCCAAGTATGCTTAGAAAGATGCAGGCCCTTTTAAAGAGAAAGAGGACTACGGCATCACAGATCCTCCACCATACTTAGAATGGTAATGAGGAGTTTAAACATGTGCATCAATTGTTTTATATCCTGCTCACCTGAAGGGTTAATTAATAAAAAGCTCAATCTCAGCTTCATCTGCCCAAATCATTTGGATCTGGTTACACACCTAGTAGCATTTAGCAAACCATACACATTTGGGTTTGTGGTGATAAATAGGAAACAAGGCTTTACTGGCAGGCCCAAACAACTAGTTTGAAGGCAGATATAGAGAGTTTTAGGGATATTTTCCCTCCCTCACATTCCTACTCACAATAGATCTTGTACAAGTGAAGAGTTTCCTCTCCTACATTTACATTGCCGTGAGAAAGTATTTCCCTCTTTTTTTTTTACGTTTTTGTCATCCTTAAATGCTTCAGATAAGACACATTTGAATATCAGACCAGAAGATAATCTGCATAAATACAAAATGTTAAATGCAAAATGCACTTTTTTCATGATCTCAAATATGTAGGCATGACAAAAAAGTAAAAACAGAAACGATCTGTAAGGGGAAATTGCTTTTCACAGCAGTGTTTCTTCAAAGGAATTATTTGAGGTCACCAGTAACTATGATTCTCAAATCAATAATTATTTCTTCATTAGAAATTTTGTAAATGCCGAAAGTGCTATATAAAGAAGGATGACTTTCCAAGTTTGACATATGTATATATCAAAATATTTATTTTAAATAAACTGATAAAATGTATATTCTAAGTCTGAATATTTCTGCAGCATGAGCTGGCGGTTAGCATCTTGATATTGGACTGTAAAATGTGCCCTTTTTAAATAAATCAAAGAAAGCAAATATTTTTTTAAAACTAGTCATTTTATTTTAAATATATATTGTTTCCCAAATTAAAGAGTGAATCGATTAAAGCTTACTGAAGATCCAAAGCATTTTTTAAACCTCAAAGCTTCACTGACCATGGAGAAAAATGTGTTTACGGAGTACCCTTCTAGTTCATGGAATAAATAAGTGAATAAAATTAAAACAGAGAATTACAAAAAAATGTTATCTTTTGCTAACTTTCCATTCAAACACAAATTACATCACACGTACTGCTAGAGGGATCTTTCTGCCTTTTAATAAGAACAGAGAGGGAGGTGCAGTCCTAAAAATCAGATAAGTAAGGGTTTGCACAGCAGTCGATTAGTCTGTCTCATTGCCATTCATCAGAATCAGAGTGTAATTTCAGGGTTAAGCCTTTCCCACTGCAGCCAGGACGCTCTACAAGGCAGAGTTGAAGAAATGTGAAATAATTACATGTTTCAAAATGTGTGAAACATTACCTGCTAAGTCAGAATCACGCTGCTTCTGGCTTTAGTGAAAATCTTCACGCACCAGGTTACCCATTTAATGTGATGAAAACCCCTTATAGATGCAATGAAGCTACTGAATTAAACAGCTTAAAAACATTTAGAAAGTTCAAAGTATTGCACAAAGATGTATATTTGCAGTGTTTTGTTAGTGGCTGGAACATAATTGAGCTGAACAGAATGACAGGTAAAATGTCTCAGAGGATAACAGGAACAAAAGCTCACAGCTAACAGTCAGTCCAAATGACAAATCCAGGAATAAATCATTTGTTGTTAACAAGCATTACAATTCCTCCCATTTTACTTTACCTACTTTGTCTGTGCTTTCAGTCAACCCATACTGTCTAAAATCCAGTTCAGGAGGCGTTAGGAATTAAATATGCCGCCATGTTCAGGTGAAAAACACAACATAGCAAACCCAGTATTTTTTAACAGCTCGTCCTGGTGCCTCCACATTTACTGCCTCCCTCATAAAGATGAGCAAAAAAGCAATAATTGTTCCCTTTTTTTTTTTAGCTTATTTGTTTAATTTTTGTGCAGACTTACTGGTGCTGAAAATAGCAATTAATAGCACTTTTAAAATATATGCAACTGTAGCATATTAAAATTATCAATGAGATGAGCCTTATTTACTATGGGAAAATGAATATCCAATCCAACCTGGCTCCATGTGCACGGAATTGCTCCCCAAAACCTAATAACTGGTTGTGTGTCACCCTTGGAGGGAGCAAATGCCATCAAACAATTGCTATATCTGGCAATCAGTATTTTCCATTGCTGTAGAGCAATTTTGATTATTCTTTGCTAAATTAGTTTTAATTTAGCCACACTGGGGGTTTTCTGAGCATGAATGGCCTGTTTGAGATGCATCAACATTTTAATTGGATCTAGGCCCAGACAACTCCCTCCAAAAACGTATTTGTGGTTTTTTTTAAGCCAGTCTGAAGTGGTAAAAGGATTAACAAAAGGTTCCACCAATGTCTCGTCACAGAATATTTTCCAATCAATCAATCAACCAAAATGTATTTATAGAGAGTGTTTCTTACAAACATTGACACTCAAAGTGCTTTACAGATTAAAATGACATCACATAAATCACATCCCCATCCCTCCCCCACAGATTTAAAAGCATGATTTAAAAGTCTTGGGGATCATCAACATGTTGTTTTAGCAAATGTGAGATGGATCTTTCCATTAGTTTTGGTCTAAAGTGGTTTTGGGCTTTATTTTCTCCCTTGGATGCAAATTTTTACCCAGTGTGTAAACCCTGAACACTGGCCCTAACTGCGGGAAGTAAGGAGATGTTCAGGGTTCTTTTGTGACCTCCTGGATGAGCCATCAATATTTTCTCCATTTGTTCTTTACTGGAGTCATAAAGCATTAAAAATGACAAACCCTTTTTGACACTGATAGATTACAAATACTTTATGTTTTTCGTTGTAGTTTAATTTCTTTCAACTGAATCATGATGTATTGTCTTTTAAGGTATATTAGCCTACTTCATGTTATCAGAAAGGTTCTGTTTAAGTGACTTCTTAATTTTACAGGTCTGACAGTAATCAAATCAGAGTGCGTTTCATGAATTCAAATTCTGCTTTTGGTCACTCACAGCACATATATGACTTAATAAAAGAGGGCACCATCTAAATGAGGGCAGCTTTTGTCAATAGATTTTTTTCACCTTATATCAAATCTTCATTTGAAAAAAGCTTTCTGCATTTATTTCAGGTTATCTTTATCTGTAATTCCTATTTGTTTGATGATGTGAAACATTCATGTTTGACAAAAAAAAGCAAAAACTGCAGCAATCTGTACGTTTTCCCAGAATCGAAAGCCAAATGAGAGTTGTAGGTAAAGAGTTTCATTTAAAAAACAAAATTGTTATAACTGTGTGATAATCATAACATCATATTATTTGTATAGCAGTTTTGTTGAAGTGTGTTATAAAAAATGCTAAAGGTATTATTGCATGCTGACTGGAGGCGATCATTGCACCCAGCCTCCAGACTGCTGGCTTTGCTGAGGAGAATAAGCAGACCTTCAACTATTGAAACGGTATTCCAAGAAGTCTGAAGAGCTTGTGACAAGCATCTAGTGGCTTCCAGTGGAAAAAAATAAGAACAACACCTAAAAAGTTTTTCTTGTTGAACAATAAAGTCTTCTAAAGACTAAAAAAAAGTTTTATTTGTCCTTGTACTGATTTTATTCCTAGTGTGTATATCTTTCTTAGTGAGCTAATTGATGGCCTTAACCTGAATCTATCTAGTGTACCAGTACTAATTCTAAACAAGGCTGGATGATGGTTATGTTTATTTTGCCAACCTACACAGCTTGGAAGACAGTAAGAGAGGAGAAAAAGACCTCCAAAGCTCACTGAAAAGGAACTGCAGCATTTTTTTTTTCAGGCTGAGATCATGATACTACAATAAATGATGCATTTATTTTAAGGCGTCTTATACATCTTTAGCAGGGATGCCAATAAATGTGGGGGGAGCAGTATATTCCCCAACGCCTCTTTCTTCCTTTATAGTTTGTCCTACATCTGCAACATTTTCTGTTTAACTTGTCCAAGCTTTAGGGTTTTTTTCAAAGCTTAGTTGTGCTTTGAAAATTCAATCGGATGCTTATACATAAAAATAAAATAAAAGCTCCATTTGCATGGTTGCTCATTCAAACAGATGCCAAATAAAGTACTAGGAGTACCAGCAGATAGCAATTAAGCAGCAGCATCAAAAGCAGCTTGGTAGCACAAATTCATATTTTAGCAGAAAAACTCTCAGAACGAGAAATGACGAACATTTAGAGGATACTCACAGAATGACCAAAACGGCTTTGACGTGATGTCATTAAAGCAGCACCATTCAAGAATGACCATTTCCTTTTGCCTGAAATTCGGTCATTGGATAAAATAAGGGTGCTACTGTACAATATTGTTGTGCTTCCAATTCCAGAAATATATCTCTAATTTAGGATAACTTATTCCTAGATTGTTGAGTGTTAACATTTGTGAACACTGCTGAGTTTGTTCAAGAAATCAGAAGGTTGAATCACCTGAAGCTAAACAGTAGGGAAGTAGTAGTCAGTTGGGTTAGTATACAGTATGTTGCAAAAGTATTTGTACACAGTAAAACTGTTAACGCTTTCACATGTTACACCCACAAACCTCAATATGTATTTTGGAGATTTTATGTGATAGGCCAAGACAAAAAGTAACTCATCATCGTGGAAAGGAAGGGAAAGGTTAAGTTGCTTTGAATGCTTAAAAAAAAAGTTTAATGTGTGGTGTGTGTTTGCATTCAGCCTCCATGAGTGAAACTTAGAACATAGACCGTCCTTGCACTAAAACTAAGACAGCAGATCTTTTGGGATACCTTTCTACTAACAATACACAGCTAGAAACAAAAATGTTTGCCCATTCTTCTTTATAAAACACCCTGAACATTTTAACATCCTTTTCTTACATTGCCACAAATTAATTTCACAATTGGATTAGGGTTTGCACTTTGACAGGGACAGGGAGATTAATGCAACACATTAATATATTTTTATCTAAAATATCCTACTGTAGTTTTGGTTGTATGTTTTGGATCTCCACCCTGCTGGAAATTAAACCTTTCTCGGTTTCAACCCTTTACAAGCCTCAAAAAAAGGTTTTCCTTCAGGAACATATTCCCGTCAGCTCTGACTAGCTTTTTCACCTGTGCTGAAGAAAGAATGCTGCTGTCACCACCAACTTTTATTGTGTGGATGGTATGCTCAGGTTGATTTGCAGGGTTATTTTCCCATCACACATAGCATTTTGTAGGGAAGCCAACAAGTAAAATTTTGGTGTCATGCACACCTTCTTCCACAGCTTTGCTTTGTCCCCCTAAATGCTTTGTGACAGACTTTAAATGAGCCTTTTTATAGTTTTTTTCCCCTAAATAATGGCTTTCTGAAAGCCGCTCTTGATGTCCGATTTCTATAGAGCACAACTCATTGTTGGTTAACATATTCTGCCACCTGAGCTCTGCAGCTCCTCTAAAGTTGCCATGGCCCTTTAGGCTACTTCTCTGATTAATGCCCTCTGTCAGTTTCAGTGGACGGCAAAGTTTCGTTGGTTTGCCGTTGTTCTTTACTCTTTCCGTTTTCATACAATGGACTTAGAAGCGCTCTATGAGATGTTCAAAGCTCTAATGTAGCCCTACTTATATTCCCCCAAATTTGATCTCTGATCCATCTGCTGTGCTGAGCTTCATGATGCTGGTTGTTCACTAATGTTCCCTGGGGTTGTCACAGAATAGCTGTATTCATAATGAGATTAGGTTAGATATACTCTGTTTTATTAAAAAGGGGACTACTAAAGACTATTAGTTGTGGTGGATATTATTAAAATGTATCAAAGTAAAAATTGATGTACAAAAATGCATATCAGACTTTTTCAATATACTGAATATATTTTAGTTAATAAAAATAACACTATGTATATTTATTTTTCCACTTCATATTTATGAGCTAACTTTGAGGTATTTAATCACATAAAATCTCAATAAATTACAATGAAATCTATGGTCTTGATCAGACAACATAGGGGTTCAAGGGGTGTGAATACTTTTCCAAGGCACTGTATGTTGGTAACTATAGTCATGATATTAAACACGTCGTTTAAATTCTGACATGAGCTGTAGTTAGGAGACGGGAAATGAGTTATTTCCACACAATAGATCATAAATTTAATTATATGGTAGAGTTTGATTTAAAGAATATAGTAGGACAGTTTTAATCAATAAATAACAAGACATAGATTGATTATTTGGCTTGTTGAGTTCCATTGGCTCCAACATATATGTATTTAATTAAAAGTTTTGCTATGAGTTAGATTTTATGGCTTTGAAATAAATCTAACTTCCAGTCTAAGGAGAAACATGAAAAAAACTGTAGGAGGGAATTTTCTAAATAAATCATATAGTGTGATTCATCAACTCAGCTGTTTATAAAAGGAGAAAGCAGCCTCTAACTGCAGAAGATGAGTGACAAGTGGCTCATTTATGCGGTCATGTGTCC
Organism: Valencia hispanica; assembly: GCA_963556495.2. Classification (NCBI taxonomy): domain Eukaryota; kingdom Metazoa; phylum Chordata; class Actinopteri; order Cyprinodontiformes; family Valenciidae; genus Valencia; species Valencia hispanica. Next base: position 12,392,466 of record OY747708.1, on the reverse strand, counting down.
TTGACGGATCCACACAACACTGCATTTGTAAATGCATATTGCATACAAAAATAGTTCCTATATGAATTTTAATACAACAGGCGTCAAGTCATCTCGAAGCAATTCAGCACACCCATCTCAAAACAATCAGCCATCAGCTACAAGAAACGGTATGAGTTAAACTCGTTTGGATTCTTGCATGTTTAGTTTTAAAACCTTCACTCTCATTGCAATTTAATTCATAGATTAAAGCTCTTATCTACTGCTATATCAGTTGCAACTCATGAACTGCCAAGGATCCTCTCCTAATCAGATATTTAAAAGAAAATTAAATCAACCCCTCATCAAATTTTAATACACACTAGAGGTAATATGGGTTATGTTTGTAAAGTTATATGTTAATTTTGTTATTCCGACCTGCTCGAGGCTTTCCTCTGAGTGATGTGACACCACTGCCTGCAATCTAGTAGTTTTAAATAAAACAGGCACATGTTTCTCTCAATCTGGCACTTTCAGTTCCAGACGTCATCCCATTAACCTTGGGATAAACAGCCATGCCTGCGCTTCCATGGCAATGCTGACAGAATGGCAATTGCCTTGTCATTTCCGTTTTGTCCCTCGCGGTGAAGGCATGCATGCTGTATGCCGGCTGGCAGACCTCCCAGAACTGGCACAGTCGCACTTGCAAAAAGAAAAAAAATAAATAAATCCACGCTGATCAGTCTATATGTATGAGTAGCACTGACAGCAAAACATGGCCGGTAGAAGACTACGGAGAAGGGTCACGGCGTTTGTATAGATGGAATGGTGGTAAGAAGATTAAAGGCGTGTGGATGCTGTAAAATAACATCACCAAATGCAAGGGGCACTGGATAACATTTTGAACAACATCCCTGCTGTCAGCTTCAATATGCTGATATCACTACAGATGGTGGGAACAGCCGCACGCCAGCACTGCCTAATGTCAATTGTCCAAGTTAGACAACTGATGTTCTCAAAGACTTTTACAAAGTTCAGACAGGTGATGCCAGAACGCTTTTTTGGTAATCATTCAACTCCTTGCAAACAAAGAGGAGGGGGGATATGAGAGATTGCTTTTTCGTGTATCATCAAATCACATTAAAGACTGTTCCAGTTACAGTGGATTAAAAAGAGAAATGTGTTTTAGATTACATGGAACTCATCAACTGTATGAAGCTACAAAAGACAGCAGCAACGTGCACTAAAAATAGGCTGGCTCACCGTTCATTTTACAAAACAAAGCTTAGCAAAAGAAATCAAACAAAAAAGAAAACCAAATTACATGAGGGGTTTGGGATAAATATTACAAGATGACTAAGCCCTGAACTTTAACCTACCGAATGGTACAATACTGTCAAGAGTTTTCAGCAAAGATTTTATCCAACATCCCAAATCCTCATCAACACGAATCTAAAACACTAGCAAACAAATGTTTCTCTTTCAAGATGACAATTTACAGTATTTCTGAATCCGTTTGTTTTCAATTTTGTCAGCAATAAGGACATTCCAGTGCACTAGATGTACCACCATAACCCAGATTTTATACCAAACTGACAGCAGTCAGGAATCCTACAACACAAAGAAATGAAGAATAGTCAATGCACACACTTATAGTATAGAATGACTGCACTCAGTCATCGAAAACATCCGGAATCAATTCTGTTCTGAAACACAAGATCCCAATGTGATGTGTTTTACACATCCATCCAGGACAAATCGATGTTGATGGGGTTAGTATTGTTTCAGTTGAAATATCCATATTGTAAAAGAAAAAAATAGATTTGATCTGCCCTGCAATACACAAAGGTTAATAAAACACCAGATAAATACTCATCTGAAAGCTCTTAATATCCTGTTTAAGTGATCAGAACTAAAAGCTTAAATACAAAATCAAATAAAAAAACAGTTTCTTTTTCTTTTTTGAAACGCCATTTTCTTTTGATTTATCAAAGCATCAACAGAGAGCATTCATTTCCAATACACTTTGTTCTAGGTTTAGTGAGAATCATATAAAGTTTAGGGACATATGTTTTAAAGAGTAAATGGGGATAATGCTGTAATCCAATCCAATTAGATTTATTTGTCTATCGCAAATTCAGAACAAGTGTCATCTAGAGGCATTTCATGAAAAATTGTTCAACTTCGTTTTCAGTTCTACAGCAACACAAAAATCAAATTCATCAAAACAATCATGAACCTGTTTCAAAAGACACCGTGGTGGCATATCTGGGTAATACTGCCCGCCATGGTGTATCCTTTGAATGCCCTGTGGCGGCATGGCATACACATGGCATGAGAATATATTGTGCCATTCATGCGGCCAAGCTTGACAGTAATATTACCGCAATGCCAAACTTATGAATGACCAAAGGCTCCCTTATGCCGCATCCGCTTTGCAGCAAAGTGGTGCCATTGTTCTTTGAAACAGGCTATATAGACATGAATTTGAATAGTTTTAAATCCTGCCTAATCCTTAAAATAATACAAGACTATTTCAGTTTATAAGACTGAAGCTCAAAACATACACTGGGGCAAAAAAAAGTATTTTGCAGCCACCAGTTATGCAAGTTGTCCCATTTAAAAAGATGAGACAGGTCTATAATTTTCATCATAGGTACGCTTCAACTGTAAGAGACAGAATGCAAAACAAATTACAGGATATTACATTGTATGATTTTTAATTAACCTATTTGTATAACGGTGGAGAAAATAAGTATTTAGCACCTACAAACAAGCAAGAATTCTGGCCCTCACAGACATGTTACTTCTAAGTACTTCTATCCTGCACTCATTATCTGTAATAATGGCAACTGTTTCAACTCGTTATTTGTATAAAAAAACACCTGTCCACACCTTCAAACAGTCAGACTCCAACCTTAACCATGGCCAAGACTAGAGAGCTGTCCAAGGACATCAGGGACAAGATTGTACACCTGCACAAGACTGGGACGAGCCAGTCTATAATAGGCAAGCAGTTTGGTGAGAAAAGATCCAACTATTGGAACAATGAATAGAAAATGGACCATTGACAATCTCATTCGACCTGGTGCTCCATAGTAGATCTCATCTCGTGGGGTACACATCATCTTGAAAACAGTGAGGAAACTGCCCAGAACTACACAGCGGGAAACTGGTCAATGACATGAAGAGAGCTGAGACGACAGTAACAAAGGTTACTATTAGTAAAACACTAGGTCATCATGGTTTAAAATCCTGCAGCAACACAGAACATGTTCAGGCTCATCTAAAGTTTGCCAGAGACAATCTGGATGATCCAAGGGAAGATTGGAAGAATGTCATGTGGTCACATGAGACCAAAATAGAACTCTTTGGTATAAACGCCACCGTTTTTGGAGGGGGAAGAATGCTGAGTTACATCCCAAGAACACCATACCCAGTGTGAAGCATGGGGTTGAAACTTTATGGTTTGGGGCTGCTTTTCTGCAAAGGGGACAGCACAACTCATCCCTGTTAAGGAAAGGATGAATGGGGCCATGTATCGAGTGATAAACCTCCTTCAATCAGCATGAGCCATTGAAGATGAATTGTGACTGGATCTTCCAGCATGACAATGATCCCAAACACACCGCCCTGGCAATGAACGGTTGGTTACATAAAATACATTTCAAGGTTCTGGATCAGCCTAGCCAGTTACCAGACCTCAATCCAATAGAAAATCTGTAGAGGGAGTTGAAAGTCAGTGTTGACGGCGACAGCCTCCAAACATCACAGCTCTACATAAGATCTGCATGGAAGAATGGGCCAAAATACCAGCTACAGAGTGTGCAAACCTGGTGAAGACCTACAGGAAACTTTTGATCTCTGTCATTTCCAACCATAGTTACATTACAAAGTATTGAGGTGAACTTTTGTTTTTGACTAAATACTTATTTTCACTTATAATACAAACAAATACTTTAATCATAAATATTACAATTTGATTTCCTGGATTTGATTTTATTTTTTTACATTCTGTGTCTTACAGTTAAATGTGTACCTATGTTGAAAATTACAGACCTCTCTCATCGTTTTAAATTGGACAACTTGCACAATTGGTAGCTGAGAAATATTTGTTGCCCCACTATCCATCTGCACAAGCCTGGCCTATACCATTGAGTCAATGACTTTGCAGCAACACCTCATCCTGAGGAAGCACTTGACAACAGTGGAAGGAAAATAAACTTACTTAAGCAGGAAGAAACCTGCAGCACAGCCAGGCTCAGAATGGGCCTTTCAGCTTTGGTTCTAAACTACCAATAAAAATACAGCACATGTTGTATGGAAAATTTAATTTTTGTATGGAAATACATTTGCATAAAATCTGTACATGTTGTGGTGCTGAGAAAGAAAATCAGCATCAGCTAGTCAGGAGAAGTGAACTGAAAATCTCTATATTGGCCTGTAAAAGCATGATCATTACATTTCTAGTTTTGACCTTCTGTTTTTTTTTATGTAAAGCCTAAATGAAAAAAGAAGAAGTATATGAAATAAAATATAATTGATGCAACGACACTGCTGATTAGGTTTATCAATTGCCATTTAGGTTCAGCTGCTGGTGTGCTACTGTATTTACCTTAGAGTTAATTTACTGGAGAGTTAATATTTAACATAAGCTGTAACCAAAATGTTTACAAAGTGTGTAGAGAATTTACAACCTTTACACAAATGCAACAGCGATGTGAAAACACAGTGTGTCCAATATACAAATAACTACCAGCATACTGCTGTCCTAACCTAGTAAAATGCAAAACGAGATGATAGAGCTATTTTGCACAAAACAAGCCGGCAGACTTTATCCCTTCTTTCTAGTGTCTCTGTGTCATGCAGATCTTTTTACAAGCTTCCTGGCAGCTCTGTGACCTAATGGCTGAGATGTGACAGAAAAAGAAGAAGAGCGCTCAGAGCAAGCCGAATCAACTGGGGGAAAGAAGAGAGCAGATCCAGTTTAGAGAATGATGCTGACTGAGCTTTTAGCAGCAGAGATGGAAACTCTTTCCACACTGGGTGAAAGCAACCGGTCATAGTCTACAATTTCATTATCGCTTCATGGATTTGCTAATACTTACAGTGGGGCTCACGTCCATCATTTTTACCACCAGAGCCATCTGGAACTTTAAGAGGCATTTCAGCCACTCACACAATAGGCCTCTTGACAATAAGAAAAACAGTGGGAAACATACCACTAAGTACATAAAACCCAACTAAGTGTATCTGAAAATGTATCCGACTGCATGCAACTACAATCAAAGTGAAGAAACTCATCATGGCAAAACTAGGGCAGCTTGGTGACTGACTGCTCCTGAGTCTAAATGGGGTCATGCTGCCAAAACTACAAAATGTTCCAGAAGGGTGAAATAAGTGACTTAGGAACAATGCAACCAAGGACGTCACCTGCTTTTACTGGGATTACTGCAGCTTTCGAAAGTTACATACTGTAAAAAAAAACAAAAAAATTAAATCTGTTCTAACTGATGTCTTAAGGGAATGATGGAATGTTTGGAAAGTGAATCATCAGCTGCAACAATTACACTTCTACCTCAAGTGTGCGGAGTTTTGTATTCATGAGGGACTCCACTTTCAAAGGAATTTCTCGTCAGATTTCTTTGCTGGCCAAACTGCATAAGACGACTCAATTATCAGTGAACCATGAAGGTAGAACTATAACGCCCTCAGTGGGCGTCAGCAGGCTTCAGAAGAGAAGTGGAGGAATATGCAAAGAAGATCAGTGAATAAATTTCAACCACAGAATCATAAAAGGACAAAATAATAGCAGGACTTGCTTCCTCGCTGTTTCAAAACCCATTTTCTCCATGTTGTCCTGTATCCTTGGATCTGAATGAGATCTGAGGGGAGAAACAGTACTTGACATATCAGCGCCGTTTGAAAGAATGAAAAAAAAGCCAACCGAGGGTCACTGTGGGATACACTCTCACGGATGCATGAGTGAGTCTTCAGTTACACTTCACCAAATTAAATGGGTCTTTACATGGCCCTGTCAGTTCGGAGAAAAACGAGTACACAAAAAGTAATGTCTTCATTCACGGCACTACCGTGGTACTGGCATAACACTGAAAAAGCCACAAAAAGAAAAAAGCTAATGAAATATCTGACATGGTAAGAAAACCCAGCCATGTTTTCCTGAAGCCAATTTCTGACTTCAAAGTTTTCAATGTTGGTGTATTGTTTAAACAATTAGTGCGCGCAGCGTGTTATTGTCAGTTTCAAAACTATTAAATGTACACCGGAACTGGGGAATATAGGCTAAAAATTATAAATAATTCCTGCAAAATAGTTCCATATTAATATTCCAACTCCTAAGCTGGCATCTGTTCATTTAAAGTGAAAGAACAAATCAAAACAAACGTTTCATTTTCAAAAAGTGCCACATAACCCTGAGAGTAATTCTGGTTTACAAGTAAAAAAGTAAGAAACCATTTCTAAAATATTATATTATAATATATATATATATATATATATATATATATATAAACTCAGCAAAAAAAGAAACGTCCCTTTTTCAGGACTGTGTATTTCAACAATAATGTTGTAAAAATCCAAATAACTTTACAGATCTTCATTGCAAAGGGTGTAAACAATGTTTTCCATGCATGTTCAATTAACCATAATCATTTAATTAACACGTACCTGTGGAATGGTCATTAAAACTTTAACAGCTTAAAGAAAGTAGGCATTTAAGGTCACAGTTCTAAAAACGCAGGACACTAAAGAAACACCAGAAGAAAGATGCCCAGGGTCCCTGCTCATCTGCGTGAATGTGCATTAGGCATGCTGCAGGGAGGCATGAGGACTGCTGATGTGGCTAGGCCAATAAATTGCCATGTCCGCACTGTGAGACGCCTAAAACAGCGCTACAGGGAGACAGGAAGGACAGCTGATCATCCTCGCAGTGGAAGAGCACGTGTAACACCTGCACAGGATCGGTACATCCGAATATCACACCTGCGTGACAGGTACAGGATGGCCACAACAACTGCCCGAGTCACGTACCAGGAACACACAATCCCTCCATCAGTGCTCAGACTGTCCGCAATAGGCTGAGAGAGGCTGGACTGAGGGCTTGTAGGCCTGTTGTAAGGCAGGTCCTTACCAGACATCACCAGCAACAACGCCGCCTATGGGCACAAACCCACCTTCGCTGGACCAGACAGGAGTGGCAAAAAGTGCTCTTCACTGATGAGTCACGGTTTTGTCTCACCAGGGTTGATGGACGGATTCCTGTTTATCGTCGAAGGAATGAGCGTTACACCGAGGCCTGTACCCTGGAGCGGGATCAATTTGGAGGTGGGGGGTCCGTCATGGTCTGGGGCGGTATATCACATCTCCATCGGACTGAGCTTGTTGTCATTGCAGGCAATCTCAATGCCTTGTGGTACAGGGAAGACATCCTCCTCCCTCATGTGGTATCCTTTATGCATGCTCATCCGGACATGATCCTCCAGCAGGACAATGCCACCAGCCATACTGCTCGTTCTGTGCATAAGTTTCTACATGACAGCAATGTCAGTGTTCTGCCATGGCCAGCGAAGAGCCCGGATCTCAATCCCATTGAGCACATTTGGGACCTGTTGGATCGCAGAGTGAGGGCTAGGGGCATTCCCCCCAGAAATGTCCAGGAACTTGCAAGTGTCTTGGTGGGGCAACATCTCAAAGCAAGAACTGACAAATTGGGTCCAGTCCAAGAGGAGGAGATGCACTGCATTACTTCAAGCAGCTGGTGGCCACACCAGATAGTGACTGGTACTTTTGATTTTGAGCCTCCTTTCATTCAAGGGCACATTATTCTATTTCTGTTAGTCACATGTCTGTGAAACATTTTTAGTTTATGTCTTATGTTGTTGACTCTTAGTGTTCATACAAATATGTACACACATTAAGTTTACTGAAAGTAAAAACAGTTGAAAGTCAGAAGACGTTTCTTTTTTTTGCTGAGTTTACAGACAGACAGACGAAATATATTTTTTCCAAATTATTTGACAAAAATGTCTACACTTTAAAAAATGGGATGTCAAATGCTTTAAACTATTCTCAGTAGTCCATGGAAAACTCTCTGTATGCATTAAAGCTATCAAAGCGTTCCTATAAACAATCTATTTTGCTCACAAAGTCCTTTGCCCTTCACCATGTTTATAGGAGGATCTTTTGTGACATAAATGTGTATGTTTTCTCGCAATGCGTCATGGTACTGTGTGGCAGGAAGCAGAATATTTTACCTGTAATTCTATTGTTTTGCATCTTTCAAGAACGATTAAGCAAAGATGACGGTTCATTCTTGCTGTGTGGTTAATTGTACGGCCTGTTGGGGGCCTGATAAAAGTTTTTTTTTCCGAATTCCATCCGAAATACATCACGAAAAACAAAAGAGATAGCGCCGGGCAATAAGGAGATTAAACCCAGACGATCAGAAGAAAGTCTCGATTCCTGCAGGATTCATTTCTAGATTCTTATAATTTCAGATTAAAACATCTATTTTTTCACCTAAATCATATTGATAGAGGGTCCATGTCTTTTTAACCTTATCAGAATTTTTAAAATATGTGCAGCAGTGCTTTGATACCTGCAAGCTTCACTGCTACGTGCAGCAGTTGTTAGTCCTATCCTGACAGCTGCTTCTACTTTGAACATTAAAGCCGCTACGTCAGTGGTCCCCAACCCCCGGGCCGTGGACCGGTAACGGGCCGCGAGCCACACTTACAGAATAAATAACTTACTATAACCTCTGCTTTCAGGAGGACCACAGCTTTCCGTTTCGTAGAAAAGATTGGCCCAACTTTTCTTGAAATGAAATAATCGTAGGCCTTGAGACTTTTGAAAGCCTTTTATTTGTCATGAGTAAATGGTCCAGGGCTTTCTATTAGGTATGAATAAATGTCTTCCCAGCAGATTTGTGACCAAGACACCGGCGAATCGGACCAATGTTTTTGATCATCCCAGACCTCATATGGGCTTTGAATAATCTCGATTTTATAATCAATGCAGATTTTAAGCTTCTCTGTAAACCTTTTCCTGTCTTCAGACGTTAAAGTGTGTATATATATTGGGGATTTTGCCCGCTAACTCTCTAAAAAACATTCGTCACCTCTATACCGCCTGCCAGTTTTGTTTGTTTTCTTGCCACCTAACTGCCCGCGCATGCACACAATGATGTCAAAAAAGATCCTCCTATAGTATATGTGTGTGGAGCTTGAGAGGTGCTCCCCCCCTATTGATTTTATGATCCTCGGTTGTATGTTTTGACCTCCATATACCCATTTCGCTTTAAGACTATAATATCAGAAGATATAAGGAGATGGTAGAAACAGCATATTTTTGTATTCTGGTTTTGATTGGACACTTACCTATATCAGAATCAGAGGAAACACCACACTGCCATGTGAAAGGGCAGATGATATGAGGGACTTTATTTTAAAAACTTAAATAAAAGTTATTTCAGAATTGGCATATTAAGCTGTCTTTAGTATTTACAAAAGGCTGCAAATATTTTCAGATTCCAGAGGTCTAAAGCTCAAAAGGATAAAACAGGGAAGTCTTGCTCTCTCACACCCTATTGCAGCCTGAATGAACCCCAGACATGTTTTGACATATCGTGGAAATATAGTTTCCTTTTAAATACCTTCTTACATCGCTGAGCTTCCGCAGACTTCATTTATACCCATAGTGATACCAAAAATGGTTTGCAAAGTCTTCTTCCCTGAATAACATTATCTACTATGTATAGGGTTGTCAGCTCAACCTGGTAGTGCTTCGTATGGAGTAAAGCTGCACAATATGTCAAACTGCAGTTGTCATCACAACATCATTGTGTGCAATATCACAATTGCAAAAGATGGTTTGGAAGCAATATTTAGTGGGATACTATTTTTGAAGTGTCAGGCAGTCTGGCATTGGTTGAGATGCTAAAGCTCATGGAGCAAGGTGCTGGTTAGGGTTGCACAATATATCACAAACTCATCATTATCACAGTAAATGTTAGATAGTTCTTCAAGTACCAATGTGTTCAGGGTCTCTATGCCTGTAATATATTTGGAGGAAATTGTCATTTAATGGAATATAAAAAGATTTAGAAGGTATAGTGGTGGTACGGTGGAACTACAACTCAGTTTGTTTCAGTGCCAAAACAGCAGATGCTGGTCAGAAGCAACTTTTTAAATAAAAAAAACCGTTGATGTTGAGATGGGAAGAATGAATTATACTTTTTGTCCAGTAGCTGAAAAGACTACAGTTATGTATTTTTTTTTTGTTTATTTATTGAAAGTCACATTATCACAACATTCACCAAGATTATCACACATCACATGTTTTTCTCTATGTTGTCCACAATTTATCCCACAGGATAAATCTCCTCCTTGCATCACACATAATCTAACCAATGCTATCATCTCCAAATTATTTCGCTTCCAAAATATCTCTTCAGTCACTGGACCATATTGCCTAGCCTCATAAGTTGTGAGTTTCAGGCGTTCCACCTGCCTTATAATGCTATGGTTCAGTCTGTAAGTGTAAACATCTGACTCTGGTGCATGTCTTAATGTGAAAACACCAAAATCACATAATAACATAAACAAACATTAAGGCAGATGCATACTAGCTACTTCAGCATTCAGGAAGGTATAATTACTGTTTTTCCTCCAAGGAACCTGGTGTCTGTGACAGCAAGGGTATCAGTTGCTTGTTTGAAGCAGCTGCTCCAAAGCAAATGTAGCAGAGGAAGTAGTCTAAATGTAGAAGACATTTGATTTTTTTTATTACTCTTTTTTTAGTCACATTTAGTTGTCAAACCACACCACAGCTCCCATATTTGCATGTGCTTTTCTAAACTGGATGAGGCGGAAAACATTTCCTCCACAGGCTGTACAGACACTAAGGGCGAGCACCTTTCATAACTACTTGAAATAAAAAAAGATCCTTGATGGTGCTTGTGTTTGCCCCCAGTGCCAACAGTAGAACATTATGTGTGTTTTAAACAGCTAAGACCTTTTAGAGGTGCACAGGCAACACCACTTTTATCCACTTTGCATTCGTCTCAGTGGTTTGCTCAGAAATAGATGGCTAGCGATGGTGCAAATTCTCATCTTGATAACTACTTGTAAAACAGCTTTAACACAGACACTGGACAGAATTCGAACTAGGGTGCAAAATTTGGAGAGGGCAGTCCTGTCACACTGAGAACTGCGAGATTGGCAGTAGTAGACGGTTCTAATTTTCACAGCTTGTGTTTTACACCTCAGAGGTCATGAAACTATCAAAATGAATTTCTCCACAACAGGACCTTTAAAAAACCCTTGTCTGTCTTACTTGGTGTGTGCCATCAGCCCCTTCACCTAAAAACAGAAAGTAAGTAAATCTAAGAGATCATTTTAAAAGTAAATCTATCTAAAATCATAGCATAACCAGGTCTACTGTGATCTAAACACTTTGTGTTAACCATCAATTGAGCAGATGTACCAATTAAAGTGGTCAATCAGCCAATCACCTTGCAGCAAACAGTGCATCTAGGCACCAAGACATGGTGAAGATGTTCAAATAAGGTTTTTCCACTGAAGAAGAACTGGTGCTGGTGCCAGACCCACTGCTTAGCCGGTTCTTAACTGGTTTCCTCAAAGAACCGGTTTGCTTTTCCCCTGACACGGAGCCTAGTTGGTGTTGCGTCATAACATCATCTAAAGTGTGGCAACACAACTGTATACGGCCACGTGTGGAGACAAAAACAGGAAGCCCGAACAGAGACATATTTTAGGCAAGGCAAGGCAATTTAATTTGTATAGCACACTTTCAACAGCAGGGTAATTCAAGGTGCTTTACATGATTTGGTGATAAAAAAAAACACATGGAATATAACATTGGAAATTAAAAGTAAAAGAAACACACATTACACATGATACACAAATCAAAAAAGAGCGAGCGGCAGCGTTCTGGATCATCTGCAGCTGTCTGATTGACATTTTAGGCAGACCTGTGAAGATGCTGTTGCAGTAATCAATCCAACTAAAGATAAAAGCATGGATGAGTTTTTTTAGGTCCTGTTGCGACATCAGTCGTTTAATCCTAAAAATGTTCTTCAGGTGATAGAAAGCTGACCTTGTTATTGCCTTTATGTGACTCTGGAGGTTCAGGTCTGAGTCCATTACTACACCTAGATTTCGAGCCCGATCAGTAGATTCTAGCTGTATTAACTGAAGCTGTATGCTGACTCTTGATCGTTCCTCCTTGGGTCCAGAAATAATTACTTCAGTTTTGTTTCTATTCAGCTGGAGAAAGTTATGGCCCATCCATCCATTTATTTGGTCAATGCATTGATTTAGGGTTTGAATGGGTTCAGAGTCACCTGGTAACATTGTAATGTAGAGCTGAGTGTCATCCGCGTAGTTATGGTAGCTAATGTTATTGGTTGCAATAATCTTGCCTAGTGGAAGCATGTAGATATTAAATAAGAGGGGCCCCAGGATGGAGCCCTGGGGAACTCCACATGTGATTTCTGTTTGTTCTGATGAAAAGTTTCCTATTGAAACATAGAAGTCCCTGTTCTTTAGGTAAGACTCGAACCAGCCAAGTAGTGTACCAGAGAGTCCGACCCAGCTCTCCAGTCGTTCCAATAAAATATCATGATCAACAGTGTCAAAAGCTGCACTGAGGTCCAACAGAACCAGCACTGTGGTTCTACCACAGTCTGTATTTATGCGGATGTCATTGAATACTTTGACGAGGGCAGTCTCGGTGCTGTGGTGAGCACGGAAATCAGACTGAAAAACATCAAAACGGTTAGTCATTGTTAGGAAGCTATTTAACTGCTCAAACACAGCTTTTTCAATAATCTTACTGATGAATGGAAGATTAGAGATCGGCCTGTAGTTCTGCATCAACGTGTTGTCCAGATTTTTCTTCTTTAGTAGTGGTTTAATAACTGCTGTTTTTAAAGCCTGAGGGAAGACACCTGATAACAGGGATGAGTTCACTATTTGAACAAGATCAGACCCAATAACAGGAAGAACTTTCTTTAGAAAAGCTGTGGGTAGGATATCAAGACAGCAGGAGGAGGAGCTTAATTGGATAAAGATTTTTTTCAAGGCTGTTCTGGTTTAATTCGTGGAATTCAGACATTTTTTCTACATTGTTGTTGATTGGGGATGGCACTGGTTGTGGGTTCGATATTGAGGTACAGATTGACTGTCTAATTGTTAGAATCTTTTCAGTGAAAAAGCTGGCAAATTCATTGCAGGCCCTGGTAGAGTTTAGTTCAGGGGCTACTGTCACTAAAGGATTAGTTAGTCTTTCCACTGTTGCAAATAGAGTCAGTGCATTATTAATGTTTCTGTTGATGATTTCAGAAAAGAACGATTCCCCAGCATTTTAAGAACAGAGTAGTTCATCATTCCCTTCAAGTGCTGCTTTCATGCTTCCACACTTTTCTGGATTTGCAAAGATGTGTATGAAACATGTTCTTTATGCACCGTGAACATCTGATTATAAGGCGCAGAGAGTAGCGATTTGTTTGTAGAGAAAAGTAAAAATGGATCATCACTGTATAATGTTTTTAAGAGCTGTTTGCCAGATTATGTAGCCCTCCTTAGCACTAGCTATATTTTTTTCCAATTTTACAAAAGAACTAGAAACGGAATATTTCTGACAGTCAATTCTGTTTTATTTATGTTTTTTTAAATGGTTCTGGAAACCTCTGAAGGGTGTCAATCATTTTGATAGATTGGCCTTCACACCCCTGACCTGCTGCAGAGGCGCAGACATTTTCTACTTTACGCATGGAGTACAGGTAACTGAATCAGTAAAAAAAGAGAGATTCCCATGCGAGCATCACCTCCGACCTGAACATCGTGCCCAAGGCACCTCGTTAACCGGGAGCTGACAGTATGTTGAAGAGTTATGGAGGCATGGATAGCAGTTCAAATTATTTGCTCAGTTTGGATTGAACACTCATTAAAAAGGAATGAAAATAAATACTGCTGAATGTCATTGTTTGGAAAAATTAGCAACAATAAATGATCTGATTTTTTCGACCCTGTAAGTCAAATGACCGACAACAAAAAATGATAGCGCGACTTCTGGTATGCAGTATAAGTTACTTCTCTAATAATCTAGTACATGTGTATTAAAGCTTTTAAAATACATTTCTACCCGAATGTTATTGATGAAAATGTAACTGAGCATGGGATATCTACATACAGTAGATATCTGTATTTTCCTGTATAGAATATATTACTGTGCGTTATGGAACAGAATGCAGATCTTTTGAAAAGGAGTAATGGTGCGTGTAACAAAAAAATATACGGATTTTTTTTAAAACAAGCGCACATCAGTGTGGTGCAACTCGCTCCATGACGGACTCCATGCAACCCAACAATCCTATTATTGATGTGCAGTATTTTTTGCAAACTCAAACAAAAACTGATGTCAGTCACTCCTCTGTCTCACGGTCCTCCTGCAGCCTTTCCGCTCTCTTCTGCAGATATTCCAGTAGTTCAGTGTCCGACCTCCGCTTACCTGTGTAAAATGATAAGACAAAATTGAATTAATTAATCAACTTCCTTCAAAGACAGCTGTTATTATAAACTGGTGAAGGTGTAAAATATTCCTTACCTGGACTGCTAGGAGTTCGGATGAGCGTGACTGAGCATCAGGTGCTGAAGAACTGCAGGCCACAGGCCTTAGGTTGCTCATCAAGTCTGTGAATATATAACACAATGTTAGTTTTCACATAACACAACAGCTGGTTTTAGACGGACAAACTGTCGGGTACATTACAAACAGTGACATGTTTGTTTTAGCAATTTATACACAAGCAATACATAACATCCATATGTTATCTGACATGCAACAGTACATTTCTGCTAACAGAGGAAGGTAAATTCCACTTTAAACAGGAACAAAGCAGAATAGCAGCTACACTTACCAGATTCTGTGGGGTTAATTTCCTCTTCCATCAACTCCACCATGGCCAGGAGGATGTACGCATTTGTAGAAACACCGGGTTTGGTCAATTTGACCTCTTTAATTAGTTCTGCGGCTTGGAAAACAGCCACAAAGCTAGAAAACAACCAACTCCGCTAATTTCTAGCCTCCATTGTTATGAATGAAAATGTATTGTTTGTTTCGCCTGGCTATGCTAAGCTTTTGTACTCCAGCCCCCCCTCCTTGGTTGTGTCACCATTGTGGGCGGGGCAGAAACCGGTTCTTCCAAAAGAAAAAACGAGTTGGTACTTGGCCAAGCACCGGTTTGGAACCAAAAAAAGGGTGCTTGGGCAGTGGAAAACCAAAGAACTGCTTCTAAGTCTTTAGCACTGACCCAGCTCTAGAACCAGCTAAGTGAAAAAGGCCCCAAGGAGAGCATCATATTGGGGAAGAAAGGAGGCTTAAGTGACTCTGAACATGGCATGGGTGTTGGTGCCAGATGGGTTGGTCTGAGCACTCCAGAAACTCCTGACCTGCTGGGACCGTAGCACACAACCATCTCTCAGGGGAATTGCTGAATGGGTAGACTGGTTCAAGAGGACTCAATATACCATATGTATGCAGAATACCATCTCTGAACACTGTGAACCTCAAGGCAGATGTTCTCCAGCACCACAAGACCACAACGGGTACCCTCGTTTCAACTAAGAACAGGAAACAAAAGCTACAGTTTGCACAGGCTCACCAAAATGGGATAATAACACACTAGAAAAATGTTCCCTGGTCCAATGAGTCTCAATTTTAACTGCTGTTTTCAGATGGTAGGGTCAGAATTTAGTGTAAACAACATGAAAGCAAGGATCCGTCCTGCCTCGTAACAATGCCTCAGGCTGCTGCTGGTGTGATGGCGTGAGCAATATTTTCTTTGCACCCCCTTACTACTAATTGAGCATCATATAAACACCATAGTCTGACCAAGTGTTGTTGTTGACCATATCCATCCCTAGATAACCACCAAATACCAATTTTCTGATGGCTACTTCTAGCAGGATTATTTACCATCTCACAAAGCTCCAGTGATCTCAAACCGGTTTCTTGAACATGAACATAAAACACTGTGCTCCAATTACCTTCAAGGACACCAGATCTCAACCCTAACAGAGCACCTTTGGGATATAATGAGAAAAAGCCGCAATTGCATGGTGCTATGATATCAGTATCGACCGAAATTCTATGCAGGATGGTTTTTCTTTTTTTTTTTTACCAACTTGTTGAATCTATGCCACGAGGAATCAATTCAGCTCTGAAGACAAAATGGCCCCAACTCCACACTGGCAATGTGTACCTAAAAAAGTGGCCGCTGAGTGTAATCATGCCATATTGTTTTTAAATGTGGCACAATCCTGACACTGTCTCAAACATATTGTGTTGTCTGAAGGCAAAAACAGAAAAGGAAATGTGTTTTTAATTTAGCCTCTATTGTAAACTTTAAATGGTGGTAGATTCAAGCAAACAACCATGTCAAAACCAAACTGGGAGGTCAGTGTGGATATCCAGACGTACTAATCTTTGATCATTCTGTCAGTGTATGTAAGGTCTACTACATGACAAATCTGTTTTTTTTTTACCTGTCAAGCAGTACTTGCATTTTTGCTGATCTATTTTTACTAAAGCCCTGCACGCTTGCCACACAGTTGGAATTTCTATCATTTTGTGTGAGACTACTAAAGTATTAACTTCCTTGGAGTTACTGCAGAGACATCAGCTATGGCAGGTGATTAAAGGTCTAGTTGAGATAGCTGGCAGGGGGTTCAGATAAGATAAGTACTTTCATCTAAAGTGTAATGTCAAAGCTAGAGTAACATAAAAAGCAGACAAGATCCAATAAATCATCAGATCCAATAGATCATCACTAATCCTCTGCTATCTCAACTATCAAAGTAAAAGTGCTCCAGAGATATTTGGGAAGGTGAACTTGCCTTTTGCCAATGCAGCACATAACTTATTGACCCATGTTACACAGGTTTAAATTTCTTTCTAATAACAACAAATTACTTTAGGATGTGAGGATGACTAATTGGATGTAGATCTTAGTAATTAGTTTGGTCTTTTCATTTTTAAATTATGAGCCCCATTTTAGAGCATCTGTGCTTCCAGGGTGGTCCAATATGGTACTCCACATAGATATTAACAATCTGCACTTATTATTGGGAAAAAGATCTGCATGCATCCATCAAAAGTAGAACTACAGCCAGAGTCAACACTGTGCCTCAAGCCACCAAAGCCTTTTCTCTGCTTTTTTGACTATCTGTCACAGACTATGTAGGCCAAATTAATATCTTGTACAGTAACAGTGAATCTTCCAGTACCAACAAGCTTCCTGCCACTACATCAGACACAGAGTGTTTAGGATTTAACATGACTTTGTGTGAAAGCTGAGCTCTCCTAAAAACGGTCTGTTTTTCAGGCACTACACATAGCCATGTGATTCAGCTGAAGAGCACCATCCAAAAGTGGCATTTCCTTCCCAGTGTCGAGAGAAAGTAAAAACCTTTTCTTCCAAGTTTGTTGAGTCTTTTATGGCAGTACAATGACCAGTTAATAGTATTGAAACAAATGCTACTTAGACAGATGTATAGGTTAGATGTCTTATCTCCTGAGAAGAAAATACTTGAAGCCAATAAAGCAATGAGGTTATAACAAATTCTGACATGCTAAGACTGTAGGCTTAGACCATAGTAAGATACTTTAATAAGTTCTTCCCATTGTTGTCATCTATCCTTGGTAAAAAAGAGCAAAAATCCCCAAACAAATAAAGGGTATGCTCAAATCCTTTATTGATTGGTAAAAGTAGCTATCTCTTTTATCAACCTACAATAAAATATACTTTAAGTCTCACAAGAATATATCCAATGACAAAGGTAAAAATAGGCTTCAGACTAACTAACTGCTGTAAAAAATTACAGTCAAAAAGCATCAATGTTTGGGACAGGCAGCTTATTGCATATCTTTATTGTGAGGAAAATATGGTAATAAGAATTTGTCATCGAGTCACATAAACAAGAAACTAACTGATGGCGTTTGTCAACCTCAAAAACTGATGAAATTATGTAAACTATATTTAAAAAAATTAATAAAAAAAAAATATAAAAAATGCTGTATTTGCTAAATATATTCCAATGCAATATCTGTGTCCTCTATAATACTAAAGTTACACTACTCAAGAAACTATTGCAGTGAAGTACTCTCTTTGATAATGGGTATGACTGTATGCAGTGGCAGATGAAGAACCAAGATAACAGTTATGATTTTTTAAATATGTATATTTATAAATTCACTGTGACAATTAACACAAAACCTTGGGATACAATTTTAAGTCCATATCAGCTATGCTCTAAATTCGCACCTACCGTGGGTCAAATGCGCGTAAATTCATGAAATGGCCAGACAATTTGAGCACCCCACAAACCACAGTAATGGGTTTGCGAACAGCATTCAGTTTCTGCAACTGACCTGTTAGGAGCAGCAGTGGGCCTTAGCTACTATTATCAGTAGAAGAAGCATTGAACAGCAATGGTATAAACGGGGTGACAGAAACCACCCACTTTACATGGATGGACCTAAATTTAAAGGAACAGCGGATGACAATTAGCCGAAGGCTATAATCTGACACATTAACACGTAAACGCTCATTAATTTGTCCTGTCCTTATTATCCATCCGTTCATCCATTCCTTGTACCCATTTAACCTTGCGGGGTTGTTAGGCGGTGAGGATACGTCAGTGTGGCCCCCTCCCTCCAGCATTGGGCAGAAGCTGGGGTTTAAACCCTGAACACGTTAATCTATCACAGAGCAACACAGAAAACAAACAATGCAGAAACATACTCATTCCTAAGGGAAATTTAGACAGATTATTCTAACCTGCATGTTTTTATTGTGTGGGAGGAAGCCGGAGTACTCCGAGAGAACCCATGCATGCACCCTAAGACTGCAGGCCAGGACTTACCCCAGAGACCTTTTTGCTGCAAGGGAACAGTGACAAAGTATTTAAGTGGTTTGAGGTAGTTTGCTATAACCAATTCATGTCTAATCTAAGGAAAAGTGGTTACTATTCCTCCTATGACTAATATAAACCAGCTGGAGGTCACTAGGGTGTTTTGGTTTGATCAGTGGGCATAATCTTCCATATTTTACATTAAAGTGAGCTGCCCAAATGCAAATCAAAATAACAACCAAACAAAATCTGCTGTACTGTAAAATCCAATGTAGAATGAAGTAAAATCATGAGAGGTCAGGATTTTATGATCAACTTAAAATTCAGCAACCTTAAAGAAAATCAATTAAAAAAAAACTTATATGTCACTAGCCATGACTAAAAAAATATGTGTTTAGAGGGGTACGAATTGGAAAAGAGCTTTTGGCAATATACTTTCAGCAATAGTATGGGAGGTACACCTGCATGGTACTGTTATACTTCTTTAACAGTACAGTTATTGTTACAGAATTAACATGATAAGCATTAACATATTTCAGTACAGTTTCGTTTAATTTTTGTTGTTGTTTGTTTATTTTCTTATTAAGAAAAGCACAAATACATCAGCCAGAAATTAAATCTGATTGATGATTAGCAGGTCGAATACAAAAATCTGATTTTGTTTTTCATCCTCTTCAAATGCATCGCAACTAAAAACTCCCACCATGTTAGGTCAGTAAACACTTTACCCAGTAGCTTAATAAATAGCCTCAGGCATAATAAAACTGGCTCAGGCTTTACTTCTGTCTTTTTTGGGAAGTAAAAAAAAAAAAAAAACAGAAGTCAGAACGCTGTTTTCTCACTGGTAGAAAATATAGTTAGTCACCCCCAGCTCAACACCCCGGACCAGATAAAACGCATATACACAACATGTCCACCTAACATGCAACAGCGATGCTCAGAGATCACTAAACACCCAAAGAGGAAGTATCACTTTGTTCTCTGCAGGAGTGAATATCTGCATGGCAAGTAGTTTTTGGCTGCTATAACAGTGTTAAAATTGTCATATTGAAAAATGCCACAGATGTCTCCATGTAGGTGGCACAGAGGTGTGGTGGTTAACACTGTCGACACAGCGAGAAGACCTCCGGATGAAGTCTCAGCTTTGTAGGACTTTGTGTGAGGGGCAGCATGCTCTTCCTGTGTCTTTTCTCAGGTCCTCTGGCGTCCTCCGGCGTCCTCCCACAGTCAAAAAAAAGTATGTTATGTCAAGTGGAGATCCTAAATTGATCAATCCAGTGAGTTGTTTGTCTTGTGTGTCCCTGTGTTTGTACTGTGATGGACTGCCAACCTGTCTAGCGTCCACACTGCCTCTCAACCAATGACCACTAAGGGAGGCTGCCTTCACCCCCAACAACCTTGAAAAAATAAAGCAGATCTGAAAAATTAATTAATTTAATTCTCCATGCCAATACATTTATACAGACAGCTAAAAAAAATAACATGAAAAACAGTAAAGATGGTATCAAAAAAGCATAGTTTGTGTACATTTATGTGTGTGTGCGTGTGTGTGTGTATACCATCTTCCTGTGATACCTTAAAGGACCTGACACTGACTGACAGGTAGCAGGGAGTGTGCTACCACTGCCAGACACAGCAATCTCATTTACCTTGAAATGAGCAGCTTTTGGTCTGCCACTTTGCAGTGAAGGAAGAGTGTGGTGCGATCAAAGTTAACAGTCTTTAGACTTTGACTGTCTGTCAGAGAGGTTAATGTTGATTTTATTTGATTCTTTTAGGGTGCAAGGAAACTGCAAGAGCTTTCCAGATGAAAAACATTAGAGGACAGCAAGTCAGTAAGTGGCCTTCAACGTTTGTGCAAACTTGAGGAAAAAAGAAATAAATGCATTGATAAATAGTTTGCTCAAGAAGCATTTCAAATGAAAATTGCATATTTAAAATTGCATATTTAAAAATACATGAAGGCTAAAGAAGAAAAAGAGCTGTTAATGAGCAGTGCAGTAATTAGTTGTAGGGCTGCACGATAATAGAAATTTATACGGTGGTGCTATGATTGGTAAATATTGCCATGATGATATTGGTTCCAATAAATCCACGATTTTCTCACTAATGTACTTCCAGCACTCTGTGACCTTCAGCATCTTGAACACTAATCTGTGTAAGGAAAGGACATCTACTGCTGTGAGACTGTGACATGGACCTCGTTATTTGGACTATACCGGTCAGCACTTCAATTCAGAAACTGAAACTTAAATTGTCAAGGTTCATTACACCCAGATATATACATTTCAATTGTTTATTTTTGCCAATTTTGATATTATGGCTCAAACAGAGTACAGACCTAAAATACAGTTACTAGAATCTTGAATAGGACAATAATGGATTTTTGATCCACAAACAGTATGTTAGGACCTTGTTCTGGCCTAAACAATCACTGGGAAGACAGCTTACCTGAGTTATCTGGTCAGTGACACACTCCTCCATGAGGATAACTAGGGATGCACGATATATCGGCATCAACATCGGTATCGGCCGATTTTAGACATTTTTTAACATATCGGCATCGGTCCGATAAGTAACAGAGTAACAACCTTTGTTTATTTACTTCCATCGTTTTGAAGTCTGTCTGTGTTTCGGGGGGGTGTTATCCATGTGGTGTTTGTTTGGTCATGTGACAGCGATAGTGATGCGGCGCAGGAATGTGGGGGTGTTTAAATCAAGCAGAGAAGCGATGTAGATGGCGTGGTTGGTTATCCACGGTGTCGAAAGTGTAGGGAAATATACTGTATAAGATATCGGTGCATATCGGTTATCGGCCATAACAGTGGGATTAATATCGGACATCGGTATTGGCCCAAATTTTCATATCGGTGCAGGAGAACACATTGAATGTTACTGCTAAAAAAAGCTGACAAAGCGCTGCATCCAAGCATATTTATGGAAAGTTGAGGGGAAGGAAAAGGTGGGGTTAAAAAAAAGGTGTACAACCAGCAGAGATAATAACAAAATCCTGATACCTAGTTTAATAACAATGATATCACTGTGCTTGATTGGCCAGAAACTCATGACCTTAATCGCAGAGAATTTACAACAGACTATTAAGAGTATGATAAGAGTCCATAAATTATATAGTACAGTGGGATAATTTACGTAAGCAAGCTTTTTCTTCCACTCAGCTATCATTAGGCTTTGATACAGCACCCTTAATACAATCCTCTTAAGTTTGCAGTTACCCTTGTTCCTTCTGTACCTACCACTTTTTTTCTACCTTTTCTGCTATACTTTTTGTTTTCAGTCAACTACCATGCCCGGATACAGCCCTTGGTTCTTTACAGCTTCTTTACCAATGACCTTTTACGGCCTACTATCCTTTTGGAGGGTGACATTGACTGTCTGCTGGACAACAGCAGTTTCCCCTCCGAATGTGTTCACCATAACATGGCTATAACATTATACTTTTGTCTCAAATATGCTTTTTTTATATTCTTATGTAATTATCCTATTTCCTGAGAAAATATATTGAAAATGATTAGGGCTTTCATTAGCTGTAGGCCACAATCATCAAAAAGAACAAAAATAAAAACTTTAAATATAAATGGGTGTTCAGGGCAGTGTATCAGAGGCAAGCTGCGGGCCCTGATGGAATTCCTGGCAAGGTGCTTAAGACCTTACTTCAACCAGCAGTCTATGGTGTTCACCAGATTATTCAACCGCTCCCAGTCTGAAGCCGGACATCCTAGTAACCAAGATGACGCCAGGATCAAAGACTTTCTCACCAACAGTCCACAGTCTGTTAGGATTGGTAACAGGGCTCATTAACCTTAATGCTTAGCACCGGCTCTCCACAGGGCTATGTGCTGGGCTCTCTCCGGTACACCATTTTCACTTATGACCGCAAACCCACACACTCCTCCAACCCCATAATAACATTTGCAGATGACACCACTCTAGTAGGACTCATTCACAAAGATGATAACACGGCCTACAAAGATGAGGTTTGTCATCTGACAGAATGGTGCCAGAGCAATAACCTCATTCTTAACACCAAAAGGACAAAAGAGGTGGTCCTGGACTTTTGCAGGTGCAAAGTTGACACCTCTCCCTGCTCTCTCCCCTTCTACTACATCACAGGCCACATGTGTCTCACCAGAGCCAGGATGATCATAACAGACAATCTACACTCAAATACCTTGATTTTCAGATTAACAGCAGCTATTTTTTTTCACATGCTTTGGACCCTGCGTTCTACACAACGACGAGGCTAATTTATTGATCGTGATGTGATGCGTATTGTGTTCAATCAATCAAATGATGTTGAACTGTTTTTGAGTGTGTGTAATTGGTGTATGAAATCTTGCCTGGTCTCTGGCCTATCTCTTGAAAAAGAGATTTTTGATCTCAATTAGTTTTTATTTATTACCCTGGTTAAATGAAGGTCAAATAAAAAACTAAATGTTTTATTTTCTAACCAGGCATGTTACTGTCATGTTGTGTTGATGCTGTGTTGGCGCCCTACTGCTGATTTTCAGGCAGAGTTTGAAAAAAAAAGAAGAAAGCATGTCTTAAATTAAAACTAGAAAAAGCACTCAGAGAACGCAGACCTCTGCCAGGGCCCTCCAGAAAAGGTACAGATTCCTCAACTGCAAAACAGACAGACTGAGGAACAGATTTTTTCCCCTTGGCAGTCAAAACTCTAAATGGTCAGAAATTTTAATTTGCACTGATGTAATTAACTAATTTTTAACTAATTTAACTCCTTTTATTTAGTTGATACATGATTTTAGATTTTGTTTGTATGTCGAATTGTGCACCTTCTTAACATACGCCTTACGTGACTCGACCAGATAATTTTGTTGTACAGGTACCTGTTCAATGACAAAGTATCTATCTATCTATCTATCTATCTATCTATCTATCTATCTATCTATCTATCTATCTATCTATCTATCTATCAATCATAATAAATTCCTGCATATGTACATCCACAGAGTAGTTGTATATATATATGTAAGAACAGAAAGTGGTTTGACTTCAAGTTTTCTTCTATTTAAAATGCTGAAGTTTTTCTCACATTGGATTGAAAATTCTCAAATTTACATATCCTGAGCAGACACATCCTGTTGGTGCTTGGTGGAACAAGCTAGCTCCACTTTTTACTTGCTTCAGTAGCTTTTGCCTTCAGTCTGGTCATCAGCATGTAGAATGCATACTCTGTTAGATTTAGGTCAAAGGACCTGGCCAGTCAAAAGCTCTCTATTACTTGCCCATAAAAAAGTTCCTTGTCAGCCTGGTAATTTCAGGCCATTGTTTGATTCTTCAGCCATCAAATTTGTGGATAATTAACACAAAGAGCTTCCAAGTCTGGCACTGTTCTCAGAATACAGCCATGGTCAAACATCTTAAAGCTTAAGGAAGCAGCACTTAAGCCAAAGAGCAACTGTTAAATTTTATTCCAGCGTGCTCAAGCAACCTTAAAACTGAAAAACGTGTCACTCTCCTAATACAGTTGTACATTTTTGACCAAACTGAAATCTGTTTTGGCTTTATGTTACATCACACTTTCTTTTGAGGCATTTTCTAAATGCAGACGTGTTTTGTTACGCAATTACTGTAGCAGCACATAGCATCATAAGACACGCTCCACCTAGCCATTCAAGACCCAAGTCTCATTTCTGCAGTCTGCAGGAGAGGGTGGAAGAAAAGAAAACCTATTTCTCTCCATGCAGATAAGTGTCTCTGTGTTTTAAAAAACAAAAGGACTATTAATATGACTTTAAAATATTGACGATGCTGTCTAAATTGATTTTATTTCCCCTTTTAAATGACATTTATATATTTTTGCCTTTACAACAAACAAACCCTTACAAACTCTTGACTTTGAAATCTATTTATATAGCTCTTGTTTCAACAATATTAATTATACCTGGGTGACAGCTCCCGGCTTTAGGCAAAGTAAAGTCTAAAGTAAAAGCAGTGCCAGAATCGTTTGTATCATAATGAATTGCTTTCTGCAAAACTGATGATATTTCAGTCCGACTTGAAATGCATTTACTGGGAATGGGTGAGAATTTAAAACCATTGATTTCAGGCGGTCTTGCTGAGTTCTGAGAAGAAGGCATCTGATAAGAATGGCGCCACAACCGTCTCAGAGCCTGAGCTCAATCTTTAATCAAGGGTCATTGTGTTCCACACAGCAGCCCCAAACACATAAAAGCAGGTAGAGGAAGTGGTAAATCATACAGGCATTGGGGTCTAATTGGCCACCAGAATGAGACCCAGCCAAAATATTGTTTTCCCTTGGCGCTATCTGCTTCCATCTCGTGGACTTTCATAGAAACTGTGGCTTCCTGTTCAAGGGTGTTGGCCGCTGCATAAGTACAACATCCCCTAGTCTGTAAAAATAATCTCCAGGACCTTGTGTAGAGAAAGAAAGAGGGACAGAAATACATGCTGCCCCCGGAGGAAGAGCTTCCCCTCAGATTCAAAAGGTTTAACAGCTTCCTCTTTAATTTGGCAGAAAACCAGAACGCAAACAATTGTTTCTGAAAGAATCTGTGGATAATAGACACTCTAAGCTGGATATTTCTTAGGAAATGTTCAGTGTTTTTGGTAAAGAAATGTGTTCGACGGAGGCAACACTTCAAATTTTTACTTTATTACATCTTACTTCATTTTATAGCAAAATTATTTTTTTTAAAGGGTCATCACCTGAAATTTAAATTTTCTCCATGTGAAAACATGTAGAATATGGTTTCCTAGTGATTTTACACTGGGCAGTAAGCCAAAATTTAAATGTGCAGCATTTGTTTACCATTGGCTTCTCTAACCACCCACTGGCACTTCACGTCCATGCGCCCTCAAAAACGTGGTTTTGATTTCGATGCCGGTTTTATGTCAAAACGGCAGGATTTTACCATTTATGAGCATAGCAGACCAATGCTGCTGGAGCTCGCCCCACCCCTCTCACCCTCACATTCATCCGAGCCCCTCTCTAAGCTGACAAAAAGACTACATCACTGTTATTGTAATAATCGACTTTATAAGAAGGCAAACCTATTTTGCAGAAACTAACAAGCGTTTTATCACTTTATTGATCAAATGGTTGCCTTTACCATTCTGATACATCTTGCTGTAGACGTCCTTTCATATGTTCGACATCTTCACTTTCCAGCTCTGGTTTCGGAGTCGGGCTCGTTCATAAACGGTTGGATTCCGTAGGTCGCGGAGAGGTCAGGTTCATTCATAACGTGAGCCATGTTGTTTTTTTGGAGAGTGCTTCAGTGGAGCATCATCCTCTCTCCTTCCTACGACCAATCAACGCAATCCTCATTCGCATTATAATAATGAACACCCGGGAACGCCAAAATATCGCGTGCACTCTCGCGAGACAATACGGGTTTTACTGAATGGGTCAGAAAAGCACCTTTAAATTTTTTTTTTTTTTTTAGAATTTATTTTAAAGGCATGAAAGACTATGACAGGGAGTTGCTATTCACTTTAGTAACAGGTGACAACATTTAAGCAAAAGAACTACCCTCTGGGTATTTACATGTACATTTGCTTATTATCAGAAAGTTGATTTATTTCAGTAATTCAACTAAAAAAAGACTGGTTATTTCAGTCGATTCTGATAATGATGTCCCACAGCTGATAAAAACCCTAAATCCCGTTTTACAGAAAAATAGAATGCCAATGAAAAATATTTTTTAGAATATCTTTCAAAAATGTTACGTAATGGCTATGTTATGGCCTACAGAAGATGACTAAGACTTGCAACACAAGTAAGTCAAAGAGGTCATTGCTAAAGAAGATGTTTGTTCACAGAGCCCAGGCATATTAATATTTAGTTGAGTGGAAAGAAAACGTGGGACAGCTTAACTGTAAATATTATTTACATGGAAAGTGATGTACTTCTAGCTTTTTTAATAATATTCAATTTGAAATAATGATGATAATGGCTTACAGCTGATAAAAACCCAGTCTGATAACAGTCCTATCCACAGTTTTTCTTTCAACTAAATGTTCTATTAATATGGATGCATACAGCGCTATAGATAACTTCTTTTTCATTTACCTAAAGATGCTGTTTGCTCGAGAACCGTTTGATCAGCAATCTTTCCAATAACTCCTTAGGCCATAACATGACATTTTGTATTTTTTATTTAAAATATCTAATATAAAATAATTAATATCTAATAAAAGATTAAACTTTTGGGAGAAACTGATTTCAGACTTTGCATTAGTTGGAAGCCAAAATCATAAAGATTTACACTAAAACATTTGAAATACGTGCATAATAAATCTTAAAGTGTGTGTTTCACTTTTCAATGTACTGATTAATTGGCATGTACCTTTAAACTATAACTGAGCTGAAATTATAGGATATTTAAATGCAAAAAGTGTTGCACAACAAACCTGACAAACGTCACAATGAATCCTGAAGAACGACAAGATTGCTTCATGGGTCAACACTTTGTGTCCTTGTTTGTTTTGCCTCCCAGTGCAGCTGCTGCTCAGCAACAGGCAACACAGGTGACTGCAGATGCAGCAGCAGGTGGACTGATCCCAACATCCTCCTATCAACCAGCTGTAGACTGGAGTGCGTCAGTAATTGTTTACGTACTTAAGATAATTTGCTTAGCTGATAAAACTTCTCAACGCACCACTGTAAACAAGAGTTGCTAAGAAATGGCAGGTATGTTTATCGTTTTCAAAATAATGCCTTTCAATGTCTTTAAACTAAAGGATTACTGAGCTAATTATTGTATTATTTTAGTCTGGTTGTTGAAAAATGAGATGTGATCCTGATTTACATAAACCATGCAATATGACACTTATCTATTATTAAATAAATAGTTATTTTGTATGTTAACCTTTTGTTACACTGTAAAATGAGCTGGTGTATGCAACATCTGCACTAAGAAAGTAATGAAGAATAAAACCGTGTAGACATTTTGTTCAACACTTTAAAAACAACAGGACAGGTGATAGAAATGGATCAATCCGTCAGTTTATGCTAATCCAAGCGCTGTGACCCCCCTTCTCCCTTTTTCTTATATAGCAGGGCTCATATTTTGGATTCAATCTGACCCATGTTTGAAATGAGAACACATGATAATTGTAACATTTGTTATGCATTTTTTTAATGCTGCAAGAAGATACATTTGTTCATTATTTTTGTGCATTCACCGTAACAATAGATGAGCCCAACAAAAGCAGCCCCAACATCACCAAACTGTAACAGAGCTTCATTTAGTTGATTGAATATTGGGATAGAAAACTGACCCGGAATCGACTTAAAACCACGCACAAGATCCCAACATGTTGATTTGTAGATACTGAAAGGCGTAACAGCATTTGTAGCCCCAGGATATTAAAACATCAGCAATTTAAGCGAGCATGATTCCATTTCTATTAGACTGTAATCAAAATTAACAATACAGCGCATTCCTTTATGATCGTCACAGAAATAGCCTTGGCATAAAATGATATTGTAAAAGAATAATAATATTGTAAAAGAGTAATTTGAGCAGTAGTCACTCACAGGCTTTACCTCATTATAAATCAGCATGTATTTGCTGCTGTTACTCCAACAGTAAACCACACACAACCTCTACCAGGAAAAAAAAATGTCACCAGTTAGGAAAAGAGTCATTCCTGAGGGCATTTAATACAGTAAGAAAAGGGCAGCCAGATGTTTGTTCCAATCTACAGAAACGTGCACAACATCATCTATGCGTTAAGCAAAAGCCAGCTCTGTGTTAATCATTTAGATTCCCCTCCTCTCCACAAACACACTGCATCAAACTATTACACTTTCCCTGCAGAGGCACAAGTTCCTGTTTGATGTCTTTTATGCCTCACCTTTATTATAGCTTTTGAGAATATATATATTAAGCATCTTGAAAAAAACATTGCATTATTATAGCATGAAATTATGCTGATGCATTTACTTTAAATGTCAGAGCATCACCACCTTTGTATACATTTGGTACATCTAGGGCTGTAATGAATGCATTTTTTTGCTGACATATTAGGTGCAATTAACTTTAATGGTTTATTTTCAGTTCAAAGACACTATTATAGTTGAATCAAGTTAAGAAGAATTGGAATAATTAGATTTTTGGTAAATGACCTGTACTTGTATAGCACTTCTTCAAAACCTGAGGACCCCAAAGCGCTTCACATTACAGTTATTCATGCACATATTCACACACTGGTGATGGTAAGCTACATTGTAGCCACAGCTGCCCTGGGGCACACTGACAGAAGCGAGGCTGCCAATCACTGGCGCCACCGGGCCATCACCAGTAGGCAAGGTGGGTGAAGTTTCTTGTAAAAGGACACGACTGAGGCGTACAGAGCGGGTGTTCACACTGGCAACCCTCCGGTTACAGGACAAGCTCCTTACCTCCTGAGCCACGGTGGCCCCAAATGAAAGCAATTAAGTTTGCCTAAATTATTATATTCTAGCCCTGAGAGCAGTCCAATTGATTTAGGAATCTTTTTTTTCCAAGACTGATACTTTATCTAAATAAATATTGATGCCATATATACACTGGTTAGCTTTAGAGTGCAGTAAGATTTTAAAGTAACAAGAATAGGCATTATGTGGTCTACATTAGTATTTTGATTGTGTTCTACGCAAGAACTAAGCCAGATTTATTTATTTTTTTAATAAAGACTAAACACCTAACTAAGTTACTCTACCGGAGTATGTTTCAGCTTGATTCTGCAAGTCCAAAACCCTAACAAAGGAATTGGGGTTGGAATTGTGATTATAAAAACTAAAAATTTCTAACTTTAATGGATTTTTCTTGCCAATGAGATTAATCCTCTGTTCTACATTGTTTGTTACAGTTAAATATAGAGGGATCAAATTGGTTGGCATTGTCATTTAGTGACTCCTAGCGAAGCCAAAAGCTAGCTGGCAACAGTGGTCCCAGTTAACTCATGCTGACTATATTTTCTTGTGGAACAGTTTTCTGAAGTGCTAAGCTCGTGTTCACAAGCATATTCTCCATTTTGAAATAACATTTAAATTTAAATTAATAGTGTTTAAGCTACACTCTACACATCTCTCCCCAACACCCACAGTTGTCTGAGCAAAGCATGCAAGGCAGGTCATCTGACTCAGACGGATAGGAAGCTTCGGGTGTCAATACATTCTCTTTTTGACAGTTAACATCATCGTAAAGGTTGGGAAAATGTGTACAGGAAAAACACAAATTTATTATATCGTTATTAAATTATATGCAATATATTTGGTGATGCTTTCTAGAAAATAGCTAAAGAATTGCACGAGGCAGCTAAATTATCCTTTAAAAAAAATAAAAAAATAAAAAAAAAAACACGCTAAAACCTAAAAAGCCAGCTAAATCCATAAAATAATCTAAACCCACGTGAATAAATATTCTTTTACTTTGCTATTCTATAAAGGTCGAGATGTTAAGTAAAATAAATAATTGGACTTTCCTGTACAAATCTGTCTTAATTGTGACATCCCTGAAGGAAAATCTTTACCCTCCTACATAAAATGCTCAACTCCATAGATCACACTGTTCAGCTGTAATGTGTACTTTACTCTCTGTGCTGCTGAAAGGGCCGAGAAGGTTGCATGCATTGAAGATGAAGTCATTTTCTCGATAAATTTTCATGTGACAACATAGTTTCTTAGGCTGCCAAAACATTTTTTTCCCCTGCTTAATTCATGTTAAACAAAGGATTTGTATTAGTACACTGACCAATATCAATATAAATATACGTTTACTGTGTAAATAACACTACAGCACCAGTTGGGCTTACAAAAGATGTAAAGGCAATCTAACTTTGTTTACCTAATAATTCTAATTGACATCTAACTGAAAGAGTCTGGCTCTTGAGACTCAGAGGCATTATACTGCATACATAAGATGTCTTTCAAAATATTTTTTAGCTAATTTACTCTATTTAGCAAAGGATTAGACACCTTATGTTTGCCTGGATAAGAACCAAATTTGAAAAAAAGAGGGTTACGCACAACCAACCAAGTAAATAGAAGCTTTTTTTTTAGCTTTCAACTTTAGAGCTGGCATTTTTCCCTGCACATTTAAAAGTTGTTTTTCCTACACAGTCTAGAGGAGTAAGTGTTTCCTCTCTGGGTTTTGCCCTGCGAGTATTGCTGCAGACCGACATCAATCCGATGCTGCATCAGTGGAAGGAAGCCTCTTGCTAATTGTAAACAGGAGAGGGAGGTGAGCAGTCTGTCGAGCAGAACACAGATCTCCTCTGCAGAGTTGCAAAGTGAAACACTGATTAGTGACGCTACATTACTCTGCTTTGTCCAAGGGCAAATGTTTCATATCAGCTAGCTGTCGGAAAGTCGTGCACACCGACATCAGCACTCATAAATGTCCTGCAGCTGAGTGTGATGGACGCTTTAATATCACAAATTTTGATTTCATTGAAATCACAGTCAAATTATAAGCAAGGCATAATTAGTAAATCGGTGGTTATTCACATCCCTGAAAGATGCAGATGAAGATGAAGCACTGAGACTTAAGTAGATGGATGCAATAATGGGTGAAGCCATCTGTACTATATGCATTTATGTGTATTATTGGTCCTCTGAGCAAATACCAAATAATAAAGTTCTGCCGAGTTTAGCTGTGCACCATCACATAAAAGGAGAAAAGCAGCATCACTAATTTTTCACATCATCCTTTAAACCTGCTCCAATTGTTATGCCCTTATTAGAGAGCGCCCCATCTCAGTCTGGAGCCATCACCTTCTCTATACCCCTCATATTCCATTCATGCAGCTTCATCCATTAGTTTAATTAACTCTTTGGCTCTGGGAACTTGCACTAAGCTACAGCTTCAGCACCTGGCTATTAGAGGAGGCATACTGTGACCACTTTCTCGACTCACTAGCGAGAGCAGAACTTTAATGATGATAATGCCCCGCTGGTCAGTCTAAATCACTTCAGTCCAATTAGAGCAACCAGGATCTATACATGCTGTTCTCTTTGTCTTGTGTCAGTTTTAAGTACACATTTGGTTATGTCAGAGTAAAACTCCCCAATTATGCCCAGGAGATTAGGATGTCTATATAGCTATTTGTCAAGATGTGCAGGACCTCTCTCTTTTGGGCCAAATCTGTGCTTTTTGCATCCAGTCCTTCCATCTTGAGTTGTACTGTAGCAATTTTTAAGATTGCTATTTATGGCATCCAAGCACTTTGGATTATAGAGGCACCAATCAATCAGCCAGAAATAACAGAGGATGAAACTTCTCTTGATCGCCTCTGACCTGTGAGCCACATGTCCTATACTGAGGAATGAGATTCTTTATTTCCTGTTTATACATGTATTAAAAGTCTTACCAGACTCTCTGTTGCATTTAGATCTGGACTTTGACTGGGCCACTGAAACTGATCTAAAATTCCAGTGTAGTTTTGGGTGTATGGTTCGTGTCATTGCAGCCACTAACATTTATTCTTCCAGATTTGGTATATGGCTTGTAGCAAACCTAAAATAGCCTTGTTATTGTGTTTTTCCATCAACAATGGTGTTCTTTAGGTTGTTCCTTTATAGAAGTCAGATCTGTGGAGTGCACTACCAGTAGTTGTGTCAATCTGGGCTTCCTCACATGAGCTCTGGAGTTACCATGGACCTCTAGGCTGCTTCTCTGTTTAGGCGGACTGCCATGTCTTATTAAATCTGTAGCAGTGCAATTTCCAGACGATAGATTAAACCGCTTTGATCTTCCATGTATTTGTACATGAGCAATTCCTACGTCTGTCTATTATGGTACTAAAACACCTTGATAAATGCTATTAAAATTGGTGATGCACCAATCAATAGGCCTATCAATGTATTTGGTCAAATTTTAATTAAAAAGGAAATCTGGCTTCAGTATTTTATGAAGCTACATTTTAAATACTGAAAAATTGGATTTTGCTTAACACTGAAAACTAAAACTGAACACTGCTGTTTTTTGTAATGTAAATGCATCAACAAACAGCATGGGTTTTGAAGTAAAAGGGAAAAAAACGAAATGGATACAAAACCACTGCCCCTATCATGGAAAATGCAACACATTTTACACCATTATAGTAAGTCTTTCTTAGATTTCATTCCTGAGTTAAAATGAAGGAAAACCAGAAGTCATTATCAGCTCCTAAAAGCCTTATTTCTGCTTCTCCATCTAAATTATCTTTTCACCACCCAACATCTCCAACAACAGACTGTGAGGCGGGGTAGGGATTGTCTGTGCCTGATCAATTTCTAAACCAGGCATCCTACATTCACGATTACTTTGAAACCGCTAGTTTTGTCAGCTGAATTCCTTTTTGGTTTTCATTGTAGTCAAAGCACATGATTTAAATGGTACTTATGAAATGTACTAGCACACAATAAAGCAGTTTAGGAAATGCATGATAACATATAATCAGAAGAAGAATGGTGTGTTTGCAATGGTTACTGTTGCACCAGGAAAATGCATTTAGGATTATAAAGGCCGTTGCAAAAACCTTTAATGCTGTGGAAGACAATAGACCCCTCACAGATAGACAAATGAAGAGCTGCAAATCATTCTGACCAAGTGTGGATGCCCAGACTGAGCTGTGCTTAGAGACAGAGCCTGAAACCATAACCAGGTAAGGCATAAAGCTGACTTGCATAAAACAACTACACCACTGGTTTTTCTCCTTATTCTGGAAAATATGTATTGCTGCAGGTATACACAGCAAGAGCACCCACAAGTTAGAGACTGCCGTGATGTCGGTTCTGATCAATTCCATAGCAACTTCTCTTTATACCTCTGGAGGAATTGCTGTGCACTAGGCGGAACCGCAGGGGCACAGATGGGAAAAGGGATGGCACATAAGAATAAAAGCAGTAACTCAAAGCATTAGATCTATATAGATAGATAGATAGATAGATAGATATAGATATAGATATATAGGTTACTTAATTTAGCACAATGAATAAATTTAATTCTAGCAGTATTGGGGCACGTCTGATTAAAGTGGCTGCATGTGCCACCACAGTGCCCCAGGCATATCTAAGTTACAACCCAAAACTCTAAGTAAACACTTTCAGTGTTTCTTTGGAAACTCCGCCTTTCATTTGGGTGTCAAGAGATGCGACAGGTGGTTCCTCTCTTTGAACTGCTATTTAAACTGTACATCTGGAGGATGATACTTCAGCAATATCCTCTGGACAAGTGATTCATTAAATTTATTATTTACAGTGGACCTCAGACTATTAACAGATTTACCTATTTGCACATTTGTCTGTGGAAAGTAACACCAAATTGTTTGTGGGAAACCTGCCTAAAATAAATGAACAACTTGCAGCCTGGGAAGCTGAAATACCATGGTGCAATGCTACTTGACAGTTTTCGCTGGCATTTGCAAAGCAGCCAATCCAGGAGCACCATTTATTTATTATACTGGGTGCCGATTGGCTGTACACCCAAGAGTGTAATTAAGGAAGACTGTAGATATTACCATCTGTGGTAATGCTAAGACGGTTTCCACTGTACATATTAATGCTTATTAAGGTACATTTGGTGTTTGAACTAATAAAATAAATGTTTTTAGAGGGGGTCTCCAGTGTTCAGGGATTTTAGCAACTGGCAGAAGGCTGTGGTCCCCAATCCCCAAGAATACTGGGTTTCCACTGTATATTTTTTATAGACACTATATGCACTTGAGTGACATTCCATTCCTGATCCACAGGGTCTAATATGTCAGCTCACCCAATGCAGCTATGACAACTTTAACTCATCTGGGAAGGCTTTCCACAAGGTTTATGATTGTATTTATGTGAATTCTGTCATGACTTTATGGACCTTGCTTGGTACACTAGAGCACAATAATGTTGGAACAGAAATGGGCCCTCCTCAAACTGTTCCCTACAAAGTTGGGAGCATGAAATTGTTCAAAATGTTCTGCTATACTGAACAAACAGCTCTTTTGAATGAAACTAAGGGGCTGGACTCAACTCTTGAAAAACATCCCTACCCCTTAATCCCCCCTCCACCAAACTTTATAGTTGACAGAATACAGTCAGGTAACTGCTTTTTTTCTTCTGGCAACTACTGATAACAATAAGATAACGGCAATATCAACAATAAAATCAATAAATAATATATTTCAAATAAATTGAATGAAGTTTTCATATGCCGTTTAGCAGTACAATTGCACTACTCAATGAAACTGGTAACTGATGTAATAAAGGATTATATTAGTAGATTAAAGGGTAAATTTTATCTTAAAAGAAATATTTCTGTTTGACTAAAGACAAACCAATCTCAATAAAATTTGTCCGAATTACATAAATCTAAAGCTGAAACTGGATAACTTTCAGAGTTTCGGCCAAAATGCAATTGACTTTGCCATACCCAAATTAAAGCAACTACAAACTGCTAAAACTGTGAAAACACATCCTGGAGACTCTGGCTCCAAACGTGTCATCATTCACCCAGCAAGCAGCTGGTCATTAACTATGAAGGGCAGAGGGGGCAACGGTAGATACCTGCCAGAGGGGCCACATCCTAGGGACTGAGGGACACGCTGCTAGGAGAACGAGTTGACTGTGGGTCATTGTATAGCGATAAACCAGGACAAGCATAAGGAGGCTGCTGTCTCCCAAGGTGACAGAGGTTATGAGACAAACAGAAACCTCTCACATACCTGTCTGTCAAAGCGCCAGCATAAATCCATGATATGAGGCTGGGACTAAGGACACCATTAGCTACATTCAGCTGCTAAAGGTGAAATATTTCCTCTCACACAATGACCCTCCTCAGATGATACAATGCATTGAATTTTATTCCAGTGTGTTGAATATATTATTTTGTCAGAGTTGAAGTGTTAGGGCCTCTGTGTAATTTTATGCTTTAACCAGCAAATGTGGGCATAATCAAATCTGCCTTGCCCCGAAAATAGAAGCACATCAGCTGTCTCACAGGGAAGTTACTCACACTATAATCCCTATTTGTTTTATTTGATAAGTGTGAAGGCCAATCTGTTGGTTGTATGTTCTGTATTGGATATAGTTGTGAATGGTATGCTCAATCAGAAGCTCATTTTTCATCAAAAAGTGGGGATCAATTAAATAAACAATGTGTGCACAAGCAGCGTGGCGCTGATAACCACCCATGCGCCGCCCTGACATTGTAATTACGTCCTAGTGGATTATGAGCTATTGTATTTTTCTAGTACTCCAAAAATAAATAGCAAACATGAATAAAGAAATACTAAGACAAATACATATTTATAATGAGAAGAAAACAGAGCAAATAATAAAATGACAACAAGTGCAAAGACCACTGAATACTCAACTGTATCCTAAACAATTCTCAAGGTATCTGTTATTGCTTCAGTGTCTGGAGGAACAAATACTGCAAAACGGCTGAGCAAAGCCTATGTCTGAATGATAATGATTGCATAGAACAGGTCAAGGGGTCTCCGCATTTAATAGGTGCCTTCCTTTTTGGTCCATGAAGTCCAAGCTAATCCAGTCATTAATGTGAGGCATTTAGTAAAGAAACCAAAACATGCAGCATCTTAGCATAACCTCCTCAGCAGAGGTAAACACCAGCTCAAGCCAAATGATCTTTCAGATTTACATCCGTACACTTTGACCTGAAGTAAACAGACACATATTTATTTACTCCAGCAGTGACAAATTGGTGGTACAAAATAAATATATATTTCCACATTTTAAAGCAATAGTTAAAAAATTTTGCTGAGCTTCTGTTAAAAAGGGATGCACGGTTAACACCTTACCTGCAGTAAATAAATATGTCTACATTTAACTTAATTCAAGATGATCTGGTCCAAAGGCAAGTCGGAAAGTGTCCGAGACCAAAGCAGACTTCTATCATTTTAAAATAATTTGTACTTCTTTGTACCAGAATAACTGTGGGAAATTATGTTAAACTGCAATAAAAAGCGAAGGCTTTTTTAATCTCTGGTGTAAATCACAGGGCTCAAGTCTTTTTCACTGTATATATAATTTATATATAACACTTATTTTTTTTTTTTTCTGGCTGGCTATATGCTGGCGTGCATAACGCTGACCTCCATTTCATGGGATCGCATTCACTCTATATTTTTGAGTAAATACGTGTTAGAAAGTCCACATTGTTCAAAGTTTGTAAGTTGCAATATTATTATTGGTATTTTCACTATAAGCTTCAATATCCTATGCCCCTGAACTCAGTATAGATTTCCGATGCTTCTTTAACGTATCATAGGTGCTTTTTACTGTCTGCCTTCTTCTTACCTCCTCCTTGCTGCGGCAGCGAGAGAAGTTTTTCTCTGTTTATTTCGGTTTTTTGTTGAGTGTAAATGCCAGAAGGTGAGTTTCTATGCCTTTATTATATAGTTTAAAGTACGGTTAGGCCTAACCATATTTGTTGAAGTTTAGCCATATTAGAACTGTGTTTAATCTGCTATGCTGATTTGTGATAATTAAGAGTCATTGTTTGCACTGCTATGGAGTTTTGAATTATTACGCAATCACCGTCAAAGGTAACTAGGAGGTACTTTCGTAAAAATCAGCATGACTCGTCAGCAAATATAGCCGATCTCAGACACTGAAAAACTTGAAAATATAGGTCTGATCCGATCTTGAGATCGGGATCAGGACATCCCGATGAAATAAAATAGTCGGACCAACAGGTTCTCACATTTTGACATCTATATGCAGTATTTCTTAAATGTACCAATGCTTTTTCTTATGCATTTTTAAATATCACTGGTTTCACAATGCTTTATCTGCACAAACAGTACTTGCGCAAATCTTTGGTCTTTGCTTATTCTTTTTATATTTTTTAACCAGGAAGTCAGGCTTCTCATCTTTTAAAGTGGATTGATTTTTAGGCACTTTATAATCTAATTCTGTGGTAACCTTTGGTTGAAATTTGGGCACTCCATGGCTCAGTGCATGCCCACCATATAAGATGCAGCTGCCTGGGGTTTGCCTCCAGGTCTGGACCATTTGCTGCATGTTTAACCGCTTCTGTCTTTGCCCACCTTTCTAGAGGTGTACTAAGAATAAATATCAGTGTCACAACATAATACCCCCTTACCACAAAAAAGAGAAATAATCAGGTATTTCCCTGTAAAAATGCATGCGGCAACATCAAATGCATGTTCCATTCTCGGGTATATGTTTCACACAGGAAAAGTATTGGTGTCCTACTTTCATTTCCTATGTAAATAAGCAGCTTTTGTGCAAATACCCACCAAATTCAAATGTGTTAATTGTTTAAAGGTTCATAAAATAGCTTCCACATAAACCACTATGAAGTTGTTTTAAAACTACCGATGTCCGCTTAGGTCTCAATTCTTGTTGGGCTAGCTGTTAGCTTCAGCCTCCGGGAACAACTGATCTGGATTTATGTTCCATGAAGACGGCATGAAAGCCATCTACTGTGGGTAACAAAATAACTGCTTCAAACCTTTTTACAGAACCTCACACAGTTATCCCTTTACCTCTTCTGCTTCAATCATATACAAATGGTTTAACAGTTAACCAGCGTTTGGATTTTTCATAGCTTATGAGTGGCAGATTGTGTTCACATGGGACTTTTTCTAGCCTTAGGTAGCCCAAAACCGCTAATTAGGCCGCAAATCACAAGACTGCACATGACCACATCCCCAGATGAGAGTGGAGCTAAGCTCGAGCAGACATTTTAAATCAAGCCTTAATCCAGACTGTCTCTCACTCACACTCCTCACTACCCAGTAGCATCCACAAAGAAGAAAAGCCCGCTCAGACCTGGTATGTGGCCAGCATTAGGAACAAGAGATGAGGGGGGAAATTAAAGAAAAAAAGGGAGGGGGGAGCTAACAAAAAGCAGCAGAAAATTGATTCCTGGGGAGAGGTGAATGCTGGTGAAGATTGCCCAAATTCATTTCAAAATTAAAGATGCTGGAGGCTGGTCTCTATGTATGAAGACTAATAAAAAAAACACACACGCGCACAAAAAGAAAATCTTCTAAAAACACAATCATTTTAAATTGTCAGTTGCCTCTCAAAGATCTGGTTTGCTGTAACTTCCTGCAAAGCTCTAAGAAATGAAAGCTCACTTTATTATGTATATATTTATTTATTATGTTTCAACATACTGAATTGCAAATATGACCTCAGTGATGTCATCAAAGCAGCTTATAGTTGTAAAAGCAAAGAGTGTTGCACACATGGATGACTGAAAGTAGTCCTTTGCCCCTGGCATTCAAGTTTCTCTCTTCAACGGAATGTTAAAAATATACACACAAAAAAAAAAAAAAAAACACAAAAACAATAAAAGATTGCTCAGTTTATTTTCAAAAAGCTGGACGCAACTAAATCAAAGCTTCTTTTGTAAATCCTGCTTAATGCATGTGCAACATTTTGATCTCTGAGCTTTGAAAAGAGAAAAATAACAAGAGATTGGTGAGTAAATTTAATACGGCATGAAGGGTTTAGACTGGTGCGGATTTTAGAATGCGAAGAGCAGCTTCTACCCCAATAATTTTGTTATATATCTACATTATTTACTATCCCTTGCAGGTATTTGAGCTCACACTTAAATGAGTCATGAGGCTCTAGAAGACAAAGGACAACCAGCCTGAGTGATCTTTCTGCTACCTGTTTGAGAGAGAATGAGGTTGAATTAATCTGAATTTACTCTAACATTTTCAGTTTTTTGGGGAAGATGCCAGTCCTCATCAGTCTTCATTGCAAATCATTCACTGTTTGAAGTTACTTAAGGATAATTGTGAAGGTTTGTTTATAAAACAGAAATCAATTATCAAAAATCGATGGGTTTGTTTTTCAAAAAACAAACCATATCACCCACCCCACAGGCACCATTAGCCTGAAAACTAATTCAATACAAGACAAAAAAGAAGGCCTAAACCACTCTCCCCTATTGCAATCTCTGTTCTTGGCTTACCCCCTCGGCAGCCATTATTCTTCCAGTTCTGTAAATGAGGCAGGGACAACAACAGCTACCTGTTTGCAAAGCAAGCGTCCTTAAAATTTAGAATCCAGACAGAAATCAATAGCAACAGTGTAACTGAGTAATCCAGAGATAGTAGTATCGGATAAATGATCTAACAAGACCAGGGAAGTATAGGTGATGCAGTAAAAACTACTTCCATTCAGTTAGTGGTTTGAAGTAAGTTTTTATGGTTACATACAGAGGCC
Organism: Valencia hispanica; assembly: GCA_963556495.2. Taxonomy (NCBI): domain Eukaryota; kingdom Metazoa; phylum Chordata; class Actinopteri; order Cyprinodontiformes; family Valenciidae; genus Valencia; species Valencia hispanica. Next base: position 12,352,362 of record OY747708.1, on the reverse strand, counting down.
CCATGGGATTTTATGTGACTGACAAACACAGAACACTATGAAGCTGAAGGAAAGGAATGCATGCCTTTCAAAATCTTTTACACAAACATCTGAAATGTGTGCCTTGGAATAAATTCAGCCCCCTTAACTCTGACACCCATAAATCAACTCCAGTACAACCAATCACCTTTGGAAGGTACCCAATCACGAAAAATTTATAAATACAGCTGTTCTGTGAAATCATTTAGGAAACACAGCTGTGTAGAAAAGTTAAGAGATTTCCCACCAACACCGATTTCACAGTGTAATATGACTACTACACTGCCCCTTTTTGTGAACCTGTTATCACAGTAAGTCAAATTACAAATGCAGAGAAAAACATTGTTGCTATTTTGCATTTGCTAGTAGTCGTTAGCATGGTCACTGACCATATCCATTGGCAAACCTCAATGATTTCAAAACTTGAAATGGAAACTTGGTCAAGTTGGGGTTGATGTTATTCTCAGATCCAAGTTTTAGTTTAGTTTGGTAAAATAGCCGGTTTATTTGTATGTAGCAACAAACAGCAAAATTCCATCTGAAGAATAGGGGAATCCCAATTACTACCAGTGGCACTTCTATCACAGCTTAACAACCATGGGTTTAGGTCAAAGCAGGTTATGTGTTAGAATGGCCCACTCAGAGTCCAGACCTAAATTCAGTTAAGAATCTAGTGGCAAGAGAGATGTTCACAATATTCATCCAAAGGACTTTGAGTCATTTTGCAAAGAAGAGATTACAGAAATTTCAGTCTATCTAGGTTTAAAACAATTAGATAGCCTACATAACTTGAAAGATTTGCAGCTGTAATTGAAGTTAAAGTTGCTTCAGCCGAGCATCGACACGGTGGGGCTGAATATAAATTGTACACAACATTCTCCAATTTTTTTGTAAAACAAAAAAAAAAGTTTCAACGGCTGGTAATTTTGTAATTTCACTTCACAACTATGCCCTATTTTGAGTTGTCTAGCACCTAACACCTAATAAAATACATTGAATTTGTAATTGTAACAAGACAAAATTGAAAAAAAAAGTTAAAGCGGTATGAATATTTTTGCAAGCCACTGCATTCCATTTGAAACTGAACAAACAACTATCAAAAGTTGGCTCAAAACAAAAGGATAAGCTTGCACACCCTCCGAAACGGTGCCATCACGCTACCATTACGACCTTGCCCCCAACAGTTAACTCCTCACCTCTCGGGGGATGTGTACTCATTATAAAGTCAGTCATCATGATTATGAGTTTAAAAATTTTGCTGAGCCGCTCTCGAGCTCATTTTAGCTCATCAGCATAACCACATTAGAGAGGGAACCTGTGGGCTGGCAATCTCGCATTTCCTCAATATTGCAATCCCAGCAGGCTGAGCATGTCCACATCCATTAAGTTGGACCTGAGCCACCAACGAAGCCTAATATACTGCCACGAGGCACACTAACACCACACGACACCTGAAATTTAATTAATTAGCATTACACAACAAACTGTCAGTTCAACACATCAATCTGCCCTAAACAGCAAAATCTGAAAATTTGGCTACACTTATAACAATTGTGCAGTGGGGGATTTGTTTTTATACATATCAGAGAAGGGGGCTCAGGATACCATCCTCTGGACATGTCACTGTAACAATACAAACAATCAATTCAACAAAAACTCAGTTTACCCAGGGTGCAGTAATCTCTAATTTATTTCCATCCATAATATATTTACCTAATCTAGGAAAGGAAACAGATTGTCAGAGGCAGTGGGAAGTAAGATGATTTGGAGCTCAATTCTGCTAAATTGGTTGCTGCCAGCGTGATACATCATGGAGAATTAAGATGCCTCTCCCCAAGCACAGAACTTCAGCAACCATATTGGCACATCTGTCAAGGGCCCACCCCTGACAGAGACAAATTGACCAATTCTGGCACACAAAGGCTGATCCAAAGTGCTAGCAATAACCAAGATGAATAATGAGCGAGCTCTGGCTCCAGCAAAATTCATTTTTAATAATTAGTGTTCCTGCACCTCTCATTTTCTCAGAAAACGAGTGCAGGTACATCTACAGGTTTATACAACACATCAGTAAGACTGGAGGGATACAGATGATATTGTGTGTTAAGCTTCCATCATCACACAGAATGACTACGACTTGAAACGCGGGGTGGAAGACGGATGAATCTCTCTCTGTTCTCCCAGGAGCAGGAAATTAATCAAGTCCAGAGAGCTCCGTGGTGTGGGGCTGCTGTAAAGAAATGTTTCAGGATGAGCAGCATAAAGTTCAGAAGGTCAAAATAAAGCAGGGAAGAAGGGAAGGAATGTTTGGTGGCATCAAAAATTGCATTTACTGACGGCTACAGTTCACGTGACAATTTTCTGTTTGAAACGAAGTAGAACTCGAATGCCAGCGAAAATGTGACTAACAAAATGAATGCTTTTCTCTGTACTTGACATCTGGCAGTGAAGCTTGTTAAAATGCTACCAGAATGAAAGTGGGGTAAAAAGAAAGGAAAAACTAGACAAATAAATAAATAAATAAATAGATGCAGGTGTTTCTATGATTGTTGTGGATTGTGTGTTGCTCTGGAGAGCTGCTCTAACTAATTGATTAAGAATATAATTAGTAAGCAGTAAAACAGTCTGTCTCAATGCGTTTTGAGTTACTATTGTGGAAACGTCTACCAACTTGTGCTCGAGTACACAAAGGCCCTTACTGTAGTATGCAACAAGAATTCATAATGTCGGTTGATTTGAATAAATTGCAATTATATGCAAATGAACTGTTGTTGGTGGATTAGAGTAGATTCTCAGCCATGGCTTGCAGTGCACCCAAACACTTCCATTTCATACATGCACATTGCCAATTCATCTCTTTTTATGTTCATTTCATATCTGTAAAGAAACTATTTCATACCCATACACTTTAGGCAATTCATAAGAGTTTTATTTTTCTCATTTTGAGTATTTCCATTAATTATAGTGATAGATTGTCATATAAATCCACAAATATAATGACAACTTTAATCCAATTATATGGTATTATCAGAAAATGTTGTCCTCATTTGGATAAACAAAAATATCTAATTATACTAAAAATGATAATAGTTTTTAGAGACATAGAACATGTCCTTACAGTAGACTACAGGTAGTTTATATAAAAAACACCACTAATCTTTAGCTGCCATAGTTGGTAAGAAACATTCAATATTCTGCAGTAGACTTTATCATTTGGTACTCGACTGAAAAGGTATGAAATGGGGAAGGGGTGATTAAACAAGAACCCAAAAGCCTAAAAACGTTTAAACAATTCACGACTAATGGGCACATTTTAATTTTAATTGTCGAGTTAAACCTAGAATGTGAAACTAGTTTTTACTCAATGGAATGATAACATTAGGTTACCTGAAAACAGTCTCCTAAAAAAGGACCAAAAAACTCTTATCCTATCTTTAAATAACCATTTTAGCTATGTGAATGCTCATTCCCTCTTTATGAAAAAGGTCACATTAATATATAGTAGCAGAGTGTAGTATCATAATTTGAATGTCTGAGAGTTCCCTTAAATTAATCATTAGTGAATAAGTATTAATTTGATAAATACATTTTCAATCACATTAGTGAATTTTCATCAACCTTTTTATTTAAGTGTGGATTAATCTAGGTGATTACGATAAATAAAATATGTAAATAAACAAAACGTTTTATAGAAAGTTGTAAACAATTCATCTTTCAGCTGGACTCCAATAGACGATGAGACTGGCTGGTTTTTAATTTAAATGACTGGTCATATTTCGTCACTAGACTGTATGATAAATTAAAATTAAACAAGCTAAGCTGGCAAGTATTTTATGAAGGGGTTTAAAATAAATTGTTCACCAGGTTCAGATCCATTCAGACTTTATTGTCTCAAAACATTCAGAGCAAAACTTTCACATCAAAAAGTATGAATCAGATCAGAGTGATCTATCTGACGGTCTTGCAAAGGGAACTGGTTTTAGCATATAAACTAGTCTTTCTTATCTAGAAAGAAAAGAACTGTTTTTATCTTTATCCCAAAAGACTTTCCCGGGATCCCTGGATAGAAAGCTCCATGATTCACCCTCTGAGCTTGTCCCCCGTGCTCCCGTATAGTCAGGGAGTTTTGCTTTAAACTCAAGTGCTTCTCGTACAAGGAGGTCTACTGGGAGCAATCCTCCTCTCGATTCATTACCTCCAGGAGTCAGAGCTCCTTCTGTTGGGCACCATGACAACATGGCATTGCTCTTTTCCCTCCAGCTTTTGGGGATGAGGGGGGACTACAACATCAGATACAAAGTGCAGTCCTTTCACATGCACCAAACTAATTTAACACGAATCCCTAGGTTTAACATATCCCACCTAGCTGGACAATCTACAAGGGAATAGGAACATTTTGACAGTTGGTCAGAAAAAACCCCCCAAAACTTCAGTCATGTGTTTTATTAGAATTTCTCACGGCAGTAACATACAGGAAACATCTGATGGTACATCTCTTTTTTTGGGGGGATGATACATCTCTAAGATTAAAACTCCTTTACTTTGAGAAGCCTGGCAGTGTCAAATGGTTTTTCCGGTCATATGGAGACAGAGCAAACAGAGGAGTTTTAACACTGCCCAACCTGACGTCAGTCAGTTGTGTACAATAAAAAATAAATAAAGTTACAAAATATTTCAGGAAGAATAAAACAAGTCACAGCTTGGCTGAAAACAAATATTAACATTAAATTACAAACATCTGAAGGACAAAACTGCCACAGTAGAACAAATACATAATTTGATTATCTATATATCTGATGGTTCAAATATACTGTCACAAATATATTGAACAAATAAAAATATAAAGGAGTCTATATAAAAAAATCCACAAACAAGAATATATAAATTAAAGAAATTTCATTATATGATCAAATTAAACAATTACTAATATTTCCTTTGCTACCGTCCATCAACAATGTTTAAGACCAATTCTGTTACCAAAAAGATTATTTTATAAACATTTGTGTATAAATATCTAAGTGTTTACCAGAACACTGATGAGCTGAGTAGGCTAAATCCTCTTGAGGTATCGGAGATTGGAGCCGGCCCATCAACATTTGTTTGAATAATGACCATCTTAAATCACAGTCCGCATGCCCAACATGCCCTCAGTAGACAGCCATGGGGCACAAATGCCATGGCCCCCAGCTGAGATCCCGCTATCAAACCACAGGGCTCCAAACCAGCAGGAAGTGACGAGTCCCATTTTGCCCAATGCGAAAGTTAGTTGTGCATAACTCCTATTAAATTATTGGAAGAGCACATGGCACGTTTACGTTTTGTTGAATAGAAGTATGCAGCCATCTAATGTTGGTTAACCTTGCTAGCTACAAAAGACAACAAAAAAATGGATGAATTAGATTTTTTGATGAAGTTTAAATCTGGTACCTTACCTCTTGAACAAATATTAGAGATTAAACATTTGGGACGTCTCCTGCCAGTGGATTTTACCATTGATTAAGTACTTTGAGAAATTATAGATTTGAAAGGGGATTATTTGGCAGATTATAGTTATTGAAAAGTTTGCCCAGATGAGATGTGCATTTCTTTTGTTCAAGAAATGAACAACACTGGTGAGTGACCCTTTTTTTGTAATTTCATTTATAAAAAAGGTTTCATTCTTCAAATATATTTATATAAAATGGCATTTATATTGTGTAGCGTTGTGCTATTTTATGTGGTTCATTTAATATTGATCAAAGTCAAATTGTATGCATCACAGAACAATTAGTTGCTGATATTAGCTGTTAAGTTGTTGTGCCCCACTTAACTTATGTTACGCCACTGAGCTTATATAAATATTGTTTTACAAACAATCTAAATCTTCCTCAAACTCAGCAATTCTGTTTACTGAGGACCTGAAGAAAACAATGAGTTTTTCAGGAAATGGCTTGATTGGAGCTTATAACCGTCAGGCTTTTAAAATAAAAGCCCAGGAATTACATTTAACAAACAGGAGAAAGAGCGAGCATCAGCTAGAAGGATAGGGATTTATAATATTATCCAAGTTAGTTAAAGCACACTCAGTCCACATGTCAACAATGACTACTTCCATGTTTTACCCTACCTCAAGCTGATTTCAGAATAAGCTTGGGTCAATTGTGCAAGACCTGTAAAAATAAATATGACTTACAAGTAACATAAATAATGAACAAACACAATGTCGCTGTGAAGTTTGGATGTGGGATTCCTTCTGACTGGATTCACCTGAAAATGATTTAGGAAATGGATCATGTGGTGAAGCTACGCTCAAATTAAATAAAAAATAAATTCATTTTTTTTACAGTACCATAGAGAAAAGTTTTGAAAATCTGCATTTATTTAAGAACATTTATTCAGTGAGAAAAATAAAAATATCATACAGGAGTAAGACATTATTTCAAAATCACTGGTGATAAAATCATTGGAATCATTACCATCTCCTATAAAATAAACCTAACTGAAGAATTTTAAATGCATACTTAAGAGTTGATGATTGTGTCAAACTTTTAATTCATAACCCATGACTTCCTGTTTCCTTGTAGGTACAAAGATGATGTCACATATCTCTTTCCTACTATTTAAAATGGGTCATACAAGACAACAACTCAAAGAAGACCTGTATTGATCTTTATAGGTCAGGAAATGTGTGTAACTTTGGCCTGGTCTACCAAAGAAAAAGGGGGAAAAAAAGAAAATCTAATTGTTTTTCTTAAAAGGAAAATAACGGTTTTATCAGGTTTTAGTAGCATTTCTAGGAGTGTGATTATGCTGCTGCAATAAAAAAAGATTTAAGACTTTGTACACATACTTATTAGGGATGTCAACAGGACAACACAGCATACACAAAAAAGATTAAAATGAGTAAGAGCAGCATGTCTCTTCAGATGTGCAGGCTAATTAACTAGCTAACATTTCAAGTTAGGTACTTACTTTAAACAAAGAAGAAATTGTATAAAAACTGAGTATTCTGCTGTCTTCTGTTTACTTCTTGTGTGCATTTACTGCTACTACTATAATTACTCAGCTGATTTTTCTTAGCTATTTTTGCAGAGTACCTCCACAACTCTGAACATCTGCATAATAACTTAACTATTCCCCTCATTTTATTTTAATATAATGTTTCAGAAGGCACATGTTTTCAATTTTGACTAAATCTAAGTTTTGCCAGTGATCTTAATTTATTCAAAATATCTTTATCTGACACCAATTATAAACAGAGTGAATGTCGGCAAAATTATCTGTGCTTTCAAAGAATTATTACTTCTAATTTTTATTTGCAAAAACACAAAACATGACACAATATTCTAGCTATCACAATAAATAGTATTGTGTGTACATCTTACCAATTCAGGCAGATGCTGGTATAAACAATCATCCTATGTTCTTTGGAGATTGTATTTACTTGAATTTAAAGTGACAGTGTGTAGTTTCAGGGGCAGTACATACCTAAATCATTGCAAGCAAGCCATATTTTTTGTGTTCGTGTGATGACCTTACCAAGGAATGGCAATAAAAGGCCAAAATACACGGGACTGTCATTGCACAATTTTCGAATGAGTCTACTACATCGCCAGATCGTTCAACCTCCAGCGAAATTCTATATGCAGCAAAATGACAAGAACATCCGATTCTCTTTTATCACTGGCAACGAGCGAAGAGGTAAATGTGTAAAACAACAACATTTATGAATAGTGAAAGTTTTCAGCATTTTGTAGGCTAAGCCTTCCATGTTGTAATAGCAGTCATTTCTTTTTTGTACACTAATCTGGGAGCTAGCATGGCTAAAGTTTGTTCTCTAAAGTTTGCTAAAGTTTGCTAAAGTTTGGCGCGGGGATCATGACGTAACTGCTTGTTCAAAAATCCGTAAATGCGTTTTGTCCATATAGGCTCACGTAGAAGGAAACATGGCGTCCAATATGACGTCCCCCAGAGACTTGGACCTGCGCCCATGTATTTTAGACCCGCTTTTTATTGTTATATGTTGCAAAACCGCTAATATTTTTCAATGATTGGGCATCATTTGAATCATTTTTAACAACATTTCAATGGATATTTCCAGAGATTAATGGTAAAAACTACTCACTGTCACTTTAAGACTTAAAAAGGGCTAAAAAATGTTTTTAATCCTAATACAGAAAAATCGAAGAAATTGAAGAGGGTATTTACTATGACTTTGTATTGCTTATTGATTCAATGCAAACACTGCCGTAGTTCTCGTGCATTTGATGAAATCTATTTCAGAGAGCTGAAGAAAAAGTTTGTGCAGCGGCAGAACTGAGAGTTAATTCAAAGCCAAAACAAACAGCTCTAGCAATCGAGTACCTTGAGTTACCTAATCTTGTTTTGTATCCTCTAAAGTACTAATTAAGTTGGATCAACATAGCAGTTGATTGAAAATGACACTTCATTCACTTCATTATGTGAGACATGAGTGGAAAGATTGCTAATGATCACGGGCAACCTCAGTGAAGTGGAATAAAAAAAGTCGGGCTGAGAGGAAATATAATCCACACGTATCAGACAATTGCAGGCTCTTTCGGTGGCTGCAGCAGCTTGTCAAGGTGGCTTCCATCCAAACGTACACAACTGCTGCATGAAAAACAGACAGCGGGAGCACTATCTCTGTGAGCCACTGCACTATTAGTGAGTTGTTAATATGAAAAATCACCCAGATGCAGCGCCTTAAGCTGTATAATCAATTTGTGGAGGTATACATCATTAATTCCTACATTCAACCTTTAGTTTAAGCAATGGAAAAACACTGAGTCTTAATTTCAACACAGCCGAGCAAAAATGCAAGAAATAATCCAGAAAAATGAGAAGTGTCTGCTTTTTACAGCATTTTTAAATTTCAATCCATTTTTCCTGATCAATACAATATACTTGCTGAGATTAAAGTAATAAAATTCATCTTTTATTATGGATTGACTGCTTCACTTCAGTCTAAATGACGCAAGTTAATTCAGGTGCAATCTCATAATGCAAAGAAAATGAAAATCGACTTATCTTTGGGATGTTAATCTGCATTTCTTTACATCTAGAGCTGGCATGTCTTTGCATTGTTTTCCCTTCTCCCATTCTACGTGCCGTTAGAAGGGGATCAAACTTAATGCTTCTGCAAAGGCACATTAAGGTACTCCTGACTGCTGTGCTGTAATTAAACTAGAACAATAAATCAACACGAAAGCGATCAACAGCAAAACCAGTGCGGGTAGCCGGCAAAAATATAAAAGCAGCGATAAAAGGAACGGGTGAAAGTAACAGAGATGATGTGAAATCCTGCAGAGATATATAAAAAAAAGGGGGGGAAATGATGCATAGCCCTGTTCCTGTGGGAGTCTTATGGTGAGTATGATATCATCCCTCTTATGAAAAATGCCTCCACATGTGCACTTGCAGACACAGACGCACACAAGCTCTGGGCCTGCCTTAAATAACTTTTAATCAAGTTTCAAGGTGTGGGTTTCAAGCCTCCTTGCATGGAGGTTCATAATCAAAGCACACAGGAAGGAGGCATGTCATGGGCAGATAAGAGTTCTCGCTGCACTGTGCGCCTTACATCTCTATCCATAGGACAGTGTGACAAAAAGGTTCTGAAACTATAAATAAAATGTTGCAGTTAATAATGCAGCACCTTTAATAATATGTCTAATAGATGGCATAAATAAATCTGCAAACTTTACGGGAAAAAATGAAGAATTTCGATCTAAAATAGACATCCAGCTGCAAAATCAGACCCGAACAAAATGAAGGACCCAAAAGTTATACCACATTGTTACTCTCTGGAACTCATGTTGCTCCACATTCTTCAAACGGCTCTCCC